>JASKUP010000023.1:13462500-14712500 GCA_030448955.1 Trichopoda pennipes
AAAAAAAATGGCCAAATCATGTCTCCAGACCACACAGTCGTTCTAGGATTTTCAGAAGTCCAAATGTTACAATTGGTTATGGGCTTCATCTAAAATGATTTTTTCAGAAAAACCAGCTGGTTTTACCTGAAAGAATTGAGCGATTCTACGGCAATATGAGTGGTTGGTCGGCTTCAATTCCATCACCAATTGAATCTTGTCAGGCTTCCAAATCAAATCCTTAAGCAAAATTGGCCATGCGGTAGTTTTGGATAACCATAATTGTTGAAAACGTCAGGGCATTGACAACTTTGGATCTGCTTCAACAGTGTGGCTCATGTCTGCAATATTTTCACTGGAAGGACCCGGTCAGACACGGATTGGTGTTGCCACATTTTGTGTCGAGCCTGTCGATTCAAATTTAAACGACCAAATTCTTAATAGCGGTCTCAGAAGGACGATTATATTGTCCGAAAATATCATAAATTTTACAAAATGCGACTTCAACAGAATCACCATCATTTTCATAATGGATTGGAATTATTTTAATGCGATTTTCGTGCGAAATTGCATTCATGGTAACAATTGCTAATGCATCTACTACGAATATGTTAAAAAAATAAATGTCAAAACAATCATGTTGTTGGTGTTGCCACAATTGAAATACAAACTTCTTGTTGAAAAACCTAAGATGCATTAATAAACATGAATTTGTTTTTTAAACAGTCACTTCGACGCCTACTTTCTTAAAAAGAAAAAGTAAAATACACAATATTTACAAGTAATTTATCTTTTGTAATAAAATTTGTAATAAAAAAAAATATATGAACTCAATCCTCACTAATCGTTCATTTGGCTTAAAGAAAACAAAACAATTTCAAAAAGGTAATTATAAGCACATGTTGGCAATACGTTTGCTTAACAAAAAAACCCCTGTTTTTATGACTACAATTTCATTATTACTATTATTACGTTTTATCTTTTATTTAATAGTTTAAACTACAAGGAAACTTTTAGCCACTCAACTACGATTCAAATATTTTCCGTTGGCTTCACAATAAACACAGATGTAATTTATGATTATATACCTTTTGTACCATTTCTCATTGTTTAACTTTGTATTTTTGTTTTTTTTTATTTATTTTTATTAATTTAGTTTTATAAATAATAAAGCTACACACTGTGTAAAACTGTGTAACAATAGATTTATTATGTACACCAGTACACACGAATGTGTAGATCTATTTTGAACCAACCTCTTTGTCTTTTCGTTAAAGGAATGTTATGAGCTAATAAATTTTTATAAAACTACACAGAACAAAATTTGAGTACTTCGTCTTTAATTAATTTTGATTTCTATCAAAAATAAAACTCTTTTCGACTTGAAAATTAATTTATTACAATTACAAAATGATTTGATAACTTATTCAAATTATTGTTTATCGTTAGCCACGACTTTTTCTCATCTTTCCTAGTAGCATATGAATCCTGCGGAAAAGAACTGTTTCGCTATTGAGCTAAAGAATGAATAAAGCCAATTTCGAATATCCAGTTTTGAAGTTAAGCGTATTCCAGATAGTCAGAAGGGTCAACCCCCCGGGGGCACATATTTATGGTCTTTAGAGAAAGCAACAACTTAGACCTGTGCAACTGGGGGAAAAAGGGAGCCCAGTCCCCTGAAGTCAGCAGGGGTACAACTGGAAACTCCAGTTTATTTCCACAGGAATCAGTGACCCGAAGAGTTCCGTTATTTGTCTCTTTAGACACTTAACTGTTCTCTGACTGATTATTGAGGTTGGCCCTATATGGGAGTATCGTAGTGGTTGTGGTTTCGCGGCCCCATATCACTCTATGGTTCTATGGTGGCCGGGTTCATTTCACCTTTAATTACACCTACCTGGTGAAATATTCCCAGATCCAGTGAGCATGCTAGACATGTGTTCTGGACAGGAGTTGGAAAGTCTCCAACTCTTAAGCAAGGAGTGATGATTTGCAGGCCTGCTCTGGAATCATTAAAGTTGCAACTAGGAAAGACCTGTTGCAGTGGTTTGACCATCATCTGATTAAGACTACATAGTCAGGCGCAGACGTAAATCTAATCACACAGTCAGAAGGGTCAAGAGGTCTGGACTATAAGACGGAGGAGCCAAAACTTTCCATTAAGCGATCTTGCGACATGTGACCAAAAATTGTCATGATAGCCTTGTGTCTTGTTGAATATTTTGCTCGTTTTTCGTTGATTGCTCTCTTCGAATGAATCAATTGTCTTTGGCACAGATCCCCTGTTATCATCTGTCTCAATTGCAATAGCTTCTAATACAAAACACCATTCTGATCTCAACAAGTACAGACTATTACCTTGGTGGCAAGGATATTCGGGCTCGGCATTGATTGATTTGACTTGTTGGCCAGCCTTTACATATGATTTTTTGCACTTGAGGTCATTGTAATGTAATGACAGCAACTATCATTTCCGATATGCAGAATTGCTTTTCAATATCTCTTGCTTTTGAATTAATCTCAATGGTTTCAAACATAAGGAAGTGGCTGGTTGTGTGAGCCAATAATAATACAAATATTTCGTTCAATTTCTCATCTTCAAACTTTTTTCACTGATCAGGCCTAACCTTGTCTTCTGTGTCGAAATATCTAATTTTTAATAGCGCAAATCAGCGTTCGTCTTAAGTTGGTGTATGTTGACCGTAAGCTTCTACCAACAATGGATAACTTTTAGCATGTTGTACTGTGTAATGCAACAAATTGAGGGGTGGCACTTGAAATTGATTAAAAATTTAAAAACAGATATGAGACAATGTATTAGTAGTGATTTCCAACTGTGGGAAAGTATGGCTAAAATTGCTGGTCCAAAAAAATTGGAGAAAAAACGGGATTTTTTTATATGTTCCTAAAAATAAACAAACAAAAAAACTTAAGTCTCTGCAGAGTTTATTTTATTAATTTTAGTATACTGAAATAAAGGAAAAATAAAAAGAAAAACGTTAGCTCACATAATAAAATAATATTCGAGCTTGAGACGGCTATAAAAAAAAACTATCAATCAGATCGGAGTAATTCTTTTTGATTTGATTGTACCATTTAGTCAAAAATTTCAAAATATCATTCCATATTGCACGAAGAGTATGTTGACAATCTGACCTTTTTCCGCGAAATCCCCAGTGTGCGCCGTTGGAGTTTCTTCTTCAGGGACATTTAAAAGAGAACGCTTACGTCAATCAACCAAGAATAATTCAAGAGCTGAAGGATAAAATATTTCATCACATTAACGACATTGGTTCTTAATTATGGCTCGGAGTTATAGAAAATATGGGCCATAGGATTAAGGTATGTCACCGAAAACGTGGCGAGCTTTTCACCGATATTTTGCTTTTCCCCTTTTAGGGGTTTTTCTGTTATGGTAAACAAATTGTAAGATTATTTTCTGAAAATTTTTGATTACACAAAAAATTATTTTTTACTTTAATTTATAATTATTATGTTTCTTAGTTTTTTTTTTAAGTTTCTTCTTCCGCCTTAATTAATTATAAATGCTTATTTATGCAATAAATTTAAATTTCTTTTGCTTCAAAGCTTTCTGACGTCCTTTCCTCTTTTAAGCGAATTAATAGATTGGAAAAATAATTGAACCATTATCAATAATAAACTGAACTCACCCATACTTGAAAACCATTCAAATTTAAGGCTATAAGAAATGCTCTTAATTATATCAAGGGAAAACAAAAACAAAATAGTTTATCAACATGTGTATACATGTGTATGTGAGCATTTTTTTTTAAGATACTTAATCACATATTGAGGAATTATTTTCTTTTCTTTTTTTATTATCGTTAACAAAATACATTTTTAAAAATACGTGCAAATATGTGAATAGTGAATAGACACGAAGGTCCTTAGCATTCCGGTTTAGTTTATTACACATCCACACCCACACACATACATACATAATCATATGCTTCATAACTGTGTGCTATATGTATTGTTATCATCACTTTGTTTTCAACAAAACATCGTTTAGACACAATAAACTAAATAGACCATCTGTCAGGCAGGACATGTTTAACAGGCCAACGTTTCCTGTTAAAGCAGCCAATGACTCATGATACTCATGACATCTTTAGTGAATGTTTTATAAGGAAATGAAAATATTTTTCATAATTAAATTTTCTCTTTTTTTTTCTTTTTCTTAAATTAAATTTAATTTTGTATTGTTAAAGAATTTTTTATAAAAATTTTGTTTTTGACATTAAACACACAAAATTCATTTTTTGGAAAATTGTGCAAAATAGCGTGTGTTATTTCATTAAAGCTAAAAAATAGTTTAAATATTTTTTTTAAAACTTTTAATTTATAACTTATATTTTAATATAAAAATTAAAAAAAAAAATTCATTTTTATTATTAATATTTCGCAACGCCATTGGGTGGCATCTATAGAAATAGGAAACGACAATGAAGAAAATATATATGAAGGGGTTTTTCAACAAGAAGATTGTATTGTAAAAAAATATAAAAAAAAACTAGATTAAGATGATTGAAATTTTTATTTACATTACGAAGAGAAAAGTTCGACAATTATGAAGGACAAATGATATCTGGCAAATGTGAAAGTTTCTAATCGCTTTTTGGCAAAATGTAGCTCCTAATTCTTTTTTCATATCACGTATTTTAAGTTTTAGGGCTGAAATCGATTTGATTGGCTCCATGTAGATGCTGCCCTTAATATAGGCCCACAAAAAATAATCAAGTGGTGTTAAATCATACGATTTGGCTGACCACTAACAGCGGATTTTCGTGAAATTATGCGATCGGGAAATTTAGTTTGCAATAAATTTCTCGTTTTACTGGCTGTGTGACATATGGCACCGTCCTGTTAAAACCGCATATCAGTGATATCCACGTCGTCAATAATAGGCCAAAATTGTTTCGTTAGCATCTCGTGATCAATTGACCGTTACCGCATTTCTAGCCTCATCTTCGAAAAAAAGGCCAAACCAAAAATGCCGCTGATTTTAATTTTCATAAGCAAGGAAACTAACTATTGTTTAAAAGGATACAGTAATAAAGAAAACTGTCATATTTGGAATAATGATAATCCTCCAGTGTATATTGAGCAACGGTTACATTTACAAAAAACTGAATGTTTTGTGGTTCTTTATGGGCTGGTGGAATCATTAAAAACAACGTTGTTCAGAACGTTACAGTAAATTGTGACACCTATAGAGCCATGATTAAAAACTTTTTCGTTCACTAGTTAAATGACCGTGGAGTGAATAAGCTATAGACTCAACCAAATGGCGCAACATATCATAAAGCTCGGGACACAATTATTTTATTGAAGGAAACCGATGGCAACCATATAGTTTCACATTGTGCACTTGTGAATCGGTCTTCAAAATCGTGTGCTTTTACGCGGCAAAATTTTTTTCTGTAGTTGCTAGTTTATGCCGATAAGTCCAAAACGATTTTTTGTTATTTTCAGAATAATATTTGTTGCGTTAGAGGCGAATAAGGGCCAAAAATGTTGTGAAAGCTCCTCAAAACTTTTACCTCCAAAACAAACTATATCTAAGCCTGCCGTGACTCTATTTCCATTTTGGATGGATGTATAAAAACCATAAAAACTGAAACTGTCGGCTGGGCTTAAACACATACTTTTTTTGATAACATCAGTTTTATTGGTACCAATGTAAAGTATAAATGTGGTAACTAGGAAGGGAATACGACAATGGGCCGTCAGGACTGCGGCACATATCCGCTTTTTTTCACCAAATTTTTAAAGACATTTTGCTATAAAGCTTCAATGAACTCATCAATGCAGCACCGAATTTCATCTTTAAGAGCCCTTGTTATTTGTGGGTTGTTCACGTAAAGCTGGTCTCTCAAACGGCATCAGAAAACTTGATCTAGCGGCTTTAAATCACAAAAACGAAAGTGCCAAATCGAAAGATTACGCAACTGGGGAAATATCTCAGGCAACTCACAAGCGTTCAACGCAAATAATGGTTGGTCGGCTTAAATTCTTGAACGAATAAAATTTTATAATCGTGAAGCTGAAGATAGTTATGCAAAATGTTGTGCAAAATACTAGTGATGCCAGACTATTACAAACTTTGAATAATTGATATTCCAGACTCATTATCAAAACTTTGTGTTCTTGTTTATTGTCAGCAAGAATACCGTGAGCCTCAATTATGGCGACAGTCACACAAAGCGATCTCAGAAGGAGCCTGATTACGAGGAAAAATTGCTCGACTTTTACGAAGTAGTACACTAAAATTATCACCATTTTGACTCGATTTTCACAATAAAAACTTTTTGCTCAAGAGGGTAACGTTTAATGCCTAAAATTTCTCAAGTTTTTCTTAAATAAATATCAATTGACATTCAGTCATTTGACGTAGAACTCACTTCCTAACCTGAAATTTAACCACCCATTATTTGACATCAACGCGAGTGAAAAAAGTACGCCAGAACTAATAAAGCCAGGCACCTATTTCTAAATAACCATACATGGGGCCATACATGGATGATTGTTTTTCCTATTGTTTTTATAAATATGATATACAATATTGTTAGTTTGATTAACTTTAAATATTTCATCAATATTTTTATTTTAAGATTTCAAAAATGAACAATAAATAGTTTTTTATATATATTGTACATTTTTGTTGTTGCTGCTTAAAGTGAACATGAAATGTTTTGATTTATTGCAAGAACTGTCATTCGCCATTTAAATTGGAAAATGCAAAAAGCAGCTAAATAAATCACTTCATATTGTCAGGGAATAACAGTGTTTCGTTGTAAGATGGGAACGTGAATGGATTTCTGTTAATTGTTTGCAATACATCTGGAGCAGGATGAGGACTAATTGGCAAAGGCGAAGATAGTACGAAAGACACATATATTAGAGGCAATACTACAGTCGCTGCTGTAAGAACATAGTGAGCGATTATAGACGAACTCTTAATATGCGATAAGTATGCAAAGCGATCGGCATTTAAGAAATATTCCTTGAAGCATTATTTGGAAGAATTAATACTCTGCTTGTAGGGAACAGGGAAAAAATCGCTGTACGACATGAAACTTTCTTAATAGAAAAATTACGACTGATATTTTTTTTGGGAGAAAAATTTTTTTATAGAAGAATTAGAATTAATTTTTTTTGTTTACAGAAAAGCAAGGGCTGATGACTGATAGAACATTTTGATACAAAATTGTGATTGATGGAATTCTTTATAGAAAGAATTTGGCTAAAGACGACTTTCTACAGAAAAAATAACTGATGAGACTTTTTATAGAAAATTTTGCATGATGAAATTTTATCTGAAAAAATTAGGACTTTTGTACTTTTGTTAGAAACATTATGACTGATGACTTTTTTTATGACTGATAACTTTTTTATGGAAAAATTATGACTGAAGAAATTATTTTATAGAAAAATTATGAATGATATAAATTTGTATAGAACAGTTTGCTAATAAAATTTTCTTAATAGGGAAATTAGTACTGTTGAAAAGTTTTCAATAGAAAATTTTTTATAGAAAATTCTAACTGATGTAGTTAGCCTTAAAAACTTGTGACTGATGAAATTTTCATAGGGAGAATTCGGCTAATAAAACATTTTTACAGAAAAATTATAACTAATGAAATTTTGTTTTATTATGACTGATAATATTTTTATTCGAAATTTTATGACTGATGATATTTTTGTGAAGAAAAATTCTGACATCGCTTTTTTTAGAAAAATTATGACTGATGAAATTTTTTTATAGAATTATTTTTCTCTCGATATTTTTTTGAAGAAAACTTATGATGTAATTTGTTTTTTTTATTAATAATATCTTTAAAAAGGGAAATGACTAATGAAATTTCTTTATAGAAAAATTATAAATTTTACAATTTTTTATAGAAAAGTTTTACTGATAGAGTTTTCTTAATAGAGAAATTAGTACTGTTTAAAATATTTTTAATAGAAAATTGTGACTAATGAAATTTTTATAGAGAGAACTCGGTTAATAAAAACTTTTTACAGAAAAATTATAACTTATGAAATTCTATTTTATTATGACTGATAATATTTTTGTCAAGAACAGTTGTTTCTTTTAGAAAAATTATGACTGATGAAATTTTTTTTATAGAAAAATTTTATTTGGATATTTTTCTGAAAAAAATTAAAAATTAATTTTATATTAAATAAATTAGATTAATCTTAACAGTGGTCTTTTTTTAAATAAATTTAACACTGAATTTTTAATATTTCGCTTTCCTTTGGAAAGCTTCCTCAGGAAATTAATTTGTATAATAACAAAAATTGTTAATAATTTTATTATTATTACCATTGTTAAGATTAATTTTATTTATTTAATATAAAAAAGAGGTCGAATAAAAATAATAATCAATTTAGTTTATGAAAAGTACCTTACAAAATAGAAAAAGTGTGACTAATGAAATTTTTTTATAAAAAAATTATCACTGCTGAAATAGTTTTATTAATAATAATGACATGGAATTTTTTTTCCTAATAGATATAATATCGGGAAATATTTTTAAAAAAATGGACACAATCCTCAGACTCAAGCCTCTGTAAACGAACTCTTTGCAAGAGTAGAGAATTTGGAGATGGTTGCACTTTCACCTACAGACTCTTGAAGGAGCTGGACTTCTCTATTAGAATGCATATTTCTTGTTCAACCACAGAAGGCTGTCTTTATTTAATATTGGCAGTACTTTATAAAACTATTTGGGTAAATAAGTGTGAACAGGAGCTTGACAATAAATATTACAGCTAACGAAATGAACCGGAAAGAAATATTATACTTAAGAGACTGGATTTCCACATAAAATAATTAATATTCAAACCGTTTTTCTAAAGTTTACAATTTTACAATTTTATATTTATTTTAAAATTTAAATTTCATTTGAAATCAATTAAATAAATATTTAGTTAGGTTACTTCCAGAACTTCCCTCGTATAATATTTTAAAAAGCATTTGTTTAAATGATAACAATACGAAAAACTGTTATTTTAAAATGTTAGATCTGTTACATTGTTTAACAAGAAAAATAAGAAGTTAAATAAAGAATATAGAATTTGAAACGGATGTTAAAATCTACAAAAAAGAAAAATCCTTGCAAATGACAGTTTCAATTGCCAACAGAAAATCTCTTACGCCAGGCATGAATGGTGGCAGCGTAAAGACTTGTCAAAAGACTAGTGTTGCATACAATACAAAAAATAAAAACTATAAGAATTACATTGTTGTCGTTGGTGTTGGTGTTATTCTTTTAAACAATATTTTGTTTGCTTGTATTTTTATTTCCTTTTTCCGTCTCTGGTACTTAGTTTTGTTGCGTATCATGATTTAGTTTTATTTTTTATCTACAGTTTGGATTTTATTTTGGCATCGCCACCAAAATATCATGAATACTGATTGTAGTTGAGTGTTTTATTATGTTAGCAACTTTTGTTTTTGCCTTAACTACGAGATCTTGCAGAATGCTTTGAATCTTAAATAGAATCTTACAGTTGAAAACTAAATTTTGTATTTGTTATATATGTAAATGCATATGTAAATAAGAAAAGGATTTTTAAATTTTGTAAAAAGTGTTGGTTGACGTAAAAATATAAGAGGGAAGAAACTAAAAATAAGCGAGCAGGCAATGCATACACGTTTTTGTCAACTAATTGGATATTTTTTCATAAACAATTTACATGAAATATGTACATGTAAATATACATGTACATGTAAATATTCCATATAACGTGGGCTTTAAATAGCAACATGAGAATATCATGAAATATTTTTATATTTAAAGGAAATAAAGATTATAAGCTTAGAATTAACTAAAGCGAAATAGCTCACCTACAAAATAGCAATAGAAGCAATCAATGTTATACTTTTAACAATAAATAATTACAGCGTTACTGCTATTAGAAAATTTTTTACTGGATTACTATGTGACATGTAACCACCTATTTGAGCAAGCATCTGATTGGTACAGAATAATGGACAACATAACATGACTGAATATAAACAACTTCCTTAAATTCAGTACCAATAATATAAATAGAAGACACATAATGAAATTGAAAGGGCTACATCTGGAGCATACGAAAGTATCCCACGGACAATTGGTAAATTTACCTTTAGCCCAAATTTGCAACTACAATATTACAACACTAGCAACTGTTAAGCATATTGTTACATTTATAGCTTTTACAAACATTTTATTCGTGTTGAGCTCTTTATTGCAAAATAAATAACACTGGATTTTATAGTTTTTAAATTAATTACAAATTTATTTACTTAAACTATACACAAAGTAAGAGTTGTACGTTGGCACTACAGAACAATTTATTAAAAATGCAAGTCTTTACTTTACGAGGTTTATATTTAACTAACTAACTAACTAACTAACTATCCACTCATACGCTGCCTTTTATATTTGTCCACTAGAGGTCTAGAAAAATTAAGAATCTTCTACTCCCTTTGTATTACATTTTGTTGTTGTTATTTTATAGATTCAAAGTATAGGCGCCTGTTGGTCTGTGTGTATTTTTTGTGTTTGTTTTTATGCTGGTAAAGTTTCTTCCCAATTTTTTTGTTTTACGTGTATAAGATTTCTATGTAGTTTGTAACTAGAAAGTTGTTGTTGTCTTGCGTGCATAAGTTTTCTTAGCAAACTATGTAGTTAGTTAACAGCATACCCAGTTGTTTTCTATATTATTTAATTATTTTCTTTAAAAAATCAAGCCAGACGCATCCGTATTTTAAAACATGGCCATCATTTTTAAAAATTCTCCTGTCACATCCTTCTGTTCCCAACAAATCTCAAATGATTATTTTCTTAAAAGAAATCAATCTATATAATTCAATTTAAGTAGGTATTGATTTAAAAATAAAAAAAATAACAATATCATGCCTAACCCTCAACTGTTATGCAGTTGAATATATTAGTTTATAATTTATAATTATATATTAATGCTTTACACATGTACATAAAATAAATAAACTTAAATTAATTTAAAAATTATTTTAAACAACAATTTCTTGGGAAAATCAGAATTTAGAAAGTCAATTGGCTTAAAACACACACTTTTTCTAACGATTTCAGTTGTATTGACACTAATATAAAGGGAAAATGCATGATATAATTTACGTCGGTATCTATCATGCATATGCCATAACTCGACGGTGGTCAAACCACTTGGGCGATATGATGCGTGCGCCGCGACCTAGGAAGCTGAAGACTGATTTCTAGCAATAGATTATTCCAATTTGCAATTTCGGAGATTTCGAAGCATGGTCGCCCACTGAAGAGCTGGAGATTATCCAACTCATTGTGCAGCATACATGACAAGCATGCTCACTGCATCCGGATTATTCACCCAATGTTCTCAGTAAAGGTAAGATAATCCTCGCCCCTTAATCAATATTCAGGAGGGCCGCAAAACCACAACCACCACGATACTTCCGAAGGGCTTAAAAGGTACATAATCCATTATCTGAATCCGGGGGCTTACTGATACCCTTGGAAATAACGTGGAGCTTCCAATTGACTCCCTGCCAGCCTTCAAGGAACTGCGCTCCCCTTTTTCCCCCGTTGACACATGTAATGATGATGGATTTCCATCAAAATATATCAATGTAAAGGGAAAATATTGAAATAAGTAATGAAGTTTGATACCGGTTTGATATTGGTTCGCTCTCAACGCAATCCTTCAAATAGCCCCAGAGAAAATAATACAGCCGCATTAAATCAGCGGCGACAGGGAACTTTCTAATGTAATACCTGGCTGGCTATGTGGTGTTCTATTGTTGAAATAAAAGGTCACTGATGTCAACATTAGCCAATTGTGGCGTGATAAGATTTACATCTGCACCTAGACTTGTGTGCCATTATCAGATGGTGGATCATTACCACTGTGTATGATACGTAGCGTCATCCTTGTCCTAGAAGGCCTTCGGATATATATATCCTCCGGTCACTCCTAGTTGCAACTTCAAAAGCCCGAAGCAGGCCGCAGCCTTCACTCCTTGCTGAAGAGTTGGAGACTATCCAACTCCTGGTTCAGAAGGCATGAAGCTTAATATAATTATGAACACGACAGCATTCATACTCACTGGACCTGGACCATTCATTGTGCTCATTATGAATGATCTAACCCACAAACTCAAACCAGGGCCGCGCAACACACATCCACCATGAGACTCCCGAAGGGCCTACCTCTATAATCTGTCAGAGAACAGCTAAATGCCTAAAGAGACAAATAGCGGAAATCTGAGGCTTTACTGATTCCTATGGAAATATAGTGGATTATCCAGTTAGTTCCTGCTAGCCTTGAAGGGGAGTGGGCTCCCTTTTACCCCCGCAAGACACAAGTCTAGATGGTTGTGTGATCCATAAAAACTTATAATGTGCCCCCGGAGAGAGCCACTTGTGGTCACAAATAATTGATTATCTGGGTTTGGTAGCGCATTGAATCCTGGATGGCGCCGTTTCCTTGCATTTATAGAAAAAATGCTGATCACTGCCGATGCCGCCTGACTACATATCCCAAAATTCCACTCTATATTGACAATGTTTTTTTTTGGAATTACTGGTATTTCGAGGATATGGGAAAAATTTGTTATTTTACATGACCAACCAAGTAAAAAAAGAGCCTCATCACTAAAAGTGACTTGGTTTAAAAATGCGTTGTGTCGTTCAGATTTTCAATTAGTTCATTTATCTATGGTCGATTGACTTTAATTCTTGAATGATAGTCATGTAGATCATCTACACTTGGTTTCAAGGTAAAGCGATTGTAAACAAAGTCTTTTGGCGAACTAAAAACTCTACATACACATAATTTGATATACATTAAAAGAAGCACTTAGTGATGTTTATTTAATGGGTGCTATCCTGTAGGCTAGTAGGCAGTGTACTAGCTTATCTGTCTGGGGGTTGTGGGTTCGATTCCCAACAAAGACCTTGACTGTTTTTTTTTCCTACAAAATTTAAAATTAACTGTCACTGAGCAGCCCAGTGATGAACCATGGTTACCGGTCGCTATGTTATAGCACAGTTATTTCCTTCTATTTACACCACCTGTCTCATCTCTGCTCTATCCCTTTCCTAACGAATGTAACACGGTATTTGACTAAAAAGGCATTGTTGTCTGAAGTGCTACTTCTCTTAAAAAAAAAACAAAAATCGTGAAGATAAAAATCTTGACGCAAAATGTTGTGCAAAGTGCTTCAAGTGATGCCAAATTTTTGCGAACGTCGACGAGTTGATGTTCCTGTTCATCACAACACTTTGCTCTGCAGCAGCTAGATTTACAAGGCAATTGCCACTACCGGTATATTGCCAGTGACAATATCATGAATCTCGACTTAAGTGACTCTATTACGCACAGCAATCTCAGAAGAAGTCTGTTACGAATAAGAGATACTCGTATTTTACGAAGTGATACAATGAAAATTTTTACAATTAAGATTTTTTGCTTAAGAGTATATTATTCCACGCTTAAAACTGACCAAATATAATATCAAAGGATTAAGCCTTCATTTGTGGCATTTAATTATTTAAGAGACAATTTACTTCCTAACCTCAATTTTGCCCACCTTGTATCAATACCTCCTGCATATTTATTTAACCTTTGTCGGATGTAGATATAATTTATTTTGGTTCATAATTGAATCTTTAAATATCTTGGCTTTCTTTCTATCTATGACAAACACACACAGCTGGGGGAAAAGTATTAATTTATATATAAATATTATATATAAATGTAATATTTGTTTTTATCAATTTAGTAAAATATTTATTTATATCAAATTCTAAATAAAATCCTTTTTATTCTTTTATTTGCAGGTATGTAAAAATTCTCAAAATATTTCTATACAAAATATCAATTATTTTCAAGATGAATTTTTGTTTTTGCTTGCAATCTAAATCTATTGAAGCTGAGAAAAAAATTTTTGGTAAGTAAAAATGTTCATTTTTAAAATAAAATAATTCTTTTAATCATATCTGTTGTAAAAATTTTGAGAGATATTTGCATTCGAGAAGAAAATTATAATTTTCAAAACACAATATCTGTACTTTAACTACCTAAAAAAATAAAAAAAAAAATAAAATATAAAAAAGGACTTTACAAACACAACAAATGCAGTTACCTTTTTACCTTTATAAATTATTATATATAAAATAAATTTTATCAACTTGCAAATGACTTTATTAAAATAACAGACACACAACCTGTTATAGTATCAGTTGTTTAGATTTCCTTACCAGAATGTTGTAGAGCTGTAATTGCAAGGAGTATAAACAAGGATACTAAGAGTTTCAAAATTCTTTTAACAATTGCAGTAAATTTTAAAGGGTCAAAGGAGTGCTTATAAATTAAAATTAAAAAAAAAATATATTTCATTTAAGGAACAAAAGGCTTATATTCTATATTTTTTCCAATTAAATTTTATTTTTTGTTTGGGGAAGAATTTTTTAAAAATTAAACTCTGATTTATCCTGTAATTTGGTTTTTTCGTGCCAATAAACTTATTAATAAGAAATATTTTTTTAATTATAACAATTATTTAAATCATATGAACTATATTATGTTCTCTATAGCAATATATGCTGGCAATTATCATACTTCAATAATATTTTGATCACAATAAACATGTTTTTTGTCAATATTATTTTTATCAAGAATTTATCAAGGCAATAATGCCTATTTAGTCAAGTACCGTGCTACATTCTTTAGGAAAGGGATAGAGAAGATAAAAGTAGAAGGATAGTCGGAAATTAACTGCCGTATAAAACAGCACAGCGACCAGTAACTATGCCTTCATCGCTGAGCAGCCCCACCGACAGTCAATTTTTATTTTTGTAGTGAAAAAACCAAGGTCTTTGTTAGGAATCGAACCCGTTGTGGGTTTGCTAGAATACTACCCACTAGCCTACAGCGGCACCTAAAGGCGGTCCTGCCCCTCTTGTGACCTGGTTGTTTACAACCCATAATTGTGGAAGTCTCTTACAAAACTATAAATCTATAAAACCGTAAATTTATGAATCTTAAAAACATTTTTAACTAGGATGGGCAAATGTGAGATTAGGAAGTAAATCGTCTGTCAAATGATTAAATCTCAAGAATTAAGAAATTTTAATTTTTAAATTTACACTCTTGAGCAAAAATTTTTCCTTATGAAAATTTTCTTTTGACCGCTGTGCTGATCATGAGTGATGGATATAGTGATGCTGCTGTACAATAAAGTGCTGAGAATGAATCTGAGCCAACTCGTCGATGTTAGCAAAAATTGGATAACACTAGAAGCACTTTGAGCAACATTTTGCATAAAGATCTTCAGCTTGAAACTTATAAAGTTCAACTGGTTCTAGGATTTAAGCCGCCCGACTTGTTAATTCGCTCTTTTAAAGACAGAACAATTACCACTGAATTTTTAGCAAAATCATCTTAAGTAATGAGGCTAATTTTCAATTAGGCATTTGTGAAAACAAACATAATTGTTGCATATGGGGTTCACAAAATCCACATACAGTCCTCGAAAACAGTTACTTCCAAAGAAAGTGACCATATGGTGTGGTTTATGATCAGTAGGCTTCCTCGGTTGGTATTTTTTGGAAAAAAGCACGAACACATCATCACCTGCAATTCTCTACACAATCACAATATGATAGTCAAATTTTTGTGGTCACAATTGGCTAAATTTGTCATCAGTGACCTTGACGACTATCCACACAAGCACCTAAATATTTCAGTTATTAAATGAGAGGTTTTCACAAAGAACTGACGCTCTCAAAAATGAAATTGACGAGAGTATATAATATACTTTAAAATTTTGTGAAAAGTTTGGACGTCGTCCGACATATTTGAGCTGAATATTTGATCGATATCTTATCTTATTATTTATTCCCATATCTCCACTTTATATTGATGTCTAACAAAAATTAAGCCAATTTACTTACTCACCTCAAATTTGACCAGCCATTACAATATAGTTCGTTTAAACTAACCATCACTGAATTGCTATCTGGTTTTATAAGACTAGACATCTCGTCTAAAATGAAAATAAAACTTTTCTTTTATCTAAACGATTCTTTAACTCGCTAAATTTTCGAAATTTTTTATTTGAAGGTTGTTTTCATTTTGTCAGCTGTAAGTGATTTAGGTTTCTTCAGACATCGTTACATCTAGAAATAAGTTTATTGTATTTTATGGTTTGGTGGAATCATTGCTACATATTCCTTTAAAAACGATGGTGGTTAAAATGTTACATTCAGTAGTGACCGTTATAAAGGTAAAATTATTTTTTCCTTCATCAGCAACCGTGATATGCAGCAGCTGTAATTTTAAAGTTTCAAGGCAGTACAACATGTCACACAGCTCCTGCCACTTGATTTATTGAAGGAAACGTTTGCTATGAGCATAGTTTTATGTTTAAAACCCCTGAATTGACCTCTAGGGTCATGCGATGTAACGTCGCTACACTATTTTCTGTGGGGATACGTAAAGTCGTTAGTTTACGCCGATAATTCCGAAACAATTGACATTTTGGAACAATACATTTGCTCCGTTATGACCGATATACATACATCTACAAATCATAAAAAAATTTTATCAAAAATTGGACTTCCAGTTTAGTTACCCCTAACGGTCATATTTAAGAAGATTATCTTTCGAATAAAATAAATTTCATGTCAACTAAAAAAACTCATATTCTTATATTTATTTCCTTTAATAAACGTTCTATTATATTGAGTTCTTTAATTGAAAAATAATAACACAGCACTTTAGAGTTTTAAATTAAATTAAACGATTTATTTACTTTCAAAACAGACAAAATAAACAGGATGGCTACTTTTTTGACTTTACTCAATGTAGACTCAACTTGAATTAATTCCATTTGCCCAGCAAGTGGTGTTTATTTAGCTGCTTTAAGCTATTCTGTCATAAGTAAGAATATTCTACTATAACATTACTCCATTATTGTTGTTGTTATTATCATTCAGTGTAGACGTCTGCTTGGCGTTGTGTATTTAGTTTTTAATTGCTGTGTTTTTTTAGCTTATTTCGTGGAATTTCTTAAAAGCGTACTGTTTTTGTCTTGCGTGTATAAAATGCCTTAGCAAACTATAGTTTATAAATCATACAATAGGTCATTTCCTTTACTTTTTTTTTACTGATAATTTTATTCCTTTAAAATTCAAACAAAACATTTTCGTAACAATATTTATTTTATTTTATATATAAAAATACCCTTTGCTTTCAAAAAATAGAAACGTATAAAATTGTTCATAGCTATTGTACGATTTCAATGCATTAAAGTTCAGCATTCGGTTTTGCAATAATTTTTATTCGTTTTATTATTTTTTGTGGGTTCTTTGCCTATTTTGCATGTGAAAGCAAAAATAAACCTTTAATTTATTTAAATGGCAAAATGTTTTACGTTTGATTTTTATTCGCTCATTGCTTCGTGTGGCTTAAAATGTGGTGGTTACTTAAACTCACAGTACAGGAACAGTACAACATGGATTATGATGAGTAAAGTGTAAGGGGAATGAAAATCAGTCATTGTAGAGCGTACACATGTATAATGACTTTTAATGTGACATTTTATGTATTGGCGTGGATTTATTTAATGTCTGATTGTAATTTGGTTTATTGAAGTTGCTCCTCTATGCGTTTGGATGTGTGGTGTATACATATGTATGCTCACATCATTTTTGTTGAGTTTTTAATGTGTTGGAAATATTTACATGTTAAATGAATTGTGTAATGGTTAACATACATATTTTGAATTATAAGTGATTGATTTTGTTCGTTCTTTGTTTCGAGAGAGAGAGAGAGATTAAATAAGTGAAAAGTGATGAATGTATGCATTCAAAAATATATTTTACTTTTCACTTTTTATTTGCTGCCCTTTGTTCCATTACGATAAAAATCAAATAATTAAATTTTATAAAAGTTGTTCTCGTTAAATTTTTAAAATAAATAAAATTTATTCTGCTGTGGAAGAAGTTAATTTTATTGATTAACAACAGCAATCGATGAACTTATTTATTATTTAATATTGAAATATGACAAAAACTTTTTAAATGTTGCCAGACTTTTAAATTTAGTAAATTTTAATTTTCAAAAATATTAAAAAATATAACCAAGGTAAAAAGAGATTGTTTTGATTTCCAGAGGTAAAGAAGTCTATCACTTTCACATGGCTTTCATTAGAGAAGAAATTAGATGCAACATTTTAAATGAAGGGTTTTTCAACAAGAAGTGTGATTTCTACAACAAAATAAAACAAAAAAAAATTTAGAATGATTCAAATTAAGATGATTCAAATGCCAAATGTCCGCCACGATCACACTGACAGATGTCGATTTTTTCATTTCAAAGTTTTTAATAACTTTTTGGCTGCCCTTATTCGTTACTTACATCACGGATTTTGAGTTTTAAGGCTGAAATCGATTGAATTGACTCCGTATAGACTCTCTCTTGACAGTGGTGTTAAATCACACTATCTGGCTGACCATTTAAGCGCTGATTGTTGTAAAATTATGCGATCGGAAAATTTGATTTGCAATAAATTGATAGTTTCATTGGTTGTGTCACACCGTGCTAATGAAACTACATGTCAGTGATATTCAATTTGTTAATAATTAAGTTAGTATCTCGCAATAAAGAGATTCATTGACCGTTATCGCATTTCCAGCCTCATCTTTCAAAAAAGCGGCCCAACCACGCCTCTAGACTATATAGTGCACCACAAGCATGCAATGGCTTTTCAGTAATTGCTCTAGGATTTTCAGAAACGCCAATTTTGCTTTTTGACATACCCTGACAAGTGAGAATTGACTTCCTCTGAAAAAGTGAACCATCCGTTTGTTCCTGAATGAATTGAACGAATCTAGGACGATGTAAATATCGATCGCATTCAATTTCTGTACCAGTTGAACCTTATAAGGCTTTACAGTCAAATCCTTATGCAAAATTCGCCATGTGGTGGTTTTCGATAACCCCAATTGTTGAGAACGTCTCGAGGAATTGACAAATTTGGATCTGCTTCAATACTGTGGCTCACGGTTGCAATGTTTTCAGCTGAATGATCCAGTTGAATACACTATGGTGTTCGTACATTTTGTATCGAGCCAGTCGACTCAAATTTAACAATCAAATTTTTTAATAGCGGTCACAGACGAACGATTATGTTGTTCGAAAATATCACGAATTTTACGAAATGTAACTTTAGCAGAACCACCGAAGATTTAATTTATTATAATGTGATTTTCATGCGAAATTTAGTTCATTGTAGCAATTGACAAAGGGGAATATGGCAGTACTCTTGACTCTCGCGTCTTGCGTAGTTGTTTTTTGTTGTACAGAATGGAAAACGGCTGGTGTTCCAATTAAGAACGTAGTCATTTTAGGTGATTCAGCATATCGGCTAAAAGAGTGGCTAATTCCTCCATTATCAAATGATATAAAATTCCTCAATGCATACAAATCAACAAATAGGGCTGTGAAAATTACAATTGGCATTTTACAGGAAAAATGCCATTTCGGGCCGGACACACTCTTTGTAATTTTTCACGCACTGAAGAAGATGAAAACTTTAAAATTGCAGATGCTAGCAACTCCGACAATGATGAACAAGCTAATGAAACCATAGCAGACAGTAGAGGCCAAAATAAGCTGCAAAGAATTCTAAATTATTTAAATTCATTAATGACTTCGAAATGAAAGAGAATGAAAAAATAAAAAAGTGTGACAAAAACAAAAGTTTTAATAAACAAGAAAAATGATAAATAATAACAAAAAAAAATTATTAACAGAAAAGTTTGTAACGTCAAAAGTCCAATGTCGTTTAATCATCGGCAAGGTCTTAACCCAGCAGAATTTGTGTCTACCGGCACCATAGTGGGTGACCAGAGAATTCGACAGCCCAGCTTACATTGTTATAGCTGTTTCCCTCGGACACTTACAGGCATACGTAGGACCAAGACAATGGAAACTGCTGCACTCACACACACACACTTCAGTGTACAGTAGACGGAGCCGAGAAGTGCGCTGCCATCAAGCAAAGAGTTAGTGGCAAATAAAGACTAAGTTATAACCTAATCAACCGCAGCCTTTTTTAATTGTCTCAACGACACTACACGACCCTGGACGCCGCTTTGTATACCCCAGCAGCCAGGAAAAGCGTGTCGTTACAAGTTTAATTAGGAAAATAAAGGAATCTACAGCACCTTACGGCGCATAAATTTGTACTGAGGTAACTGAAGCTGCAGAGCTTTATTTTTCAATTAAAAATTTTCATTCTGCACCTTCAAATATTCAATTGGCCGAGGCACCTTTTCTTCAGGCTTATATTTTCTTATTTTGGGCTCTCTCGTGGGTGAGAGAGCCGTCTTCCGTACATCACTCTAAAGAAAACTAAAAAAGATTAAAAAAAAATTTAAAACATTATTTAATAGTACTCCCTTCATTTTCGAGAGCTCTCAGGTATCGAAACTAGTTACTCCTCATTCTTGGTAGGAGTAACTTCTGTATCTGGCAGCAGTGAGACAGTATCATTACAGTCCTCTATAGTGATATTCAATAACTTCTGTCATGACACTGGCTCACCATTAGGCTGCTGTTGTTGTTGGATGCCAGCGCATGTTGGTGACTCCTTTCCAATAACCTCCACGACCAGGGTGTCCAGTTTCGTGAGCTTTTTGCCCTTTCCACCTGATGCCCCTATCTTTCGGGAGTTATTTCGCTTAGCCTTAATTAAGAAAATATTTTAATGTTATCTTATAACTTTATAAGACCCACTTACCAGTGTCGTCCTTTTGATGTGTGTCCAAAAAACATCACGCACGTATTTGGCATCTTTTTCACTTAGAACCAGTCCAAGTATAAGACACCTCATACGCACGTTTTCCCACTGTTCCATTTTTATCTCTTTGGTAAGTTTAGCGATAAACTTACTAAAGGGATAAACGTCTTTGATAGCTGATATCTCCCACACCACACCCATAACTGCAAAAGCATTTAAAATAACTTTTGAAATTTTCAAATATACATATATTCACACATATAATTAATTTAATAAAATATTTCATTTTATTGTAATTGTCGAAATTGTAGTTTACAAGTGCAAAAAGCTACAACTGTTGTGAAAATTTTAATTAAACACAATTCATCAGCATTTCTAAGAATTAAACTTGTGATTGCAACTTGTAAACTTGTAAAATTGTAGTTTAGTGAAATAGGGCCCAGGTTAAATAAATTTTAATATATTTACAAACATTTAGTAAACACAGGAAAAGAATGTTATTGTGAATACAATTGCAACAAATGTTAACATTCGAATTACAAACAAACAGCCAACATTTCTAAAACTATTGTAAAGTGAGGCGATTTAGCATACTTACAACAGGTAAATTGCAGTTTGAATTGAAAGTTTCTTTAATCGAAATATTTAAATTTGCTTGCGCTTTTTTTTTATCATACATAGGAGGTTTCTATACAGGTGTGGAACTTTATATTGGCAATTCTTTTTAACTGATTGTCATATGATAAGATGTCAAGTGATTTATTTTATGTTTGCTCTGGTATGTCAATAAACAAAACTGTCGTACTTGCGCTCCGTGGGCCGCAGTCTTGGTGGACACCTTTCCATCTTATTACGTGCTTCTGGGTGTTGAAGGCGGTACCAAGAGCCTAACAAATTGGTCACTTAAGGTCCGATCAATAACTTACCAAGACTCTGTACTGGTTATTAATGAGGGTTATCGGGAAGTAACGGAGTGGCAGTTATTGAAATCCAAATCTTGGCAAGGTGTGGCTCCTTTCTAACCGAAGTGCTGTTGCATTGAAACAGAATGTCACTTTGCTGGGGGGCGACAGTAATTTTGCTAGTTTCAACTCTTAAGCTGCTTTCAAAATTGGTCATGTTTCAATAAGGCTGGAGGGTGAACCATTATAATTTTTTTCGCAATTTTTCTTTTATTCACATCTGCTTATAGCAATGTCTTTAAAGTAATTTTCATTATATAAGCAAAAAAACCCATACCTACAGTCATAAAATAAAACGCCTGTTTCTACATTTTCCGAATTCAGATCGTTGTAACTTTTTAAGGAAAGCTCCTATCCTTCCTTCCTGACGCTATAACTCCAAAACGCACGAACCGATTACCACGGTTTTGCATTGGTTGGAAAGGTTTCGGGTTCCGTAAGGTTTATAGCAAAGAAAAATTTCAAAAGAAAAGTAGTAAAACAGGAAAATTCATTTTTCACATGCAGCGCCATCTCTGACATATAGCATGTACTACGACGGCACCAGTACGTGGTGTGTGAGTATCCCTCACGAAAATAAGTACGTTTCATTTTAAGTAGATGGCGCCGTGCGCTAGGTCGCGTGTATACTGTTTATCCTAGAAATGATGAATGTTTTTATTTGCGTTGGTAAATGTACGTGGACCAAAATCATTAGCGCATTTGAAAACTTTGAATGGCTACTAATGCCAAACATATCGAGAAGTATGTCAACTATTGGGTTTGCTGGAGAATGATTCTCATTGGGATTTAAAAAATACGAACGCTGTTCACAATTATCATCACCACATGTTCCCTTCACAACCAATTCAGTTATGGAACAAATACAAAGACGATATATGTGAAGATATCTTGCATCGCTTGCGCATTCGAACGAATAAACCCGACATGCAAATAACCAATAAAATATACAATGAAGGATTGATTCTGTTTGAGGATCGATGCTTGACTATTGCAAGCAAGCTACTGATTGAAGTAGGAATGATTGCGCCAAATCGATCGATGCACGATGCGAAAATTATATCGAAAGCTGCAATACAATGTTGATATATTGCAGGAATTCGTTCGTAATATGTGCCGTTGCTGAATGAACAGCAAAAACAAGTATACGAAACATTTATGCAAGTGGTGGACAATAATACTGGTGGTCTATTCTTCCTGGACGCACTTGGAGGAACAGCGAAAGTATTGTCATTTCCACTTTTCGATCAAGATGTGACATAGCGTTGGCGTTATCATCATCTGGAATTGCGGCGAATCTTCTAGATGGCGGTCGTATTGCATATTCTGGGCTTAAGTTGCCACTCAATTTAAACACAAATGATATTCCAACATGCAATTTTTCCCGATCCAGTGCAATGGGAAAATTGTTGATGCAATGCAAGCTCATTGTTTGGGATGAGTGCACAATGACACATAAGAAAGCACTTGAGGCACTTATTTTCAATAGGAGGATCTTCGGCGAAATAACAACATCTATGGCGGCTTGATGTTATTGTTGGCAGGAGATTGCAGGCAGACGTTGCAAGTAATTTCTCGTGCAACGCCTGCAGATGAATCGAATGCTTGCCTGAAGGCATCACCTTTGCGGAATAACGTAAAAACATTATCGCCAACCAATAATATCAGACAAAATGATAAAAGTGGTGCACAATTTTCCAAACAATTGTTAGCTGTTGGAAATGGAAAAGTGACAGTTGATGCGACAGCTGGTTTAATTACTCTTACCAACGACTTTTGCCGATTTCTAGACTCTCAACTAGCTCTTATTGAAAATGTCTTCCCAAACATTAGTGAGAATTATCAGATTTCTTCTCGCCCCAAAGAATAATTGTGTTGTACATGCACTGAATTTCACCATTCAATAAAAAATCGATAGCGATTTGGTGACATACAAATCCGTTGATTCCATAATAAATCCAGATGATGCAGTAAGATATCCAACGGAGTTTTTAAACTCTATGGATTTACCAGGATTTCCACCACATAACTTGCAACGCAAAATTGGTTCAGTAATTTGAATCCACCGCGACTTTGCAACGGTATTCCACTTGCGGTAAAAAGACATGTCGAATGTGATTGAGGCAACCATTATTAACGGAAAGTACGCAGGTAAAAATGTATGTATTCCTCGAATACCAATGATTCCGACTGATCTTCCGTTTGATATCAGACGAGTGCAATTTCCGGTTCGTTTTGCGTTCGCAATGACAATTAACAAGTCGCAAGGCCAATCGTTTAGTGTTTGCGGGATAAATTTAGAAAATCATTGTTTTTCACATGGGCAGCTATACGTTGCGTGTTCACGAGTTGGGAAACCATCCGCTTTGTTTGTGTTAACGACAGACCAAAAAACAAAAAATGTGGTAAACCAAAGAACACTTCAATGAAACGGATAATTTGCAAACACGTATAACGCTTCGATTCAATATTTACTTTGGATTCACTTTCATTTTTTACTTAGAGAAGTTCAACTAAATTCCACTTCATTTTTTGTAGTCGAATTTTTCCTTTTCAAATATAACACAAAAAAAATAATTTTTCTTCATCTTATTTTAATCCCCAAACGAAATGTTACAAAAAACGAAACCATCTGGTGGCAAATCGGAGTTCGTCAGGTTTGCCAGTTTTATTAGAAATTTCATCCAGAATGCAGCTGACGTCAACGATGTCAAAAATACTAAGTTAAGGTCGTTCAAAATTTAAAAAACCCGATTTTCTCCTAAATTAAAAGCGATAACTTAAATATATAAGCAATTTTTTGAAGATATTTTCAAAGTCTATTTAAGTTTAAAAACTTAAGGTTTCAAGCCACTGTGCATCGTTGGATTCAGAAAAACTTACTGTTGCGTGTGCTTAATGGGCGGGTGGAATTTTTGCTCGGTACTTCCATAAAAAACGATTTTGGTCCCAACGTTGTATTCAGTAATCTCTATTGATGCATAATAACTGACTATTTCGTTTATCTCTCTCCCCCCTGGGGCACATTGATATGTTTTGACGAAATTTCACTGTCATTAGATGTGTCAACGGGGGTAAAAAGGGAGGCAAATCCCCTTAAAGGCTAGCAGGAGCCAACTAGACAATTCCACTATATTTTCACGGGAATCAGTAAAATCCCAGAGTTCAGCTTTTTGGCTCCTTAGTTTTTTAGCTGTTCTCTGTTTGATTATTGAGGTTGGTCCTTCGGGAGTATCGTGGTGGTTGTGTGTTTCACATGTAGGTCTCGTGAATTAACTAGACTAACTAGACTATATTCTGTGGGGACATGTTTGACCTAGTCTATGCCGATAAATCCAAAACTCTTGAACCGTCAGCCGTGGCTGTCATATACTAGAAGTCATATATGAATTATAAAGCCGGAAGATTATCTTTCGAATAAAGTTAATTTCATGTTAATTTAAAAAAATTATTCACTTTGTTGTATGCCATTTCAAAGTTCTAAACCTTTATAAAAAATACCCTTTATATATATATATATATATATATGTAAATTAGACTATTGTGTGCATTCTGCCAAAAATAAATTTAATTTTTCTTTCTTTTTTGCATACAGAAAATAAAACGAAATCTATTAATATTTCAGAATTTTGTTAACTTTTCATAGTTCATGATTTTATTACCAGGTACAGAGGAACGTAATTCATTTTCATAAAATATTTATAAACATTCAACACATGCATGCAGCTTTCTAAGTACATTTAAATAATTTCAATTAATCCCTGTGGAGAATCCATGTAAAATTGTAGTTTTATTAGAGAATTAAATTTGTTTTATGGAAATATTTAATTTACATTTTATTGAATAGTGCTTTTATAAGCATAAGTCCTATACTATGAAGACTATAAGATATATATTTTTCCTCACTAGGTAGTCATATCCAATTGCTTTTTCCGGAAATGGCTATGATTTAAGTTCAATATTTCTTAATATTAATCTTAATTAAGTACTCCTATAATTCTTTAATATGAATATTTTACATCTCTTCGCACTAAGCACGTCACAGTGTTATAATACAGATTTACACTACAATGATTTACGTATAAGTGATATAAAACTTTAATATTAATCATACGCAACAAGGCTCTTTAACACATTGACTGTTTAAATATTTATTTTCACAAATATTTACAATAAAGTGTTGACGTATTTATTCAAACCAAAAGTGAGCTTCATCGTTAACCAAAATTTGGTTACGAAAAGATTAAAGGATATTACATTTTGGGCCCAATTTGCACAATTTAGAAGTGCTGGCCAGATTCCAGTCTATTCATATATACCTCTATTCTGCGTTTCGATCAAGTCTCTGCATTTTGTTCCATTGCGATCGAAAATTGGTATTCTGAAGAAAAATAGAATCGAAAAAAAAAGAAGAAGACAACGATGGTTACAAAATTAATAGCACTGTGGAATGTGGAAATGAAATAAAATAGAAAAATAAGCAAGTTTGTTATCATTTTCATAAACGAATGTAAAATTTAATACAAACAGTTGTATGTATACATAATTAAAAATAAGCATTTTTTGTTGGAGGACCTGGCGCACTTCCTCCAGAATACTGCCACTTCTTCCTTTGATCGCTGGTGGTATCCACATGCAATGTCTGCTTTAGCTGCCATTAAATTTGCCAATTTTTCATGCATGTAAATTAGTGTGACCGTTATTTTTTTCGTATTTTCACTTGGGAAACCCCTGAGATTGGTTCCAAATTAGAAAAAATTATATATAAAAAATATTAGATTTTTTGTATAATTATTAGGCGTGCCTTGAGCGCAAAGAGTTCGTTAAAAATGTAATTTTTCTCACTATGTTTCGCTTTAATTGTTCATAACTTCAGTAATATTTATTTTAGAGAAAAACTTTATACACAAATATTCTAGGGCCATATCTAAAGAACTGTGTTGCTCTGTATTAATTTTCTTCAACATTAATATTTAATCCGGAAAAAACCAAATTTAAAAATAACAGCGAAATTTTCGCATATCTTCGCATTGTTTGCCTGGTACTTTTTTGTTTTATTAAATGGTGTAATTTTAAAAAGTTTTGTAATAAAAACTGCTTCGTGCTTATAGGAAATTGTTTTTGATAGTTTTTGAGTACTTGCAATATATATTGTTTTTGTTCCTCGTTTTTTGTGTGCATTGGCTTGTAGCCTTGCGTCAATTTCACCGCTCGTTCAGCTGTATCGATTACCACGTTAATATCATTGAAGAGAAGTTTTAAAATTATTATCCGCAGTCCATAAACTTGGATAATTTTTCAAAACTACTGCTTTGATTTTAAAGCGAAGAAGGAAGTTGCTTGTCTCAGAAGAAATGAACTGATCCATTCCGCCTTCGATAACCTGCATAACATTTAAATTTTGAATTGAGGCGCGTTTTACGTCTTCATCTAAAGCCTCACGGCTTAACGCCTTCACGTCGAAATAAAAATATTTTTAAGCAATTTATAGCTTTTGCCATCCATCTTGCGTGATGGACAGCCGCAGGGGCGCGAATGGCTGCATTGCGAATAGGTGGAGTCTCGCCAAGAAATATGAGTTTTAGCTCAAAAAACTCTCTGCAATCATCTCTTGGCTTAGTTTTAGTTTTGGTCGCATCGTTCACAAATTCAATTATTTTGTCTTTATCTGCTGTTAAATATTTTTTGACATCATTATCTTTCATTCCAGACTGATAATTATTTTGGTTTATATTTCCCCATGTATTTTTAAATTGCTTAAATATTTTTACATTTCGGCTTTCGGTTTTACTCATCTTATCTTCAAAGGCACTTTTTAATATGACTTCCAAAATATGGTGACGGCAAACCAAGCCAAGCCAAAGAAGCTGCTTTTGAAGAATGAACAGCAGACGCCTGCTCTCTGCCAGTTTCACTTTTAAGTGTGGGCACTTCAAGTAGTTGCTCAGTACGCCCGAATGGAATTATCGCTTTGTTCTTTCCGTTTTAAATGATTTTGTTGACGTTCTTCTATTTTTTCTTCATTTTTACTGCTGTTTTGTAATCGATGGCATATATAAACCCCGGTCTACCTTTCTTTCGTTGATTCTTCAAAAATAATTTGTCCTCTGAATTTTTAGTTTAATAAGATCCAGTGCATTTGCACTTGCTATATCAAATAAGTCATCTAACTTCGACGTCTACGCCTCTTCTCTTTCCGATTTAATTTTAAGATTTTTATTCACTTATGGAATAATGGTGGTGGGCCACAGAAAGTGCATGTTGGTTGTACCGGTTTGTTCAACAAATTTTGATGAGTGAGAGGTATGTGTGTGTCTTAGACGTAGCCTGGTGATGCCTTTATTTTGTAAGCAGTTGGCTAAAGGTGGCAGAATCAACGGCTTTTTAGTGGGATTGAGGATCTTATAGGGGTGGCTGTATTTGTTCTATTTGTGTTCTAAGGATATATTGCATTTTGTGGTAGCACATCTTGTCAGGATTTTGAAAAAAATATGTATGGTGGTTGCTGGATTCCTGTTTTTCCAGCTGGGCATTTTAAAGAAAATCCAAACTTTATTCATTGTACCATGAATAAAAATATAATAAGAAATAATAGCATGTTTTCCATACGCAAGCGTATATATAAGCTTTTCTAACTGTTAACTCTAATTACAAAAATCTTAAATGATGCTGCCAAATGAACTCAATTTTTTTTTCTTTTCTTTTTTTTCTTTATTTCTCTTACGAACACTGTCAAAATTAAGACCTAAAATTTTACAATGGTTACATTTTGCATAGTAAAGTTATTAAAATTTATACTATTGTCATTACAATTATGTAATTTGCAAATGTGCAGATGACATGTTGTTTTCTAAAAAAATATCTGCTCCAGAAGTTTTTGATCAACTGCCAATTTTAAGTCAAGTTTCTTGAAATACTTGACAAATTTTTTCATTTCTTTGTTCTTTTGTTACAACATAGAGATCGTCCGCATAGATTCAGTGATCAATTCTTTGATCAATTTTTAAGAAACGGCTTAGGTTGTCGAAAGCGATTAGAAAA
The DNA here is from genome assembly GCA_030448955.1 of Trichopoda pennipes. Lineage (NCBI taxonomy): Eukaryota > Metazoa > Arthropoda > Insecta > Diptera > Tachinidae > Trichopoda > Trichopoda pennipes. The sequence goes on from JASKUP010000023.1 coordinate 13,491,328, forward strand.
GGGTTACGGATAAAGGCGATCCCTGAGGAATGCCATTTTCCAAGGGAACAATATTTGAAAAGGTGTCGGCGACACAAACGCGAAATTTACTTTTCGTAAGGAAAGATTTTCTGAAGCTAAATATTTTTTGTCCAATTGACCATTTTGACAGTTTTTGAAGTACAACATGAATTCCTATCCTGTCGAAAGCTTTGACGGTGTTTAATTCCTATTTTATATATAAAAAAAACATCGGGATTACAGTTCTTTAAAAATTCCATTTCTGAGCAGTAGTTCTCCTAATAGCAGGTTTTTAAATAGTTTTTTAAGAGCAAGAACTTTTTGTAAAAATTTCATAAATTTTTCTTTTCAACAACAAAAAATTTAATTATAAAATAACAAAAAAAAAAATAAAATAACAAACATAATTTTATTGTAATATAATTATAATGAAATTATATTATGATTTTATTATAATATAATATAATATAGTATAATATAATTATAATAAAATTATATTGTAATAAAAATTATAACTATATTTTATTGATCTTTTTCTTATTTTATAATTAATTTTTTTTTTTTAAATTTATGAAATTTTTACAAAAACTTCTTGCGCTTAAAAAACTAATATAATTATATATAATATAGTTATAATAAAATTATAATTTTTAGACTTTTAAGACTATTAAAATTTAAATCCAAATTCTCCAAAAAATCCTAAGCTGAGTATGTGCAATTTGGGGACCGCCATTCTTTTAATAAAACCAGACATCAACTACTTTGTTTTAAATCCATTTTTATTTAATTTTGTAAAAGCAAATTAGCGAAACTTTTTAAAATATTTTCTTGATAAAACATCTTTCGAATTTCCTATTCATTTTCCTAAGAAATAAAAACAATAAGTAGCGATTTTTGTTTTCTTTTAAAAGTATTTTTTTGCGTTGCATTATTCTGTGCTCTAAATACGAATAAAGTTTTTAAATGTTTGCGAGAACAATAAATAAAACATGTTTATGGTTTTTTAGTCTCGCTGCTGTTCAATATATTTCCGAAATTTATTTTCTCTTTTTTCAAGTTTTTCTTATTTTTGAAGTTGAATAAAAAAAAATATATAAATGCAATTTCAATTGTTTTAAAAAGTTTTAAAGTTTTGAACGAACTTAAAGAAACTTGTGTTGCAAAACAAGTACAAGGAAAAATACTTGCTTAAAAATATGAACACACGCATTTTTTGCTAAAAGCATACGCATACACACACACACACACACTTTCGTAATAACTGACAAAGCTACGTTTAAGTTTTTGTTTTTATGCTTTAATTATTTGTTAGTATAAAAAAGTATATTCTGGAATTATAACAACATGTTTGCTTGCTGTAGTATATGTGTATGTATGTATGTATGCTACAGGAAGTATTTTATTCTACAATCTTATAAAGGAGTTAAACTTAAGTGGCTAGTAAAAGTAAATGTTATTATCATGACACTGTCGGTAACAAGAATTACATTTTAAATTAAAGTTGTAAAATTGCAAGCGAGAAAAGTTAACAAAATAAAAAAAAAATATGCTTTCAAAAATTCATTTTTTCACATTTTAAGTAGCTGAAAGAAGTAAATTATACGTGCTACCAATTTAAAATTTGTAGTTATACGTTTTTTGCACTGCTGACATCCCAAAATTATAAAGCCCTAAACATGGGCATTTATTGTTATATACTGTTGGCATAAGAGAATATATTTGATACTTTCGTTACAAATAATTAAAACAATACCTGATGGTGTCTTTCGAGGATATTTTGAGATCCTAAATTACTTTGGCATTTCTTTTATTACAAGCAATAAATATAAGAAACAAAAAAGTATACATTGTATACGATAAATATTATCTGTATAATTTAAGTCAATCCTAAAATTTTAATTTTTTAGACTTCTACGCAAGAAATCTAAGTAATTATAGTTAATGAACTCTTTTAATGTTTTATTTATAATTTTTCTTCAGCCACAATCTCTTTATATAAAAATTAAATAAATTTTTTCTTTTGTTTTCATTATATGACCACACAATTGGGTGGCAATTTTTAGGAAAGAAAATGTTTATAAACAATTTAACAAATCAATCAAACAATAACCAAAAAAAATTTTGTTTATAAACTTTTCTTCTTCCTGAAGATGCCACCAAATGGTGTGGCCTAATACCAAACACAAAATTAAAAAAAATTGTTGAATTTTTACATAAAGACATTGCTTGGGCTCAGAGAAAAAATATTTATAAGAAATGAATAATATTTAAATAATAATCAGCTTCAGTGTTTTAATTTCGAAGTCAAGACTTTTTGGAGAAAACAAATTTATTTTTTCTAAATTTGGTCGAATTTGAGAAGGTCTAGGAAAAGTAAACAGACTTTAGGGTTCTATAAAAAACTCCCTTTTAATGGTATAGTCTTTAAAAATCTTTGAAAATCTTTGTAAATCTTTTATTTTTTAATTTGCACGATCTCTTATTTAAATATTTTACAATTTAAATAAGAATTATAAAATAATAAGAATTTTAATAAAAAATTGTAAAAATTCTAAAAAAAATATGAAAATTGGTTTAAGATTGGAGGGAATGACATAAAAGACTAAAATATTTTAAGTTGAAAAAAAAAAATTTAAACACATCAGCTACATGTTCAGATGAAATTTTTTCGCTTTATATGTTATCATGCTATATCTATGTTAAAAAGTGTTAACGTTTTTACAGCACTTTTTTAAAAAAAAAAAAAACTTTTTTTTTATGCCCGAAAGCAAAATGTGTTGCGAAAAAATTTCATTAAAAATATTTTAAATAAAAAAAAACTTGTTATATGCAGTAAAAATTTGTTAACTTGTGTTACTCTATTGCTATTTCCAGGAGGTTTTTGTTTTAAATTCAAATATTTCTGTTAGTTTTTTTTTTCTATAAAAATTTTCCTGTTGCATCAGAGATGGTAAACAAAATTTTCAAAATAATTCTTTTCTCAAATTGCCCTTAATGAATCTTTTGTAAATTTCCATTTAATTCTAATAACTGATTAATGGAAGTAAAACAGTTTGTTTGGAATCCTAAATTATATTCGAACTTCCACTCATTGCACGGCTGGCTTTTCATTCATAATTTGAATCATCTTAATTTAAATTTTTTGTTTTATTTTCTAACAGTATAACAGAATAACTGAACTTGTATGCTTAAACCAAAAATAACCTAAAAAATTATCTGATAACTGTTTGGCAGACAGAAAGAATGTTTTTTATAAAGATATAGAACTTCGATTTGAAGTATATTTGAAAGATAATATTCTGGTATTATAATTGAAATATGACTTCTGATTTATAACCGCTACGGCTGGTTTGGAGGTATCTTAATCTAAAGCTTCAATATTCCGTGATTTTTTCTAACATTTGTATCCGTATATTGGCAAGAACGAAGGCGAATGTTGTCATCTAAATGGTCAATTATTATGAGATTATCGTTATAGCCTAACGACATTGCATTTTAACACAAAAAACAGTCTAGCTTCGTTAAATCGTAGAATCTTGGAAGCCAATGCGTGATTTGATTTACATTTGCACCGACTATATAGTCTTAATCAGATGGTGGACAAACCACTTTGTATAATTTGGAACGTCATACATGCGTCCTAGATAGCCGAAGCCATAATTCTATGCAACAGAACCACCTAGTTGCAACTTCAATGATTTCAGTACAGGTCTGCAAATCGTCACACCTTGCTAAAGAGTTGGAGACTATCCAACTCCTGTCCAGAACACATGTCAAGCATGCTCACTGGACTGGATCATTCACCATGCGTGTCATTATCAGCGAAATGATCCTGGCCACCATAAAAAACAAACCTGCTATGGGGCCGCGAAACCACAACACCACGATTCCCCCATATAGGGGCCAACCTCATTGATCAGCCAGAGAACTATTATAAGTCTAAAGAGACAAATAATGAACTCTGGGGCTCACTGATCCCCGTGGAAATAAAGTGGAGTTTCCAGTTGTCTCCCCGTCTGACTTCAGGGGACTGGGCTCCCTTTTTCCCCCAGTTGCACAGGTCCAGATAGTCGAGTATTCTATAAGAACCGATAAATGTGCCCCCGGGGGGTTCTTGGAAGCCAATGCATGGGTTCCAAGCCCTGAAACTATGCAGTCCCCAAACATTTCCTTCAATAAATCAATTGTGCCTCGATCTGTATACATGTTGCGCCGTATGGTGGAAACCACAACTCCTGTACATAATTGTTACTCAATTGATGGATGAAAAGAGGTCAGTCGTCAGCAACATCGGTCTTAAAAATTTCGGTCTTCCATTTCCATCAACCTATAAAGCACACTAAACAGTCAGTTTTTCTGGATGTAACAAAGTCTTAATATACACTTGAGGATTACCGTAACTCCAAATACAATACTTTTGTTTATTAGGATATTAAATCAAAAAATAGTGATCATTATCGCTAAGCAAAGTTCGCTTATGAAAATTGGGATCAATGAATTAATTTCCAAAATTGCGAAACTTTTTTCAGTCATCAGTTCACTCATGATGAAATGACAAATCCAATCACACTAAACATAAAAATAAACATATACCTCTATAAAAAACACACGGTATAAATAACTAAAGACAATAGTCAGTTTTTCTGGATGTATGGAATACCTCAATTTATACTTGCAGGTTACGCGTGATAAGATTTACGTCAGTACCCAGCTGTGTAAGCCATAACCTGAAGGTGGATCATACCACGGTGGATGAAATGTAGCGTCATCTTAGCCCTAGGAAGCTTTCGGATATGTCCTGCAGTCACTCCTAGTTGCAACTTCAACAGTTCGGAGCAGGCCAGAGCGCTCACTCCTTGGTGAAGAGTTGGAGACTATCCAACCACCGATCGAGACCGTAATCATGCCCACTGGACTTGGATCATTCATTGTGTTCATTGTAAATGTTCCGCCCCACACAACTCAAACGAGGGCCTCGAAACTACAGCCATCACGATACTAGCGAAGGGCCAACCTCAATAATCGATTAGAGAACAGCCAAAAGATTAAATGAACCAAAAAGCTGAACTTTGTGGCTTCACTGATTCCCATAGAAATAAAGTGGAAATGTCCAGTTGGCTCCTGCTAGCCTTAAAGGGCACTGGCCCCCCTGTTACCCCCGTTGACACATGTAATGACGGTGAGATTCCGTCAAAACTTATCAATGTGCCACCAGGGGGGAACTTGCAGCTTATCCGAAAATTTTGTTTTTTGACATTATCTGTTGAGACGAAAATGAGCTTTATCGCTAAATAAAATTCGCGTATAAAATCGCAAGCGGGTATTTCCAAAAAGAACCATGATTTGCAAGTTAAATTTGCACAATTTTGATATACCAGTCTATTCATGTTGTAGTGGCTCATCAAACTAAAGCTAAAATACTTCACAACTCACAAAATGGCTGCCAGTTAAAAAATCATTGCCAACTTAAAATATAGACCCTTACAAAAAAATTTATAAGTTTCTTTTAAATTTAAAAAAACAATTTTGAAGAAAAGTAGTTTAAAGACATTTTCCAATTTTATGATAATAATAATTTTAAATAAATTTCTCTGCTTAATGTTGGACATAAATATTTATGGCAGCTTAAAGTTTTAACTATTTTCTATCATTTATTTTTTTGTTTGCTTGTGTGTTTTTAGTGTCCAAACTTCTCATGGGAATTTTGAAAGAATTTTCTTGTTATTTTCATATTTTTATTTTGCAAGTTCATTTTATCGTTGCTTCAACGTTGTTTGTACAGAACAGAAAAATATTGTTTTCAGCTAAATTGGTTACTAAAATAGTCATTGCACGCACATTTTACTACAATTTTATACGCCATCAACATCTCGTTATTTTTATTGTTAAGTCATTCATTCCACTATTTGTTACCCACTTTTTTATACACCCGTCGGTTTATTTTTATTATGTTCACATAATAACATTTATGGATTTCTTAATTTGATTTTCGTCCAACTGATTTTAGGAAAAACAAAGAGAAATTGTGTGATTTTTTTTTTTTGCAAGACAGTTCTTGTTTGGTGTGTTATTTTTTTTAATAACCATACATGTGAATAGTACATAGTAGTGGCGAAAATCGTTTTTGTATGGCGGTTATATATAAATAATATATATAAAGGGTATTCCATGTTGCTGAGACAAAGGTTAAGCAACAAAATTCTTTTACTCTTCTAAACATTTTTGAATGATGCCTGACATTAATTTATATAATCATGATCTCTAAGCTCTCGAGATCCATACTAGTCATAAAGCAAAATATTTACAGAGATGAGGTTATCATACTCTACGAACATATTGTTATGGATGCGTCTTGCTTAAGTTTTAAAAGAAAATAATTAAGAAATAAAATAAACAACTGTGTATGCTGTTTACTAACTGCATGGCTTGCTAAAAAAACTTAAGTTTGCAAGATAACAACAACTTCCTAGTTACAAACTACGTGGAAATTGTATGCACGCAAAACAACAACAATTGAGTATGCTGTTTACTCACTGCGTAGTTTTCTAAGAAAACTTATGTACACAAGACAACAACAACTATCTTAAAATAAATGGCAGGAATAACATAAAAACAAAAATATGCAGATACCTACAGGTGCCTATACACTGAATCAATAAAATAACAACAACAAAATGTAATACAAAGGGAGTACATGATTCATAATTTTTCTAGACCTCTAGTGGAGAAATATAAAAGGCAGTGTTTGAGTGGATAGTTAGTTAGTTAGTTGAAAAACAAAACTCGTGCATTTTAAGTAAATTGTTCTGTAGTGTCAGCTTTGGTGTAGTTAAAGTAAATAAATTTGTAAAACTCTAAAATCTGGTATTATTTATTTTGCAATAGAGAACTCACAAAAAACCGTTTATAAAAGGTATAAATGTAACAATATTAATAGAAACCAAGGACACTAACTTTAAATACGCAGTTATCTCATGAAAATGAGACCATTGAAGTTGACATCCTCTTTAGACGATATCTACTCACTGTTAGCTCAGCTACAGTGGTAGTGATCTGGGGTCTGTGGTCTGATTACTTCTGCCTGATCAACTCTTTAGACACTCTCTTAGCTAAAAAAATTAAAAATACTATTTATTTTTTTATAGTGGCAGCTCCTGCTGAGTATTAATTAAAAGTGAAGAAAAAAAAAAAACTATGTATGAACGAGTACATTCATTCCTGATGCAATAATTTTTTATTTCCATTTATTTTTCCGGCTTAATGCCCCATGTTTGGTTTGAAATTAAATTTATTATATCCTGCTGAAACAATAACATCATCATAAATCAAAGCATCGAGGAGAAAGAAAAATATAATTTTAGTATGAGAAAAAATCAAATCAAGTGAATAATTATTTGGTAGCAAAAATAACCAAAATAACCACAAAACAAAATTTCATAATAACCATAATAATATTGTAATATGTACTCACAGCAAATACATTTACATAAAAATAAATAAATGCATAAAATAAATATGCTGTAGAGAATTTGCCAACGGTAACAAAATGTGTTATTTTTATAATACGAATAATAATAATGTTATTTTAATGCATTCCAAATTTGTGACTTTGGCATAAAAACTTTTTTAAAATTGTGAAGTAAAAAGAAATGTTATTAAATTAAAATATTTAAATATATAGGGTAATTTTTATAGAGGTATATTATTTCCAAATAAAATAAGTAAGAATTTTTTCAATTAAAATAAAATTTACTTTATTCGAAAGATAATCTTCTGACATGACAATTTAAATATAACTTGCAGCATATAACCGCTAAGACTGGCTCGTATGTAGTCTAATCTGGGGGCTCAATTTTTTATGTCGTCTATTGGTAATAACGCAGCAAATGTGGTCTTTCAACTGGTAAATCATTTAAGGCTTTTCGTCGTAGACTTGCGACTTCACATATCACCACAGAAAATGGTTTAGCGGCGTTAAGTTGCACGATTTTAGAGACCAATTCATGGGTGATACGAAACGTGATACTGTGCGGTTACCAAACGTGTGCTACAATCAAACGTGGCACTCACTGTGTGACATGATGCGCCGTTTTGTTGAAACTGTAGCTCCTGCATATTCTGTGCTGTTCAGTAATCATGGCTGTACAGCGGTCACTATTAACTGCAAAGTTCTGGTTAACATCGTCTTTGAAGAAATACGGACCTTTGATTTTATCATCCCATAAAGTATAACAAACAGCCTATTTCTCTATTTATACTTAAGGTATATAATCATTCCAAATAATGCCAGTTTTGTTTATTAACGCATCCATTCAAACAAAATTCGCTTACGGAAATCGGTATCAAAAAATAATCCTGATTTTAGACCAATTTTTATTGAATTAAATAATCTTTTTATAAGCACCTAGCACAGCACATAGGTGATAATATGCTCCTGCACTTGATATGTCAGAAATACCATTGGCATCAGAAAATCATTGTCGTTAACCAAAGATACAATGGAATTGCCCCATTTTTATTATTGCATATCCAAGTTGGTATGATCATACCACAAGTATTGTGTCATAGGACCGTACCTGTGGTTCCTTTTTTTATTTGGGGTTAAGAGGTATTAGTAATTGTGAATTTTTATGAAAATTTATATTAATGTTATGAATTCTCTTTAAGATATTTAAAATGAAATCCGTTTAATCTGCGATCGCTTAGAGTTTTTGTGTGTGTGAAAGCCAAAACCAATTCAACGTCATTTTATTTAATATTTTAGTAAACAAAAATGAATTATAATTTATAATATTTATAACGTTCTTGCATGTGTTACTAAAACTACTTGTTAGTAATAGTGTTTTGGACCATTAAATTTAATCGAATATATTATAAACAGACATTCACTCCTTTTCACATAAACACTTACACCGCCATATAAAACTTATTTTGTTTTTTTTTTTGCAATACTACAAAATTGTGCATATAAAAAATGGATGTGAACTCTTCACATCGTTTTTGTTAAATGAAGAATTCCAAACTGATTATAGACTTAATTTTTCGGTTTTTAACATTTTCCCTTATTGTTTTAATTAAAATATTAAACATTTTTAGAATTTCAGCTAGAAGTTATCATTTAAATAATAGAAATTACTTTCGATTTTTATTATTTACTCCAAACGTTATACGATGACTGCTATTTATATTTCTGGCCTGGTAACACTGACTGTTGCTAGGCACCAGCTAATGTTTCCAGTGCAACCTTCACATTGTTAAACATAACCTCAACCAAAACATTTTGTCGTTTTATTGTTGTTAGTGTTAGTGATAGCAGGTTGAAAAAGTGATCTTAGGAGAAAATGGAATTAACTCGTGAACATTTTCGTGCAATAATTTTTCATAACTTTCGACGTGGCCTGACACGACAACAGTGCACAAATGAACTTAATTCCTTTTATGGTAATGAAGCATCTTCTTACAACACCATTAAAAACTGGTATAACGAATTCAATCGTCGCCGACAATCCAAGACGAGTCCCGTGAAGGTCGTCCAACAACGGTTGTTGTGCCAGAAAACATCGCAGCTGTGCATGAGCTGATAAAGCATGATCGTCATGTACCATATTGCGAGATTGAGGCATCTGTAGGGATTAGTATGACAAGCATCAGTAAGATCTTGCATGAACATTTGCATGTGAAAAAGGTTTGTTCACGTTGGATACCGCATAACCTGACAAACGCACAAAAGGATGCTCGTGTTGATTGGTGCAAGAAAATGTTGCTGAAATTCGCTCAAGGTGCATCAAAAGCAGTTTATAATATCTGCACAGGTGACGAATCATGGATATACTCGTATGATCTTGAAACAAAACAGCAATCCACCGTATGGGTCTTTCAAGACGAGCGAAATCCCACCAAAGTTGTTCGTGAAAGAAGCACATCAAAGCAAATGGTTGCCTGTTTCTTCGGCATTACCGGTCATGTGGCGACTGTAACATTAGAGCACCGTAAGACGGTTAATTCGGCATGGTACACCACTACTTGTTTGGCAGAAGTCTTTGAGAAACTTCGGGAAAAGTCAAAGAAATGACGCATCATTCTGCATCACGACAATACGAGCTGTCACTGAAACAATGGAATTTTTGACAGGGCAAAACTTTGAATTGATGGGTCATCCGCCGTACAACCCTGACTTGGCACCTAAAGACTTCTACTTGTTTCCGAACATCAAGAAAAAACTACGTGGACAACGGTTTCCTACACCTGAAGAAACAGTTTCTTCATTCAAAAAGCTGGTTTTAGAAGTACCTAAATCGGAGTAAAAAAAGTGCTTTGAAAATTGGTTCCAACGCATGCAAAAGTGTATAAATCTTCTTGGAGAATATTTTTGAAAACAATAAAATAGATTTTATTTTAAAATGCTTGTGTTTTCATCCTTAGGCCACAAATATAAATAGCAGCCCTCGTAGCAAAAGCTTTTTATTCGACGAAAAATAGCGTATTTTTTATAGAGGTAAAGAATTTTGAAATTGTGTAATTTTTTTAAATTGACCTGAATCTTACTTTATTCAAAAGATAATCTTCTGGTTTTATAATTGAAATATAGCTGACGACATATCACGACTGATTCGGACACAGATTAATCTAGAGGTAAAAGATTTGAAGACATTTATCAACACTTGTTGACATATATCGGTAATAACACCGCAAATGTTAACCACCAAGTGGTCACTTTTAGCCTTATCGGCGCAGACTAGCGACTTTACATATAGACTAGCGGCTTTAAATTACACGAAATCCTTTGAAAATTCAACCAATAGTTTAAATGGGAAGGAATTGGAAAAAATAATTTGTGTTTTTGGAAAAAAAGAATCCTGAATTAAATATGAAAAATCCCAAAATTTTTATTTTTGCATTTTTGCCTTTTAAAATTTACATGTTATCTTAGGGTGGTTCCTACTAAAGTTCTTTTGAGTTTAACTTGGAATATGCTGGCCTGTTTTGAATTGGATTCTGGGAATTAAAATTGCTTTAATTTGAAACTTTTCAAAAAAGAGTCGAATTTAAGAGTATTCAAGGATAAAAACTTTTGAAAATAGGCAAAGTTTTTTATACATAAAGGTACCTTTTAGAGCACATCAAAATTATTACTACACTTTATACTGTTGGTACTTATGTCAATGTAACAATTTTCAACTTATATTTCCGATTCATGTAAAGAAATAGAATATTTAAAAAAATCATAATTTTTATTGGAAGGATACTAGCAAAAAGTCACTGTTGCATGAAAGCAACAAGCCAAGTTTACACAATAACCTTACAATGAAATTAACAAAATAATAAATCTAAAGTTAAACAAAATTTTGAAAGCGCACTTCTACAAGGCTTAGAAAACTAAAACTCGAATACATTGGAGTAACGAAATATCTCACAAATGATTTCTATGTTAACTTTCTACTGTTTTCTAAATCATCTCAATAATACAACTGCAAACAACCAACAATGCCCAGCCCAATTTTATAGGAATATTTCTTTGGTGGTAACAGCATGCTTAAGTATCAACATGCTAACATTAAAATATGTTTGGTAGTGACAGGAAAACTAAAACAGAAAAACAATAACACACACTGAGTAGTGAAAAACCACAGCACAGTTAAGAACATGGCGTCAAATAATCTGTTTTTTATTAAGTTGATAATGTTAAAGATGTGGTGCAACTAATACACTATTAATGCACAAACATAAATATACTTAATGTTTTTGTACACTCACCCACACACACACACACACACACACATATATATATATATATATATATGAACATTTGCGGTAAAAATCAAAATATTTGAAATACCGAAAATTAATTTATATTGAGTCTTTGCTGCAAAAAGTCATAACTCAACATTTTATATTTTTTAAATATAGTACGATAAACTTTTACTCTGTTATTTGAAAAAAAAATTATAATTTTGTATAAAACTTTGTAAGTTCTTGAAATATTTAAAATTTTCGCATTTTTTAAGCAGATTTTTCTTTTAAATATGAAATTTCGAGAGCAAATATTTTCTGGTTTTAAGAATGGCCTTTGTTAAGCCATCTCTCCTTTAAAATTTGTCGTTTGCAGAAAATTGAAAATAAAATAATTGCTTTGCTAGCTTTTCTGAAGAAGTCAAGGTCATTTAAAGCATAAGATTCCAAGTGAATAAATTAAATCAAAGAAAAAACTGGACTAGCGGCTAAATTAGATGCAAGACTATAGGCTAGACTACAGGCTAGACTATAGGCTAGACTACAGGCTAGACTACAGGCTAGACTAGACTAAAGGGTAGACTATAGGCTAGACTACAGGCTAGACTACAGGCTAGACTATAGGCTAGACTACAGGCTAGACTACAGGCTAGACTAGACTATAGGCTAAACTACAGGCTAGACTAGACTATAGGCTAAACTACAGGCTAGACTAGACTATAGGCTAGACTACAGGCTAGACTAGACTATAGGCTAGACTACAGGCTAGACTAGACTATATGCTAGATTACAGGCTAGACTAGACTATAGGCTAGATTACAGGTTAGACTACACTATAGGCTAGACTACAGGCTAGACTTGACTATAGGCTAGACTAGACTATAGGCTAGACTACAGGCTAAACTAGACTATAGGGTAGACTATAGGCTAGACTACAGGCTAGACTACAGGCTAGACTACAGGCTAGACTACAGGCTAGACTACAGGCTAGACTAGACTATGGGCTAGACTAGACTATAGGCTAGACTTGACTATAGGCTAGACTATAGGCTAGACTAGACTATAGGCTAGACTACAGGCTAAACTAGACTATAGGGTAGACTATAGGCTAGACTACAGGCTAGACTACAGGCTAGACTACAGGCTAGACTAGACTATAGGGTAGACTATAGGCTAGACTACAGACTAGACTATAGGCTAGACTACAGGCTAGACTACAGGCTAGACTACAGGCTAGACTACAGGCTAGACTACAGGCTAGACTACAGGCTAGACTACAGGCTAGACTAGACTATAAGGTAGACTATAGGCTAGACTACAGACTAGACTATAGGCTAGACTACAGGCTAGACTAGACTATAGGCTAAACTACAGGCTAGACTAGACTATAGGCTAAACTACAGGCTAGACTAGACTATAGGCTAGACTACAGGCTAGACTAGACTATAGACTAGATTACAGGTTAGACTAGACTATAGGCTAGACTACAGGCTAGACTAGACTATAGGCTAGACTTGACTATAGGCTAGACTATAGGCTAGTCTAGACTATAGGCTAGACTACAGGCTAAACTAGACTATAGGCTAGACTACAGGCTAGACTAGACTATAGGCTAGACTACAGGCTAGACTAGACTATAGGCTAGACTACAGGCTAAACTAGACTATAGGCTAGACTACAGGCTAGACTAGACTATAGGCTGGACTACAGGCTAGACTAGACTATAGGCTAGACTACAGGCTAGACTAGACTATAGGCTAGACTAGACTACTGGCTAGACTAGACTACAGGCTAGACTGACTACAGGCTAGACTAGACTACAAGCTACACTAGACTACAGGCTACACTAGACTACAGGCTACACTAGACTACAGGCTACGCTAGACTATAGGATAGAAATGGAGCTACTTCGTGAAATTTAACGCGCAGTCGAAAGTAATTTGTATACACTTGACCACAGTCCATCATATTAGACGGAAAAATACAAGCCGAAACTAAACAAAAATTCTTTAAACTATGCGACTTTATTCTTTATATTGCCATATTTTAACTGTTAAATATATAAATTAATGAAAATAGCCTGTGTAAATTAGTCGGGGACCTCAAATACAAAATAAAATGCTATTGACGTAAAACTGAATTTTCCAACTTTCCGTTGATACTTTTTGAGTGAGATCAAAATATTTGGGGCAATCACATCGGTGGCTATACATCCATTTATTTTTGCATTATATTTTTGCAATAAAAAGCTAATTTATAACATAAATTCATAGTCTACTGCACGGGTTTTGCAACTTACAGTTACATGTCTTCAAAGGACACATTTTGTATTTTACTTTGAACGAAAAAAAAAAAAACAGTTTCTAAAGTCAGGTAAACGTGCAGTTGTACAAAACAAACGGGGACTTGGTTTTGGTTTTTTGTTTTGTTTCATACAACTAATCAAAAGTGTGCCAAAATATTTTTTGGCATTAAAAACTTTAGCACAAACACATTAATAAACATATTGACAGTTAAGTCTGTAACTATAATTGCATGTTTGCGTTTCTATTATATGAAAATGATTAAAGCCGTGTGTTATTAATTATTAAACATTTGCTAATGGATTTCTTTTAGAGCCATGAGCAAGCAAAAAATATTGTTACGATTTTTGTTCAAGGTGAAAACATATTATAATTGCTATTTTTAATTAAAGTAATAAAAAAAGATATTTTAAATTAAAAATAATAATATTTAAAATCTATTAAATTTTAAATGGCTAATTATTCTTTGGTTTAGCTTTTAGGTATCTCACATACGACTTTGTAATAAATATTAAAATTTATAATTTTTATTAATTTGTATGGCGCGCCAGGAAACAAGTTTTCTGAGAAATAACTCTCAAGTAAAGTGAAATGAGGCCCAATAGCAAAATATGATGCTACTAAATAGTAATAAATATAATTACATTCCATATAAAAAGTTGCCAAAAATTTAACAAATATAACATAAATCCCAATAAAATTTGTCCAAACAAATATAAAATATTTTCTAATGGAATAAGTCTCAAGGAAAATGATGTCACTTCCCTTCAAAAATTAGTTTCTTCTAGTATTTTAACAGCGCTTTTGCAAGCAGCAAGCCATTGGAATTTTCTTCTTTGTCATTTTCGAACACCAGCTTCACTAATTAAAATTCGGGCTTCTAATTGCCAAATTTTTGAATATCGACTATCGGTAATTAAGATTTTTATGCTTTTTACTAATCTATCTCGGAGAGCACGTATTGTTGGTGAACTTTAAGATGTAGACATTGTTGCTTCTAGCAGTGAAAGGCGGCACGAGTCGCCTAAGCCAACCTGAATTTAAAAGTGGAAAAAACAATGTGCGAAGTCCAGCAACCAGGCACTACTATCATTGTACCGGTTATTGATGAGGTCCTTAAGAGAGTGACATAGTTACTGTGGTTTAAACTCAACTCGCTTAAAATATTGTCTTATATATCTATTAAATAAGTCTCTACATTCGCAACGGTTAACGCCAATAGAGGGGAGTCACCACTCACAACTAAAGAATCGAAATACGATTCTTCTTGCTGTGTTTTTAAGTTGCAACTCTGGAATTTGCTATGTGTCTCGAGGGAGTTGGTAGAAGCACAATATTCACCCGGTGTTGGGAGCACTGTGGGATTGGGCAATCGTGGCAGGTATCCACATAAATCTTCAACACACACCAGTAGTTCGGTTCGCTAAGACTAACTGCCAATTCAAAGTGTAATAATATGCTCCAACAAAATAACTTTCAAAGAAAAATGTTATAAATATCAACAAATTTCGGTTGGGAATTGCCCTATTTTGGGATATAGAATCTTTATAACAAACAACCAAAAAAAATTATTACAATAATCTTAAGGATTCAAGTTATTTTATAATCCATTTTAAATGGAAAACTAGCTTTTGGATGTTATACCATTTTTACCTTGGAAGTTATTTCATTTTGAAATAATTGTGTCGCACTTCTTCCTACAATTAATTCGTGGAGTTAAGATATTAAATCGCTCAGGCAACAAACGATTAAATATCTTATATATCAAACCAATTTAAGAGGGTTGCAAAATAGGGACCACTGTCTTGTAAATGGTTTTATAAGTTTTATTATAAATTATTTTATTTTAAACAAATTGCACATTCTCGAAACTTTTTCACGGCTCTTTTAATTTCTTCAAAAGCAAAAAAAAAATTAATAAAATTTTAAATAAATTTTACAAATATTTCTCTAAAATTACACACAAATCTTTTTAAAATTACTTAGACAGGGAAGTATCAAAGGAAAAGAAGAAAACATTACCAGAGATGATAAATGGGCTCAATTTTTCGAACTCCCAAGAATCGGGATTATTAAAACCGGGGTTTAGAAATCAGAATTTCGTTTCTATGGGTTTCTGCAAAATAGTTTCAATTTTAATTAAAATAAATAACCTAATTTAGACACGATAGTTTGCCCTAAAATTTTCATGTTGTTATTTCTTACTTATCTGCTAAAGCCACCTATTGCATCGCCTAAAAAAAATTTTAGATAATTTTAAATTCTTAATTAATTCAGAAATTTTAATTTACCTTAACTTAAGTCGTAAAAAAATTTTAGGTTAAGTATAAAAATAAGAGATGGAGCATAATAAGGAAAAACACTCAGCCAGATAGTAATATAAGAAGAAGGAATTGTAAAATTAGAATTAATTAAATAAACACAATTTAGTAGCTCTAATCGCGGAGTACTAAGTCAAATAAGAGTAAATATTTTAAATCATTTATTACACTCTCCTTTCTTAGTCTCTAGTTGTATATTTAACAAATTTCCTTTATATCACCTAGAAGCACCGTATGCCAAGCCTTTCAAAAATTATAATAACGTTCGATCCTTTAAATTTGATCTACCAAATGACATAATTAATATTTGGTTGCTTTTAAATATTTAAAAATTTCACATATCACAAAAATCATCATATGGCGAATTTTGCATAAGCATTTGACTTTGAAGCCTTACAAGGTTTAATTAGCGTAGGAATTGAAGCCGACCGACTATTCAAATCGCCGTAGATGCGAGCAATTCATTCATGAACAATCGGCTGGTTTTTCTGAAAAAATAATTTTTTCAGACGAACCCCATTTTGACTTTTCAACAGGCAAAACTGCCGCATTAAGGCTTCTAGAGGTCCCAGAGCGATTATTGAGCAGCCTTTGCAGGCTCAACGTGTCACTATATGACGCTCTATGTGTACTGGAGTCGTGAATGGCACGTTTTTTTCGAAGATGAGGCTGGAAATGCTGTAACGGTCAATGGATCACGCTACGACGAAATGCTAAAAACTCAATTTTGGTCTAATATTGATTTTCACAATACGATGTCACATGTCACAAAGCCAATAAAACGATGAATTTATCACAAACCCAATTACCCGATCACATAATTTAACGTGATTTAATACCACTGGAATATGTATTTATTACACTCTCCTTTCTTAGCCTCAATCGCTTTGTGAAATTGCTTAAGGATTTTATTACAGCGAAGAATCTATGCTATACAAAAATTTATAAAAATAGTTTTAAAAAAAAATGTTATGGTATAAGCCGACTTAGAATTAATCATTAGCTTACATTTTTCCTTGATCTTATGTTTAATGTTATTTCAAAATTTGTTAAAGTTTTAAAAGAAAATAATAAAATAAAAAAAATCAGTGCCCCTGTAGGCTAGTAGGTAGTGTACTAGCCTTTCAGTATGAGGGTTGTGGGTTCGATTTCCAACAAAGACTTTTTTACTACAAAAATAAAAATTGACTGTCGGTAGAACTGCTAAGAGATGAAGACATAGTCATTGCATAGTCTTATACGGCAGTTAATTTCCTTCTACTTTTACCACCTGTTTCATCTCTTCTCTATTATCCCTTTCCTAAAGAATGTAGCATGGTACTTGACTACACCTTGACATGGACTTGACTAAAAAGGCATTGTTGCTGGAAGTGTTACTGCTCTTTAAAAAAAATAAGTAAACGAAATGACCTTTTGTGTATTTTGCAAACTAAGAAATTTTCTAAAAAATCTTATACACACAAGACGATAACAGCATGCTTATAAGCAATTCTATGAAATAACTTAACAACAGAAAACAAAATACAGCTAAACAGGCGTCTACAGTGAATGATAATAATAACAACAATAATATGGGATGATGTTAAAGTAAAATATTTATGTATATACGAGAACTGCTTCAAATAGATATATAATGATTTGAATTTGAGTTCAAAGGTCGTTGAGTAAAGACAACAAAATAATAGAGCACCTTTCATGCGTTACAGTGATGAAGTTACCATCGTGTTTATTTTGTGTGAATTGAAAGTGAATAAATCGTTTAATTTAATTTAAAAACTCTAAACTGCGTTGTTATTATTTTGCAATCAAATAACTTAATATAACAAAACGTTTATTAAAAAAGAATAAACGTAACAATATGATGAAGATTATATTTTCGTTAGGGTTTCTATAAATTCCTTAACAATTTCCTTATTTTTTTTCTAAAATAAATATAAATTTAATGTCAGAGGGATACATATCTGTATAAGGTATAAGGATATACCTTTTTATTTCCTTCTTCATATAAATCTCTTCTGCCAAGTGAGATTTTCTCTAGTTTTTTGTTTCTTGCAAAATATTTATAAATAAAATTTAAATTATTTTTGTTACAAAATTCTTGTTATTTGGTTATTGAAATTATAGCAGAGCTAAAACAAACGTATGAAAATTAACAATAATATTTTTTGATTTGTTTGGCAATTATGAGATGTTTTCTTAAAGAATTATTGGCCATAATTAGTTTATACAACCTGTACTTCTTTATTATAGTTTCAAGGCTAATTATTTGCCCCATATGCAACACACACACATACCCACTCAAATATTAAAAAGTCTAACATTTTTACACACATTTAAGTTTTTATGTGCCTGATAGTGTTCATTAGGTTTCATATTAATTGCTTTTCAAGGATTTGTTTTTCTTATTTTTCTTCTGTCGTATTTTAAGTGCGGTAAACCAAAAGAGCATGAGTTTGTTATACAAAAGTTTTATTCTCGACGACTGCATGATACGAGTAGTTGTTGTTTTTTTGCTTTATTCAAACCGAAGGGCGTTTAACTTAAAAAGGGTTAAGTGTGAAGAAAACGAAATAAAGGTATTATTAAGTTGAAGTGCATGTGTGTGTCAGTGTTTGTAAAACGAAACGTTCTACTCGAGTTAATTTCTTAGGTACACTTACGTGACTTAATAAAGCTTTAGTTTAGGATATTTTTAAAACAATTTTTTTGTATTGCCTAAATCTCTTTGTGCATCGATTGAGTCAAGAACATGTGACGAAGTGGAAATCTTATGCTAAAACTTGTTAATGAAATAGGAAATAGGAAACACTACAAAGAAATATAAATGCCTTAAACCGAAAAACGTTTCTTTGAAAATGTTTTGTGTTGTATGTTACGATTATTTTGCAACCGACTTTAAAAAGGAAGAAAATTATTAATTTCGCCAGAAGTCTGCAATATGCAAAATCAGACCTTAAAACTTTTTTTATTTTAATAAAAACGTCTGCTTACAGAATGGCTTGATTTAAAAAAGGAGTTCATAATATTAAAAAGTAAAGAGTGGCCACATGTCCATTAAACCGCAAGAGACACTCACATAAATTTTTAACAAAATTGCACTTAATTTAGAATAATAAAAAGTAAATAACAAAAATATTATAGGGTGTCCACATAGGTAATTAAATTTAACTTATGGCTGCATCCTTTAAACTAAAATATAGTTGGTTAACTAGTTATTCCATTTGAACATTTATAAAATTGAAAATTATAGGGTGCTCCTACAGGCTACCTTATTTGATGTATATGACTTCATCCGTTATAGAGAAACATCACAAAATTACATAGAAATATGGGTTTCTCAGACCTTTGTAACAAAAGTATAAATATTTAAAATTAAAAACCGATAGGTGTTTCCATACATTACTTTGTTTCTTGAATATGGACTTATTTTTTTTAACAATTATGGAAGCACGGTTGAAAATTATACATAACACTTTAAAATCAATATATAGAGTTTAAAAAACGAATTTAAAGGGTGAGATCATAAGTATTGTTACTATATTTATATGGCTTCAACTTTAAATCATTGGAATTTAAGCAACGTGTATCATATTCTTTTTACAATTAAAAAAAAAAACAAAAAAAAACTAAAGGAGGCCCTTGTAACTCGCTTGAGTTTTATTGTTCTGCCTCTAGAGTCGCCATAGTCAAACACTACAAATTAAAACGGAATGCATATATCCTTGCCCAATTTACCAAAAATTAAAAATATTTCAAATTAGAAGTTAAAGCGTGTTCTTACATGTAATGCAATTTGAGTTACATATATGCCAATATTTTTTAACCTGCCAAATATAGGGTTTTTCTACAAAAAGTTTGTTTTTCAATTGTGGCAACACTTACAACATGATAGTTGCAACATTTAGTTTTTTAACGTATTCGAGATAACATCCAGTATCTGGCGTAGAAACAAAAAGGCAGATATTTATTCGTTACGCAAAAGGACGCGATCCTCGTGTACTAATGTACTAAGGCGCGAGAAAAATCTATACGAGAAGCAACTTCATTTTTTTTAAAAAGTAGTAGCACTTCAGGCAACAATGCCTCTTTAGCCAAATACTGTGCTACATTCTTTAGTTCTTTAGGAAAGGGATAGAGAAGAGATGAAGCAGGTGGTGAAAGTAGAAAGATAGTCGGAAATTAACTGCCGTATAAGACAGCACAGCGACCAGTAACTATGCTTTCATCGCTGAGCAGCCC
This sequence comes from Trichopoda pennipes, assembly GCA_030448955.1. Classification (NCBI taxonomy): domain Eukaryota; kingdom Metazoa; phylum Arthropoda; class Insecta; order Diptera; family Tachinidae; genus Trichopoda; species Trichopoda pennipes. The sequence goes on from JASKUP010000023.1 coordinate 13,511,921, forward strand.
CACCGACAGTCAATTTTTATTTTTGTAGTGAAAAAAAACCAAGGTCTTCGTTGGGAATCGAACCCACAACCCCATACTGACAAGCTAGTACACTACCTACTAGCCTACAGGGGCACCTGCAGATAGAGTGTGGTATGATGCACTTCCGTCAACACTTGTTTGAAGCCTTGCGAGGTTCAACTGGTGCAGGAATTGAAGCCAACTGACCATTCACAGTGCCGTAGATTTGTTCAATTGATTCTAGACAAAGTCCATTTTGGCTTGTCAATAAGCGAAATTACCGCAATATGGCTTCTGGAAGACCTAGAGAGATTATTGAGCAGCTTTTGCATACTTAATGCATCACTGTATGATGCGCTATGTTGTGTGGAGTCGCGACTGGAACTTTTTTTTCGAAGATGAGGCTGGAAATGCCGTAACGGTCAATGGATCACGAAATGCTAACAACTCAATTTTGGCCTATTATTGATTTCAACCGTACGGTGCCACACGAATTGAAATGATCAATTTATTAGCACCACTAGAATATTTTTTGTGAGGCTATGTTAAGGACAGAGTTTATACGGAGCCAATCGAATCGATTTTAGCCTTAAAACTCAATATCCGTGATCTGATTAACAAAATACAACTGCCATTTTGCTAAAAAATTTTTGAAAACTTTGAAGAAAGAATCGACATCTATTAGCATGATTTTTCATTCATAACTGAATTGTTCTCTTTGCAATCCAATAAAAATTTGAATCATCTTAAACAAAATTTTTTTATATTGTTTTAGAAAACACTTTTGCTGTTGACAAACCCTTTAGATAGAAAATTGCAATTTTAAAAAAGTTTGTATTGATATTGATATTTTCTGCTTCCTTTGGACCAGCACTCAGGGGATGACTGACCCCTACAAATATAGTGCATTGTGCCAGAACTAAGAAATTCGGTTATGGGGTGTAGGAAAAAAGGAGTATTGTTTGTGGACATTGAAAGTGGCAGAAAAGATTTCATTTCACATGCAGGCTGTTTTGCTAAAACACGAATTTTCAATTAAATGCATAGTGCAACTCAAAGGCCAATCAACCACAATTGGATGAGCAGTCAATGAAAATTGAGTTAAACTCAAAAACGTGCGTGTAACAGGGACAGGTTCCCTAATTTCAACGATAAGGATAAAACAGTGAAACACGTCCCACTTTGCGTCGATGTTCTTGAGAATGGATAGAGTTGGATACCCTTCCGTCTCCAATGAGCCTCTTGGCCCTCTCCTGTACGCGATCGAGCAACTTTAAAATAAACTTTGGCTTGCCGGCCCACACATGAGAGCTTAGTTTTATTTTTGGACGGATATATGTGGTATAAATAGTACGCAGATCGGATGGACCGTTTTAGAAAACCGAGGCACTTGAAAGCTTTTATAAAAACCAGAAAAATGTGCATAGTTCACCAAACATCACATTGATTTTTCATGCCAAGAACATTAAGGCTTTCGATTCCGTAATAACTATATCACCCATAGCAACAGCTGCAGACATCATTTTCGAACACAGATCTATGATTTTAAGTTATGTCAAATATATGTAAAATTTATTTGATAAAAAAATTCTGCAACACATATCCATCAGCTTAAAAATGAATAAAAATAAAAAAATATCTTCATTTTGAAATTAAAAAAAGGTCTGAAATATTGTTGTCGTTGTTGTTATTCAAAAACCAACAATTTGGCTTAGCGAAGTGCATTAGTTTTGAAAATGAAATCATATTATTTTAATAGATAACACATTTATTTTACTCCTTTTTCATACTAACATACATATCATAGAGCAACAACACCTAAGATGATTATTATGCTAAAGCTTGAAGCAAACAATTCATAAGAACGTAATATAAGAGAAGAGAGAGAGAAAAAAAGGAAATAAAAAATAGAAAAACAAATTCAACTCGTTGCAATTGATGTCCCCAGGCATTATCATGCTCTAAGCTCAAGGTCTGCAGCCATGATGTATTCCGGCAATAGAAAAGAAACTGCATATTGTCACATTTTTCTTTTCATAATATATGAAGTTAACAACAAACATATTTTTTTAAGCCATTCATAGAATAAAATGTAACAAAAGCAACAACAACAACATCGCCAATAAAAAAAAAATTGCAACAAAGTTTTTATTTCAAATCCTTTTTATATAAATATTTGTTCATATTCTTAGACGGGTGTTTAAATTTACACTTACTGGATTGTGATAGGCACACACAGATACAAGCGTACACACACTTCTACAAAATGTTGTGAGCTTGATAAAAATTATACAATTTTTTTTCTCTGTTCATTTTGTTTCTTATATTCTGGCAACAGAAACGTAAAACAACTCAAATGTGGCTACGACTGCTGCTGCTGCTACTGTTGATGCTGCTGGTTTTCACTCTCATTATAGCGTTAAGATTTTTTGCTTGGATAACTTTCTCAAGGATTTTATTTTTCCATAAGAATTTGCTGGGATCGACATTGCAAGCGAAACTTGTAAAAATTACTTATTCTTTTCTTAGAAAAATTAAGGTAAAAAATATAAAATTGGGTCGCATTACATTTTTGATTTTGGTGCGCGTCTTTTATTAAGAGACACAAAATAAGACCACTACAGTGTTTCAAATGATGTGTTTTTCGTATAAAAAAAATTATTAAATCCAGCTTGAGGTAAAATAAATATGTAAAATAAAAATAAAAAAGTAAATAAATGAAAATATTAACAGAATTGTAAAATTACTTGTGAAGTTAGAGAACCTGAAGCAAACGTTATTTAATTTAACAAGTTTAGACAAGGTATATTAATCCATCAACTGTATTAGCTGATATTCCAATGCATTTTATATCCCCAAGTAGTACAATAATTGACCTTTCTTTTGTTTTTACTACATCGAAAATAAATTTATATGACCCAATTTCTGCATCAGGCTTTTCTAAGGATGATGTTATATTTCTAAACTACGTTTGTTATTTCCATCAAGCTAATCATATTGCGAATATTCAGTAAACATTTCCTAAACAACAGTATTGAATATCTTTGGCTAAAGAACTAAAATCGTCTGATCATTGCTTCTACACCCTCCCCCCCCCCCCCCCTTGACAAAATCTCACCGTTATTACCTGTATCACCGGGGGTAAAAGGGAGTCCCGGTCCCCCAAAAGGCTAGCAGGAGTCAACTGAACAACTCCACGTTATTTCCACGGGAATCAGTAAGCCCCAAAGTTCAGCTTTTTAGCTCTTCTCTGAGTGATTTTTGAGGTTGGTCCTTCGGGGTCCTGGCGGCCCTCGTTTGAGTTGTGTGGGTCGGATCATTCACTATAAACAAAATGAGTGGTCCAGGTCCAGTGAGCATGCTTGCGGTTGTGTTCTGAAATTTTATTAAGCTTCATGCGTTCTGGACCAGGAGTGGGATAGTGTCCAACTCTTCATCAAGGAGTAGGAGCGTTGGTCTGCTCTGAACTCTCAGAGTTGCCACTAGAAGTAACTGAAGATATTCGAAGGCTTCCTAGGCCGTACATAACGCTACATATCATCCACAGTTTTTGGATCCACCGTCAGGTTATGGTTACGGCTAGGTACTGACGTAAATCATATCACGCATGACCATTGCTTGCATCGAACCTTTGTGAATTGACTGGTTGAACAAAATTTAAGAAAGACCACGCTATTTCCAACAAAATTATCTTTAGTGCTGAGGCTTATTTTCAATTAGCCAATTAAGTAAACAAATAAAATTGTCATATATGGGACTCATAAAACCAAAAGAAGTAACCATATGGTGCGGTTTGTGGTCGGGCGACATCATTGGCCCGTACTTTTTCGAAAATGAGCAAGGAACCTCAGTAACTGTGAACTCTCTACTCTATCAAGTTATAAAGTTGTGCTGTGGCTACAATTGATCATTGGTTTCTGGAAGATGATCCCACATGGCCACCCAAACAAGTCAGTTATTGCATGAGCGTTTTCCCTTTCTCATAGTTTCTAGAATTTTCGATGTCAATTGGCCGCATATTTCTTGTTTTTCTCTAGGTGAAAGGCCACCTTTGTGTGAACAATACACAATTAACTGACGTTCTGAAAAATGAAATTTGGCGCTTCATTGACGAGATAAGTAAAGTCCTTCAAAATTATGTGAAAAGAGCGGGCGTACTAATTTACAGTGGCATCAATAAAACTGAAGTTATCAAAAAGGGGTCAAGTTTTAAACTAAGTTACTACCTAAATTTGCCCACACTTTATTACAAAAAACAAAAAAAAAACACATTAATTATAATGCATCGACATAGTGCGTAGTTCGCCCTTAATAATTAAGTTCAGTGATGCCACTAGCATATAATTCACATCAAACGATGTACTTTTCCATTAGCGATTGCGACGCATGATTTGCTTAGATAAACTATTTTCTGCACTAATAAAAGTCGCGAGATCTTTTACCTATTAGTTGGAGGAATTGATGAGTAACTTTAATATATGAATAATCTGGCAACTTTGTTTAACCGCCAATCTATTCATAATGAATGGTTAGAGTAAATTTTTCATAAGCTCATTCGGACTTTAATTTATACCGGATATTTATTTATTTGCTTAGATAACTGCCTCTGCGTATTTTCGAAAAATATATCTTATTCGATATTTATTTCAATCTAAGTGAATATGTTTCTGCACACCTTAGGTTATGTCTCTGTTTTCTATCGACAATTTTCCTAGGCAAGAGATATTCCTAAAATAAAAACAGATTCCTGTTTAAGGTTTCTTTTGAAGTTTTATTTTTTTTTTTAAATATTTAAATTTATCGGCCTGCTTTGAGGGAATTCGAGTGATTTGAAGTACACAGTTGTGGCAAATGCAACTTATTTTGTCGCACATATGTACGTAATATGAAGCTAAAGAATAATAACTTTTTTTTCTATTTTTAATTTTGAAAATTATTGTTCTACCTCCTTAAGTGTTAGAAATAAAATAAAAATTTTAACTTCGGCTTAAAACCATATATATTGTTAAGTTTATACTTTCTAAAACGTTGTGTTGTGCGTTTTTTATTGCAAGAAAAATAAAACCAGCTTTTAGAGCTTCTAAATTAATTACAAGTTTATTTACTTTAACTGCACACAAAGTTGACACTACAGAACAATTTACTTAAGATGCACGTCTTTACTTCACGAAGTTTATTTTTTCACTGGCCAACTATCCACTCAGACGCTGCAGTTTTATATTTGTCCACTAGAAGTCTAGAAAAATTGAGAATATTCTACTCCCGTTGTATCACAATTTGTTGTTGTATGCTGTCCATTGAATGTATAGGCACCTGTATGTCTGTGTAGGTCCACACAGTTTGTAACTAGAAAGTTGTTGTTGTCTTGCGTGCATATGTTTTCTTAGCAAGCCACACAGCTAGTAAACAAAATATCCAGTAGTTTACTTAATTACTTAATTCTTTTCTTTTAAAACCTTAGTAATTCATCCATAACAATATTTTAAGTTTTTAAGAAAAAAAAAATTACGTTTTTGTTTTAACTTCCAATTTAATTTTTGTTTGTTTAATTTAGTAACAATTTATCTCACAATGTTAGGGATTGAAAGGATCAAACATGGCTATTTATTTTTTTATTATTTTTAATCTTTAGTCCCATTGTGGAATAATTCGTACACTGTAAACAAATTAACGAGTTACAAAATTTTGAAAATTTCTCTCAAAAGTGCTTTGAATATTATAATCGACGAAATTTATGTGCTAAAGCTGTTTAGGGGATATAATATCAGCGAAAATCTGCATATGAAACATTATTTAATGGTCGGGCTTTGCTACACTTAAAAACACAGTTCCCTGCTCTATTTCTGAAGAGAGGACAGAATTATAACATGAATATTGCTCTGTGTAAACATATTTTTACTGTATAGCACATCAGAAACTATAGAGGAAATAATATAAAAAATTCCGCAAATTGATGTCATTGAAATTAAGTCAAAAGTGGAGTTAAATTTCTCTATACGATTACTTGTAAGGTAACCCTGAGTAAAGAAGTTTACTATGAAATGATTTTATAACTAAACACTCTAATAGGATTGTCTTTTGCTCTGAGCACTCAAACAAAAGCAAAAAATAAAAATATATAACTTTTATAACAAGCCCAAATTTTAAACGCACCGTTCTGTAGCTTAGGTTTATATTCTCAAATGTATTAATAATGTTGTACTCAGCAATAAATATGTTTTTATATTTTATTTTATTTTTACAGAATTTTTGTTGATTTATTTTACTAAAAAATATTTTCTTAGAATTTATGCATTTGTTTTAAAGATGTATGCGTCTGTATTTATTTCTGACACTTGGCACAGATTTTAGTTGTGTAATGTAACACCATACATCATATATATACACACACATTATATATATCTAAAGGGTTTTTAAACGGGAAGTTTGTTTTCTAAAACAAAATAAAAAATTTTACTGTATCACGAAGACTAAAGTTCGGCCATTATAAACGAAAAATAATATGCGGCAAATGTCCAACACGACCACGCTGACAGCTGTCTATTCTTTCATCAAAGCTTTTTAATAATTTTTTGGCAAAATGGCGGTCCTATTTCTTTAATCACATCACCGATTTTGAGTTTTAAGTATGAATAGATTGCATAGGCTCGGTATAGAATCTGTCCTTATAAAAAATAATCCACTACGATCTGGCTGTGGCCACTTAACTGCTAATTGTCATAAAATTATGCGATCGGGAAATTTGGTTTGCATTAAATTGATCGTTTCATTGGCCGTATGACATGTGGCACCATTCTGCGGAAACCACATATTATTAATAATAGGCCAAAATTGTGTTGTTAGCATATCGCGATAGCGTAATGCATTTCCAGCATTATCTTCAAAAACGTCTCAATCAAGTCTCCGTACCACATAGTGCACCATACAGTGTAGTATTTTCAGAAGCCCAAATGCGGCAATTTTGCTTATTGACAAGTGAAATAGAGTTTCGTCTAAAAAAAACCAGCAGGCTGTTTCTGAAAGAATTGAGCCAATTAGGACGATGTGGATGCTCGGCTGGCTTCAATTTCAGCACTAGGTGAACCTTCTAAGGCTTCAAAACTAAATACTGACGAACAATTTGCCATGGAGTGGTTATGGATAACCCCATATGTTGCCCCCTCCCCCGGAGGCACATTATAAGTCTTTATGGATCACACAACCATCTAGACTTGTTTTTTGCGGGGGTAAAAGGGAGCCCAGTCCCCTAAAAGGCCACCAGGAGCCAACTGAACAATCCACTAAATTTCCACGGGAATCAGTAAAGCCCCAGAGTTCCGCTATTTCTCTCTTTAGGCATTTAGCTGTTCTCTGACTGATTATTGAGATAGGCCCTTCGGGAGTATCGTGGTGGCTATATGTTTCGTGGCCCTCATTTAAGTTTGTGGGTCGGATCGTTTACAATGAATATAATTAATGGTGCAGGTCCAGTGAGTATGAATGCTGTCATGCTCTTAATTATATATTAAGCTTCATGCGTTCTAGACCAGGAATTGGATAGTCTACAAATCTACAGCAAGAAGTGAAGGCTGCGGCCTAATTCGGGCTTTTGAAGATGCAACTAGGAGTGACCGTAGGATATACGTATCCGAGGGCCTTCTAGGGCGAGGATAACGCTTCATTTCATCCACAGTGGTAATGATCCACCATCTGATTAAGGCCCACGGCCAGGTGCAGATGTAAATCTTATCACGAAAAACCCCAAATGTTCAGAACGTTGGGAATTTACAAATTTAAATCTGCTTCGACGCTGTGATGATCGAACGCATTTTATATCAAGCCTGTCGACTCAAATTTAACGACAAAAGTTTTAACGGTCAGAGGGACGATTATGAACCATCATTTTCATAGCGGATTTTAATTATTTTAATACGATTTTCGTGCGAAATTGAATATATTGTAATAATTACCAATGCGTATACTGCGAATACGTCAAAAAATTATTGTTGTTGGTGTTGCCACAATTAAAAAACAAACCTTTTTGTAGAAAAACCCTATATATATATATATATATATATATATATATATATATATATATATATATGTATATGTGTGTGAATATTTTGTTACTTTTTTTTACCAAAATGAAATGTGTGAATTTTTATTTATTTTTCTTTTTGTTTTTGGTGTTCATACTGCAATTAGGCGACAAGAGTCTTCATGAATAAGCTGAAAGTTACGACAAAAAAATATTTTAAGAAAAACAAAATTTTTAGAGACAAATTTAAAATAAGATCTCTAATTTAATATTTTGTTTGCGACAAGATACTTTATATGCAAATTTCATTCTTATAGCTTACTAGATAAGCGGCGAACTAACAGTGTCATTTTATAGACATATAAAAGAAATATACCAAACTAATAACTATATTAACTTATAACTATACTTAATCAAAATATAGTTAGTTTAGGTTAGGAAGTTAATTGTCTGGCAAATTATTAAATGACAAGAATTGAACTGTCATTAGTTAACATTTATTTAACAAAAAGTTTAGAAATTTTAAGCCTGGAACGATTCACGCAAGTTTAATTGTGAATTTTTTTTTTTTTTTATGAAAATAGGAATCAATCTCCTCCTTAGACCACTGTGTTTGCGAAATTCGAGTGGCATGGTATTGTTGCTGAAAATAGATCAAAACAACACACTCATAGTACCTTTAGGCAATGAAAACATAACCGCTATATAGTCAAGTGTTGAAAATGAGCCTAGAACATCAAATCGTCTAACTGTTTAAAAAACATCAATCAAACAAACAAGTTACCGCTTGTAGGGCTAACAAATTCTATCAACAGTTTTTGAAAAAGCAATACACCCGTCTAACCACAATCGGTCCGTATTCTCTGCGCTACCAAACTAAGGTAGTAAAGGTTTTGTGGCCACAATTCGTAGGTGTTCCATTGGTAATTTTTGATTTCAGCAAGACAATTCCAGAAGCCTCACAGCCATCCAGTTATTGCATGAGAAATTTCCCTATTGCGTAATTTCTCGATTTAGTGATGTCAATTGGCCGCCTCTTTCTTGATATTTAACATCGCTGGATTATTTTCCCCTTACGACCGTCTGAAGGACCTGGTTTATGTAAGCAACTCACAAGCAACTAACGTTTTGTCAGTTGAAATTCGGCACTTCATTGACGAGATAAAAGAAGCTTTGTTGTAAAATGTGCTGCAAAATTTTGTAGATAGAGCGGAAGTCTGCCGACATGCAGGAGATGGACATTTTCGCGTGTTCATATTCCGTTATTAATTACCATACCTCGACTTTACATTAGCATCTATTAAACTGAAGTTGTCGAAAAAAGGTGTGTGTGTGTGTATTTTAAGCCAATTTACTTCCTAAACTCAACCAACCAGTGATAACATATTTTTTTTTAAATAAATGTTCGTTAATGGGAAAATGTAAAATGACTCTTTTTTTATGGCTAAGAGAACTTCTGCCTAAAACACTAGATAATCGCAAGGAAATATCTATAACCGCAATCTAAGAACAATGTATTAGTAACGGGGACTTATTATAATAATGTTGTAGCAACCATAGGGTTATCTCACATAATGTGAATATTAAGTATATACAACCATAATTTGTTTATAACAATATGTATTAATAACCATATTATAACTTAATTCGTTCATAATATAATGACAATGTATGCCAACTTAAACAGATTTTCGTAAAACTTTAATAATTTTAATTACATTGAAATTTATTTTTCTAACATTTTTTGCTGACAATCAAATAACTCAAGTAGTGGAAAAGCATTTGGGCAAAGAGAAATACATGTATTCGCTACTTCATTGTTTGAACAGGTTCAAGTGACCACCTGAAACACATAACGCTGTATATAAATAGATTTACAGAAGATTGCTTAATCAAACTTATTTTCCAATTCCTTATTATTGATAAAATAGATAAAATATTAATGTGCAAATTAACGGTAGCATGACTGATTTTATGAACTTAACTTGTGCAACATTAGTCTCATTTTTAATCATAGACTAACCTGTACTGATCATATCAATATTATTTTTGACAAAGTTTCCAGTAAAGTTCACACTGTATAAGCGATAAGTAATTTTACTCTGTTTGCTATACGCATACTTTCAGCAGAAGCTTACTAGATTTTTCCGTGATAAGATTTACATCTTCACCTGGCCGTAATCCTTGATCAGATGGTGGTCAAGCCACTGAGAATGAAAATCAACATCATTCACGCCCAAGGAAGCCGAGGACTAATTCTAGCAACTGGTCATTCCTAGTTGCAATATTTGCATATTTAAGTAGCAAAGTAAACAAGTGGTATGCTGTTACTAACTGCGTGGTTTGCTAAGAAATCTTACGCACGCAAGACAACAACAACTGGGTATGCTGTTTACTAACTACATAGTTTGCTAAGAAAGCTTATACACGAAAGACAATAACAACTTTCTAGTTACAAACTACGTGGAAATTTTATACACGCAAAACAACAACAATTAAGAATGCTCTTTGCTAACTGCATAGTTTTCTAGTAATAATTATGTACACAAGACAACAACAACTATCTTAAAATAAATTTCAGGAAGAAACTTTAACAGCATAAAAACAAATACACACAGACCAACAGGCGCCTATACATTGAATGAATACCACAACAACAACAAAATACAAAGAAGACCTGTAACGGACAAATATAAAAGGCAGCATCTGAGTGAATAGATAGTAAGGTAGTTAAAACATAAACCTCGCGAAGTAAAAACTTGCATCTTTAGTAAATTGTTCTGTAGTGCCAACGTACAAATTTTACTTTGCGTGTAGTTAAAGTAAATAAACTTGTAATTAATTTGAAAACTCTAAAATCTGGTGTTATTTATTTTGCAATAAAGAACTTAGCAATAACAAAACGTTTATGAATGCTGTCATATTTTCTACATAATAGCAAAAAAACAACAATTTAGTATTTCATTCACATTCTATACAAAACTTGTTCTATTGCAATATGACCACGCCACTCGACATCAGATAACCTTACATAGATATGTATGTTAATGTTTAAGCTTTAATCGGATTTATTTTAGACATGTATCTAATGTCTATAGTTTAAAAATAGAAAAATTATTTTAGTCACTCACACTTAAATGACTTTCAAAATATTTTCTCTGCAGCTTTAAATTGAAAGAAAGAATTAATTTTAATTCAAATTTTTAATATGTGCCTAAAGTCTACATTGCAAATTAACAACTATAGAAGTTTCTACAAAAAGTTTATTAACACGTTCAACAGCTTTACGAATAAATTGTATTAAAATAATATAAAAAATTAAAAAATAAAAAACCTAAATTTAATACAAACACAAATGTAAATAAAAACTAAAATCAACACTTTTGGCCATTTAAAAGGTTAATGAACGTTTAGCTATTTTTTTTCCTGATTCTTCTTCTTTATTTTATATTTAAAATGTGCACGTGTGCATGGTATGAAATATGAGTTGAACTTTTTGTTTGCTTTTCCGCTTTTTTTTCTTTTTTTTGTGGTAAACAAAACTGAATTAAATGCTAGAAATATATCAAATAAAGAAAAGTTTGTGAAAATCACTCAAGTTAAAATTTTCAACAACAACAACAACAACAATAATAACAATAACCCAAAAATGTTATGTTATGTTATAAATACTTGTATATTTACAGTGTGTTATACTAGTGAAGCAATATTAAATTCTTGATGCGTTCCACTACATTAAGTAAGTTTTCGAAAATGAAAATAATTATTAAAATACTCATTTTATTTACTCAGCTTTAATCCTGGTTAAAAGCTTTTATTATAGCTTTCAAATTCTTATCCTCTTCTCCTCTGAAAGATGAAATTTTAAGTTGCCACAAGTCTTCTTTCAACATGTTCCGACAATTCTACCCTTCAGACTAGTACAAAGAATTTGACTGCTTATGTGAACATTCATTGATGGCTGAAATATAGTCACAAGTCTTCTAGCAAAATGTTTAGATAATTCTACTCATCAGACTAGTACGAAGGTGATCGAAATAACAGGTAATTGCATAGAATTCTCTATCGGAAAATTATCATGAAAATGATATATACTTTACTATACACTTGATTTTTTATGAATTCAAGTTGAGTCATTAGTGAGTGCAGACAACAAAGTTACCATCCTGTTTATTTTGTTTGCATGGAAAGTAAATAAATCATTTAATTTAATTAAAAACTCTGAAGTGCTGTGAGATTATTTTGCAATAAATATAACAAAACGTAACAATATATACGATAATAACTGTGTTATTTTTACTCACTGATGACTCAACTTGAATTCATTCATTTGCCCAGCAAATTTTGCTTATATAAATAGTTTTTTTAAGCGATTCTCGCATATACAAGAATATTCTATTCTAACTTCAGCCCATATTGTTGTTTAGGCACCTGTTTGACTGTAACTTTTGCTTTTGTTCTGTGCTAGTTCTTTTTATTTTCTGCTTTTTATCTTATTTTCTAGAATTTGTTATAAGCATGTTGATGTTTTTTGTGTCTGTATAAGATTACTTAGAAAACTGCGCAGTTTCTAAAATGCAAAGTGGATCGTTTTGTTTACTTTTTAACTGATAATTATTTTCTGTGAAAACTTAATAAATCGTATTTGTAAATATATATTTAAATATATATAAATATATATATACTCGTTACGTTATGGACGTTATAACTCCAGAACGGATGAACCGATTTTCACGGTTTTGCATTGATTTGAAAGGTCTCAGGCTCTGTGAGGTTTATAGGAAAGAAATTCACGACAAAGTTCAAGAGAAAAGCAGGAAAACAGGGAAAATAATTTTTCACATACAGCGCCATCTCTGATACATAGCATGTACTACAACGGCACTAATTCGTGGTGTGTAAGAATCCCTCACGAAAATAAGTACGTTTCATTTTAGGTAGATGATGCCGTGCGCTAGGTCACATGTATACTGTTCATCCTAGAAATGATGAACATTTTTATTTGCGACTGCTGTTGGTAAATGTACGTGGACCAAAATCGTTTGCGCATTTGAAAACTGTGAATGGCCACCAATGCCAAACATATCGAGAAGCATGTAAACTATTGGGTTTGCTGAAGAACGATTTAACACTTCCGAACGGGAGAAAGGGATTTAGCACTTGCGGATTCAGTTGTTTCATCAAATGCGTACCAAATACGAACGCTGTTCACAATTATCATCACCACATGTTTCCCTTCACAACCAATTCAGTTATGGAACAAATACAAAAACGACATATGTGAAGATAATCTTGCATCGCCTGCGCATTCGAACGAATAATCCCGACATGCAAATAACCGATGAAATATACAATGAAGAATTGATTCTAATTGAGAATCAATGCTTGACTATTGCAAACAAGCTACTGATTGAAGTAGGAAGGATCGATCGATGCACGATGCATTCAACCAAGAATTAAATCGAGAGCTGCAATACAATGTTGGTACATTGCAGGAATTCGTTCGAAATAATGTGCCGTTGCTGAATGAGCAGCAAAAACAAGTATACGAAACATTTATGCAAGCGGTGGACAATAATACTGGTGGTCTATTCTTCCTGGACGCACCTGGAGGAACAGGGAAAAGATTTGTCAATTCCTTGATTTTGGCCACTATTCGATCAAGATGTGACATAGCTTTGGCGTTAGCATCATCTAGAATTGCGGTGACTCTTCTACATGGCGGTCATACTGCACATTCTGCGCTTAAGTTGCCGCTCAATTTAAACGCAATTGACACCTTAACATGCAATATTTCCCAATCCAGTGCAATGGGCAAATTGTTGATGGAATGCAAGCTCATTGTTTGGTGCACAATGGCTCATAAGAAATCACTTGAAGCACTTAACTTCACGCTGAAAGATCTTCGGCGAAATAACAACATCTTTAGCGGCTCGATGATATTGTTGGCAGGAGATTTCAGGCAGACGAATTGAATGCTTGCCTGAAGGCATCACCTTCGTGAAATAACGTAAAAACATTATCGCTAACCACTAATATGAGAGTTCAACTTCAAAATGATCAAAGTGGTGCACAATTTTCCAAACAATTGTTAGCTGTTAGAAATGGAAAAGCCTTAGTTGATACGACAGCTAGATTAATTACTCTTCCCAACGACTTTTGCCGATTTGAAGACTGTCAATTAGCTCTTATTGGAAATGTTTTCCCAAACATTGGTGAGAATTATCAGAATTATGCTTCGTTAAGTCAACGAGCAATTCTCGCCCCAAAGGATAATGATGTTGTACACGCACTGAATTTCACCATTCAATCAAAAATCGATGGTGATTTGATGGCATACAAATCCGTTGATTCCATAACAAATCCTGATGATGCAGTAAATTAGGAAATGTTACAAAAACCGAAGCCATCTGGTGGCTGCTAGTTATATTTTAAAACTATTATAAAAACTGCATTTGGAACTTTTCTAAAAAAAAAAAAAACAGTAAAAAGATGAACTAAATTAGCTTGAGTCTAAAATGAATCATACTTTACTAAAAGAAAACGTCAAGATGGCAACACCGTACAAAATTGTTCTTAATGTGTTAGTGAATAATTGTATATGCACCAGTTTCTAATGGGTTTGCATCTCTCTATGCCTTCGGTACTTTTTAGTATAATATATCCGTCCTTTAATTGATTTTGAGTTCATCACATCGCAAGGAAAACAACAATTTTTGGCTAAATGATGAATTTTATGTTATGCACATCTGAGAGAATGCAAGCTTTAAGTTTATTTAAGTAATAGTGTTTGGTCTTTAAGGTTGACAATGGTGCGTTCAATGGATCCACACAACCATCTAGACTTGTGTCTTGCGGAGGTAAAAGGGAGCCCAGTCCCCTTTGGCTAGTATGAGCCAACTAGAAAATCCACTGTATTTCCACGGGAATCAGTAAAGCCCTCATTTGAGTTTGTGGGTCGCATCATTCACAGTGAACACAATATATGGTCCAGGTCCAGTGAGTATGAATACCGTCGTGTTCTTAATTATATTAAGCTTCATGCGTTCTGGACCAGGAGTTGGATAGTCTCCAACTTTTCAGCAAAGAGTAGGTCGCAGACTCCGGGCTTTTGAAGTTGCAACTAGGAGTGACCGGAGGATATACGTATCCCAAGGCCTTCTAGGGCGAGGATGACGCTACATTTCATCCACAGTGGCAATGATCCACCATCTGATTAAGGCCCACGGCCAGGTGCAGATGTAAATCTTATCACGTCATCTCTTGAACAGCAATAGATGAGTTTTGAAACTTTCCCAGAGAGTGTGTAATAATGGCAGCTATAACAGTAATTATTTAAAATCAAAAGTGGGTTCCGAAAGCGACGTTCTATTTTTGGAACGTGCGCTGTAGCAACAAGCAGGCAAAATAACATTTCAAATTAAAGAGTGTGGTATGATATCTACTTACAGGACAATAGGCAGACAGTATGGCCGCTATAACAACAAGTAAAAGAAATAAAAAAAAACAAAACCAAAATATAAAGAGTGTTACTGCAGTGACCTGATTTTAACGTATATGGCTTTCGTTTTTTAATCCTAGTTAGTAGACATTTAAAATTTTCACGGATTATGTAGAAAAATGTCCGTTATAAAAAGAGTGAGCAATAAATTATAAAACAATAAATTTATAAAACAATGGGTGTTTCCATAGAGTTCACAATTTTGACGAATATAGCATCTTTTAAACCATTGCATACAGCCACTTATTATGCCTGCTATAAGCATGATTGCAAAGAAGTAAAATAAACGAAAGAGGTACGCGGTAGTTACATGTCTTTCTCATATTACCTTGTTGAGGCTATAAATTTTTATAGATTTGTATTTGCTACATTGCTATTAAGTTAATTAATACAAATTTAAAGTAGGAATGTTATTCTCACAAAGCCTTTTTTTAAATTTAACCAAACAATGTTTTACTGGGTGCTTGGTAAAAGGTTTAAAAAATAAATTTAAAAAATTAAAACTTGGCTGATAGATAATATATAATCTTTGGCTAGTGATACCAAATTACCAAATAGTTGTTATAATTTTATCCACTTGCCATACACCCGTTTTTTGGCGGGTGAAGCATGTTAAACACTTCCTATATCAATTACTTGACATCTCTAGCTACCAATTTCATTACAATATTCTTTTTTACGTAGAGTATTTCAATAAAATTTACAAGTGTTCAAACCGAGAGGCATAATTTTACTGATGCAATACAACTGCTGAAACAATTTGGACACATTTGCCTTGAGTTTAGGAAATCCAGGGAGTCTCGTATGACATATAAATGAAGCAAAATTGATTTTTAAAGCAAATAAAAAAAATAAACAATAAATTTTTATAATGTACAAAAACTTTTCTGACCTACTGTATAATTTATCATTTACATTTGCTAAAGTTTATGTTAAGGTAAAATCTAATCTTGATTGACGGTTTTGTGGGACATAGTAAAATTTCTCAATTTTAACACGGACGAATAATCGTCATTCCATTATTCTCATACAATTTAATACAAGCGAGTTAAAATATCTGAAAGTTAAACAAATAACACTAACTAACACGCCTTATATAAAAATGAGAATTAGTTTAGCTCCAAAAACAGAAAAGGAAATATACAAAATCTGCAAAATTATTGTAAGTTTAAATATCTCTGCTATAAAAATGTTATAAATAATATCAAGTCACAACAAAGATATTATCTATAGAGTCGTTTAAATCTATTAGTTATCGAAATGGTCTTTATAGAAACACAAATAGTTTTCAAAGTCCCAGGTGTTTAATGATGTTTAATATAATTTGAAAAAACACAATAGCCAACGCCCGCTGGAAATGAACTCTGGTACAAGGAAGAACTTTTTATAGTTTTCCAATGGAAAATAAATAATTTTACTTAGGCTGGATATAACAGATAATTAACAAAATATATACCAAAGATCAAAGAAAGATCATGTTATTAACATTTAAAAATGATTTTAAACATTTCCAACATATTGTTACGTTTATACCTTTTATAAACGTTTTGCTGTGAGTTCTTTATTGCAAAAATAAATAACACCAGTTTTTAGAATTTTTAAATTTATAACAATTTTATTTATTTTAACTACACAAAGTTGACACTTCAGAACAATTTACTTAAAATGCACGTCTTTACTTGATGAGGTTTAATTTTACACTGATTGACTATCCACTCAGACGCTGCCCTATTTATATTTGTCCATTTAAAGTCTAGAATATTTAAGAATCTTCTACTCCCTTTCTATCACATTTTATTGTTGTATGTTGTTTATTCGATGTATAGGCGCCTGTATGTCTGTGTGTATTTTTGTTTTTATTTTTATGCTGATAAGGTTTTTTGTAGAAAAGTTTTTTTAGCAAACTACTTAGATAGTAAACAGCATATATGTTTGTTGCTGTCTTTCGCGTATACAATTTTTACATAGTTGGTGAACAGAAATTTGTTGTTGTCTTGCATGCCAGGCAGTTAGTAAGCAGCATATTAAATTGTTGTTGTTTGTGTATAAAGTTTCTACGCAGTTTGTAACCAGTAGTTCGCTTTATTGTTTAATTATTTTATTTTAAAACTTAAGCAAGACACATTCGTAACAATATGAAAAGCTCTTTTACCGTATTACGGTATATCACTTATAAGTGGAATGATGGATGGAATCTATGAAAAGGAAATTCGGTTTATGGGTTGGAGAAAAGAGGGAGTAGTGTTTGTAAACATTCGATTTGAATTTTTCTACATTGAAAGTGACAGGAAAGATCTCTGGAGGGAGTTTATTATGAACTATTCTGCTCTCAGGATATGCTGGTGACTTCACGAAGCTAAATAGGCCATATGAATTGTATTATTTGAAACGTACTTCTATTCTGTTAATAACACCACTCGCATGTATCAATTTCATACATATTTTTATAGCCCATGTAGGCTAGTAGGTAGTGTACTAGCTTGTCAGTAGGGGGCTTGTGGGTTCGATTCCCAACGAAGACCTTGGCTTTTTTTTTTAAACAAAAAAAAAAATTCAATTATAGTGCAAAGAGTACTAACTCAAATTTTGAAAAATAACTTTTATTAATGTAGTTGAGTCTGCTGAATCAGTTGTGCATTACTTTCATTCCATACGAGCAATTTTGTTTGCTAAGAGGCCAGCGGTGGGCCATTTTTAGGCCCCATTACTGTACACAGCTTGGCGTCTATAAGTTGAGCGAAATAAAGTGGATTTATAAAGTAAATCTTGATAATTTGATAGCATTATTTGAGAGTCAATCTACTCACGATGATTTGTCAAACTATTATGATCATAAAAGTTTAAAAGTGAGTATAGTATGACAGTTAACTCTTAAGTTACTTTGAACGAGCTAAAAAAATACCCATCATAAAACAGACTTTTTTTTGACAACTAAAGTTTCATTGACACCAATTTAAAGTGTAAATATGAGAAGTCATACTGGAATATGATGTCGGGTATCACCTGTAGTATGTCAGCAGACGTGCAGTCTTTTACAATATTCTGAAGCACATTTTGCAACAAAGCTTCGCTTATTTTTCATCTTATATTAAATATTTATTATTCAAATGATAGAGAAAAATTATTATTCATCATTTATATTTGTTTATTGTATCTGGCGTTACCTGAGAATATTATATGGATTATTTTGATACTGGATAATCTATTAGAACTTTATTAAATGTAGAGATCCATTACGAAAATTAATATTTTCTAATTGAAAAAGTAATTTAAGAGGAAACATGTTCAAAGGTGCAAAAGGGGCGCCACCTATTAGTTCTTATGTACAAATCGTGGGGTTAAAGCTGCTCAAATATAAAATGCGATTGAGGTTTTATTTGCGTGTTTAGAAATGCTAAAGTGATAAGTTTTATAATTATATATTGTTGACGTTTTTTATTATTTAATAATTAATTTTTGTTTATTTTAATTTTCATTATACCGCCACACGGTTGGGTGGCAGCTCTAGAAACAGTAACTGCACATTTATATTTTTTAGTTTAAATTTTTTTTTTGGGACTAATTATTTTATAAAGGGTTTTGCAACAAGAAGTTCGTTTTCTAAAACAAAATAAATCAAAAAATTCAAGTTAAGATGATTCAAATTTTCATTGCATTACGAGGAGAAAAGTTCGGCAATTATGAATAAAAAATGATATCTGGAAAATGTCCATCGCGAAAATGCTAATAGATGCCGATTCTTTCGTCAAAGTTTTTAATCTCTCTTTGGCAAAATGGCGGTCTAATTTCGTTAATCACATCACGGATTTTGAATGTTGAGGTTGAAATGGATTCGATTGACTGAATATTTCAGAAAAAATAATTCAGTGGTGTTAAATAACACGATCTGCTGATTGTCGTGAAATTATGCGATCGTGAAATTTGGTTTGCAATAAATTGTTCATTTCATGTGTAAAATGTGGGACCGTTCTGTTGAATTAGGTTAAAATTCAGTTGAAAGCGTCTTGCAATAGCGTAATCTACTGACCGTTACCGTATATACAGCCTCATCTTCGAAAAGACACGGCGCAATCACGCCTCCAAACCAATAGCGCTGCATACAGTGAAACGTTGAGGATGCCAAGGCTTCTCGATAATCGCTCTAGGATTTTCGGAAGCCCAAAAGCGGCAATTTTGATTGTTGACATACCCTGACAAGTGAAAATGGGCTTCTTTTGAAATAATTATGTTTTTCAGAAAAACCTGCCGGTTGCTCCTGAATGAATTGATCGAATCTACGGCGATGTCAGCTTCAATTACTGCACCAGTTAAATTTTGTAAGGCTACAAAGTCAATTCCATATGCAAAATTCGCCATGTGGTGGTTTTGGATAACCTCAACAGAAGTTGAATCTCTTATAATCGGATTTAATGGCAATGTTGTGTTGGGTCTAATTTGCACAACTTGCAGGCATTCAGGCGTCAGTGTATTTTTGCTGACAGCTAACAAAATGGCGGCCAACTTAAACTTCTATACGTCTATAAAAATACCTTATATAACTTATTTACATAAATTTAAACATTCGCTAAAATTTAATCTTGTTTAAAATTTGCAAAATTTTAATAAAGTCTGCACATTGTTCAGCAACTTATAATTATGTTTCTTTCAACAATAAAAATATTTTCAGTTTTACAGTAAATTAAAAAAAAGGTGTAAATAATTTATACATATTTTGCTTTTGTTGAGCGAAGAACCATTAAAAATATGGCAGATAAAATACTTTAGATAAACTGTTAATGAATTCATTATTTTCAATCAGGCAGCTTGAACTTTTTAAGTATAATAAACAAACTAACACTTTAACACAGTTGAATGTTTTAAGTGAAATCGTTTTAGAATTAGAATGAAGTGTTTTTAATTTGTTCGGTTGTTCCGTAAATAAAGGAGGGTGGCTGTATATTTGTAATTTTAGCTGTTGTTTTCAACTATCCCTCTTCAAAGGTAACTAGTTTTTTAATTATATCGATTACGCTGTACGCGTTGAATTGTTGAAAATCAGAAATAAAAGAAAAAGGGGGGATCCGTCTGTCCCATAAAAGTATAAAGAGTGTCTGGTCTTGGTATGTATGAGTAAAAAACCATTAACTTGACAACTTGTAAAGAAAAGGGTAGTAAAATGTATATGCATTCACTAGCCAAGGCTTAGGTCAAAATCATTATTGCACAGTGTGCTGTAATCTGTACGAATGATCACAAAACAATAAACAGTAGGATAGTTGGTTAAC
Source organism: Trichopoda pennipes (assembly GCA_030448955.1). Lineage (NCBI taxonomy): Eukaryota > Metazoa > Arthropoda > Insecta > Diptera > Tachinidae > Trichopoda > Trichopoda pennipes. The sequence continues at coordinate 13,532,703 of JASKUP010000023.1, forward strand.
GAAGTGATATAAAAATCTGTTTCTGTTGTCATTTCAAAGCAAATTTGTTATTAAAAAAAATAGAAGACAAAAATAATATTATAATTGATATAATTGTGAGATCTATTAAAAACCGTATATGTGTCCAAAAAACAGGATATTAAAAAGTAAGTATTAAAGGAAAATGTATTATTTTGTACTGTCTTATCACTTGAACACACATTTTCTTGCGTTGTTTTGAGTAGGGGAAAATTCCAAAAGAGATTTTCTAGTAAATAAGTCATATGAATTATTTGTTAGACGTTACGATAGTTAATCATGGGCTCTTATATATTTTTCAATAAATTAAATAATGGGTGGACAAATTTGAGGTTAGGATGTTAATCATCAGTCAAATCATAAATATCAACGATTACATTGTAATCCTTTTAAATTTATTTAGTAAAATATTAAGAAATTTTAAGCAGAGAACCTTATACTCTTGAGTAAAGAATTTTAATTGTAGAAATTAAATTAAAATGGTATCGCTTAGTGCACCATTTTCTCGTAGTCAGGATAAGCAAAGTCTTGTGAAAATCTGCTACAAATATTTGTGAAAAGAATGAAAGTTATTGATTATGCTAGAGTTGGATATTTTCCCGACTTCATATTCCATTAATAATTCCCATATTTTTTTCTAACATTGGTATCAGTAAAATTGAAGTCGCTTAAAAAGGATATATATTGTCAGTTAATTTACTTCCTAATCTCATATCTGCCCATCCCTTAAACAAAAAAAGTTGATTAGTAATGGTAATGATTTAAAAGAATTTAATAATCTGTTATTGTAAATGATAATTATTTTGTTTTTTTTCTCTAATTATCAGTTTAATTTTCTCATTGCAAAGCATTACCATCATTAAAAATGAAGGATAATTTTAGCACTATCTTTAATTAAACTATTAACATTATTCATAATGCAATAGTAATAAAATTAATAATTAATTTATTCATATACTCTTATGTATTTTAGAGAGATGTAAATTATTCGAACTGTTAAACTAAAAATTTGCACAAAAAAAAATTGTGAAAAGAGTGAAAATCTGCCGACAAGCTAGAGGTAGACATTTTCCTGACGTTATATTGTATAATTAATTCCTATATTTCCAGTTTATACTAATATTGATTCACTTTAAGTGTTCAAAAAAGGGGGTGTATTTTAAGCTAATTAACTTCCTAACCTCAAACTTGCCCAACCTTTATATTTATAATTTATTATTCCTTCTATTTTTTGCTTAATTTTTTAAAGTGTTTTATTATTAATTTTTCTCTGAAGTTTTTCATAAAATTTGCATCCTATTTATTGTGTAATTAATTAATTAATAAGTTGAACTACTTTATAAAAGGTATCAATTATACAAGGATTATTCAAGTTATATTATGAAACCACATACCTGTGGATAAGTGTATAATTTAATATAATTGAATTTGAATTTCCGTAAAGATATTTAGAAAAAAAAAAATAAATTATTTCATTCTCTAAGTCTTAGAATTCTTTAACCCATTCCTACCTACTGGGTATTTAAATACTCAGAAAAATAGAGACTAGTTAGCTCAGAAAAAATTCAAAAGTAAAAAGTTTTGCGTTTAGCCTTCATTTTCTGTGCAGATAGTTTTTATCTCGACAAATGTAAAAAAGTGTTGCCAAAGAAAAGAAAAATGAAGAATGCCAAAACCTTTCGCCGCTTAAAACAGTTTCAGATATCCCTTATAATTTATATAGAAAAGTTAAAAATGGTTTGTAAACACACTTCCTGATCACACGGTGTGTAATGTAAGTGCATATTTAAGTCTTAACAGTCTTTAATGAGTTTCCAATGTAACAATTTTTTCCATAACAAAAACAAAAAATCTTTTCGAGGAAAGAAACAAGAGCTTATATTTTTTTATTTATTTAATAATTTAATTTTTTATTTACCTAGAGCTGTTCCATTAGTCCTGGAAACACGCAACTGCGTGTAAATTCCCCAGATACTTTAAATATCCGTATTCGGTTTTGCCGCCGCACTGCCGACAGCAATGACGAGCTGGTGTTCTTCCGAATAGATGATCGATGCGATCATATCTAAGCTCCATTTATGTACGAGAAATCAGCTTTTTCCGAGAATTTTCTTGATTTGATTTCATCATTATTAACGCGCATATCTTATTTCGGGAATCAAAAAAATATTTGTGGTTTTTGTTCATATTTGCAACAAAGACATGTAAATTCCATGCGTTCACAACATTTGTTAATAATGGCCAATACTCGAATACGGTAATTGTTCATGGCATTGTCAGAAAGGTCCATACCTCCCATACGATGATTATATTAATTAAAAGAAGCGCATTTCTATGCTTATTTCTTTGTTTTCCATCATACCCTTTCCACTCGAGTCATTGTGTTACGACCTAAAAGCAGAATAAATTAACCGACTGCATATATCGGGCCTTTCAACAAAAAGTTTATTTTTCAATTGTGGCAACAACAACACCATGATAGTTTTAACATTTAATTTTTTGACGTATTCGTAGTAGATGCCTTGGCAATTGTTACAATGAATTCAATTTCGCATGAAAATCGTATTAAAATTATTCAAATCCACTATAAAAATGGTGGTGGTCTGCTAAAGTTATATTTTGTAAAATTTGTGATATTTTCGGACAACATAATCGTCATTCTGAGACCGCTATTAAGAATTTGGTGGTTAAATTTGAGTCGAAACACTAACACTTGTTCGTTTAACTGAAAACATTGTAAGCCGTGAGCCACGATATTGAAACAGATCCAAATGTTTTAATTCCTCTATGTTCTCAATAATTGGGTTTATCCAATTGAAGCCGATTCACTCAATTAATTCAGGAACAGCCGGCTGATTTTTATGAAAAAATCATTTTTTCAGACGGAGCCCATTTTCACTTTCAGGGTATGTCTACAAGCAAAATTGCCCCATTTAGGATTCTGAAAATTTTAGAGCGTTTATTTAGAAGCCTTTGCATGCTCAACCTGTCACTGTATGGTGCGCTAAGTGTATTACGCTATCAGGAAAGGTTAACACCTCAATTTTGGCCTATTATTGATGACGTGTTTTTAACACGACGGTGCCACATGTCACACAACCATTGAAACGATCAAATTATTGGAAACCAAATTTCCCAATCGCACAATTTCACGATAATCAACAGGTAAGTGGCCAGCCAGATCATATAATTTAACACAATTGGATTATATTTTGTGGTGCTATGTTTAGGACGGAGTCTATACGGAACCAATCGAATCGATTAAAACTTAAAATCCGTGATGGTATTAATGAAATAGGGGCGACATTTTGCCAAGAAGAGACTAAAAACTTTAATGAAAGAATTGATGTCATGCTGGACATTTGTCAGTTATCATTTTTTCATTCATAATTGCCGAATTTTTCTCTTCATAATACAATAAAACTTTGACTCAGCTTAATTTAATTTTATTGGTTTTATTTTTTGTCCAGAAAACAAACTGCTTGTTGAAAAACCCTTTATAAAAATTTTCAGTGCATAACGAGCGTAATTATTGTTCCAACTAACAGCAATGATTAAATTGTTAATATCTAAACAACAGTCTGACTTACATCCATCAATTGAGCCTGATTAGTGCGATTGTTGTCAAATCGAAAAATTCCCTATTGGGCACTTAAATATCTGTGCCATGGCTCGGGTATATAAGAAGGTAAACATTTGTTTTCACCCCGAACAATTTCTACGGGCCACTAGGTACATATTTACGAATTTAGTTAAAATAGTAAGAGCAGATCTAGGGGCTGTGATTAATGGGTTAATAGCCACATGCAAAGTAAAAATCTTCCGGAAAGTGTCATGTATAGCTGTGCATTTTAGTCTACAAATTCTCTTTAAAGGAAGGCAAAGGTAATATTTTTATATATCAAGAGGAGGCAGACAACTGTGAAGTGATAAATGAAAAATTACATAATTCTCGTTTTCGAATTTTCCTTTGTCTGAAACATTTATCAGTTAAAATAATGAAATGGAGGTTGAACAGTGGTTTAGTTTATTTTTGAAAATAAAAGTAAAAATAAAGAAGCTTTTTTGTAGCTGTAATACTCGGCTAATAAAGCGTACTATGGCGACCATAAACTCTACTCTATAAGCCAGCAAAACTATCAACGACTTCGTATCGTATCTCATTTTCATACAAAAAAATAATATCGTATTCAGCTTATTTTATAAAGTAAAATTTCAACAGTGAGTTGACCTTGATCCTTACAAAACAAAGAAATTAGAAAAAGCAGCAGACAATAAATTAAAAATCGGCAACGATAACATAAATTTTATATTGTGGTTAGAAACAAGTTTGTAGGAAAAGAAAACCATATTGCATATAACACACCTAATTTTATAATAAAAAAACTTTGTCAAAATTAACAGTTGGGTTTAGGATTTTTGGGGATTTGTTAAAGTAAATAAGCTAATATGGGGATAAAATTCAATATTAACAAAAGTTTTTCTTGTGTTTTTTATATGTGTGTGTATTTTATACGTTTTGTTATTCTGCTTATGCTTAAATGTTGGTTGAAAAACATAACAAAATAAAATATGCTTACTTTAGACCAGCTTGGTATATTAAACATAATAGCATTAGTTTACACAACAACAAAAAACATAGAAAAAACAACTTTCCTTTTTTTATTATGTTGCTTAACAATTTTGTATAGATAACTCGTAATGTAGTTTTTGTTTTCTTTTTATTATTCTAATTTTAAAAGAATATTGAAAAGAATATTAAAAGTTATCATTTACATGCTATCTGCTATGATCCACTGCTTTTAAATTTCAAATTGAAATACCAAAATATCTCTTTTCTTTTTTCACAATATTAGATTGAAAATCTGTAGTTGTTTATTACAAACAATTTAGTAAGCAACGCACAGTGGGACTGATACACAGATTGGTGATCACATAAAAGAAATCATAACAGTATAATGTCATACAATTTATAATAGCAATTAATAATCCTTTGCATAGCCTGGTTAAATACTTATAATGAGTCACTTCAATATATCAAAAATTAAATACACACATTCAAATAAGAACGAGTCCTTTGACGACAACAAGGTGACAATGCAGACGATTATTATTGCTGTTAATGGAGTCAATTTTCTATAGAAAAATTTCATCACGCATAATTTCATTGCATTACCTTGCAGACATAGAACATAGAAATTAGTTCAAATTGATTTCAATAGAAAAATTATGCCGGACGAAATTAATTCCAATAGAAAAATTAAGCCGGATGAAATTGATTCCAATGGAAAAATTATGCCTGATGAAATTTTTTTTATAGAAAAATTATGCCTGATGAAATTTTGTCTATAAAAAAATTATGCTTATGAAAAATTATAACGATCAAATTTTGTATAGAAAAATTATAACGACGAAATTTTCTATAGAAAAGTTAAAACGTTGAAATTTTCTATAGAAAAATGAAAACGATGAAATTTTCTATAGAAAAGTTAAAACGATGAAATTTTCTATAGAAAAGTTAAAACGATGAAATTTTCTATAGAAAAATGAAAACGATGAAATTTTCTATAGAAAAATGAAAACGATGAAATTTTCTATAGAAAAATTATAACGATGAAATTTCGTCTATAGAAAAATTATAACGATGAAATTTTGTCTATAGAAAAATTATAACGATGAAATTGTGTCTATAGAAAAATTATAACGATGAAATTTTGTGTATAGAAAAATTATAACGATGAAATTTTGTCTATAGAAAAATTATAACGATGATATTTTGTGTATAGAAAAATTATAACGATGAAATTTTGTCTATAGAAAAATTATAACGATGATATTTTGTGTATAGAAAAATTATAACGATGAAATTTTGTCTATAGAAAAATTGTAACGATAAAGTTTTCTATAGAAAAATTATAACGATGAAATTTTCTATAGAAAAGTTAAAACGATGAAATTTTCTATAGAAAAATGAAAACGATGAAATTTTCTATAGAAAAATGAAAACGATGAAATTTTCTATAGAAAAATTATAACGATGAAATTTCGTCTATAGAAAAATTATAACGATGAAATTTTGTCTATAGAAAAATTATAACGATGAAATTGTGTCTATAGAAAAATTATAACGATGAAATTTTGTGTATAGAAAAATTATAACGATGAAATTTTGTCTATAGAAAAATTATAACGATGATATTTTGTGTATAGAAAAATTATAACGATGAAATTTTGTCTATAGAAAAATTATAACGATGATATTTTGTGTATAGAAAAATTATAACGATGAAATTTTGTCTATAGAAAAATTATAACGGTAAAGTTTTCTATAGAAAAATTATAACGATGAAATTTTGTCTATAGAAAAATAATAACGATGAAATTTTGTCTATAGAAAAATTATAACGATGAAATTTTGTATATAGAAAAAATATAACGATGAAATTTTGTCTATAGAAAAATTATAACGATGAAATTTTGTCTATAGAAAAATTATGCCTGATGAAATTTTGTCTATAGAAAAATTATAACTATAAAGTTTTCTATAGAAAAATTATAACGGTAAAATTTTATCTATAGAAAAATTATAAGGATGAAATTTTGTCTATAGAAAAATTATAACGATGAAATTTTGTCTATAGAAAAATTATAACGATGAAATTTTGTCTATAGAAAAATTATAACGATGAAATTTTGTCTATAGAAAAATTATAACGATGAAATTTTGCCTATAGAAAAATTATAACGATGAAATTTTGTATATAGAAAAATTATAACGATGAGATTTTGTCTATAGAAAAATTATAACGATGAAATTTTGTCTATAGAAAAATTATAACGATGAAATTTTGCCTATAGAAAAATTATAACGATGAAATTTTGTATATAGAAAAAATATAACGATGAAATTTTGTCTATAGAACAATCATAACAATGAAATTTTGTCTATAGAAAAATAATAACGTTATGATTTTTTCCATAAAAAAATCATAACGATAAAATTTTCTATAGAAAAATTATAACGATGAAATTTTCTATAGAAAAGTTAAAACGATGAAATTTTCTATAGAAAAATTATAACGATGAAATTTTCTAAAGAAAAGTTACACACCGAATGTGTTTAAGATTCAGTCACAGCTCAGTTCTTAACCAAATAGATTTAGTTTTGGAGCACATTGCGGAAAGTTAGATGTATAGTTTAATAGATCTCTAGATAAGCGTTAATATGTTTAGACGGATATAGAGTGGGGCTCTTATTTTATTTAAGATTATTTTCAACTTAGCAAGCCAGCTCACTATAAATAACTGTAATAACAGTTATTTCAGCTTTTCAAATCTACTTTATAAATGTTTTTTTATTCTGAGAATCCAGCCTTACGGAGATAAAGGTGGAAATGCGATAGCGGTCCATGGATTACGCTATCGCAAGATGTTAAAAATTCAGTTTTCGCTTATTATTGCTGACGTGGATATCAGTGACATGTCTTGTTTTGATATTAAAATAAATTTTATAAAAAAGAAAAAATCTATAGCGGCACGGTACCACTGAAATACACATGTGCACATATTGTTGTTTTTAAAATAACTCAGTTGCTAACTACACCACTAAAATTGCTGTTGACAGCCGTAAAGTGTACTATCGTCTGTCTATGTGTTTAATGTAGTTAAGTCAATTCACAAAATAAATTACATTTATATATGTAATGCTAAGTATGCATTGGTAAGTCTGACTACAACAACATTTGTTAACGATATGCAAATATTTAACAACAAAAGCCATAAAAGTGCAATAACCTTTTTTCGGGGCAGTTCGCAATTCATAAAAGCCAACAAATCAAAACAATCATAAGCATTTCTCTTTTGTTTGTAAATAATTTACATATTTTTCTAATAACAATTTTTAATCTATTTGTTTTACAACGCGCATATATATATAGGGTTTTTCGACATGAAGTTTTGTTTTTCAATTGTTTTGATATTTAGTTTTGTGACGTATTCTCGTAGTAGATACATTAGCAATTGTCATAATGAATTTAATTTCGCATGAATGACGCGATGAAAATAAATAAAATCCGCAAAATGAAAATAGTGATTCCGTTAAAGTTACATTCATGATATTTTCGGACAATGTAATTGTCTTTCTGAGACCGCTATTAAGAATTTGGTCATTAAATTTGCGTCGACAGACTGGATAAAAAATGTGCGAACACCACACGTGTTCCACCGGGTCGTTCAACTAAAAACCTCTCAGCCCGGATCCACAATATTGAAGCAGAACCAAAATTGTCAATTTCTCAACATTCTTAACAACTGGGGTTATCCTAAACCACCACATAGCGAATTTTGCGTAAGGATTTGTCTTTGAACCTTATAAGGTTCAAGTGGTGCAGGAATTGAAGCTGACCGATTATTCATTTCGCCGTAAATTCGTTCAATAAATTCAGGAGTAACTGGCTGGTTTTTCTGAAACATTTACTTATTTCAGGCGAAGCCAAATTTCACTTGTGAGGGTGTGTCAACAGGCAAAATCACCACATTTGGGCTTCTAAAAATCCTAGAGCGATTACTGAGAAGCCTTCGCATGCTGAACGTGTCACTGAATGGTGCGCGTTATGGTCTGGAGGCGTGATTGGGCCTTTTCTTTTTTCGAAGATAAGGCTGGAAATGCGATAACGGTCAATGGATTATGCTATAGCAAGATGCTTAAACTCAGTTTTCGCTTATTATTGCTGACGTGGATATCACTGACATGTAGTTTAAACAGCATGGTGCCACATATTACACAGCCAGTGAAACGATTAATGTATTGCAAACGAACTTTCACGATCGCATAATTTTACGGCAGTTAAATGGCCAGCCAGATCGTGTGATCTAATACTATTGGATTATTTTCTGTGGGGCTATGTTAAGCACAGAGTCTACACGGAGCCAATGGAATAGATTTCAGCCTTAAAACTTAATGTGATTAATGAAATAGGACCGCCATTTTGCCAAAAAGCAATGAAAAACTTTGATGAAAAAATCGACATCTATCAGCGTCGTCGTGTTGGATATTTGCCGAACTTTTCTCTTCGTAATAAAATAAAAAAAATTAATCATATTAATTTAAATGTTTTATTCTATTTTGTGTTAGAAAACAAACTTCTTTTTGAAAACCTCTTTATATCTATGCACACATTCATACATATAAATATACTAAATGCATATGTATATATACATATGTATATCTACATATGTATTTATTATAGTTATAATTTTATCACTGTTTAATGAGCACACAATTTATTTTTCGGATTAATTTATAAAATATTATAATCAATTTATTTCGTTTTATTATGTTGTATAATTCATTTATGGTTTATTTGCAAATGCGGTCGATAAAAGTAGAATATAGACCAAAACACAATTTTAATTTGAATATGACAGTTGTCTTCAAACTTATGACAAAATATATGACTAATTGAAACCACAATTAAAAAAGAGTAAATAATTATAAAACCAAAAAAAAAAAACAATGGGGATTTTAATCAAAATTAGTATGATTACCCAGAAATATATGCACACACACACATGCCTCAATTTTGCTTATACATTTATATCAATAAATTATTTTTAATTTGAACTTTGCTTTTGCCACACAAATAATTATCAAGTGATGTTTAATCACACGATCTGGCTGGCCACTTAATTTCTGACTGTCGTGAAATTATGCTATCGGGAAATTTGTTTTGCAATAAGTTGATCGTTTCAATGGCTGTGTGACATGTGACACCATCCTGTAGAAACCACATGTAATAGACCAAAATTGAATTGCTAGCATCAACGTGATTGTGTGATCCATTGACCGTTACCATTTCCAGCCTCATCTTCAAAAAAAATGACCCAATCACGCCTTCAGACCATATGGCGCATCATACAAGGAGCATGTACAGGCTTCTCAATAATCGCTCTTGTAGTTTCAAAAGCCAAAATGCGGGAACATCGATTGTTGACATACCCGACAGGCTCCCCCCGGGGGCACATTATAGTCATTTTGGAACCTACTATTCCATTTAGATTTGTGTCTTGCGGGGTAAAAGGGAGCCCAGGCCCCTCAAAGGCTAGTAGGAGTCACCTGGACAATCCACATATTTCCACGGGAAATCAGTTGCCCCAGAGTACAATATTTGCTCTCTTTAGACAAAAAATGTGCTCTGACTGGTTATTGAGGTTGGCCCCTATATGGGAGTATCGTGGTGGTTGTGATTTCGGACCCTCGTGAGAGTTTGTGGGTCGGACCATTCAAATTAACACAATGAATGGTTCAGGTCCAGTGAGTATAAATGCTGGCGTGTTCTTCATAAATAAGAGCTTCATGCGTTCTGGACCAGGAGTTGGAAAGTCTCCAACTCCTCAGCAAGGAGTGAGGGCACGGCCTACTCCGGACTTTCTAAATTGCTACTAGAAGTGACTGGAGGATATACGTATCTGAGGGCCTTCTAGGGCGTAGTTGGTGTCCAATCAACTAAGTGGTTTAACTACCATCTGATTATGACCTCGCAGTCGGTGGAGATGTAAAACAAATCACACATACCCGACAGGCAGGGCGTCAACTGGAAGCTCCACTTTATTTCCACGGGGATCAGTGAGCCCCAGAGTTCATTATTTGTCTCTTTAGACATTTAATAGTTCTCTGGCTGATCATTGAGGTTGGCCGCTATATGGGAGTAACGTGGTGGTTGTGGTTTCGCGGCCCCATAACAGTATAACGGTTTTTATGGTGGCCAGGATCATCTCACTGATAACGACACGCAAAGTGAATGATCCAGTCCAGTGAGCATGCTAGACATGTGTTTTGGACAGGAGTTGAAAGTCTCCAACTCTTTAGCAAGGTGTGATGGTTTGCAGTCCTGCCCTGGAATCATTCAAGTTGCAACTAGGTGGTTCTGTTGCTTAGAATTATGTCTTCGGCTTCCTAGGACGCATGTATGACGTTGCAAATTATACAATTGTGGTTTGCCCACCACACTATACCCTGACAAGTTCCCCCCGGGGGCATATTTATCGGTCGTTATAGAATAGTTGACTATCTAGACCTGTGCTGCTGGGGGTATAAAAGATCCCAGTGCCCTGAAGGCAAGCAGGGAGTCAACTGGAAGCTCCACGTTATTTTCATGGGAATCAGTAAGCCCCAGAGTTTCCGCTAATTGTCTCTTCAGACTTTTAGCTGTTTCTTTGACTGATTATTTGGGTTGGCCCTTCGGGAGTATCGTGGTGGTTGTTGTTTTGCGGCCCCAGCATGAATTTCATTATGAGGGCCAGGATCATCTCGCCTTTAATCACACCAATGAGTGAATGATCCGGATCCAGTGAGCATGCTAGGCATGTGTTCTGGACCAGGAGTTGGATAGTCTCCAGGTCTTCAGCAAGGAGTAGTGGTTTGCAACCCTGCTTTGGAATCGTTGAAATTGCAACTAGGAAAGACCTGTTGCTAGAATTAGTTCTCGGATTCCTAGCGCATGAATGACGTTGCTTTTCATTCCCAGTGGTTTGACGATCATGATTAAGGCTTACGGCCAGGAGCAGGTGTAAATCTTATCACGAAATACCCTGACAAGTAAAAATGAGATTCGTTTGAAAAAATTATGTTTTCTGAAAAATCAACCGGTTGTTGCTGAATGAATTGCGATGTAAATGGTCGGTCAGCTTTACTTTCAGCACCACTTGAACCTTGTAAGGCGTCAAAGACAAATTGTTATGCAAGATTCGCAATGTGGTGAAAAATTATTTATAATTATTTTTAAATTAATTTTTATAGAATATGATGTGACAATTTCTCAATCTGTCTGACATGTACATTTCTTAGATCCTTAGATTTTCTTTTAATTTTTTTTTTAATATTTAAAATATATTCTATTGTTAAACAAACGTTTAGAGAATTGTATGTATTTTTGTCAGTATTAGGTAAATGCGCATTTTAGATTTAATATTTTATTCGTTCATTTTGTACATGTTAGTTTTTGCTTTCAATACATGGAGGAAATAGATAAAAAAATAAACTGCTTCACATAATTTATGGTTTAAATTAATTTATGTTTTAAAACCAAACATAAACAAGCATGTGTTGATTTTTTTTTATTATAATTTATATACATCTATTCGTTATTTTTGTTTGTTCTTATTGCATCTAACCAAAATATATGTGCAGCACATGACGTTGGCGGTTTCAAAAATACTCTTAATAGTTCGGAAAATGTCAGAAATTTAATGAAAAGAATTTTAATTATAAAGATTTTTTTTATCCCGCTAGAACTGGTCAAAGGCCTGGAGGTAAAATGGATTTTTATGCCTTTTATACTCTAGAAACTGATGATGAAATGATTGATGCTCGAGCAACGCCATCATTTTATCCAAATTTACTTTGCAACTCCATCATCTAATTAGTCCTCAAATCAATCATAGTTAATCAATGATGTGGCTTAATTTTGGTTTAGATGAATTATAAATAGTGTAGAAAAAATAATATACTACAGGCTCTAAACGCTCCGCTTTATCCATAATACACTATAGGCCCTACACGCTCCCCTTTATCGTAAAAAAATGCATTGTTTAGTGTGGTTTATATGATGGCAGCATCACTAGAACTTTTTTCTTTAAAAATAGGATTGGAGCTTATGTTAGGATTAACAAAGACCGTTACCGCACCATGATCGAAAAATTGTTTATACGCAAATATGGATGATATTGAAATGGGCGAGATACGGCATTTGGTAACAGCAACTTGTTGACATTTCGAGAAATAACCCTGCCAATTGGCCGCCAAAATTATACGACATGACGTGGTAAGATTTACATCTGCACCTGGCCGTGGGCCTTAATCAAATGGTGGATCATTACCAATGTAGATGGTATGTAGCGCCATCCTCGCCCTAGAAGGCCTTCGAATACGTATATCCTCCGGTCATTCCTAGTTACAATTTCAAAAGCCCGGAGTAGGCCGCAGCCTTCACTCCTTGCTGAAGAGTCGAAGACTATCCAACTCCTGGTCCAGAACGCATGAAGCTATAATTAGGAACACGACGGCATTCATACTCACTGGACGTGGATCATTCATTGTGTTCATTGTAAATGATCCGACCCACAAACTCAAACGAGGGCCCTGAAACACATAGCCACCACGATACTCCCGAAGGGCTTACCTCAATAATCAGACAGAGAACAGCTAAATGCCTAAAGAGACTAATTGCGGAACTCTGGGGCTCACTGACTCCCGTAGAAATATAGTGGATTGCTCAGTTGGCTCCTACTCGCCTTGAAGGGCACTGGACTCCCTTTTACCCCGCAAGACACAAATCTAGATAGTTGTAGGATCCATAAAGACTTATAATGTGCCCCCTGGGGGATTATACGATATAACAATTCTCTATTACTTGCTGAGATACCATTTCAGGACACTGATTCATGGTGATGAAAGGCCACCGGTGGTCATATCAAACATCATTTTCAAATGTTAATGATACGAATGGGTTTTATTTTTTTTACTGCAAATTTAAAATTTTGTATAATTATTGATACTTTAAAGTCCTATTGGACTTCAACAATACACTGTAGATATAATTTTGAATTGAAAATACTTTTGGCTGCAAATTATTCTTTTGCTAAATATAGAAATTTATTGCAAAATTTAGTTTGGCTTAATAAAACTTTAATCAGTTTCATAAATTCGTTTTACAATTGTTGATCCATCGCCTTTCGTTAATGATCCATGATAACCTATTTTTTCAATTTTCTTTATACAAAATACTTGATGTCCATCTCATCTTTTGATTTTGTGACTGCCTTCGTTTTTTATGCGCTTACATGTATTTGTGTATATGTGAATATAGAAGTCATTTTGTAAAAATATTAGTGAATATTTGCGTATTACAATGAAAGTGAATAAATATAGGTGTGAATGTTTGTGTGTGTGTATTTGTTTATAACCACTCTCGACTTTTATAGTTTTAATGCAAATTTATGGTTAGTGTTGTGTAAATGTGTGTGTGTATATGTTTTCTTTTATTTCTTCTATTTATTATTATTATTATCATGCGAAAAAGCTCACGTGCATACAACAGCAATACAACAAATATAAGGCGTTTCCATTAAAAAAAACAACTACAAATATACTTAGTTATTTAGTATAATTTAAAGGTTTTTCAGCAAAATGCATCGCCATAAAAATTTATAATTGTTAATAATTAAACTTTTTAATAATTCACAAGAGCCTTAAGGATTTAAGCTAAACCAGCACAAAATTTTATGTATGATATTTTAATATTTAAGTATGTATTGTTTTTAAATTTCATAAATTTAAATATTAACGATAGAACTCAGTATCATCATAATGTATTAAGGAAACAAGTTTCGGAATTTTATTAATTTTCAAAATGAAGAGTAACGATTTTGCTATTTAATCATATAGGCCATTTTAATTTAAAGATAAGTTGCCATATCAGTTCAAAATAAAATATAAAATAAAATAAATAATTCAGCACAAATTAACAGGATTGGCCGTTTGGAGAACAACATTCGTGGCGATATAGCCAACATACGGCCATAAACGTTTAGTCAGCCTTGACAGCCATTAACCCAAGATAATATTTAAGTTACACTGCCAGAAGATTAACTTTCTAATAATATATAAATTCATCTTTGCTTTCAAAGTGTTATACTTCTATAAAAATACCCTATAAAATAATATAGAAGGTAAATAAACCATAAATATTTTTAAATAATAATTAAAGTTTATTGACTTTTAAAATATTGTTGCGGATGTGTCGTGCTTTAGTTTTAAAAGAAAATAATTAATTAATAAAGTAATCAACTGGATATACTATTTACTAACTGCGTGGCTTGCTAAGAAAACTTATACACGCAAGACAACAACAACTTTCTAGTTACAAACGGCGCGGAAATTGTCTACACGCAAAATAACAACAATCGGGTATGCAGTTTATTAACTACGTAGTTTTCTAAGAAAACTTATGTACACAAGACAACAACAACTATCTTTAGGTGCGCCTGTAGGCTAGTAGGTAGGGTACTAGCTTGCAAGAATGGGAGTTCTGTAAATACCTGCACGATATAAAGAAGTGCAGCACTTGCTTCTGCATTTACGAGAAGAATGAAGTGGCAGACGACACTGGCCACACCTTCTTCAAGTAGCACTGCTAGAATGGATACCGCGCGAAAATGGAGGCACAAACTGGGCGAACGACAGCAACGAATATAGTGGACAAAATGGTTAGCAGTCGCGAAAACTGAATTGCTGTGACGAATCATTTGGAGCGTGTACTAGGCATGAAGAAACGTGACCTGGACATGATGACGATGAACCGGTACTGATTTAGTGCTCAAAGTGAGTACCTGGACGCAGGCTTAGTGGTACAGGGCTATACTGGCCAAATAGGAATCCTCCTCGTGCTCATGCGAGAGCGGTGTCGGGAAGGTCAAAGGTTTTACAGCCAGTAACCGCAACGGAGTCCGGCATATGGCGGAATGATGATTCTCGCCACATACGTAACGTATTTTTCCATCTTAACCCCCCCAAAACAAAAGAATAGCATTGCAGAATTTGCCGAAAATTATCAGCTGTCTTGAATAATGGCTGGTATTAACAAGCTAACAAGGGTCGTTTACAAAAATCGCCAAGATATTGATGACATTGTTGTACTTGAGAAAACATATTTAACAACATCAAACTGTAAGTCCCCAGCTAAAATATTCACACAAATTAATATCGCAGCAATTAAAACCAAATTGTAAATTATGCTCATTCTGCTAATTTGACCCCATAGTCCAAAACCTATAGGGTGGCCATTTTATAACGCAAATTTTCAAATTAGCATACCTGAATTTAAGTATACTCACCGTGTGATTACAGAAATGTCTCGTAGCCGATGACAAGGAAGTTGTTTTATCAATGCTTATATTTGCCAATAATGCACCAAGGGAGGAATTAGAATTTCGTTTCGGTCTGTCTGAATATTTTTTTTTTGCACTTAAATGCAAATGACTTGCTGTAAGTGCTTAAGTATTGGATAAAGTTATTAACTCTGCTATAAAAGTAAGAGTCAGCTAACTGTTCTAAACATCTTTTTAACACTAATTATTTAATAGAATTAATATGAAATTGCCACTAGGTCAACTTTAGCAGATAACAGACAGCTTGAATAATTTTTAATCAAACTTTTTACAACAATAGAACAGATTAAATTATGCTTAGAATTTTTTCATTTAGAATATGAATATTTTGATAAAGAGGTGAGGTAGAATTCTTTCATTTAGAATTTGAATCCTTTGATAAAGAGCTGAGGTAATTCTCATTTATGTTATTTATCTCTTCCATGACATAACAATCTGCTATACACTCACTTATGGAATTTGTGGAATGGAATTTCACAATAAAAAATTTCAGGTCATTGTTATTTTTTGTTCACCTTTGAACTATTGTTTTTAAAATATGCAAAAGAAATTTAATGAACATTTTTATTTGACTTATTACTTTTTACCAAGAAATTAAGAATCTTTAACATTTTGTACAGTTCAAGAAGACATTTTTTTTTTTAAATTAAGTGTTCTCTTAGATTTTGTTTGTGATTCAATAATAAAACAAAAATGTATTCTCAAAAGAAAAATATTTACGAAATTTTTACACAAAGTTCGTTATATTTCTTTATTTTTTTTTTTTTTTTTTGAGATATATTCTTCATGTTTGGTAACATGGTATGGGTTTTAAATTGTAGTTCTATCTACACTAAAAAAAATATTTTAAAATTATTTGATCAAGGCAAAATAGAATGCTAAGAAGTTATTTAAATAAAATTAATTAATTAATATACAGTGTTATAATTGTTTCCGTCTTTGCTGGCTCTTTGTTTGGTATGAATGGCGTGCGAGTTACATCCGCATTACCCCAATTGATAATAACGGCTGGTAAAACGTAGGGAAATATTGACGTATGAGTATATTTAGTTTTTACGCTATTCTGCTTTGTTCCTACGTAAGTAAAATATTCTTACGTTGCTTACCATAAGCTAGATTTAGAAAAATATGTTAGTCTTAAGAAGTAAATAAAGAAGTTAAGTACTCAATAAAATAATAAGATAATTGGCGCAGTCGGTAAAAACGAAAAAAAAACGACAAACGTAAAGTACAGCCTAATTAAAAGGTTTTTTTTATTGATTGTCGTTTTAAAATTAAAAAGTCCATTTAAATTTGAAATAATTGTTAAAAAAAGGAAATATTACAATATATGAAAGACAAAATATAAAAAGTGAAAAAAATTAATAATATACTAAATACAGCCAAAATTACAAATATATAAAAATATAAAAAAACTTTGAAATTAATTAAAATAAAATACAACAAAAAAATATAATGCTTTAAATTAAATAAAACTGCTTCTTAGTTGGTGTTTTATTAGACAAAAATATAAATTATCCAAATAACAACAATACTGACAATATAAGAATTTTGCCCCAAAAACTAGTGTAACTGTTTCTTTTTCTTTTAATGGAATTTACAATAACAAAAAAAACATACAAATACAAAAACCCCTTTGAACGCTTAATACTTGCTTAAAGAAACAATAACAACAGTGATCTTGAATTAATTTTTGAACAAATAAAAAGGAAAAGTGATACTAAATTCCTAAAAAAATGCGTTAATTCACGATCATGGATAGAGAACATAAATTTGATAAAAACCGCGAAATATACATGGAAGAAGAAGCGCAACAGAAAATAATAGAACTCGAAATGGTTTTACAGCAGCAGGAATTAAAAATAAAACAACAGCAACAACAATTAGAACAACAACGACTACAACTACAACAACAACAATTAGAACAACAACAATTACAAACACAACAACTATTACAACAATTTAATCCACAACAGCAGAACCAGCAACAACAATTAGAACAACAACTACAAATACAACAACAACAATTAGAACAACAACAACTACAAACACAGCAACTATTACAACAATTTAATCCACAACAGCAGAACCAACAAGCACAAATGCAAAATCACTTCCAAATGAGACCAATAGACATTATTCAACAATTTCGTCAAATAAGACCGCTTGATAATGTCAACTGCATCAATGGATTTATTAAATCTGTCGATTTGGTCATGGGATTTTGCGGGAATAATGTTGAACTGATTAAATACGGAACGCAAATAGTGGTGAACGAGAAAATATTAACCAGCTTTGCGACATATATCAGAGAATTGGGAGATATTCCGTGGGAAGAGCTGAAAACAAAATTGAGGACCCAGGCTAGGCCGAAAACAACATATGCTGAAGTATTTAACAATTGTCGGTATGTAAGAGTAGGTAATTTAAGACAGCTTTTCAATTATTTTGAAAAAGCTAAACATATGATAAGCGAAATATATGAATATGACGAAGGCAAACCTTCGTTATATAAATCGGACAATGTTGATAGAGACTTAACGAATATTCTTATCGAAAAAATTGACGGGCCACTCAGGGTTCATCTGGACGAGAATCTGACTTTAACCGATATTATTATTATTAAATATACGAAACTGGGATTACGTGACGATGATAGGGCTATTGACAGTAGACATAAAACCAGCCGAAACTTAAGAAATTTTGAAACTAAAAACAATAACAATAATTATAAGAATCAGAGCAGACCTCAAAATTTTAACCGTAGTAATCAAGATCAATATTTTGGTAATTATAAAAATTATGATAATCAGAATTTTAACTCTATGCAACAACAAAACTTGAACAAACGTGGTAACGAAAACAATCAGTACAAATCTCTTTATAATCATAACGATAAAAAATCTGGTTCGTCCCAAACACGTTTGTCACATATGAGTGTTGACTCTAACCAAAATTCACAAAGGTCTCATAATTCCAGATATATGGAAGTTAATACCTTACAGGAAACGGAAAAAATTAATTCCGATGAAGAGGCAAATTTTTTAGAACTGCCTCAAAATTCAAATTACCGGTAGTAGTTTTGTCTGTAGGTAAGCAAAGTTTCAAATGCCTAATAGACACCGGAGCAAGTACAAGCGTAGTAAAATCAAACACATTTTTCCTCTTTGAGAAACAGAATTTAACAGAACCTGCTTATATAAAAACACTTAACGGTTTCAATGAAGTAAAGCATTGTGTTGTTACTCCAATGCCTTCACAATTCCCAATCAGAGGTACCCTTACATGGAAAATAGTTAATTTTAAAAATGAGGACTATGACGCTATAATGGGTCAGAATTTTTTGGTTCCCTTTAAAGCCCAAATAAACCTTGACCAAAATTATTTAGAAATCTTCGGTAATAGAATATTTTTTGAGGAAAATGCTTATCCATATGCATTCGATATGGTAACAAGTCTTCAGCAAACGGAAAATAGAAACATAGAAAGTAAACTCCGGATAAATAATTTATACCAAAAGGAGAAAACTTATATTAAGACGCTGTTGGGTGAATTCAAGGATTTATTTTTTGTAGAAGGAGATCCTTTATCCGCAACGACTGAAATCTGTCATGACATAGTCACTACAACGGATAAGCCTTTGTATTCGAAAATTTATCGATATCCACAGGTCCACGAAGGCGAGATTCAGAGACAGATCAAAGACATGCTTCAGCAAAATATTATAAGGGAAAGTAGTTCTCCTTATAATAGCCCCTTATGGGTCGTACTGAAAAAACAAGATAATTCGGGAACCAAAAAATGGAGAATTGTTATTGACTATAGAAAACTTATTGACAATACGGTCGATGACAAGTTTCCCATACCAAATCTAAACGGTATTCTAGATAAGTTGGGTAAATCCCAATATTTTACAACATTGGATCTTGCCAAAGGTTTCCAGAATAATGCGAAAGCATCATTCTCAAGCCTCATTGTGGTTTGTACTGGTCGAAAGTGCTCACCTTTGACTTCAAAACACCCAGATAAGATTGGAAATTAATATAGTATTTCATTTACTGGCGAAGGAAAAATAAACAACATAATACAATTTTAAAAAGTTCGGATAACAATTCGGTTAGCTAAATTACTAACGTATTTATTTTTTTATACTTCATGTTGTTGCCTTAATGTTTAAGTTATTATTTAATAATTTAAAAATTTTGTACTGTGTATTCTAAACAACAAGATGAACATACTTATGCTTATCTCCTTTGAGCTAGTGTAGGTAAGAAAAAAAGGTTCCACACTTAACCTAGTAATCCCTATAAAGTGCCTCTCTACTGCAACTATTATTTTACATGACATATACTACACTGTCATACCAGGGCTCATGTCGTATCACTACAGCAAGCCAAACAGATATGTGTAGATGTGTATAGGATTTATTATATACTGTTAGATTTTGAATGTTTGTGTCAACAGTTGTGAACAAAAAAATTACATTATAAAATTAGTTATATTTTAAGTTTCAACATAGTTTTCCAGCGTAGAAATTTATTTTATTATTAAAGGCTTAACATAAGCCAGTGATGTGAAGATGTTAAAGACTCTTTCCATTTCTTCTATTCGGAATTTTAATTTATTTAGATTTTATGTTTTTTTTTTATATTAGACGATCTGAAGCTTCCATATTTTTATTTTTATTAAGCTAGATTGCTTTTGAAAACTTTTCAAAAGTATATACTTGTCACCACTTGAACGAGTTAAAAGGCTTGAATATTGGATTTATTTCCCTTCCTTCGAAATAATGAAATATGTGTGCTTGCATTTATAATTCATTCTATTTAAGACAACTTAAAATATTTTTTTTATTAATAATTAATTACAATTTTACAATTATAGTAACTAACAAAGCAAAGGAGAACTAGCTACTATGGTTTTCGTCTCGTAAAATTAGATAAGCTTATTTATAACTTGTGAAGAAGATTACAATTTAATATGAATTTATGAATACAATTTATGAATTTCAATGTTGTGATCATTAATATTTTTTCAACAGCTTGATGGTTGAATAAATTGGAACAATTTTGTTCTAATATTGTGAAAAGTTTGACATTCGTCCAAAAATATGGGAAATAGTAATTGCGTATTGCAGGTGGAGCAAATAGGACGTTGGGACCTATCTATTAAATATTTGTAAGTTAATCTGCTGTGGCCAATTCCCATTCTAACTATAAGTTTAGAAATCTTCCTAAGGCAGTTCTTAGGGTAACTTGGTCGTTTTCCACTTGGATTTAAATTTTTGTAAGCATGCTGGTAGTTGGACCATTGCATGTCCTTCAGGCTTGTATAGAAGTTTGAAATTAGATTTAAAATATCATGATTCTCAAAAGTCTGGACACAGTGTAAAGACCTATACTTTGCCTACGCAGCCACAGCGTCGGCCTGTTCATTAACTACTATTTGAATATGCGATGGAACCCACATAACCTTGATCTTGTTAGGATTTTTTATGCAAATGTTTCTAATTTTGGAGATCACAGGAGAGTCGTGCAAAGTATTCTTTATCGCCAAAATGCGCGAAAGACTATCAGTGGCTATAACAAATTTGTTTTGGTTTTGGGATACAAATTTGGCTGCTGTATATATAGCTAACGCTTCGGGCGTGAAGTTGTAGCAGTAGTTGTGAAGTAGACCGTGTCCGATGATCATACCATTCTGGTGTACAACAGCAAAGGAAGTTATGTTATTTGATCTTGAACCATCGGTGATCATCTGCAGTGTTATAGAAAATTTGCCTCTATATTAATGGTGTTGTTGTAGGTGTGGGATAGAAAGATAATGTATCAAAGAAGGATGTTTTATTAAGTTGCCAAGGTGGTTCGGCAGCACATTTGAGGTAGTGTGGAAAACTTTTAAAATTGACCTTATTGGAATATTCGACACACCTTGCTATAACGGATTTAATTTTGAGCGGCCATCTTTTAATTTTGGTAGCTGCTTCAAAGGTATTTTTATTATGACATACAAAAATCTTTGGAAATAATTTTAATGTTAGGAAGAGACATCGATATTCCACTGATGGCAAGCCCGCTTCAGCCAAAATCAACTTAAAATATATTTTACCTTAAATAAACTATTTTACCTTAAATAAACAACAATTGATCTGAAACCATTTTGCTCTTATGAGAAAAAAGTGTTGAGAAAAATATCTGCCTCTTGCCGTTGTGTGAACGAAATTTATTTTATTAAACGAATTAAATTAGCTTCTTATATTATACTTTCTAATTTGGGATTCTGAAAGCCCTAGAGCGATTATTGCGCTGTGTGTTATGAAGGCGTGATTGAGCCATTTTTTTCGATGAGTCTGGAAATAAATCACGCTATCGCGAGAAGCTAACAACTTAATTTTGGCCTGTTATTAATTACGTGGATATCACTGACAGAGTGTGATTCGTTCTATATCCGCACCTGGCTATGTAGCCTTAATCAGATGGTGGACAAACCACTATTGTATAATTTGGAACGTCATACAGGCGTCCTAGGAAGCCGAAGACATAATTCTAAGCAACAAACCAAGTTGCAACTAGAACTTTAATGATTACAGGGCAGGGCTGCAAACCATCACACCTTGCTAGAGAGTTGGAGACTTTCCTACTCCCGTCCAAAAAAATGTCTAGCATGCTTACTGGATTGGATATTTCACTTTGCGTGTTGTTATCAGTGAGATGATCCTGGCCACCATAATAACCATTATACTGTTATGGAGCCGCGAAACCACAACCACCACGATACTCCCATATAGGGGCCAACCTCAATGATCAGTCAGAGAACTATTAAATGTCTTAAGAGACAAATAATGAACACTGCGGCTCACTGATCCCCGTGGAAATAAAGTAGAGCTTCCAGTTGACTCCCTGCCTGTCTTCAGGGGACTGGGATTCCTTTTTCCCCAGTTGCTCTGTGTCTAGATAGTGGAATTCTATAAAGACCATATATATGCCCCTGGGGGGAGGTTGTGGGGGACATTTGCCAGATATCATTTTTCATTTATAACTTTTGAACTTTTCTCATCGTAATACAATAAAAATTTATATTATCCCATCTAAGCGTGCCATAAATGGTAGCAATTACTAATACAGCGTGATAAGCAAGAAGACCGGCCCGCAGACATCAGCCGATATTTTAAAATCACTGAAGTCTAGAAAAAAGGCTGGTGACAGCATGTGACTCATTGTAAACAGGATTTGCTATAAATTACAATGTGGACGGAAGGGAAAGAAGCAGGATGCTGCCATTTTCCCCCAACATTAATAATTGAGGCTACCAAATATGTGTAAGCCAGCCGTTGCCTTTATTTAATTCATAAAGAATTTCTTTATATTTACGACAATTTTAATAAATGAAATGAATCCAGTTTCAGGTTTTAGAAACCTAAACATTTAAAATTTTGGATATGTGCGTAAATTTACCGACGGGGTTTAATTTACTTTTATTTGGGTACGGTTTTCCGTCGACTCTCTTTGTACTCCGAAGAGAACACTGAAGATAGCAAACGGTCGAAACCGGTTTGTTCACAAACCAAATTTGACGAGGGTCAACGGAAAACCGTACCCAAATAAATTTAAATTTTAATTTTAGTAAAACGACTTTTTTTTGGCTGTTCTCCTTATGAATTGTCACATCAACTATTTGTTTGTATTTTCAAGTAACTTTCATTTCTTTCAATTAAATAATTTTAATTTTTTTTTGTAAGACGAACTAATATATTTTAATCAAACAAATAATTTTTAATTCTGCTTAAATTATAGATAAATAATACCAGGGTTGCATTTTTTATGCCCTTAACTGTATACTCATATTTAGTATAAAAAAATTATAAAGGTTTGTGGATAAAAAAATATATTTCATTGTACTTTTTTGTTTTACTTAAGCTGAAATTCAAACAGCTAAAGGCAAGGATTTTACTTAGTTCCTTTTTGAATTGCTTTGTTACCTATCAACTCTTTATATAAATTCACTCATACTCATACCTACAAACTAATACAAGTGCGATAAAAATTTAATACTTTTGTTCAATGTGTGTCACTTATTTGCTGTACTTTGGTACTCTGTGTACTTGGGTACTTGTACTCTTTAAACAACAGAAAACGAAAACACATTCTAATGCTCATATGCAGATATTATAACGGTTATATATACATTACATACACACACACACACACACAAAAACATGTGTATACAGTTGTAATTTTAAATGTCTGGTTTTAGATGGGATTAAAAACATAGTTTTATTTGCTTATGGTACACTCTGTGTGTCTTATGATTTTTATCTTATTGGAGCAAACTTATTTTAAACAAAATCAACAAAAGAAAAATTCTAAAAAAAATATAAAAACATTAAGAGGATCGTTTCCTTTTTTTTATTATTTATAAAGAATATTTTATATACATAAAAAAAATATTAAATCTTCAATACACTAGCAAGGTGATGATGGGGAATATAATCTAATTCACAAGATCACATTTGATTATTTCTATCCAAAAAAAATAAATATCTCCTTGAAAAATAGTATGAATTACAAGATTTCAAGTGTTTAATAAAAAATGTTTTTAGTTTTTAATATCTCGCATATGATAAAGCGTTCATGGTAATATACTATTACCGATGCGTCTTGGTTAAGTTTAAAAAGAAAATAATTAAATAATAAAATAAAGAACTAGGTATGCTGTTTACTAGCTTCATGGCTTGCTAAGAAAACTAATGCACGCAAGACAATAACAACTTTCTAGTTACAAACTACATGGAAATTTTATACACGCAAAACAACAATAATCGGGTATGCTGTTTACTAACTGCGTAGTCTTCTAGAAAACTTATGTACACAAGAGAACAGCAACTATCTTAAAATAAATTCCAGGAAGAAATTTTATCAGCATTAAAATAAAAATACACACAGACCTACAGGCGCCTATACATTGAATGAATAACATAACAACAAGAACAACAAAATGTGATACAACGGAAGTAAAAGATTCATAATTTTTCTATACCTCTAGTGGACAAATATAAAAGGCAGTGTCTGAGTAAATAGCTAGTTAGTTAAAAAATAAAACTCGTGAAGTAAAGACATGCATCTTAAGTAAATTCTTTTGTAGTGTCAACTCTACAATCTGGTATTATTTATTTTGCAATAAAAAACTCACAATATGTATAAAAGGTATAAACGTAACAATACTTTTCCTTAGTTCGAGAACAGGTTAACGTAACTGAGAAATAATCTAGGAAAAATTACATGTTTTTTGGTCCATGAAAGAAATATTAAAAAATAGGAAAAATATTGAAAATTGTGGTTTTTCTACAATTTATTAGTTTATAAATATAACGAATAAAATAGGCGATACGTATTTCTGGAGGTATATAAATATAACTTTAAAAAACTCTCAAACTTCCTTTAACCCAAGCTTTTTAAGAAGTTATGCTATGTAAAACAGTTTTAATATGAAATATTCCATTTTGATATCCTCATACATTTACCTTCTATAATATGGGGTGCTTTTAGAGAGGTATATAACTTTAAAGTGGAGTTAAATAAAAATTAATTTATTTAAATTCACATGAAATTTGCTTTTTTTTTCGAAACATAACCTTTTGACATTATACACTAAATATGACTTGCGGCATATGACTGCTACGGTTGTCGCGGTCGTAGTCTAAACTGGACGTACAATTTTCGATGAAGTTTTATAAAATTTGTGAGCATATAATGTCAATAGCTCGGCCAAGTAGCCAATCGTTTTAATATTAACAGCACAGACTAATGACTTTATACATCCTCATAGAAAATAGTCTACCAGCATTGTTTCGCGTGAATTGGGAGCAAATTCATGTGAAGCTATACGATTATCAAACCTTTCCTTCAATAAAGCAATTATGACTCAAGGTATTTGACATACTACAGGATGCTTGAAAGCATAACTCCTGCCTAACATGGCTGTTCAATTGGTGAATAGAAAAGTCAGTTACTATGGCTCTAGAGCAGTTATCATTGACTGTAACGTTCTGTTTTCAAAGAAGTACGGAGCAGTGTTCACACTAGCACATAAATCACAGCAAACAGTTCTTAACATATACTGGAGGATTATTGTCACTCCAATTACGGCAGTTTTGGTTATTGATGCATCCATTTAAATAAAAGTAAAATACATTGCTAAAAGAAATGAAAACCGAAATCAACGACAATATTGTTTTGGGCCCAATTTACACAGTTTGATCAGTTTACTCATGTTGATACTATAAAAACCTGAAACAAGGATTTTTTGTTAGAGCTTGACAAAATTTTATATAACCGAAGTCTGTGAAAAATTTAAGAGTTTAATTTGCACTTCATCTATTATCGTTTATAGTTTGTATGCTTTCATGCTAGTCATTCAGAAACTATATTTAGTATAATTTTCTTCTCTAAGGCAACTATTACACGCTGTCACTTACTTTCAATAAAGCCATAGGATTTCGTTAATATTTTTACGCCTATTGAATTTATTTTCATTTAAATCAGCATTTTACTTTAGAACGGTTTTTTAGCATGGAATTCAGTCCTCTTGAATTAAACTAATATGATATAATTTTATTTATTTTATATTATCCACAATATATATTATTAAGTCTAAGTTTTAGTATAAAATTGTTGAATATCTAAAATAATTACTGCTTTACCTCTTTGTTGCAATTGTATTAAATTTAGTTATATTAAGGTTAACACTTACTTTTTAAGTATATTGCAAGTGGAAGGAAATAGTTTAAGACGTTTGTAGCAACTTGAGTTTAACTAATTATACTGCACTTAAACGAAATAATATTGTATAACAATAATATGTAGTTGAAATTTAATATTGTTATTTTCTATTTTAGGTTGAGGGATGAATATAAAACGTTAAAATATATAAAAAATCTTATAATTTTCTTCTAATGGGTTTGAATGGTTTCTGAGTGTTAATTGTTATTGAAGTAATAACAGTTTTCTAATGAAATTATTTCAATACAATTTTTTAGAATATTAAATTATAAAAATGATATAATATAATTTTACTAAAACAGGATAAATTTGCACATTGGAATAGCACAGATAGAAGATTTAAAATACTCCAGATATGTCAGTGAACTTAAAATTATTTAAATTATAATCATCCACAATAGATATCATTAAGGCTGAGCTCAAGAATATTGCAAAATAAATAACACCAGATTTTAGAGTTTTTTAATTAATAACAAGTTTATTTACTTTAACTACACACAAAGTTGACACTACAGAACAATTTAATTAAGATGCACATCTTTACTTTACGATGTTTGTTTTTCAACTAACTAATTATCCACTCAAACGCTGTCTTTTATACTTGTCCAATAAAGGTCTAGAAAAATTAGGAATCATCTACTCCTTTGATATCACATTTTGTTGTTGTTACTTTATACATTCGATGTATAGGCGCCTGTAGCTCTGTGTGTAATTTTGGTTTTGTTTTTATGCTGATAAGGTTTCTTTTGTACATAAATTCTCTTACGCAGTTAGTAAACAGCATACCTGATTGTTGTTGTTTTGCGTGTATAAAATTTCCACACAGTTTGTAACTAGCAACTTGTTGTTGTCTTGCGTTCATAAGTTTTCTTAGCAAACTACGCAGTTAGTAAACAGCATTCGTAATTGTTGTTGTTTTATGTGTATAAAATTTCTACGCAGTTTGTAACAAGAAAGTTGTTGTTGTCTTGCCTGCATAAGTTTTCTTAGCAATGTACACAGTTAGTAAACTGCATACCCAGTTGTTTACTTTACTATTTAATTATTTTCTTTTAAAACTTAAGTAGGACGCATCCGTAACAATATAATTGTTAAGTATTTTATGCACTTCTTATTTGAGAAATTATGTTTTTCATATTATGTGCTAATGTAACGCTTAACTAGTTGAAATTTCTACAAAAAAAAAAAAACCTTAATTACTTTTAATATTTCTTTCTCAAAAAAAAAAAAAAAAACAAGGAGAATTTTGTTATACACAGCACAAAAATTATAACGAAAATTCGCAACAAAAAAAAAGAAAATATTTCGAAACAATGAAATCGGAAAATGTATAAGAAAATTGAAAATTAAAAATACTTTGGCATAAAATTTCAACAAAACTACGGTAACATTCAATGACAGGACACAAATTACGCTACAGAGAATGCATAACAACCGAAACATAATACCCGGCTCAACGTAATGTATCATTTAAAGTTCTTATTGCAATACAATGGACACTCAATGTAAGCGAAAAACAAAAACTCACATTCAAATGGTGACAAAGGAAAAACGATAATTGCTTCTGTGTTTTTTGGTTTTGTTTTTTGTTTTCGGTTGTTGTTAAGCAAACATGTCATGTGGAAAATTGTCTTAAAAAATTTAATCAAAATGCTGTGTAAAGGGTTGAGTAAATTTGTATTCTTTGCCTTTTTGCCCCCTCTTCCCATAAAAAGAAAACAAACTCATTTGTTTTAAAGCAAATATCGTCTCTTACGGGCTGTTGACTGTGTCTTTAGTTTCTATAATTTCATTTGCAGCAAATTAAAATTAGGTCAAAATTCAAGACGAGTTACCAAAGACACTCAACACTGTCTGTCCATTTGCTTCATTTCAAAAAACATGAATATTTTTCCTACTGATATCAAAACACTTGAGGAAGAATTTTTTATTTAATATGTCCCGTATTGATGTTGCGGTTGATGTGGCAAACAACTTTCTTAAGGAAATTTATCTTTGTTGTTTGAAGTTAAATTTAATAGTTGTGTCAGTTGAATAAAGTATACACCCATGGCGTGTTAATGTGTTAATAAAATGTAGTGGTCTAATTTAGTAAGAAATACAGAGCTGGGTATTGTTTAGTGTACTGGAGCCATTTAAACTAAAATTTATTTTTTTTTCTATAAAATGGAATAGTTGGAATGGTTGAAAATTTAATTTTGTAAAATTTATTTATATTTTAAGAAATATCTTTCAATAACTTATGTTTATAATTTATTGGCTAAAATAGCCAATTTAAGTTACTATTTATTTATTTAAGCCGAAAGCTTGTGGAAAACTTTGTTAAAATGTTTAGAAAATCCCAAATTATACTTTGCCTGAAAGTTCGAAAAATCTTTAACTAAAACCTTTCTAATATCATATCAGCTGTTTAAAATATTTTCTTTCTACGTCACATTGCCTTCGGATATTTATTGCCTAAAAAATTTAGGGGTTAATGTTCGAAGTCATATTTTATGAATGAAATCGATGATACCTATACTGATTGAATTGATTATACCGTAGTATGTAAGTCGGGTTTCTTTGAACACTAGGGTGCTTAAAGGGAAAAATTTCTGCAGTGTTTATAAATTTATTATACTCCTTTCTTATTTTTGTTTATCATCACTATATTCTAAAAAAAATATAAGCATTTACTTTGAAAATCGTTGACCACTACTGCCAAGTTATACAGGGTTTCCTCATATTAGTGGCGAATATAATCATCCTAAAGAGCAAATTATAAATTGCACTGTCGATAGCCTTCATATCACATACTCTTACAATAGTGCAGTAACACCAACATACCAAAGAGATGTACGTGCTGAAAAGAACATTGACACCATGAACGAACGACGTGTAAAAGAAAATCCAAATTTATCGATTCGTCATCGAATCGACTCTGACTCTGTCTATTGCCAACATTGGAAAATTTTTCATAGAAAACTTGACCTTTAGCACTAGATTTTTTAGCTAATGTAGATAATAAAGCGAACAAAATAAAGACTTTTTTCCGTCAAGTGGGCTCCAAAGCTGAAATTTTGTGAATTTTTGTCATTTACAATTTTTTTAAAAGCAACATCGTGTCATTATTTCTCTGTAAAAAAATTCATCACTCATAATTTTTCTATACAAAATATTAGCTTTAAGTTTTCCACAAAAATTTAATCAGTCATAAAAACAATCATGCCCCAATTTTTCTATAAAAATGAATTTCATATGTCATAATTTTTCGATAGAAATTATTTCGATAGAAATTATTTCGATAGAAAATATTTCGATAGAAATTATTTCGATAGAAATTATTTCGATAGAAATTATTTCGATAGAAATTATTTCGATAGAAATTATTTCGATAGAAATTATTTCGATAGAAATTATTTCGTTAGAAATTATTTCGATAGAAATTATTTCGATAGAAATTATTTCGATAGAAATTATTTCGATAGAAATTATTTCGATAGAAATTATTTCGATAGAAATTATTTCGATAGAAATTATTTCGAAGGAAATTATTTCGATAGAAATTATTTCGAAGGAAATTATTTCGATAGAAATTATTTCGATAGAAATTATTTCGATAGAAATTATTTCGATAGAAATTATTTCGATAGAAATTATTTCGATTAAAATTATTTCGATAGAAATTATTTCGATAGAAATTATTATTCGATAGAAATTATTATTCGATAGAAATTATTATTCGATAGAAATTATTATTCGATAGAAATTATTATTCGATAGAAATTATTATTCGATAGAAATTATTATTCGATAGAAATTATTATTCGATAGAAATTATTATTCGATAGAAATTATTATTCGATGGAAATTATTATTCGATAGAAATTATTATTCGATAGAAATTATTATTCGATAGAAATTATTATTCGATAGAAATTAATTAGTCGATAGAAATTATTATTCGATAGAAATTATTATTCAATAGAAATTATTATTCGATAGAAATTATTATTCGATAGAAATTATTATTCGATAGAAATTATTATTCGATAGAAATTATTATTCGATAGAAATTATTATTCGATAGAAATTATTATTCGATAGAAATTATTATTCGATAGAAATTATTATTCGATAGAAATTATTATTCGATAGAAATTATTATTCGATAGAAATTATTATTCGATAGAAATTATTATTCGATAGAAACTATTATTCGATTGAAATTATTATTCGATAGAAATTATTATTCGATTGAAATTATTATTCGATAGAAATTATTATTCGATTGAAATTATTTCGATGGAAATTATTATTCGATTGAAATTATTTCAATAGAAAAATAAGATTAAATCAGTTATAATATATCTGTAAAAGATTTTCATGTAATAATTTTTATATAAAAAAAATATTGGTAAGTGATAAGTATAGAAATATATCAATTACATTTAAAAAACAAAACAAAAATTGTGTCAGAAATTTACTTTAAAAAATGTTTGTAAAAAATTTTCATCAGCCATAATTTTTCTG
Source organism: Trichopoda pennipes (assembly GCA_030448955.1). Taxonomy (NCBI): domain Eukaryota; kingdom Metazoa; phylum Arthropoda; class Insecta; order Diptera; family Tachinidae; genus Trichopoda; species Trichopoda pennipes. Next base: position 13,563,956 of record JASKUP010000023.1, read on the forward strand.
TACAAAAATTTCACTAGTAATAATCTTCTTATCTTGTTTTTTTATATAAAAATAAGTCGGGTTTTCCTTCCTGACGCTATAACTCCAGAACGCACGAACCGATGTCCACGGTTTTGCATTGGTTGGAAAGGTCTCGGGCTCCGTGAGGAAAAAAAATCAGGAAAAATTTCAAGAGAAAAACAGGAAAACAGGGAAAATCATTTTTTATATACAGCGCCATCTCTGATACATAGCATGTACTACAACAGCGCCAGTACGTGGTGTGTGAGTATCCCCCACAAAAATAAGTGTGTTTCATTTTCAGTAGATGGCGCCAGTGCGTGATTCATTGTTTGACAGCTACTCATGCGCACGTAAAATTGAGGTTAAAGTTATTCGTTTAATAACAGTTCAATTGGAAACCATCAAATCAATCACGCGTATTGTACAAATTTTTATTCAACTTCAACAGCAGGTACTTGTCCTTAAGATGATAAGTTGAACTGTGTACATTATGTGTATCGTGCATTTGAGGTGAAATTCACCCGTCTGTCCATAGTCCAAAATGCCGAGAGGATGGCGAAACGGAGTTCGCCGGGTTTGCTAGTTTTTTATAAAAAAAATTCCGTATCGTAATTTTTTTTCTGAAAATTTGAATCAGTTTGTTTTCTATAAAAGAAATTCACCAGTAAAAATTTTCTATAAAAAAATCGCATGTTACAATCTTTGTTATCTAAGTTTTATCACAAAAATATGACAACTGATGAATGGCGTTATGCTGCCATGTAAATCTACTGACCTATTCTTTTGATAAACCCGTAAAAATTGACGCCTATGAGATCAGCTTTCTCCTTGTTATCTGGACATAAATACGTCGAATGTGTTTTGTCAAGGATAGTTGTTATGTAACCGATAAGTTCTTGTGTTGATTTTTCCACTTAATTATTTAATTAAAAATTATTTTTTTTTAAATTGTATTGATATAAGAAACAATGATAAGTCTACTCAGAACATTTTAGACATGTCCTTGCCTGATAAGTAATCATGCTGAAAGTTTAATAATATAAAATTATATAATATATTTAAAAAATAAATAGTGTTAAAAAAAAATTAGTTTTTCGTTATTTTTATAAGCTAAATCCAGTTAACATTTAGGAAAATTCTTTGCCTAAGGTTGCCCAATACGGTATTAAAATACCTCTAAATATTCAATGTATAAAGTTAGCAAATTAGTTGTAATTTTTTGAAGTTATTTATCTTGTTACTTTGTATAATATGGAATGTGTTTTGGGATAGCAAATATAAATAAGAAGACATTTGTTATATAAGTTACAAATACGTAGCTGTGATGGTGATATTGAGGTTGTAGAGAGATAACAGTAAATAATTTATGGTTGAGAACTACACATAGTCTTAAGTCTTTGGTGACAAATTTAAGTTATATTATTCCCAGAATATAAATAAGAAACCCAACCACAATTTACAGACGACATAAAACCGCAGATTTTGTTAAGGGCTTTTGGTTATAAAGCTAAAGCAATAGAATCTTAACTTTGTCATACTAAATATATTCTGAGATAAATTCAAAAATTGTTAACATTGTTTGCCTTATTTCTCTATGAAAAAAACTTTATTTGCTACTAAAACTTTAATTAGTTATTGGTTTTTATTAAATAAAAATAATAAAAAAACAGGCTAATAATAGGCTTTAATTATGTATTGAAAGTTTGCCTTAAAGTATGCTGTTATTTTTATTATCGCATTATCTCTACATTTTACGCATTACAAATGTTTAATGTGTATTTAATTTTTAATCCACATTTGCTTGTTTTTCCAAAACTTTTTATCATTTTATTTGTTTAGCAATTTTATTCTTTTTTTTATTTTAACACACTCTTGTTATGCGTTAAATAATATTTGTAGTATAACTTTTGCGCATTAAATATATGTATATTTTTTTAATACTTTTATTAAATTTGTATTTAGTTTGTGTTTGGGTTTGTGTGTTTTCATGTTGTTATTATGTTGGCCTAAAAGTATCCGATTAATTTTATCACCTAAAATCAAGCATGATTAATGACAGCCATTAATAATGCTTTTATTACAGATCGCTTGTCTAGCGCGAAATTTTTTGTTTTGTTTTTGTATTATAAAACTTAATTCGACATAGGAGTACATGTCCAACTAGAAGTGATTTATATTCTTATATTTATATTCCTATATTATACTCATTCCCCAAATGATTAAATAAGAACTTTATTATTGCTTTATTTAAAATACTGAAATATTGTGTTTAAATTAAAATTGATAGACAATAAATAGGTGTCGAAAACAATAATTAAAGTATGGGGAATTTAATATTAAATTAAGAATAAATAAATAAATGTTAATACAGTTCCTACTTCCTCATGCTTAAAATTAATTTCAGACAAATAAACTTTTTGATGGAGATATCGAAATTTATGTTGGCAATCCTTTTCAAACTGGCAGCCATTTTGTCAGCGGTCAAGTATTTTTTATTTAGGTGGGTTTAGCATTTTAACATTAAAAGACTGTTGCCTGAACAACGCTTGCAAATTGTGCAAATTGGGCTCAAAACGAGATTGCTGTGGATCTCAAATTTTTATAAGCGAATTTTGTTTAGTGATGAAGCTCTCTTGTTGTGATAATCCTTAAGTGTATATTGACACAACGTTTCATCCATTGCTTTGTGTACCTTATGTACTGGTGGAATCATTGGACCGCATTTTTTTAAAAACGATGCTGGTCAGACGTTGCAATTAATGGTGACCACTATAGAGTCACTAAGCTATTCATTCATCAATTAGAAAACCATGATTTTCAAAAGTTGTGCTTTCAAGAAAATGGTGCAACATATTACACAGCTTGTGCCATAATGGATTTATTAAGGGAAACGTATGGTAAACGCATAGTTCCACATATCGAATACGCTAATAAATAAAACTGCCATATTTGAAGTGATGATAATCCTCAAGTGTACGTTGAGACACCATTACATTCAGAAAAATTGACTGTTTGGTGTGATTTATGGGATCGTGTAAGCACTGGCCCGTACGTCTTTAAAAACGAGGCTGTTCAAAAAGTTACAATCAATGATGACTACTATAAAGCCATGAGTACTAGGATTTTCTTTTCGTTCATTAATTAGAAAACCATGATGTGCCACGGTAGTACTTTCAACTAGATGGCACAACTTGTTATACAGGTCATATCAAAATTGATTCATTAAAGAAAACGGTTGGTAACTGCATAATTTTTTTTTTTATTTTTGAAATGTAAATCGGCTCCAAGATCATGTGATTTAACATCACTTGACTATTTTTGATGGATATATGTGATCGCTAATCTTCGCCAATATGACCGAAATGATTGTCCTCTTGGAGGATAATATTCACCATGTTATTGCCGCTATACGTCTACAAATGTTGAAAAAAAGCCATCGATGCTGATATGCTATTTAAATTATAATGCCAAAAGATTGCTTTCGAATAAAATGATTTTTATGTCGACGGTTTTTTGTCTTTGGTTCATTCCTCTTTTCTAATTAAAAAAAATAAATATGAAATAATCTTTTAACGGTCTTTTTAAATAATTTAACGATTTTATTTTTTTCGATATTTCGCTTTCCTGTGGAAAGCTTCTTCAGGAAATTATTTTTTATATTTAACAAAAACAAAAAATTATAACAATTAAATATAAAAAATAATTTCCTGAAGAAGCTTTCCACAGGAAAGCGAAATATCGAAAAAAAATAAAATCGTTAAATTATTTAAAAAGACCGTTAAAAGATTATTTCATATTTAATAAAATTTAAAAAAAGGTCGAATAAAAATAAAAGTAAAAAAAATAAAAATAATTTTTATGGTCATTTAGTTGATCGTATACGCAACTTATTCGAAAATCTTTTAACTGCATTTTGGGAAAACCTAATGATATGAAGTCATATCAGGCCCATTATTGTTGACAAAAAATGTAACTGAAATTTATAACAAATTAAAATTAAAAATTTGTTATAATAATTTTAGTTACAAACAAAAAAAAATTCTTATAGTTTTTTAAACGATCTTTTTTATCTTGAATAAATATCTTTTTTCTTTTTTAAGATCTTTTTTTATATATTTTTTCTTTTCAATATTTCGCTTTCCTTTGAAAAGTTTCTTCAGGAAAAAATATAAAAAATTTTTTCCTGAAGAAGCTTTCCAAAGGAAAGCGAAATATTGAAAAGAAAAAATATATAAAAAAAGATCTTAAAAAAGAAAAATGATATTTATTCAAAAAAAAGTTCTTTAAATTCCTTTAAATTGTATTAATTTGTTTGACTTAACAATGAAACTGTTAAAGTTATTTAATAATTATTGAATTTCATAAATTTGTAACAAAGTTTTTCTGTTTTTTTCCACTTTAGTAGAAAGTTAACAAGGTCTAATAAATAAATATTTTTTTTAGAAATAAATTACATTTGCATAGCACTTAATAAAATCTATTAAAGCTTAGTTAAAGTGCAAAAATTGCCAATTAGACTTGTTGTAAAGGGTTGTTCTACAAGAAGCTTGTTTACTAAAACAAAATAAAACAAAAGCTGTTGATTAGGATGATTAAAAGTTTTATTGTATTACGAAGAGAAAAATGAAATCATAAAAAATGATATCTGAGAAATGTCCACCAAGACCATGCTGACAGATGTCGATTCTTTCATCAAAATTGTTAATCCCTTTTTGGCAAAATGGCGGTTCTTATTTCGCTAATCAAATCACAAATTTTTAAATCGATTCGATTGGCTCCGTATAAACTCTGTCCTTAATATTTAATTACTTTTTGGTCCTATTTCGTCAATCACATTACGGATTTTAAGTTTTAAGACTGAAATCGAGCCAATTGACTCAGTATAGACTCTAGCCCCTCATGGTGTTAAATCACACGATCTGCTGATTGCCGTGAAATTATGGGATCAGGAAATTTGGTTTGCATTAAATTGATCGTTTCATTGGCTGTATGACAAATGGCTCTGTTCTATTGAAATCGCATGTTCTCCACGTAGTCAATAATAGGCCAAAATTTAAATGTTAGCATCTCGAGATAGCGTGAACCATTTACTGCATTTCCAGCCTCATCATGGCCCAATCATACTTCCAGACCACACAGCATAGTATACAGTGACTTGTTGAGCATACAATGGTTTTTTAATAATCGCTCTAAAGCTCAAATACTACAATTTTGTGTGTTGACACACCCTGACATGTAAGAACGGGCTTTGTCTGAAAAAATGATTTTTTTGTTGTTACTAAAAGAATTGAGCTAATATACGGCGATGTCAATGATCAGTCTGCAACAATTCCCCCACCAGTTGAAACTTGTAAGGCTGTCAAAACCTTACGCAAAATTCGCCATTCGTAGTTTTGTTGGATAATCCCAATCGTTGAGAAGGTCGAGGAATTGACAAATTTGAATCTGCTTTAACACCGTCGTGGAATTGATAAATTTAGATCTCTTTCAATACTCTAGCTCACGGCTGCGATGTTTTCAGTTGAACGACCTGTTTGCACATTTTGTGTCAAGCCTGTCGGCTCAATTTCGATGACAAAATACTTAATAGTGGTTTTAGAAGCACGATTATGTTGTTCGAAATTATCACGTATTTTACGAAATGTAACTTTAACAGAAACACCATAAAATAATTCAAACACACTATGAAGATTTTTTATCATTATAATGCGATTTTCGTGCGAAATTAAATTCTTTGAAACAACTGATAACGCATCTAGTACTGACGGTCGAACACATTGTTGTTACAAGCCTGTCGACTCAAATTTCGTGACCAAATTTTTAACGGTCTCAGAAGGACGATTATAAGCCACTATTTTCATAGTGGATTTTAATTATTTTAATACGCTTGTATACATTGTAACAATTACCAATGTGTATACTACGAATACGTCAAAAAACTAAATGTCAAAACTATTATGTTGTTGGTGTTAACACAATTGAAAAAGAAACTTCTTGTTGAAGATCCGATATAATCGCTCACAAAAATAAACAAATAATAAACCATAAAATTAGTGTTCTATTCACATAGAAATTTTCATTTTATTATTTAAAATTTTATTTTAGTTGTTTTTAATGAAATATAATATATATATTTTTGTTGTTTTTTTCTCTTGTTTTTTGGCAAATCATCATTGACCCAGCTCAATTGGCAAATTAAGTTTACATTATTTTACTTTGAGGTAAATTTTATTATTTTTTATATTAAAAACATTTTTTTAGCAAATTTCATTTAGGAAAAGAATAACACATATGAAACAAACAAACAAACAAAAAAAATATTTGCTTAAAAGCTTGCAAGCATTAGGCGTTTAAAGTGTGAAATTTGTATAAATTTTTTATTTTAATTTATTTAAAAATTAAATTAAAACTAATTTGTATATTATATTTTGAAAACGATAATAATTTAGCTTTTAAAAGTTATTGCAACATATTTCATCATTTGCTACTGACACAAATTTTTTTTTATTCAAAGTTATATTTTTAATTGCAATCAGCAAATATGAAAAATGAATAGAATAAAATTCTATTTATTTTATTGCTTAAAAAAAGAAAACAATTAGTTCAAGTTAAAATTAATTTAAACTAAAATTTATAAAAAAAAATAAATTTTTTTTTAAATTTATTTATTCAAATAACCTTGAAAAATTTCGCTTAAACAATTTGCTCCTAAAAATTTTATTTTATTTTATAAAACTTATTTTTCAAAACTAAAAGATATACAAGTTGATAATGTCGATTGGGACAACATTTGGCATAACTATATTGTATTTTGGAGGGTAAACATCTGTCCATATAATTCAGTATTCAATAGATAGTTTTAACACACATAATTTTAAATCGCAATAATAATATTGAATGTTGTGCCTAACGAAATGTTTTGAGGGCAAGTCTGATAACCTTCTTTCTTTGGAAGAAAACAGTTACTGAAAGTTGTCAACTGGCACAGACATTCAAAAAAATTTTGAACAATGATTGGCGCAATGCAACCATAATGATTTAAACACAAAAGACAAGGAAAGGCCTGCTCTGCCGCAAAAGTTTGAAGATGAGGAATCGCAAGCATTACTCAAGGAAGATCGTTGTCAAACGCAAAATGTTGCATTATTATTTGGAGTCATACAACAAACCATTCCCCTACGCTTAAAAGCATTAGCAGTCATTAAAAGTCAATGAAATGTGGTCGCATATGAATTGAAGCGGAGATTTGTTAAAAGGCGATTTTGCATGTCGGAAATGATGCTTGAACGCGTCATTCGTCGTATTGTTATTGGTGATGAAAAATGGATACATACAATAACTCCAAGCGCATATCATAATAATACATAAAGCCCATCCACACATCTAAATCAATGCCGAAGTGGAATATCTATGACGCCAACATATTGGTCTTTACTTGGTGGGATTAGAAGGGTATTTTGTGTTATGAGCAGTTGAAGTCGGGTCAGATGAACACAGGAGACTTGTATCGAAGGAAATTAATTTGTTTGAAGAGAACAATCAATGAAAACCGACCAGAATATTCGATTCGATACGAGGCTATAATATTTCATCATAACAACGCTCGGCCATATATTTAATGAACGGGAAACAGTATGCTAGAAGTTTTGGTTCATGTGCCTTTTAGTCCAGACCGTGTCCCTTCTGATTACGATTTGTATTAATCACTACAGAGTGAAGCCTTACAAGGTTCAACTGATGCAGGAATAGAAGTCAACTGACCAATTCATTCAGGAACAACCGGCAGCTTTTTCTTAAACAATTTTTTTTCACTTGTCCGGGTATGTCAACAAACAAAATTGCCGCATTTGGGCTTCTGAAAATCATAGAGCGATTCTTGAGAAGCCCTTGCGTGCTCAAAGTGTCATTGTAAGGTGTGCTATGAGGCTGGATATGCGGTTACGGTTAATGGATCACGCTATCGTGAAATGGTAACAACTCAACTTTGGCCCATTATTGACGACATAGATATCACTGATATGTGGTTTCAACGGGATAGTGCCACAAGTCACACAACCCAAATTTCCCGATCGCATAATTTTACGACAATCTGCAGTTAGGTTGCCAGCCAGATCGTGTGATTTAATGCCACCGACTTAAAATTTATGGGGCTATGTTAAGGACAGATTCTATACGGAACCATTCGAATCGATTTCAGCTTTAAAACTCAAAATTCGTACTGTGCTAAAAGGATCCCCCTGGGGGCACATATATGGTCTTTATGGAGAGCTACTATGTAGACCTGTGCAACTGGGGGAAAGAGGGAGTCCAGTCCCCTGAAGGCAGCAGGCTCCTACTGGGAACTCCACTATATTTCCACGGGAATCAGTAAGCCGCAGAATTCGTTATTTGTCTCTTTAGACATTTAATAGTTCTCTGACTGATCATTGAGGTTGGCCCCTATATGGGAGCATCGTGGTGGTTGTGGTTTTGTTGCCCCATAACAGTATAATGGTTATTATGGTGGCCAGGATCATTTCACCGTTAATGACACCCTAGGTGAATGGTCCAGTCCAGTAAGCATGCTGGACATGTGTTCTGGACAGGAGTTGATGGTCTCCAACTCTTTAGCAAGGAGTGATGATTTGCAGCCCTGCTCTGGAATCATCGAAGTTGCAACTAGAAAGTTCTGTTGCATAGAATTATGGCTTCGGCTTCCTAGGACGAGCATGACGTTCCAAATTATGCAGTGGTTTGATCCACAATCTGATTAAGGCTTCGTGGCCAGGCGCAGATGTAAATCTAATCACACAGTTGTGCTAAAAGGAATAGGACCGCCATTTTGCTAAAAATGGATTAGGAGTTTTGATGAAAGAATCAACATCTGACAGCGTGTTCGTGGTGGACATAATTGCCAAACTTTTCTCTTCGTAATACAATAAAAATTTCAATCATCTTAATCTAATTTTTTTTTGTTTTATTTTGCATTAGAAAACAAACCTCTGGTTGAAAAACCTTTTACAAAGTTTTTATAATTTTTTACATTTTGTTGAAATAAATTTTTGATGGGTGAATCCGAAATGCTTAATAATTGAACAGATTTTAAATAAAATTTGAGAAATTTAAGTTTTTCAGAAGTGGCAGGATAATTAAATTTTAAGGTTTTGCCGTTTTTTTTTATTTTTATAAAATAATTTTTCGTATTAGAAATAAAAGAAAAAAGGGAATACAGTGATCTCGCAGAAACGTGAACTAATTTTTACCGAGGGTGTTCACGTTTTCGACTTTGTTCACGTTTTAGATTGCATTTTTTCTATTACATATTTTAGTCTCTTTTTATCTTTTATTTAATTTTAAACAAAATACGTTATTTTTCACCTATGAGATATGTTTTGATTCTACGTTTTGTAAGTTCCTGCCATATTTTAATATATGGCTACTATGGGTTGCAAAAGGGTTTCTAAGATACTAATTTCTAAACTAGTATAGAGATCTTTCCATTTTTGGAAGCTCCGAAGAATGCAGTGTCTTTCGTTTTCCAGGACCCGAAAATGTATTAACACATTTTGAAATTGCATCTTTTTTGTTTTTTATTGAATAAATCGTCGATTCGACGGAATTATACTTTTTCGTCAAACCAATTACAGGTGAACCTTTCCATAAAAGCTCTTAAATATCTGACTTTTCTTGAAGAGTTAATACTTTTGATTTTTTATTAGATATATTTTCAATAAAAATATTTTAGAGATCACTTGTTTATTATATTTATATGCTTTCAGTAGAACTGCCGTGGTAATAACAAAACTACTTATCCTGCAACAGAAGTTGTTTACAACAAACAAACTACGAGATTCTTCTGCGGGGAATCCCAAAATGTTTAAGTAAGCGTACAAAATTTAATTTTAACGTTCGATAAAAAGTTCACGTTTTAGAGCCTTCAGCCTTTGTTCACGTTTTAGAGTAGTTAATGTAAGAACAAAAATGTTCATGTTTTTGGATGTTCATGTTTCTGGGTGTTCACGTTTCTGCGAGTTCACTGTATAGCAGAGGCATACAATTTGGAAGCAACTGTAATATTCCAAAATATTTTCTTTCTGCTTCACTGCGAATTAGGACCTATCTATCTTTTCGCCTTTTATACTGGCGAATTTTTTAGCTATCATTATTAAAGATTTTAAATATAATTTACGTTTGTTATTCTATTTATTAATACAATAAGAAATATTAAAATTGTTATAGAGCAAATTTCGGTGTTCATGGACATAAATCTACTTATACATTTTTGACATTTGATAAAAAAAATGCATTTTTTAAATTTGCCAAAGTTATTTAAAACAAAATAATTTTATTTTGAATAACAGAAAATAATAAAAAATAAATAAATAATGTTTTTTTTTAATTCTTTGCAGACGGGTGGCCTTGCTTATTTATGGAATATTAACGAAGGTACTGTATTCAAATAAATTTATTTAAAAGTGTTCGAGCTGTTCTCCTCAGTTATTGCATAACTATAATCCAAAGATTTATAAAATATAATACTTCGTTTTTTATTTAAGTTACTTCTGTATTTAGCTTATCTTCGTTTCTATAAGTTATTGCAACAATATCTTAACAATTTTTTATTAATTTAGTAAAAAGGCTACAGAAGTTTTAAATAGTATCTTAGTTCTGAAAAATGTTTATTAAAAAGTAAATACAACGTTTTATTCGAATTTCGAACAAGTAACAAGAAAATATTTACTTCAAAAAAAATATTCACTAAAGGGAAAACTAAACTTAAAATAAAGGCAAGTTTAATTATTGCAGTTATTATAATTAAAGTTTAGCACACATGTCGCAATATTTCATCGTATCGACAGAACGGCTGATCACTCAGTGACCCAAAATTTTCAGCTAAACGCTGTATTTGCTAGATAATAAGGATCATAAAACACTTTAATTCATTTGACCAGGGACCACGTCTATTGGAAATTGAAGCAATGCATGATAGCAATGTGTGATAGCATAAATCAAGATCTTTTGGCTATTTTCGAATAGAGTTTTGTCTATTGGTTTGCATTTAACTATTGGAAAAATTAGTGCTATATACTTTCATTATCCCCAAATATGGTGGATATAGATATCGTTACGTTTATTCCTTTAATAAACGTTTGGTTTACAAGTAAATTAATTACATATAACTTTTAGAGTTTTAATTAAAATACACGATAAGGCTATTATTCGCGTTTATATATTAACTACATCAACAGATGAAATCTGCCGATCAGCTTATGTACTTTTACTCGATTATATAAACCATTAGACTGTTTCAACCACTAGTGAGTCCTAAAATTTACTAAAAAAAAATATTCTAATTCAGCACATTTACAAAGTTCTACAATCGCATTTACTACGGATACTATAGTTATCATTATTTAGTGTAGGTAATTGTTTGATTATGTATCTCTTTTTTTTTTTTTATCTTAGTTCATGGAATTCGAATGTAGCATAATCTTGTTGATGTTTTATATTCACGAAATTTACTTTTCTTAGTAATTATTATCTTTTATAACTTAAAACTAGCATCTTGTAACAATATTAAGAAATTAGAAGCTTTGGAAAATTCAATGTGATGTTCGTTGGAAAAATTCTACTTTTTAGGTTACAAAAGAAGTATACAAAAGTCTAGGGTTTTTGAAATGGTGCCTAAATTACTTGATTCAATTTTACCATCTATGACACAGCTATCAGACCGAAAATGGAATAAATAGCTTCTCAATGGATTGGCCAGTGTTTCAAAGACTAACGAGAGAGCAAAAATTCTCATCGTTGACAACAGCATATTCAACTTTACTGACGCACTAACTAATCAGTGCAATATTAGATATGTATGTTGCTTTTTGCTCCACTTTCTACATGTCTGTAAGCTGATATTTCAAAACAATGCTCTTATTAGTTTTATTTGGGTATGGTTTTACGTCGACCCTCGTTAAATTTGGTTTGTGAACAAATCGGTTTCGGCTATTTGCCATCTTCAGTGTTCTCTTTATACTAGTTGTGTTTTATTGTCAGCTGTGTTAATATAGTTCGACTTGTTCGTGTTCCTCTTCATGTTATTTCTATTGCATTCGTCACTTTCTCTCTTTTTGTCTGTATTTCTATCTCCTTTTTCATATGTTTGTTTATCTAATTTGTCTCTCCCTCTCTGTCTGTCTTTCTCTCTCCCTTTTCATTCGTCTCTCTTCCTACCTAAATCCTTTCACGACCATGCTTGTTATTCGTTTGTTTATTAGTATTATCTTTAGAATTATCTTAATCTATAGAATTCAAAACAAATAACTTGTCTGATAAAGTGTATTAAAGCTGCGTAATTTTTAACAATTATTTAAAGATAATTTCCATTTATAGTCGATTAATTAAGTCTGTGTGTAGCACTGTGTTCTTGCAAGTTCTACATTTTCGCAATGTAGACTAGTAAAAGCGTCTATACTTCTTTGATATGAAAAAATCTGGCAGCTTGTTTTTTAATTGTTTTATAAAATTAAAACAATGCAAAAAAATTATGTATAATTGAATTGATACCATTGCTATTTCCTGTCCTAACTGGTTGGTTTGTAGTCAAGGCGAGCGCTTTCGATGCGAATGCATTATTCTCAAGCCGCATTGTGGTTTGTACTGATAAGTCAGTGTTGGCGTTTCAGGCAGTTCTGTTGTTAGGTTCGTATCTATTCAGGTGGCATTTGTATGTAAAGTAAATTTATTGATACCTCCGTTTTTTATTATTATCAGGGTACGTGTGTCCGTCTGAGAGTGTTTTTCGTTTGCCCGTTTGCATGAGTAGTTTTAATGGTGTGAAAATTGTGTCTGATATCGTGTTTACCTGTTCGTTTATAATTTCATTGTTGAAGGTTTTTGTTTTGTAGATATCCATGTTTTCAGAATGTCTAGTCTTCGTCCTTTTTTGCTAGGATGTAGTAATGTCATTCATCTATTTCCCTTGGCATGTGTCCATGAGTGTCAAGGTGTAATGCAAAGTTGGAATCTTCTCTTTTCCGTTTGTATGACCGTATGTGTTCTCTAAACCTTGTTTTTAGTGTTCGTCCAGTTTGCCCTATATAAGTTTGTTTGCAGGTACAGGTAAGTCTGTAAACCCCGCTGGAACTAAATTTGTCAGTTGTTTCTGTCGCTATTCTGAGATTATGCCTCAGGGTGTTTCCACTTTTTAATACTGTGAGTATTCCTTTTTTGTGATAAAGGTTAATTAGTCTGTGTATCTCTGGTCCTGTCATGTTGTATCGGATGTCTCTTTGTCTTCTTTATTTCTCTTCTTAGTGTTGTATTGTCTAAGAAGTTTATCGATGGTAGTGGCCTTGTAGCCGTTATTTATAGTTATGGCATAAATTGTGTCGACTTCTTTGTTGTTATCTTAAGTCTGTGTATCATATGTCTAATTGAATTGATCTGTATAGAGCTAAAACAAGAACAAAAACGAATTAATTTTGTCAATTAATAAATATGTTTATGTGCGCTGTTATTATGGAAAACTTAAGCAGAATTTATGATTATTATCAATATTACTATTTATATTGAATTTTTGTTTAGCTACACAAAGATAATAAATTTATTTTCGGAAAATATCGGGTATGTGACTATTGATAGAAAGTTTTTCAAAATATTAAAAGTCCTTTAACAAACATTCGTGAGTAACCTGATTTCCAATTTAATTATTTCTATAGAAAAACCAATTACTAAAAGAGTAACTTTCAGTAATTAGATTAGAATAAAAGCTATTAGCATTTGGCGTTTAAAAAATAACATTTTGACAAAAGGTTCTCTTCATATAACTATGTTTTTTTTTTGCTGGCAGTATAACAGAGATTATACTTTTAGTTATAAAAACGAATTTCATATTGCTTATTTTCTTTTGTTGCTGTTAACCACAATAGAATGGTTTTTAGTAAATCAGACTTTTGGTTTAATTAAATGCAATAAAAACAAAATAATAGTAATAACTGGGCATAAACAGGATATTGTTAAAGTTTACGACAAATGTTAGTTTATGTAACATTTAACACATTTGTGGTTTGTCATTGTCATCATCATCACCAGACATACTGACAATAAAAAATAATGCAAAATACTTAATTTAAAACTAAACAGTTGGTATTTTAATTAAAATAAATACAAGTTTTAAGTCCAGATGAGATTTGTTGTCAAACTAAAATTGTTAAAATAAACTTTTTGTTTTTAATGTTTATCCTTTTTTTGTCCTTTTTTATATTTAACTTTTAAGGTGATCATGCATATTTACCACACATGTAAAAAATGTTATTTAGAATTAAAAAAATACAAAACACTAAGAAATCCTTAATGTAGAATATATAGATTATTGTCATGGCAACTTCATACATTAGAATAGAAGCACTGTTCATGGATACATGTGAATGTTATATTAAATTATAATAAATTATATATTTTCTGTGTAAGCGACCTATTCTATTTTTATTTTATTTTATAGATTGATCTTTAAATTTAACTAAAATGAATTGGGACAATGAAACAAGAATTTGGATAGTGCAACGTTTTCACTCTTTAGAATCCGTAGTTTCCATCCAAAGAGAATATAGGCACAGGTTTGATGGCACTCCTCCTAGCAGTTGTACTATAATGAGGCTCATGGAAAATTTTGCCGAGCGTGGCACAATCGCAAGAAGGCCTTATCATTGAGATCCCTCAGTTCGGATGCAGGAAACTATTGCTGCTGTAGCTGCTGCTATACAATCCAATTCTGGAGTTTCGACAAGGAGCTTAGCTGCTTAAATGGATGTCAGCAGACAGTCACTGCGGACAATTTTGTACCAAGACTTAAACTTTTTTCCATATAAGCTTCAATTAACAAATAAACTGAACCCAAGAGACTTTCCGATTCGCGTGGAATTTTTGTGAGATCATTCAAATGGCGTCAGAGAATGAAAACGTCTTGAACTGTATTTTCATGTCTGACGAGTGACATTTTGATTTAAACGGGCAATGTAAACTAACAAAATTGTAGAATATGGAGTAGTTCTAACCCACAGATACTCCGTCAAGTGCAATTACATCCACTACGCGTCACAGTGTGGTGTGCAGTTTCTTCAAGGTTCATTGTCGAACCTCATTTTTTCGAAAAAAAAAAACGGTCTTACTGTTACGGTCAATGAAGACCGTTACTTAAAGATGTTGAAAGAATTTTTCTTTCCAGAATTACGCCGAAGGAGAATCCCTTTCAACTCTGTTTGGCTTCAAGAAGATGGAGCAACTTGTCGCACTGCCAAGCCTGTTATGACAGAATTGTGGCAAAAATTCCCCAATAAACTGATTTCAAGAAACTCCACATTCCGTTGACCTCCCAGGTCTCCTGACCTCAATGCATCTGATTTTTTTGTGGGGTTATTGTAAAGAAGAAGTTTGTATAAGAAACCCAATAAATTTGGATGATTTAAAGCAATCCATTCGAACGGTAATTGAGGCAATTCCCGCTTTAAAACTCTAGGCAGTAAATAATAATTTTTTGATAAGGTGTTGCACATAAAGCACATGTGTCACCGAGGGTGGAGGCCATTTGAATTCAATTATTATCCAAACTTAAGGAATTACTTTAATTAAAATGTATTATTTTTTAAAAAAATTACTAAAAAATAAATTTCATCAGCTTAACAAAAAGTTATTTGAGTTTCTGAATGTAGCAAAATTGATCTGATCAACCACCCGATACTTGTATAACCGATATGTGCTTAGATTTGTATAACCATTTTCGACCAAATTGATATCTTCTCTTTCTCATTCACTTTCTAAACATGTATTATAACGATAATAAAATCATGCAAATATTAAAGATGCCTCTTTAAGGCTGAAGATAAAATTCGTTTTTTTAAGTGCATCTTGCATTATTAAACTTTTAATTGACATGTTCTATTTATTAATAAACTATCGCTTCTGTCTATTGACATACGATATTTCCATTAATAACTTTTTTTATCACATTTTACAAATTGCTGTTTTTATAAGCCATTAGCAATTATAGTTATTCAAATTCAATTCCATTTGCATTTGCTAAAATTTCGAATTATTTTAGTTTATTTCTGTTATGCGGTAAACCATCCAATTCTCAATAAAATAGCTAATTTATGAACACACCCTTAAGAGTAGTTTCTGTAAGTAAACTAATTTCACAAAACTTAAATTAACTACATACGAGTACCAAACTTATGCAAATTCAAGCACACACACACATACACACTTTTGAAATCATGCTAAAACTTAAGAATAAAAGAAGGTAAAAGAGCAAGTTAGAAATAAAATAACATGCCCTAAAAACTTTAGTGTTTGTTCTACGTGTTTAACTAAGATATTTCGAGTTATTTAACAATGTTCAAATACTGGTTCTGGGGAATAAAAACAAGAAATATTTGTTATTTACAAAGACCTTTTTGAGAGAGAGTAGCAAAGTGTAGTAAAAAGTGCACGAATAACTATATGTTATCAACAAAATTATCAATTTTAATTATTATTTTTCTTTTTGTATTAAGTGCCTTATTGGAACACTTGTATTAACTTTGTAACATAATGCTGCTGTTGTTGCAGCCAATTAGTGATAAAGCATTTTAATCGAATACTTTGTCATTTTACACAAAATATAAGAAGAGGGAGCCTTTAGTTATAGTTTCCTACTCAGAGCCAAATTAAAATGTGTATTGGTTTTTCCAGAGAAATCATTTTAATACGGCTTAAGTGCATGAACATTAAAATTTCTATGCCCCAAAAATTCTAGTTGTTGCAAGAAATAATGAAAAAGGCTCACTAAAATTGTAAAGCTACTGGTGCGACCGAGTAGCAACAAAAAATATTAAAAAAAATATGATTTTTCTATGTAAAAGGTGTTCCTTATAAAGGTTTACAATTTCGAAATGGAATAAAATATGACATGAGGTTTATTCGAAGGATAATCATCTGCCATTTTAATTTCAATATTACTTTTAACTTATGACCGCATATTACGTGATAAGATTTACATCTGTACATCAGATGGTGGTCAAATCACTGGGAATGAAAAGCAAACGTCATTCACGACCTAGAAAGCCGAAGACTAATTCTAGCAACAGGTCTTTCCTAGTTTGCAACTTCGATTATTGCAGAGCAGGGCTGCAAACCACCACGCCTTGCTGAAGAGCTGGAGACTTTTCAACTCCTGTCCAGTACACATGTCTAGCATGCTCACTAGACTGGATCACTCACCTGTGGGTGTTATTATTGGCGGGATGATCCTGGCCACCATAATCATTCATGCTTGGGGCCGCGAAACCACAACCACCACGATACTCCCATATAGGGGCCAACCTTAATAATAAGCCAGAGAACAGTTAAATGTCTAAAGAGACAAATAACGGAACTTTGCGAGCCTACTGATTCCCGTGGAAATAACGTGAAGCTTCCAGTTGTACCCCTGCTGACTTCAGGGGACTGGGCTCCATCTTTCCCCTAGTTGCACAGGTCTAGATAAAATCGAAGTTCTGTACAGACCATATAATGTGCCCCTGGAGGGAAATATGACCACATATGTCAGATTACAAGAGCGATATAACTATATGTTGTTGGCGGAAGTATAGAGAAAATGATGTGCAATTTTTATGAGCATGAATGCCACCGTGTTCTAAAATTATATTAAGCTTCATCCATTCTGGACCAAGAATTGGGTGGTCTCTAACTTTTCAGCAAGTAGTAAAGGCTGCGGCCTGCTTCGGCAATTATGCTTTGAATGTTGACCTCCAAATGGTCAATCGTTTTGAGGTAAAGCAGCGACTTCACCTACATTCACAGAAAATAGTATAAAGTCTTAAATCGCACAACTTTACGGATCGGAAACGTGAAACTATGCGGTTACAAAATTGTTATGGCGACTTGATAAAACCACAGCTCCTGCACATTACGGCTATTCAAGTGATGAACGAAAAAGTTAGTAGTCATGGCTTTATAATGGTCACCATCTACTGTAATGTTCTGGCCAGTATTGTTTTTCAAAAAATATGGACCACCAGCGCATAAAGATCACTAAACTGTGAGTTTTTCTGAATATAACAGCTTCTCAACATACACTCGAGGATCCCCCCAGGGGCACATTGATATTCTTTGATGGAATCTCACCATCATTACATGTGTCACCCGGGGAAAAGGGAGCCCAGTCCCCTTCAAGGCTAGCAGGAGCCAACTGGACAATTCTACTAGATTTCCGAGGGAAATGTGTGCAGCTATTTGTGCCCCAGCGTTCCGCTATATGTCTTTTTAGTCTTTTAGCTGTTCTCTGACTGATTATTGAGGTTGGCCCTTCGGGAGCATCGTGATGGCTGTGTGTTTCGAGGCCCTCGTTTAAGTTAGTGGGTCGGATAATTCATAATTAACATAATGAATGATCCAGGTCCAGTGAGCATGAATACCGCCGTGTTCTTAAATTATATAAAGCTTCATGCGTTCTGGATATTGGATATTGTCCAACTCTTCAGCAAGGAGTAAAGACTGCTTCGGGCTTTTAAAGTTGCAACTAGGAGTGACCGGAGGATATACGTATGTGAAGACCTTCTAGGCAGAGGATGACGCTACATTTCATCCACAGTGGTATGATCCATTATCTGAGTATGGCTTATACAGCTAGGTGCAGATGTAAATCTTATCACGTATGTATGACTTCTAATCTGCAGGTTACATTTTCCAATGACATCTTTTCAAAATATGTTGCCGTATAACGACAATAACAGGCGAATGCTGTCTGCTAAGATTTTAATTGTTTCGGTCTGATCGGCGTGTATTAGCAACTTCAATGTCTCTACAGAAAATAGTCTAGCAGCATTAAATCGCACCAGCTTGGAGGACAAATTACGGATGCGATATATGAATCTATGTGTTTACCAAGCGTTGCCTTAAATAAATTAATTGTCAACGAGCTGTGTAATTTGTTGCGCCATCTTATTATAACCACAGCTTCTGCATATCATGGTTGTTTAACTGATGTATGAAAAAGTAAATAACCATAGCTCTATACCGGTCACCACTGACTACAACGTTCTGATAAGCATCGTTTCAAAAGAAATAGTAGACTCCACCAGCGTGTAAAATACACCAAGGAGTCAATTTTTCTAGATGTGACGGTATCTCAATATATACTTGAGGGTTATCATCACTTTAAAATGTGCTTCATTGCTGAAAAAAAAATTCTTTTTTGAAATTGGTCAGGGTTATTTCAAACAGAACCCTCATCCTCAATATAAACATAAATCACTTAACAGCTGACAACAAGGCCGCCAATTTAAAAGTTATTGCCAGCTTAAAATTCTGTATTTTCATAAAAACTCTCAATATTAGATTGGTGACTGGTAAAGGTTAAGCCGCTATTTTTGTATAAGAAGAAAAACTGTAATTAGTTTAGGGAAGTAACAAACTAACATCAGTATATAGCAGCTGTGATTACGTTGGGCAAATGAGCGTAACTTAGTTAATAAGAAAAGAGCTTTTAAATTGATGTTAGAACCACAGCAGAGATATCGTGTATGAGATTTTGAGTTACGCGTCCCGGCATATTAAACAAGACATCAAAGCTTATCAAAATAACACACACACTAGTATAGCGTGGTTTGGTAGTTTAGAATACGGCAACTTTAGTTAACCTGTGCCGGTGTTTGGAATCAATAGAACCTGTACGTTTCCCTAGAAAAAATAAGTGAAATGATTTGTAATATAATAAATTATATTAAGGAATTCTGGGTTACAATAGTATATTAATTGTTATCGGATTAACGCACACAAGTTGTGAAAGAAATTGTAAAATAAAAGTTGTTGAAAAAATATTTTAAAATAAGGCCGTTTTGCTTTCAGGCAGCAGGTGATTAAATGAATATAATTTTCTTATATTCTCGCCATAGCTCACATGTCCTGTATATTTCCAGAAATGGTTATTTTTCTCAGTTTTTTATTTGTGTATTCAGGCTTCAAGATTCTTACTTATAGATAACTATTTCTATCACCTAGTGTATATGTGTGTGTGTATGTGTGAAAGTGTGTTCATGTTTTGTGGCTTAATGTTTGTGTTGTTGTAGAATCATATAATGCAACATTTATTTTTAGATTAAGTTCAAGCTCAATGAAAATGCATTTGCAATCATTTCCTTTTATGCCCTTTTTTGTGTTTGGTCTTATTTCGGCAAGTCTTCTTTTATTAAAACACGATAAGGCAAATATAAAGGCACACACAAAAAGGCATCATTATCTCTGGCCTTTTTTTATATATATTTTTTCTTCTTTGGGTTTCCACTAAACTCTTGCTGAGACACAAAATTAAAGCTGGCTATTTGTTATTCTAAAGAAGTAAATAAACAGTCATACAGACAGTTATAAAGACAGACAGGCAGACGGACTAACACACATAAAGTAAGAAACGATTTAGAATCTGTCTCAACCATCTACTCACTTATTCGGAATGGAATGTGTACATACACACACACACACGCAGACACACACACATAAGATGTTAATGTAGTGTTAGCCGAGGTTAAATTTCTGCAATGAAAATCTGTGTAATTTTGCATTAAACAAAGGAATCTCTACTAATATAAGCACTGGGTGCACTGGGAAAAATTGCCGAAAGAGAAATACTAATTACACACATGTATTGTTTATCTAATAAATATTTGTGAAAATAGAGTACAATTATTTTTAATAGGCTCTCAGTGGCATGTAAAATTTGGAAAGTTTTCGTTGTGGATGGATGCGTTTTAAGAATCACCTTTAAAGGCTAAATTTTATATGAGCCTTAAAAGGAGTTTTTGCTGCACTTTATTGTAAATGTAGTATTTTAAATGTAGTTTTGGTCTCATCATTTTTATTTTTATACTGCAAGTATTTGTGTGGTTTAGAAATTTTCCGTTTTTTGTTTTTGGTATTTAAGGATTTAAATGTGAGATTGATTTTTGGCCAAGCAACCAAATTACCTTTTTTTCTACCCAAGATATACCGCCGGTGTCTTGTGCCAATTTTTGTTTTTTTTTTTTTATATCAAGTTTTATGCCATTTTTGCTTGACTAGCCATTTGTAGCCAGTTTTCATCTTCTACAAAAAACACAAAAAAAAAAAACGAAGATTACAATGATATCGATGATGCAGATAATGCTTTTTACCACTAAGTTATTTTTATATATTTCGTAACAAACAATCTTTAAAATATCTAAATGTGAAATTAAAATTTTTTTTTTTTTTTTCATTTGAAGATCAATTTATTGTAATACAAAGCCTACAAGGCCAAATATATATTACATAGATTAAAATATATTCATTAGCTATGCTGTACAAATGCTTAAGTAAAATTTAAAAATAACAATTAAACAACGAAAAAATTAAACAAATAAAAAATTAAATAATTAATTAATTAAATAATTAAATAATTAATTCATCAATTAAATTAATTAAATTAATTAAATGGTTCCCCAACCAACAAACTGCACATATTTTAGAAATTTAAATTTTCATGTCCTGCTAGAGATTTAAATAATTCAACAACTTTACTTTAAAAACATTAAGTGATGAGGCAAACGTTCTCAGTTCAATAGGTAATCGATTCCAACTTCTTGCAACTCTTACAATGAATGAGGAATCAAAGATTCTATAGTTAATAAGAGGAATTTCAATTTGAAGAGAGCGAGTTGAACGAAGAAAGTTAAAATTCTGCCACAAAATATTAGACAAACCACTTTTAGCAACTTTAAAGAAACAAAGCAAAGTACGTAATATAAAATAAGAGCTAAAAGAGCTACCCAAAAATTCCACAACAAAATGACTAACATGATCATGTACCCTAAGGCTATAGACAAATCTTATAACCTTATTGAAAAGATACTCAAGCCTCTCTAAAACAAAACTAGGTGAACCCGTAAAAACCTCTATACCATAAGCAAAATTCGACATAAGCAATGCATACGCTAAACAGAATCTTGTATGCCGAGGCATATAAGACTGAAGAGAATACAGTCTTCTCAAAGTAAAACACATTCTGCTTGAAAGATGATTTGCATGTCTCTCAAAAGTAAGACGCTGGTCTAAGTAAATACCCAAACATTTTAAGTAATCAACATATTGTATACTCTCACCATTTAAATTTGTTAGCTTAAATAGGAAATACTGAAAACTGAAAGAAATTCATTCATAGAAATAACACCCAGTATTATTATTTTTAATGATGCAAACATTAATGAAGAAATTATATATCATTAAAAATTATTTTTCTGTTCAATACAGGGTGGGCCAAATTAGACCTACTAATGTTAAACACAAATAACTTTTGCAATAATCATTTATTTTGGTTAATTGTTTTTATACATTGAATATATTTTATGGAAATTATGTATGAAATATTACATCAGACAAATGTCCCCCATTTCTCTCGATACAAAGATTGGCTCTTTTTAATGCGTTTTCCATTACACCACATAATGTTTCGGGTTGAAGGCTCAGTATTTCGTCTCGAATATTTTGCTTCAGCTGTCTAATAGTTTCTGCTTTGTTAAGATACACCTTGTCTTTTAAATATCCCCATAAAAAGAAGTCGGGCGCAGTCAAGTCTGGCCAACGAGGTGGCCAAGGGAAATCTGAATTTTTTGGAAATCAAACGTTCGCCAAAATTTTTACGCAGCAGGTCCATAGTTTGCCTAGCAGTTGCTCCATCTTGTTGAAACCACAAATTAGGATACTGCTCCGCCATTGGCCGCAAAAAGTTTTCAATCAATGTTCAATTTTGTAACAAGAAGTATTTTAAATTATAAAAATAAAAATTAAGCTGCGCTTAAGTGCGCCAATTTCAATAATCGTTATTTTTTTCAGTATCGACTCAAATGAAAATTCGAGACTTTTTTAATTCTTGGATTGAGTTAAGGGAAAACAAAGATGTAATTAAAAAATTATCAGGAATTGTGGGAGCTCGAATAATGAAATCTTTGAAAGCGAAAGACTGGCTAAAAACCGATTTGGCAATACAAGGAATAAATTTGAGTGATGTTTGTATTTTTTAAATTAGTTTCTGTATTGTGAGTGCTTTTATTAGTTTTTATTATTTTTCGCTTTTGCTTTGTAGAACCCTAGTACTAGCCATGTTCGTGGTAGACCTTTTGTAGCCTTTGAAGACTGTTCGAGTGAGTCAAAAAGAAAAAAGGTGCAAAAAGTAATTTCAGCCAACTCTGCGGAGGCAATTAAGAAAACAGCAACGAAGGTAGATCCCTGCATAGAAAAAAAAAATTCTGTAGAAAAAGCTTTGGCTTTATACATTAATATGAAACTTTCATATCGACAATAGAATATAATGAGGTCTGTTGTAAATTCCGTTCATTGTTTTCCTTCATATTACTGTATTGCTAATGCAAAGAAAAATTTTATACCTGATGATATTATTGCTACAGAAAAATCCGTACAAGTTCCTCTTCAAAGAATTTTAAATAAAACTGCATCATTTTGATTTAAAAAGTGATATAGCAAAATATTAGACAAAATACAACCATGGACCGGCAACTTCATTACATAGCCAAGTAAAGAAAACCTATCACAATTGGTTAAAGAACATAGAAAATTATATAACTTTAGGAAACATGAGTTACAAAACTCAACTGTATGAGTGCATAGTGATTTTTTTTTAATTTTTAAAAAAAATATATTTTTTAGCCTTATCTGAGTTGAATCAAATTTGGTCAAATCATTAAAAAAAAAATAACACCTCCAATTACTATAAAAAAAAAATTCATAAAATTAGCATTTTTTCTAACTTTTATATGAAACTTTTCAATTACAGGATATACGGGAAGAGCACGTATCCTTATTCCGAATTTTTTAAAATTTTAGATTTTGTTACGTTTTGCCAATCTAAATACATGTGCCGAATTTCAGTTCTTTACAATAACTTTTTCTATTTATGGCCACTCGTTATATGAAATCACGACACTGTGCGTTTCTAATTTTCTTCTCAATAAGTGTCAAAGGATAAATGTTTAGATCTTGATATTTAATCATGTAACAGGCAATTACCTTCCTAACCTTAAAATCCACCCGTTCCACCCGTTTTAAATTAAAAAAGAAACATTCGTAATAATAATATTGGGAATTCATCAACAATTTTTTCAAGAACACTATCAAGAGCCATTCTAAGCCTCACTATTACACTTAGCTTATTAGTTTTATTATTATTATTAAATAATTTTATACATTTTATTTCAATGCTTTAAAATAAAATTAGGATGAAACCCCGGAATCGATTTCAGGAGCTTCTTACAGAACATTGATTGAAAACTTTTTGCGGCCAATGGCGGAGCAGTATCCTAATTTGTGGTTACAAAATGAAAGAAAAAATATCCCGGTAATACTTGAAATTTTTTTTTCGTTACTATTATATATTTGCTTATCCCAACGATTTTTGTTTTGTGTTATTAATATAATTCTTATAATGATATTTTAACATATGTTATTTTAAAAATACCGTTTATTTAATTACCAATTAAATTTAATTATTTAATGGTATGAAGTACATGCTCATTTTTATTCCTTTTTATACAAAATTGCAGTTATTTCAAACCACATTTTTGAAGAGCCATACCTTTAGAAAAAATTATTATTTTAATATAATTTTTTTACGCTTGTTAATAAAAGTGTCTTGTATTAAATGCCATAAGCCATTTTTTTTATTTCCATTAGTGGATTTTTCTATATATGGCCACGCTTACAACACTGTGGAACGTTGTTAAGATAAAAACAAAAAAGTTTTAATTGTGAAAATTTACCATGAAAATAGTGAAAATTTCACTGTGACACGTCGTATCCTTCTGTGATCGCTGTGCGTAACTATAGACCAAAATAATACCATGGAAGTGGTCGTACTGATGCAAAATTTATGAATGAGCGTAGGAACATAAACTAATGGACATTCGAAACAATTGGGTATCTCTATAGCCAGTTTGGACAATATTTTGTATAAGGATTTTTTCTCTTCAGGCTTATAAAGTTCAACTCGTTCAATAAATAAAGCTGACCCACCATTGTTTGTATCGAACGTTTTTAATTTGGCTGTTTGAAAAACTGGACAAAAACAAGGCATTTTTCAAAAAACTCAAACGAAATTGTCACATGTGAGGTGCACAAAACTTACAAATAGTCCTCGAAAAACCATTATATTCGCCAAAGGTGACTGTATAGTGCGGCTTGTGGTTAGGTGATATCAACGCCAATAGCATAAATATTCTGCTATAATTGGCTAATGTTGACATCAGTACCTTTGGTTCTAGTAAGGCAGTACCCAAAAGCCACACAACCAACGAAGCAATTCAATTATGACTTGAGAAATTTCCGGATCGTATAATTAGTGATATCGATTGGCTGCCTTATTCTCGTACTCGTACCTGTATCATTTTTAGAACGCTTCTTTAATAAAATGAATGAACGTTAAACATGTATTTTAAACTTAAAGCAAATTTATTTAAATAAGGAGTTTTATACAAAAAAATTAATTTTTTTTTTTATATTAAACACAAAATTATTGGTTTATTTTAAAATGCATGTCAGGCTGTTTACATTGTAAATGACAAAAAATGTGATGTTAATTAAAAATATAGTACGCTATACCGCATTGCATAGCAATATTTTTAAGCCTTAAAAATGTTTTTTATTGAGATATAATTTTTTTTTTTTAATTTATTTTCACTGCAGTTGTTAAACTAACTAGATATATTATATAACGTGTGCTATAATAAAGTTGTTTTTGTGTGAAATAATAATTTTTAAATTTTAATATTAAGTTGATAAATTATACGTAAATGTGCACTAAAGGTGTTAGTAAAAGTGTTTAAAGTAAAACAAATTAAATGATTTGAAATTGATAGAAAATCTATTAAAAGTTAAATTAATGTTTTATAGCATTTAAATAAAATGCTGCATTATAAAATTGTTGATTCCAGCAACAATAACGAAATTTTATATTTAATTGAACGACATATTCTACCTATTTTCTGTTAATTTTGTACAACAAAACCTGTACAAATCTTTTATTTTATTTAGCACAAGCAACAATAAACTAATTTAATGATACTTAAATAAAGTACTTTAATCTAAGGCCAACTTAGTGAACAAAGAGAAAAAAAAATACAAACATTTGAAAAGCAACTCAAAAACTAAACAATTACAAAAGCTCTTTCAAATTGCCATTGCTGTTGTAAGGCAAACAACACTCAATTTAACTAAGTGCTAAAAATCTCTTAGGATTCGTTTTTTTTTCTAAATTTGGCAACATTTCATTATCATTATAATTATTATTTTCTTCTTTCTCTTCTTTTCATTTTACAATTAAATGAATAAAAAAAAACAAAATACTAATATCAGCTGAAATACTTGAGTTTGCAGTTTGTTTAAGTGAAAGAAATAAGGAAATTATTTTTGAGACATTACTGTAAAGACAGTAAATACTTTTCAATGTAAACAATTTGCATTTGCTTTGTAGAGTTCGCTAAGAAGTTCGTGTTTCTAGTATAACATTCAGAATCTATTAGCAAGCGACTCCGAAAAGTTGTTTTCAACACTTAATTTTAAAATTTTATTGTTTGAAGTAATTTTTTAATATTAGTTAAATTTTCAGTGTGGTAAGAACCCAAATTTATTTGAAATAAATCACTAAATTGCTTATTGGTGGCAAAGCTAGTTCCTATGATCATTTCGATGATTGCTCAACTCAAGTCCTCAGAGAACTTTCACAAAAGCCGAAGCAATTTATTATATTTAAAATGTTTTTTCTCCAACAATGGCCTTATTTAATGATTTATTGAAAATAAATTTGGGTTATTGCCATATTGAAAGGTTCTCTTGAAAGTCTAGTTCATACTCATGAACGAAAAAGAAATCAAAACTTATACTGCACCATCTAAAATGAAAACAAACTTTTAAATTTGTTTATTTTTGCAACCTGATTTTCATTCAATAAAAGAATTGAAGTAAAAGTTTAATATTAAAAAGTATTGAAATATAAGCAATTTTATTTCGTGCTTGATTCCTTTAAATAAATATTTCATGATATTCTCATAAAATATTTATTCAAATAAAAATAAAAATATTTGAAATGTATTGTAATGGGGTAGAGCACATCCATATTGCAATTTCACTATTGCTCACGTAGCTCATCAGTGAATTTTACCCCAATATTGTATAGAAAAACCTAAGAGTCTTATATCCAATACCAAATTGATTCTCTGAGAATTTTTAATAAAATCAACATAGCATAGACAGCAAGACTTAAAGACACTTCCATACAAACACTACAAAACATTTCAAAACAACAAAAAACATTGTTTATTTTCAATCATTTCTACATAAGGGTTTCCATTCCTATGTAATGTGAAAATTCCAGAGAATAAAAAATATTTGTAAATAATTTTACAAAATTCTAAAAAAACAACGGGCACATGCAGTGGAAACAAGTAATTTATAGTTATTCGGAATCATCTTCAATATAAGCAATTTTATTTCATGAAATATTTATTTAAAGGAATCAAACACGAAATAAAATTGCTTATATTAAAAATGATTCTGAATAATTATAAACTACTTAAAGTATTGAAATATTATAAATTGTATTTCAGAATTTGCCAAAAAAGTACACCAAGATTTATTTTAAAATACACTTAAATCCATTTTGATTTGCCAGTGTGCTTTACTGCCCCATAAAGGAGGTAATCGAACTTTTACGGCCCTATCCTCTGAATAGTTGTTGATAAATACTTGACAATTACGAAATGTACGCTTTAACAAAATGTATCGGGTTTTTTAACAAGTTGTTTATTTTTCAACCTTGGCAACACCAGCAACATGATAGTTTTCGCAGTTAGTTCTTGACGTATTAGCAGTAGTTTCATTGGCAATTGTTACAAGAATTTCAATTTCGCACGAAAACAGTATTAATATAATTAAAATCCACTGCCAAAATGGTGATTCTGTGTTCATGTATAATTTTTTTACACAAAAATTTCTTCAGTTATACCTTTTTACACAAAAATTTCTTTAGTTATAGTTTTTTTCTATAGAAAAACAAAATAATTTTTACACAAAAAAATTAATTTTTATAAAAAAAATTCCTGTTGCAATTTTTTTAAAGAAAAATTTCCTCATTTATAATTTTTTTTATAGAATAACTTCTCCAGTTAAAATTTTTTATAGAAAAATAGAATAATTTTTTTACAGAAAGTTTTCTTCAGTTATAATTTTTTTGCAGAAAATCTTCTTCAGTTATAATTTTTTTATAGAAAAATAGAATAATTTTTTTACAAAAAGTTTTCTTCAGTTATAATTTTTTTACAGAAAACTTTCCTAAGTTATAATTTTTTGACATAAAAATTTCTTTAGTTATAATTGTTTTGCAGAAAATCTTCTTCAGTTATAATTTTTTTATAGAAAAATAGAATAATTTTTTTTACAAAAAGTTTTCTTCAGTTATAATTTTTTTACAGAAAACTTTCTTAAGTTATAATTTTTTGACAGAAAAATTTCTTTAGTTATAATTGTTTTGCAGAAAAACTTCTCCAGTTAAAATTTTTTATAGAAAAATAGAATAATTTTTTTACAGAAAGTTTTCTTCAGTTATAATGTTTTTACAGAAAATTTTCGTAAGTTATAATTTTTCCACAGAAAAATTTCTTTAGTTATAATTGTTTTGCAGAAAAACTTCTTCAGTTATAATTTTTTATAGAAAAATAGAATAATTTTTTTACAGAAACTTTTCTTCAGTTATAATTTTTTTACAGAAAAATTTCTTTAGTTATAATTTTTGTGCAGATAAACTTTATCAATTATAATTTTCTTATAGACAAATTTCATGTCATAATTTTTCTACAGAAAAATTTTATGTCATAATATTCTTGCAGACAAGTTTCATGTTTTACAGGAAAATTTTGTTATTTAATCAGACATAATTTTCCTTTAAAAAAATGATATAAATATTATTTTCTATTAAAAAATTTCATTAATCTAAATTTTCCTATTGAACAAATTTATGCCATAATTTTTCTACTAAAAAAATTGCTGTCATAATTTTTGCCAAAAAAAAAAACAAACGTAATTGCATTAGTCATAAATATGCCGTTAAATATTTTTATGTCATAATTTTTTTTTTATTACAAAATATCATGTCATAAGTTTTCTCTAAAAAATTTTTTTTCGGTGATAAATCTTATGTAAAAAATATCAGTCCAATTTTTTCTGTAAAAAAAAAATTGCATGAGTCATATTATTTATTATAAAAAAATTTCTGTCACAATTTTTATAATAATAACTTAAGTTACAATTTTCTATAAATAAAATTTTAATTAAAATGGATCTCGAAATCTATTATGTAAATAAATAAGTTTGTTTAACAGAAAATAGCAAAGTAAGTTAAAAAATAATTCTATCGTTTAGTGAAAAATATCTTTCCAAGTTATAGAGATATAACTAATAACATTAAATAATTTGATTAGCTTTTAATACGAGTTATTTCTAACATATGTCTTAGGTGGGTGAGGCAGCAGAAAGCGAATATACAGAAGTTTTATATTATTTTTAATATTATATAAGTTCAAATGCCTTCACAGATAATCATAAATTAATATAGTTCTTAAATTTTAGTTGAGAGAGGAAACAATAAATAAATTTATAGAAAAGTCAAGAATAAAAAACAAAGCATAATTGACAAAACTGCTTGCTTGCATCTTAAAACACTTAAAGCAATTTTAACACTTTAGACTTTTGAACAAGGGCACTTGTTAGAGCAGCAAACTCCGACACTTTTATTTGCGGGGCATATTTAAAATCATCAAATAGACGGAATATAAAATATTCGAAGACTCAAACGCAGACAGAAGATCATAAAATAAAATAAAAGGAATGATAATAAAAAAAGGAAAAACATTCTTTATTTCACATATTTTTTGTATTTAAATAGAATTCACATATATTTGTCTGTCAGTGCAACAAAAAATAAAACAGAATATATATATATTTCATCTCTCTCCCTCTATCTCTCTCAGTCTCTTTACACTTGCATATGGAATAGCCAACATATAAATATAACTGACTTTTGCACTAGGAAGGAAGGAAATAGTATACGAAGTTGTATAACAGTAACAGGAAATGCACACTTTACATACAATTGCCCTAAAGCATGCTACAAATTACAAATAAATAAAAAAATCTCAAATATGTAAAAAGGAAAAGCAAACGACCTGCACAACTACACAAGTCGTGACACAAGTCGCAAAAAATAGTAATAAATAGAAACAAGTGTGTGTGTGTGTACAGCATGTTTTTTAAACACCAAACAGTGACATGCACAGCACACATTCACAGAAATTTACAATAATTTTTTTACAAGTTTAATATCACTGATTTTTGTTTTACATTTTACATTTTGTTTTTTGTTTTTGTATTTTATTTATTTCTTTTTAGTTTTTATTATTCCAAATCAAATGTAGAGAGGAAAGAATATTTAGAATGTTCGTGTAATTGCCTGAGACATGTGTATAAGTGTTAGGGTTAGTAAGCGTAAACAAGTATGTGAAGGAATTGTAGCCGACAGAGAATAGAAAAAGTACAATTACCCCACAAAAGCACACACTTATCAATTTAATGCAGATTATTCATCAGAAATTTACATTTTTCTTTTTCCAATTTTCACATCATCATACAATTCTGACATCATTCACTTTGACTATAAGTGGCAGAAATAATAGAAAGGCAGAGGCTCATTAGAAAAGGGCTTTAATTTCATAATTAAGGATGTTTTTTTTTAAATAAAATTTTTCCCTTTTTGAATATAAATGAAAGTACAGACGAAAGGAAGAAGAAGAAGAAGTTTGTTTTCTAAAGCCAAAATAAATCAAAAAAATTTAAATGAATATTATTCGAATTTTTATTGTATTACGAAGCGAAAAGTTCGGCAATTATGAATGAAAAATTATATGTGGCAAGTGTCCCCCATGGCCACGCTGATAGATGTCGGTTCTTTCATCAAAGTTTTTAATCACTTTTTGGCAAAAATAACGGTCTTATTCCCTTAATCATATAATGGAATTTGAATTTTAAGACTTAACTCGTTTCGTTTAGCTACGTATAGCTCTGTCCTTAACATAGTAGTAGTATCCAGTGCTGTGAAATCATACGATCTGGTTGACCACCTAACTGCTGACTGTAGTGAATCATAAACAAATTTATCGTTTTATTGGCTGTATGACTTGTGGCACTTCCTGTTGAAGCCACCTGTCAGTGATTTCTACGTCGCACACTGAGGATTTTTGTATGGAGGTGAGGAAAAAAATATATTTGTCAAAAAATGTAGTGATTTCATCACAAATTTAGTTTTATTTATATAGTAATGCACAAAAGTAATCAAAATAAAGAAAGTTAGAGAAATGTCTATCATTACCTGCAATGTAAAAAGCCATGACTAACAAAACAATTTAAGTGATTTTTTTTAATTTTTAATTTATTATTTATTTTAAATCCATTTTTAAATTATTATTCTAAAAGAGCCTTAACTTCATCGCTTACAAGACCACGCTTTTTCTGGCTAAATAAAGGTGTCAAATGTATAATCGTGGGATCTGATGTTATCATCTTCGTTCGTTGCATTTCGACTGCATTTTCTGGAGTGTCTAAGGCGATATTTTTTATAGTCTTTGTTACGACTTTCTTGAGCTCCTTTGGATAGTAGGCCTACAGGAAAAATACACTATTCAATTATATCTTTTCCATGAATCAGAATTTTGTGAAGTTTAGGTGGCATATTGTAACACTCGCACAGTGCAACGAACTCTTTTGCCGTCTCCAAACAAAAATCACCAAATTTTTTTGGATCTGCTACCTCGGTGATTGTTATAGTATCGAGAATTGTTAAAAACCTCTTGATTATGTTTTCATCTAGACCCGTTATTTCGGAAATCAAAACAGGATTAGCAAAGAACCTTCGTGACGTATTTCCTGAATTTGTCGTACCAGAGCCTTGCTTAACAGTATCAACCAGTATTCCTATTTTTCTCTTTAAGTTCACGCTTTATCAAACATTTTCGGGCTTCTTTTATCGGACGAGTATTTGAGTCGACTCTCCCACGTTTAAATCCTATATTATAAGCTAAAGAAACTCCATCCACTTAATGAAGTAGTGACGTACAACATTACAGTGCATGTTTATTTACGGCCATAGCTAGAACTTCTTCGATTTTATTCATCTTGGATCTTGTGACTGCACAAATAAAACAAGAAGATGCTGCTGATGTTTCTGTTACTGGTTGTGCTGTCGTGCCGTCAATCATTGTAAAATATAATTCAAGTTTTACTTTCAAATTACGATTATTTACTGTTAACTCAAATTATTTTAGTTGAGACATTAACTCTTCTCTTTTCTTCTCCTATAACTTGAAGTGTCTCTTTAACGTATGCAAACTGCAGTGTTCTACAATACTATGTGGAAGAAGTTTTATTGTTGTTCCATACTAATTTATTCATGTCATCACTTAATGAATATTTAAGTCCAGGCGCGTCGTCAATAATAAGCTAAAATTGAGTTGTTTTCATCTCGTGAAAGCGTTATTGCATTTCTAGCCTCATGTTAAAAAAAAACGGTCCAATCACACCTCCAGTTTACATTGCGCACCATACAGTGACACGTGAACGAGTGTAAGCATGATGACTTAATATCGCTAATAAATAATAAAATAAAAACAATTCATGTAAGAATATTTTATCACATTTTTTAAATGCTTTAAATATAAACAAGTAAAGATTACTATTTTTTTAACTGGTATACAAGTAATTTAGATCAATAATTTTTAGTTGAAGAATGCATTTATTATAATAACAAAATGAGTTGATATATAATTTAAAACGTCCAGCTATAGCCCGACTTTTACGTATTTTTCTGGTAGCCTATGGATTTGGCACCAAAATAATGGTTCTGGTTTCTGATAATCTGCTTTGAAGTAAAGTGTATTACAGTAAGGGC
Source organism: Trichopoda pennipes (assembly GCA_030448955.1). Lineage (NCBI taxonomy): Eukaryota > Metazoa > Arthropoda > Insecta > Diptera > Tachinidae > Trichopoda > Trichopoda pennipes. The sequence goes on from JASKUP010000023.1 coordinate 13,596,981, forward strand.
ATTTTGGGTCAATGGAAACAAATATTAGTCATAAGGTTCAAGTTCTGAACTTTAAGGCGAGCAAGCCAAAACTTTTCATTCACTGTTTTCCAAATAGTTCTTGACCTGTCTTGCAATATGTGGGCGAGCATTGTCATTATTGACGATTATGGCCTCTTTAAGCAAATCATTTGTCTTTGATACCGCTCCCCTCCCCTCACGGGGCACATTATAAGACTTTATGGATCACACAACCATCTAGACTAGTGTCTTGCGGGGGTAAAATGGAGCCCAGTCCCCTTCAAGGGTAGCAGGAGCCAACTGGGCAATCCACTATATTTCCAAGGGAATCAGTAAAGCCCCTAGAGTTCCGCTATTTTTCTCTTTAGGCATTTAACAGTTCTCTGACTGATTATTAAGGCAGGCCCTTCGGAAGTATCGTAGTGGCTGTATGTTTTGAGGCCCTCGTTTGATGGGTGGATCGGATCATTCACAATGAACACAATGAATGGTCCAGGTCCAGTGAGTATGAATGCCGTCGTGTTCTTAATTATATTAGGCTTCATGCGTTCTGGACCAGGAGTTGGATAGTCTCCAACTCTTCAGCAAGAAGTGAAGGCTGTGGCCTGCTTCGGCCTTTTGAAGTTGCAACTAGGAGCACCCGGAGGATATACGTATCCGAAGGTCGTCTGCCTAGGAAATAACCTAGGCAGAATACTACAGATTAAAACAACCGAGACAAATATACTAGATAAACAAGGAATGTACAAATTAACTTGTGCATGCCACTATAGCTATATCGGGCAAACAGGACGAAAAATTAAGACCAGATTTAGGGAACACATTAGAGACTATAACAAAAAACTACGAGAACCAAAATCAACTCCAGAATCAAATTTTGCGGACCATATATTTAACAACAAATGTACACCAGGACATATAAAAACAACGGTTAAACTGCTTCATACACAGCACAAAGGAAGGAGACTAAATGTATTAGAAAACATGGAATATACAAACAGAAAACATTTGACGGACGAATAATAAAAAAAAAACACTGCTTCGGACACAATATTTGAACCATTGAAACATTTTTACAGAAAAACAAACATTACACCAACACAAACACGTTACACAGGTACACAAGACCAAAGCAATAAAGAACATCATAAACGTACAATTACAGATTATTATGTCACATAAAAAAAAAACCAATAGGCTCACATATCAACACAAACGGACAACAAGTACGATCGTAAAAGGATTTAGTTGGGAAGAAAGACGAATGAAAAGGGGAGCGACAAGTTAGGTAAAAAGAGACAAACGAAAAAGGAGAGATACAGGCAAAAAAGAGAGAAAGTGACGAACGCGATAACACGAAGGGAAACGCGAACAAGACGAACTATATAAACACAGCTGACAATAGAACGCCACTAGTACGAAAAGAATACAGAAGATGGCAAACAGCCGAAACCGGATTGTTCACAAACCAAATTTGACGAGGGTCGATGGAAAACCGTACCCAAATAAAAGCAATTTTAGCCCCGTCCGAAAATCTAAGCACATATCAGACAGCATTACCTTGACGTCATTGATATTCATTTCCGACGTTGATATGGTTGATTCTGATATTATATAAGACTTTTTAGGCTCGCAGTTTTCGTAATGCATCTATTTTTTATCAGCAATAATACGATACCCAAATTAGCCTTCGAGCATAATTTCCGACGTGCAAAATTGTCTCTCAACGTCTCCCGCCTTCAATTCATATAAGGAACCCATTTTTTTATTTTGAATGAATCACAATCCTTTTAAGCATATTGAAATTGCTGGCGAATGATAATAACAGTTCTTCTTGTGTTTGTTAACAATTATCATCGAGTAATGCTTCCAATTGCTTATGTTCAATCTTCAAGGAGGCCTGCTTCTTGTCTTCTATGTCGAAATCACCAGTTTCGAATCGGGCAAACCATTGTTTACAAATTTCTCCAGTTGGTGCATATTGTCCGTAGACTTATATCAACAATCGTTAACTTTCAGCAGCAACTGAAAGAAGGTTATCAGACTTCTTTGTTAGGCACAAGATTCCACATTATAACAGCGATTGAAAAAAATTGTACTTATACGTGGACTTTTAAGGAATACTTATTTATAAACATCTCTTTACTCTCCAAAATAACATATTGTTGACACAAACCATATGTGATTGTTATGCCATATGTTATCCAAATCGACATTACTAAATTGTATATCAATTGTTTATATTGTGATATTAATTAATAAATAAAAAAATCACAATCTTGAATGATGTAAAAAAGTAGTGGATTGTATCCGCAAACAATATTCACTTAAAATGTGTGTGTTTTTACAGCCCTATAGGACTTACATGACACTAGCATATTGAAATTTTTGCCGGCAGAGGAACTCAGTGGACTATAGCAATCACAGTTTTAAATATCTAAGTTGCCAAATAAATAACTTATTGTTGTACAAGACAATCCGTTTAAGCAGATTCGGGGCAGTATACTGATCAAAAATATTTTTCGTTTGATGGTAAAGCGTGTCCTTGAGCTTTAAACCTTCATTATAAGATAAACTCCTATCAGCTAAAAATAAATAATGGTATTTTCAATTAGCTAAATGATTCAAGAGCACTTTTAATAATATAATTCTAAATGATGCTGTTATTAAATAACAAATTTGTTGGCACCTTCTTTACTTCGCCCCTGAAATTATTTCTGCTTGATGAAGCTAAAAAAGATGAGCTTCATAGATGCATGAATAGTTAGGAGTGTATTGTGGTTTTCTTTTAAACTTACGAGCAGATCTGTTTTACATTTGGAATGTTAGTTTATCCTTTAGAAAACAACAACATGGCATAATGTGTCACATTCTTGTTGTAAAAAGTTGATCTGTAGTAAGATGGTATCATGGATGAGATAACAAAGCAGCAATCGCTTGCAGTGTTTAGGATGGCTGTCGAGAAGGACAAGGATTCAGTAAAGATGATGATTATGCTGTTAGCTATAATAGTGATAATATAAAATACATATCGTCTTTTTTTTTTATTCTTTAATGTATGAGTGTGTGTGTGTGTGTGTGTGTTTGCCTTAAATCATGTCTGTTTACTTATGTCGTGTATGTGTTTAAGTTTCTATTCATAAAATATTCAAGTCTATTCTATTCTTTTATTGCACGCTAAGGTTTTTTGTTTTCATTATTTTTATTGATGTTTTTTTCTATCGTTTCGTTTTGCTCGTTTCATTTAACAATTTAACACTTCCGTTTTCTATTTATTTAATTTTTTATTGTTTATTGTTTTTGTACACAACTTATGTCTGCCAGCACTACTCAAGTGTTCATTTATTTTCAAGTCTTTTCATTGTTACAACTTGAGCCAGTCATCTTGAGATTTCTTTTGCACTGTAACGATTATTACAAATGTTGAGGACATTGCTATTGTGGGTGTCGCTGTATCGAAATGATTCTTTAAGTATTTTCTTACTCGACATTTTTAAAATGCTTAAATAAACACTTTGTTTCAATAAATCTTGCAATTTATGGCAAAAATGAAACATTAATATTTATTTATAATTTTTTTTTATTATATTTTTCTAGTATAACCCTTAACATCAAACTCATTTTATTATTTTACTATTCACATCATTAAAATCTTTCGAGAAACCGAAAATTTTCCATTACCATCTAATTTTGCCTAAAGTCTATCTCATTTCAATGCAGTTACGTTTTACAAACACACTGAAATTTATACTAATTTAAACTATTATATATGTATATGCCTTTTGCAAGTAATTAGTGTAGTAAACAGCAGCAGCAGCAGTAGTAGTAGTAGTAGTATTATGAACGTTCCTAAAACAAAATATTGTATAAGGTCACGTTTACTTTACGCATTTTAATTTGATAGCACAATATGCCACACTATTCACAGCCACTATTAAAGACGTAATTCTATAAAGTGAGAGAAAGCTAAAATAAGGAAGGTTGATATTTTAAACATGTTTGCAAGGATGTGAGTATATAATTTAAATGTATCTCATGCTCTACATTTGAGTTGTAAATTATATAATCGTGTGGCTTGTTTAACGAGAGTTTACTTAAAAATTTTTGAATAACAGCAGACTGCTTAAAACTAACTAAGGTTTTTGCAAAATAAAATTGTTTTAAAATTTTTAATTAATTCAATTATTCATTTAATTAAATTAGTTAATTTCTTTAATCAGAATTTTATTTGTTTATTTTTTAATTAAAAATTAATCTCTTGGAAGAACAATTGAATTAAAATGCATATTTATATATAACTAGTAAGCCCGGCGAACTCCGTTTCGCCACCAAATGGCTTCGTTTTTTCTAACATTTCGTTTGGGGATTAAAAGATAAAGAAAAATTATATTTCTTGTTTTATACTTGAAAAGGAAAAATTTTATTTCATTGCATAACAGTAATGAATTCATTTCGATTACAAAAATTAAATGGAATTTAGTTGAACTTCTCTAAGTAAAAAATGACAGTGAATCCAAAGTAAGTACTGAATCGAAGCGTTATAGGTGTCCACAAATTATCCGTTTCATTGAAGTGCTCTTTGATAAACCGCATTATGTTTTTTGGTCTGACGTTAACACAAACGAATTGGATGGTTTTCCAACTCATGAAGACGCAACGTATAGCTGCCCATGTAAAAAACAATGACTTTCTAAATTTATTCCGCAAACACTAAGTGATTGGTCTTGCGACTTGTTAGTTGCCATTGCGAACGCGAGGCGAACCGGAAATTGTTTTCGTTTGAAGTCAAACGGAAGATCAGTCGGAATCATTGGTATTCGAGGAATACATATATTTTCACTTGCGTACTTTCCGTTAATAATGGTTACCTCAATCAAATTCGGCATAAGTCTTTTCACCGCAAGTCGAGTATCGTTACAAAGTCGCGGTGGATTCAAATTACGCAATATAATATTAACTGAACTAACTTGGACTCGCAACTGGTAACTCCAGAGAGTTCAAAAACTCCGTTGGATAATTTACTGCATCATCGGGATTTGTTATGGAATCAACGGAGTTGTATCTCACTAATTTGTGTTCGATTCTTTGCGGCGAATTGCCTGTTGACTTAACCAAGCATAATTCTGATTATTCTCACTAATGTTTGGAAAAACATTTTCAATAAGAGCTAATTGAGAGTCTAAAAATCGGCAAAAGTCATTGGTAAGAGTAATTTATCCAGCTGTCGCATCAACTTGGACTTTTCCATTTTCAACAGCTAACAATTGTTTGGAAAATTGTGCAGCACTTTGATCATTTTGAAGTTGAACTCTCATATTATTGGTTAGCGATAATGTTTTTACGTTATTTCACAAAGGTGATGCCTTCACGCAATCATTAAAGTCATCTGCAGGCGTTGCACGGGGAATTACTGGCAACGTCTGCCTGAAATCGCCTGCCAACAATATCATCAAGCCGCCAAAGATATTGTTATTTCGCCGAAGATCCTTCTGTGTGAAGTTAAATGCTTCAAGTGATTTCTTATGTGCCATTGTGCACTCATCCAAAACAATGAGCTTGCATTGCATCAACAATTTTCCTATTGCACTGGATGGGGAAATATTGCATGTTGGAGTATCAATTGTGTTTGAATTGAGCGGCAACTTAAGCGCAGAATGTGCAGTATGGCTGCCATGTAGAAGAATCAGCGCAATTCCAGATGATGCTAACGCCAAAGCTATGCCACATCTTGATCGAATAGTGGCCAAAATCAATGAAATGACAAATATTTTCCCTCTTCCTCCAGGTGCATCCAGGAAGAATAGACCACCAATATTATTGTCCACTGCCTGCATAAATGTTTCGTGTTTTTTGCTTGTTTTTGCTGTTCATTCAGCAACGGCACATTATTTTGAACGAATTCCTGCAATGTATCAACATTGTATTGCAGCTCTCGATATAATTCTTGGTTGAATGCATCGTGCATCGATCAATTTGGCGCAGTTATTCCTACTTCAATCAGTAGCTTGTATGCAATAGTCTCAAGCATTGATCCTCAATCAGAATCAATCCTTCGTTATATATTTCATCGGTTATTTGCATGTCGCACGTACTTATTTTCATGAGGGATACTCACACACCATGAACTGGTGCCGTTGTAGTACATGCTATGTATCAGAGCTGGCGCTGTATGTGAAAAATGATTTTCCCTGTTTTTCTCTTGAAATTTTTCCTGAATTTTATTTACTATAAATCTCACGGAGCCCAAAACCTTTCCAACCAATGCAAAGCCGTGGAAATTGGTGCGTGCGTTTTGGAGTTATAGCGTCAGGAAGGAAAACCCGACTTATTTTTATATATAGAAGATTTATAAATAAAAAATTACTGCTTGGAATAGGCATTTTCTTAAGATAAAAATAAAATATATTAAAATTCAATTAATACATTATTCAAAAAATTATATTAAAAAAAACACAAGAGAAACTTTATTATATTTTTTTTCTATTCACATAATTAGAACCAGTGTGTATTTATTAATTTTGATTTAAACAATGACTTCGAAATATATTTTAAAAGAGTTAAATTCGATGTTTGTTTTACTTCAACTACTATTGTATACCTTAATCGAATTTGGAGGCAAGTATGTATCTCAAGGTTAACAAAAAGACTTTTATAAGTTTGAAATTAAAATTAAAAATAATTGAAAAATGAAAAAACCCAAAGCTGAATAATTTACGCAAAGAAAATCGTTTACAATTTGACATGGAATATTCAAGTTAAAGGTCACGCTAATGATTGTTGTAGTGTGATTTTTTAGAGAGAAAATTTACTTGTATGTTTAAGGTGCCTAAAAATTTGTATAGTTACGATACAAGGAAAAAAGAGATATTATTAAATCGCAAAAATTATTATCGCAAAGTCGCTCATGTTACGGTGTTGGTTGTCTTAACAGCAGCACAATCGGTATAGATTTTCAAGGTGAAAGAATAGCTAGACCAACTTATAACACTGTTGCCAGCAGCTTAGTTTAATGTATTACTATATGTAATATTTTTGAAGCGATTCAAATATATTTTACTTTAAGTTTGAATATATTTTATGACGGTTAGAATTATATATTTTGATTCTAGTCATATTTTGCACATAAATTCAAGTTTTAACTGAATGAGAATTGCACTGTTATAAAGAGTCTTAAGTTTTTTTCTTATAGAACTACAGATGTTTTATATATATATATATATTCATTAATAAACAAATTTTCCATATTTCGTGTGATAATAAACCTCAAGCGTATGTTGATAGACCACTACATCAAAGAAAACTGACTGTTGGTTGTGCTTTATGGGCTGATGGAGTTATTGGCTTGCACTTCTTTAAATATGATGCTAGTTAGAACGTTAGAGTTAAAGGTAATTGAAATAAAGAGATAATTACTGGCTTTTTGTTCATGCACGGATAGCTCGTGCAACAATTGATTTATTACAGGGAAAGTTTAGTAGCGCATCGTTTCAGACTGCTTGTGCGATTTAAAACTGCTAGTTTATTTTCCATGGAGATATGTGAAATCGCTAATTTGCGCCGACAAGCAAGAAATAAATGACATCTGGGAGGATAACATTCAATATTTTATAACCGATATACGACGACATATATTAAAAACAGAACAAAATTTAAAATAAAGCACCCATTCCCGCCTTTACGGCGACACTTTCAGCAAAATTCACTGCTGCTAGCGATCCACATAAACCTCTGAGTCTGGAAACACTGTCCCTTTAAGTCAAAGCATTTTTCACAGCATATTTGTGCAGTTGCAATTCAGTTAGTGGACAAAAAAAGAAATTAAAAATGGGAAAAAAATAAAAAAGATTTTCTTCTTCAGAAATTCTTATTTTTGGGACTACACTCACGTGCAATCCTCATAATAGAGTCCCTAAATCATGTGTTTTATTGTTTTACTTATTTTTTTAAAGAGAAATAGCACTTCAGGCAACAATGCCTATTTAGTCAAATACCGTGCTAAATTCTTTAGGAAAGGGATAGAGAAGAGATGAAACAGGTGGTGAAAGTAGAAGGCTAGTCGGAAATTAACTGCCGCATAAGACAGCACAGCGACCAGTGACTGTGCCTTCATCGCTGAACAGCGCCACCGACAGTCAATTTTTATTTTTGTAGTAAAAAAAAAACCAAGGCCTTCGTTGGGAATCGAACCCACAACCTCCATACTGACAAGCTAGTACACTACCTACTAGCCTACAGGGGCACCTAAAAAACTTTTATTACATTTAAGTGTTCTGTAGCGCGATAAAAACACGTTTTATTTACTATTTAATATCAAATAAAGTTATTTATGATTAAATAATTTTAATTTGATCATCTTGTTACAATCATTACTTGATAATGGAAACCTTACTGTTTTATTCCAAATACATACACGAAGTCTAGGAAATTATAAAAACCTTTAAAAATTCTTTCAAATATGATCTTTGCAAAGAAAAAATCTGTTTAAATTGCTGCAGTAAAAATTTTTAAATTACTTTTATGATTGCCTTCGCAGCCCTAACTTCATGTGCATCAATATCTTGCAAACCGAAGTAGAAAATTTTGTACATTTTTGATTGCAAAGGGTGAACACAAATTTTGTGTGTTTTTTTTAACCATTAAATTCACAAAATATAATTATATTTTATAAAACATTTATAGAAGTGACTTCTTTGTTAGAGCCCAAACATGCACAAGTCCCACCCTAAATACAAAAGGGTCACAACTCAAAATTTTCCAAAACTTACTTTTTTTCCATAAATTAATTCAGACTAACTACTGCAAAAATTTCTTTCACATCACTATCTTCTTTAACTGGAAAAATAACAGTTATGCATCTTTTTGTGTTAAGTTGCTTCTGCACGATGAACTAAACAGTTTTTTGTCTCTGCTAAAAATTTTAGTTGGGTGCGAAATGTTTGTGTAAAGTGTTAAGGATAATGTGATGAAAGTTTGTGTAGTCAAACTAATGGAACTTCGGAAGCTAGGGCAAAAAAAATTCTATATACTTAGATCGATATCATTAAAAATTAGTCTGTGATTATTTTTATGTTTTAAGATTTATAGCACAATATATTGACTCCTTGACAAAATTCTTATCACATTGCGCATAGCCATCAAAGTGAAAAATGATTTTGTCAGTAAACGTAGAATCCAATTTTTAATGTTCTCTTGTTGTTGTTGTTTTCTTACAAATTTTGGGTCACCTTTTATGTATATGTAAAATATAAGCTTGCATCTTCTTTTAGCAAATTGGACTTTCCTATGATTACAACCACAGCATTTGCCAACGCCACCTTCTTTATTGCCATCATTTGCATTAATGGTTACATCCACTATCACCGAGACCATCATCAGTACCACAAAATATAAATGTGGCCATAGCCCAAGTAAATATATATAATTTTTTTTCAATACAGTTTTTTTTTTTTGTTTTGAACGTTAACTACTCGCAATGGCAGCGGTGATATGCGGATAATAGTTTATAAATTTACGGACTTGCTACAGCAAGCAGTTAATTTAAATTTCCCCCCAAAGTGTTGGCAGATGTTAACTTTATGTATAAAAAAAGTATATATTTGTTTTTGCCCTGCTACTGGTTTTTAATTTTCCATAAATTTACTATCATTTTTTAGTGTATGCAACCAAGTACGAGTGTATATTTAAAAAAAAAATTGTGAGAAATTATACTTTTACTGACAGTAATATTTTGTTAAAATTATAAGTTTTGTTGTTGCAACCTTAAGGCTTTTTATAGTTGTTTGGTGGGAGAGCTTGCAATAAATTTTGTTATACAGCTAAAGACACTTGTAGGTTAATTGCTTAGATTTCTTACACTTAAAGAAATAAGTTTGTTTTAGAAAATCTGAAAAACTAATTCTTTTTTCGGTTATTTTTGCTAAAGTTAAATCTAACCATGAAACATGATGTTAGTTGAAAATAATACAAAAAGTTTTCAGAGAATCAGAGAATTATCTTATGATGGAAGGATCCATCGCCATGACTTCGATGGCATACCTCTATACGATGGTCCATACTTTCAATGAATTTGAGCCGATTAATATATTCCTTTAACTCTTGAATCTTCTTGGCATAAGCGTGATAAGATTTACGTCTGTACCTAGCTGTGTAAGCCATAACCAGATGGTGGATAATACCAGACGAAACCCATTTTCATTTGTCAGGTACTTAGCCGTGTAAGCCATAACCAGATCCTCCATCTCCATCAGATAGGTATATTCTCCAGGCATTCCTAGTTGCAGCTTCAAAAGCCCGGAGCAGGCCGCAGCCTTCACTCCTTGCTTAAGAGTTGGAGACTATCCAACTCCTTTCCAGAATGCATGAAGCTTAATAATATTTAAAAACACAACCGCAATCATACTCACTGGACCTAGACCATTCATTGTGTTCATTGTGAATGATCCGACCCATACAGCTCAAACCAGGGCCTCGAAACCACAACCATCACAATACTCCCGAAGGGCCAACCTTAGTAATTAGTCAGAGAACAGCTAAAAGGCTAAACAGACAAATAGCTGAAGTCTGAGGCTTTACTGATTCCCTTGGAAATATAGTGGAATTGTCCAGTTGGCTCCTGCTAGCCTTGAAGGGGACTGGGCTACCTTTTAGCCTCCTTGACACATGTAATGACGGTGCCCCCGGGAGGTTCATCTTTTCATATTGCCGTATATTTTTCTTAATATCTTCGAGGGAAGAAGTCTAACAATGTTAAATTATACGATCATGGCGGCCAATTAATATCGCCGAGGTGTGACAATTGAATTTCCATTGAATTTCTAGTGCAAGAGAATCATTATTTCTGTTGGCTGTGTGGCGAGTGACACCATCCTGTTGGAATCCAATACCTTGCAGGTCCATTACCTAAATTTCTGGTCACAAGAAGTGCGTTATCATTCCACGATAACTAATACTATTCACGTCGACAAAGTATGACCCTAAGTTTTACAACAATTTCTCATGAATTCTCATTTGCCTAAATGCATTAATTCTGCTTGTTAACGAATTTACTAAGACGAAAAATCGTTTTGTCGCTAAAGATGATTTTCTTTTGTAAAGTCACTATTCAATTTTGTATGGTCAACAAACTTTTCGGCATATTAACGATGATTGAAATGTTCTGAAAGCTTTAGCCTTTCAGACAGTTTAACCATTTAAATTGAAATTTTAATTCGAAATTCCCATCAGTGATGTTTGTAAGATTTTCAATTATTGGGCACGACGATGAATAGAGATTGACAGCTCTTCTGCCACACTATCGGGAACAATAGTGAAATTTCCTGATCTGGTTTATTGAAATTTGCGCAATTCTCCCGATTATGAATCCATTTGGTCGATTATGCTGACCAAAAAAATCACGAAAAATGCATGACAAATGACAAGAACAAATGTCAAATTAGGTTGGGTAAAAACTTATCACACAGCTAAAATGTTTCCAAAGCAGTCATGAAATGTAAGTAATAAAATGATTGTATGTCAGGAATTGAGCTATCATCGTTTAATATTTGTTTAATAAAGAGTTGGGAAATTTTAAGGAACGACACAATCTTTAAGCGCAGAATTTCATTTGCAAAATGTTTCTATAAAAATGGTAAAAGTTTCCGTGTATCACTTCGTAAAATTTTCTCAGTTTAATCAGGCATCTGCTGCGACCACTGTAAGTAATTCAATTCACTAATGTTGACATCAGTGACCTTTGGTTTCAGCTAAACGGCGCTATAGGCCTCCAAATATGTGAGAGATAATTTCCTACCCCTTTGGGGTCATTTGAAAAGGGAAGATGAAATTTTGTGAAAAGAGCGAAATGTCTGCCGACAGGCATTATTAATTATTATTAATTTCCATATTTCTACTTTACTGAAATACTTAAGAGTTCGAAAAAAGAATATGTTTTAATCTTATTTATAACCTAAGTCCTAACCCCCTTTTATAGGGCTTGATGTCTTAAAGCGTTATAGGCGGACATTTAAAATTTACACAAGCTATGAACGGCTGTATGTTCTTTTAAGACATCAGCTGCAAATTAAAATAAATTAAAATAGAAAATAATAAGGAGCGTTCCGGGGGTAAAGTAAGTTTTTTTGGTTTTTTTTTTTAAACCTGATCTTATAAATTTCTCTTTGTATCATACTATTACTTCGGTAAGGTAATCTTTGGTTTGCAATTACGGCAACTTGTAAATTTTATTTTATTTAGCTGAATTTTACTTTTTTCCACATTTAGTATATATACAAGTTAATAATGGTAATTTGTCGATTACTTAAAATGTTATCCTCGTTTGTCACTACTTTTTCCCTTCTGTCTGGTAGCATAAGGATTCTCTGCCAAAAGAACTGCTCCGGTTTTGACGTAAAGAATGACTCAAACCAATTTTGTATACCCTATTCTAAAGTGAACCAGATCCACATCCAGTGAGGGCGTTCAGTATTGATAAAAACAAATGACAGTCAGAAGGCTAAAGGCATGGGCTATAAGGTGTGCGAACCAAAACTTCCCATGTCCCTGAGCCATGTTGTCATGATGAAATATTTTTTTTTTTTTGTTTAGAAGTAGCACTTCAGACAACAATTCCACTTTAGTCAAGTACCGTATTATTGACGATTTGGATATCACTGGCATGTGGTTGTTACACGACGATGCCATATGTCACACAGCCAAAGAAATGATAATTTTTTTTTTTGTTTTTAAAGAGAAGTAGCACTTCAGGCAACAATGCCTATTTAGTCAAGTACCGCAATACATTCCTTAGGAAAGGGATAGAGAAGAGATGAAACAGGTGGTGAAAGTAGAAGGATAGTCGGAAATTAACTGCCGTATAAGACAGCACAGCAACCAGTGACTATGTCTTCATCGCTGAGCAGCCCCACCGACAGTCAATTTTTATTTTTTTAACCAAGGCCTTCGTTGGGAATCGAACCCACAACCCTTATACTGACAAGCTGGTACACTAGCTACTAGCACACAGGGGCATGTAGCCTGTCAGGTCGAATATTCTTGTTGTATTATATTTATAGATCTCTTTAGACGAATGAATTGTGTTCGATATAGGTTTCCTGTGATCGTCTGACGTAATTTTTCATCTACTGTTATTAAATAGTTTTTGTCTGTCCTGTAACATGTGATCGAGGGTTGTCATTACAGAACATTATGACTTTGTGCCTGGCCGAATATTTGGGTCTTCTTTCGTTGATTACTCTCCTAAAATTACTTAATTGCCTTCGTTGTAAATCTCCTGTGATCGTCTGACCTGATTTCAACAGCTCATAATACGTGACACACTACTGATTCCACCAAATACAAACCTTTATCTTGGCGTTATGAACATTCGCCTTCGACGTAGATTTGGATGCTTGTCCGCGCTTTATATATGACTTTATCCGCTTGCGGCGGTCGTGATATATCCATTTTTCATCACCAATAACAATACGATGCAAAAATGCTTATTTTTGTAGCGTTTAAACGTCATTTCTGATTTGAAAAAACACCTTCATATGGGATTCAATTTCCTTGCTTTTGAATAAATCTCAATATCTTTAATTGGAGGGAAATGACTTGTTATGTGAGTTCCAATAATAAGATAAGTACTTTTTGTGTTTGACAACAATATTTGTTAAGTAATTGCTAACCTTTCAAATTTTCCTGCTGACCAAGCCTCTTCTTGTCTTCGGTACAGAATTCACCACCTTGAAATTGCGCAAATTATCTTTCACAGGTTTTGAAATTGATGCATGTTGACCGTAAGCGTCTACAAATAATAGATAATTTTCAACAGCTATTTAATATGAAAGGAAAGAAGGTTATGGGACCTCTCTGCAAAACATCTTTTTTAGCCACAAATTTCGACGTCATTATAGCGATAGAAAAAGATGTGTATTTATACTTTGGCATCCATCCAATGTAGAATTATAATAACAGATGCTTACCATCCTCATAAACTCATATTTCAATAAAAATACATGCAGAAAAATGTTTCAGTCCAACATACAAAAAAATACTGAACCTGTGAATATATTTTTAAAATGTCTACAAAAAAATATATAGAAATTTAATAAAAAAAACCCCGAAAATTATTTTCACTTGTTTATTTTCTTTTTCTTTTGGAAAACAAAAATATTTTTTTCGTTTGATTTTAGTTTTTAATCTGCAACTAAATTTCAATTTTACTTTTTATTATACCAGATTTTCGTTCTTATCCTAACTGATATGATTCTGCTGAATTTTGTATTTTGCCGTTTTACATGTTTTATTTTTAATTGGAAGTGGAAAAAAAGTCTGATTTAACATATTGTGTTTTACTCTAAATATCAGGCTTTTCAACAAGAAGTTTGTTTTTCAATTGTGGCAGCACCAACAACATGTTTGTTTTTACATTTCGTTTTTTTAAATATTCATAGTAGACAATCGTCCTTCTGAAACCGCTCTTAAGAATTTGGTTGTTAAATTTGAGTCGATAGGCTCGTTATAGAATATGCTAACACCAACACGTGTTCTACAGTGTTGAAGCAGAACCAAATTTGTCAATGCCTCGACGTTTTCAACAATTGGGGTTATCAAAAACCACCACATGGCGAACTTTGCATAAGGATTTGAGATTAAAGCCTAAGAAGATTCAACTAACGCAGGAATTGAAGCTGACCGACCAATCACATCGCCGTAGATTCGCTTAATTCATTCAGGGACAACCGGCTGGTTATTCTGCCAAAATCATTCTTTCAGACGAAACCCATTTTCACTTGTCAGGGTACAAGCAAAATTGCCGCATTGGGGTTTCTGAAAATCCTAAAGCCATTATTGAAAAGCCCTTTCATGCTGAAGGTGTCACTGTATGATGTGCTATGTGGTTTGGTGGCGTGATTGGGCCGTGTTTTTTTTTCGAAGATGAGGCTGAAAATACGGTAACGTTTAATGGATCACGCTATCGCGAGATGCTAACAACTCAATTTTTTCCAATTATTGACCAGGTGGATATCACTGTCATGTAATTTCAACGGTCCCATTTGTCACATATCCATTATAATGATCAATTTATTGCAAAATAAATTTCCCGATCGCATAAATTCAAAACAATCACTAGTTAAGTGGTCAGCCAGATTGTGTGATTTAACACCACTACATACTTTTTTGTAAGGATACGTTAAGGACAGAGTCTATTCGGAGCCAGTCAAATCGATTTCAAACTCAAAATCCGTGATAAATGAAATAGGACCTGGCGGTCCAAAAAGTGATTCAAATCTTTGATGAAAGAATCGACATCTATCAGCGTGGTCATGGTGGACATTTGCCACATGTTATTTTTCATTTATAATTGTCGAACTTTTCTCGTCGTAATAAAATAAAAATTTAAATCATCTTATTTAATAAAAAATTTTTAAAAACTTTATTTTTTATTACTTTTTATTAAATAAGACCTTGTGCTTAAAATTAATTACTAAAAAATATTAAAAAAGGTCAAAAAATTATAACTATTATAATTTAAATCATCTAAATTTAAATTTGTTTGCTTTATTTTGTGTTAGAAAACAAACTTCTTGTTGAAAAACCCTTAACATTTTTTTATATCAGTACTCTTCTCTAACCGTCTAACGTGAGCAAAGTCGTTCAAAAGTTTTGCTTTTATTTTTTACTATTTTTTTATGTCAAGGACATAGAGAGATATTTGTTATCAATTGTAAATGGAATTTCAATACTCTAAAATTTTGGTTTGATTTGAATGTGTTTAAGTCAATATTTATCTAAAATTAATATGATAAAATAAAAAAAATAAATGCAGAAATATAAAAGAATTTTAAATTATTCAAATAAAATGGATTTGACAAAATGTGTTTTAGAAATGGCGAATAAAAAAAAATTACAGAATTGTGCTTGGGTAGTTAAAGGGGAAGAAGGAAGGTAAATTAAACTGATATTTGTTGTTGTTGTTGTTATTAAACAGATTAAACTGGGATCAGTCTTCTTTGTAAAGTTTTATTAAACTTTATATGAATAAGAATTTATTATTAAATAATCAAAGCATTTTATTTGAAGCAAGATTTATGATGTTCGGCTAGAAAATTTAATTTCCATAACTCACAATTTATCTTTGATACGAGAAAGTAAGTGCATAAACAATTTACCTAAATATGGCTAAATTGAGTGAAGATTTGAAGAAGAGTGGATTATTAAGCAATTAACAAATCTTTTGCTTAATTTTACAGTCGATCAAATAATCTTCTACATATATAAAAATGAAATGGTCCACGTATGCAATGTAATGGCGTGAGAACGGCTAGGGCGATTTGGCTGATTTTTTTTTATTCGATTCGAAATTTTCAGGAGATGGTTTGTATGAGAAAAAAGTTAGAAAAACTTAGAAAATTCATTTATTCATGTTCTTTTGTTGTTGGAAAGTTAAGTTATTCACGACTCGACATGTTCGTTCGAACCGGTTTGTGGAAGCTATGTGGTTGTTTGTATGCTAATGAGTTTGAATACGTGCAAACACATTTATCCATTCTTAGCACACGCTAAAACATACGCGTATAAGAAAAAAAACGAAACAAAATTTAAAGAGCAACTCGAAGAACTAAAGTTTTTAAACACTCTAAATGAGTTTTTAAGAAAAAGTATTAATTTTTTTATACATGTTTTTATTTTCACTCTTCAATACACGTATTAAATCATATTTGTGAAAACATAAATAAATCGTTTTCACTTCTCAATTTTTTTACTTAGCCTACGTTTAAACTTTATACAGTTCCTAAACTGTGGTCAGTGATTTAATTTAGACGTGTTGGATGATATTAAAAGTGAAAATTTGAATATACATTCTACATACATATGTACATATGTATGTATGCACATTATCCGTGCTGTAAAATTTTTCGTCCGATTTGATTCACAAAATTTTAAAATTAATAGTTTTTATAAGAGAAAAAAATTACATTTTTTATATAACATATTTTAGTCTCTTTTTATCTTTTATTTAATTTAAAATAAAGTACGTTATTTTTCACCTATGAGACAGGTTTTGATTCTACTTTTGTAAGTTCCTGCCATATTTTAATATATGTACTATGCTACTTTGGGTTGCAAAAGGGTTTCTTAGATACCAATTTTGAAATTAGTGCAGAGATCTTTCCATTTTTGGAAGCTCCGAAGAATGCAGTGCATCGAAATTGCATCTTTTTTGTTTCTTAATGAATAAATCGTCGATTTAACGACATTATACTCTTTCGGCAAACCAGTTACAGGTGAACCTTTTTATAAAAGCTCTAAAATATCTGACTTTTCTTGAAGAGTTAACACTTTTGGTTTTTTATAAGACATATTTTCAATAAAAATATTTTTAGAGATCACTTGTTTATATTATTTATGTATATGCATAGTCAGCACAGAGAGATGCTTCCAGTAGAACTGTCGCGGTAATACCATAACTACTTATCCTGCAACAAACAAACTAAGAGATTCTTTTGCGGGGAATCCCAAAATGTTTAAATAAGCTTACAAAATTGAATTTTAACGTTCGATAAAAAGTTCACGTTTTAGAGCCTTCAGCCTTTGTTCACGTTTTAGAGTAGTCAATGTAAGAAAAAAAATTTTCATGTTTTTGGATGTTAGTGGGTGTTCACGTTTCTGCGAGTTCACTGTATATCGCTTACATGCTGAAAAATCCAATATCAAAATTCTTTTGTTAGCAGTCTACAACATTTCTTAAAATTTGAGTGATTATCTACATCTAGGTATATCTACCTATTCTTATATACTGTTAGACATTGGCAGTGGAAAAATGCCGACTGACTCTACAACAGGCCAGGTTTTCTTTCCAATGGGCTTTTTCCAGTTCACAATGTCTAAAGACGAACTAATTGCAAAACTGTTCACACACGTTGCTCAAAATTACAGCGAAAGAGCCATTTTAGCTGCAAAAAAGAAATACGTTGATTAAATGAATTTAAAAATCCAAAGCTTAATTAATGGCGAACGGTATTCCTATAAATCGATTGTTTCCATTACTGATCCAGATAATATTGTTAACTACCCCGTAGAGTTCCTGCATACATTGGACTTACCGGGAATGCCACCATATAACTTGCAACTTAAGGTTGGAGCGTTAATAGTCATGTTAGGTAACCTGAATCAGCCAACACTATACTAAACACGTTTAAAGGAATAATCATTATAGGAAAGTTTGTAGGTGAAGAGCTACTTATTCCAACGATACCTATCACACCAAGTGATTTACCATTTAAGTTTAAAAGTCCGATTTCCCTTACATTCGCAATGAAGATTAATAAATCCCAAATAGAAGGGTTAAACCTAGAATCCCAATGTTTTCCCACGGGCCATTGTATGTTGCATGCTCGAGAGTTGGTACACCGTCAGCACTGTTTATTTTATCTCCCAACAGACAAACAAAAAATATTATTTATTATTTATTTTTTAATGAATTACCTTAAGAACTATTTAAACAATAAATTGAGAAAATTTGTGTCGTTTCTTCTTTGTACTGAAGTTTTTTTTTTTCTAACTCCACATGAAATATTAATCATTAGCAAGTAGTTTGCGAGCGAAGCCGGGTCGTATAAATAGTTTTAGATAAATAAGTTGCAATGAATCCATTTTAGTAGGACTATTCTAACCTTCGTTACTAAACAAGTTGTTAATATGATGAACATTTGTTTAAATTAATTAAATTAGTTCTTATTATTTCAATTGTCACATATTAAAATGAAACATATTGAATGATAAAAAGCTTCAAAGAAAAACAAAAAGTCATAAGTTCTTAAATTTCTCACAAATAATTTTCGGCCATTTAGTTAACAAATATTTCTCCTTCTTATGACTTGTAGTTGAATTATTGTGAGCAACATATATACTCAAAAAAACTCTTGTGTCTTTAAAATATGGAAACTCGTCACAAATAACTGTGAAAATATTTAAATTATTATACAACTTTGAAGACTTTAAGTTTTAAAAAAATGTAAAAATTTGACAAAAAGTAAAGTGAAATAATAAATTAACATTTAGTAAAATAAAGATAAAATTTTATGAAATCATAATATATTCAGTTTAACCTTAATCAATTACGTGTCTTATTCTTTTAAAACTGTTTTACCCAGTTTTAATTAAAATTTTCATTAATTTAGCAACATTTGTTTTTTGTAAGATCTAAACTCTTTTTATAAAAATTAAAAAAATCGGTTAATTTGAAAAAAAAAATTAATTTTAATGAAACGTTTATAAATAAATAAAAATATTAGCTTAATTCATATATTTTAATCTTAAAATAAATTTGAGGTTAGGCCGCAAACTGCAGGGTAAACGTACACCTCTAAGACGTCCTTAGATATCCTTTCTTTTTCAAATTTTAAGGCAACAGTGCAACGCTTATTTCATCAATGCAGCACTGAAATTAATTTGTCAAAGCGTCAGTTACTTGTGGGTTCCTATCATAACCCGAACATAGTATAGCAGCGTTAAATAACAAAAATGAGGCGACTAACTGACGTTGCTAAATCAAGAAATAGTGCGAGTGGAAAATATTTTATGCAGTTGTTTGGATAGTTGTGTGACTTGTGGTGTCGTTTTGCTGAAACCTAAAGTCATTGAGGCCAACAGTAGCCATATTGGTTGTCATAGTTTGGTAATGCACACACTGGGGATTTCGCGGAAAAAAGTCAAATTGTCAACATTCTCTTGATGCAATATGCAATGATATTTTAAAATTTCAGACTAAATGGTACAATCAAATCAAAAATAATTACTCCGATCTGACTGCTAGTTTTTTTTTTTATAGCCGTCTCAAGCTCAGTACTTGTATGTTTTACTGAACCAACTTAATTTAAACCTAAGAATTTCAAAACGAATAATTTTTTATTATATGAGCTAACGTTTTTCTTTTCATTTTCTATTTAAAGTAGTATATTTCAGTATACTAAAATTGAAAAAATAAACTCTGCAGAGACTTAAGTTTTTTTTGTTTGTTTATTTTTATGAACATCTGAAAAAAAATCCCCTTTTTCTCCAACATTTGGACCTGCAATTTTAGCCATACTTTCTTACAGTTGGAAATCACTACTAATTCATTATCTCATATCTGTTTTTACATTTTTAATCAATTTCAAGTGCCACCTCTCAATTTGTTGCATTATACAGTACAATATTTTTCATCTGATTGATTCGCGACTCAATTCTCATAAGGCCTTTCTGTTTAACATAACTCAAGAACCACATTTTTTTTAAAGAAATTTAGAAAAATCAAGAATTACAAGTACTTTCATAAGTTTATATAACGTTTCGCTGCATAAGCAACAGTTTCGAAGTTATAAATATATGTATGAAGAAAATAAATATCTTTTTCTTTTTTAGATCTTTTTTTATATATTTTTTCTTTTCAATATTTCGCTTTCCTTTGGAAAGCTTCTTCAGAAAAAAAAAATTTTTAAAGTTTTGAAAACAAAAAAAAAAAAAAAAAATATTAACAAATTGAAAAAATGTTTCAAAACATTTGACAAAAACATAAAATATTTTTTCATACATACATACAAAAATTTTAAATTTTCAAATATTCAAACATACAAAAACAAGGAAACGGAAACAACAAATAAATAACAAACAACAAATAACAAATTCTCTCTTATGAAATGATTATAACAAATTATGTGTCTTTTTAATCAAGTACCTATAATTCTGAGCTAAATTGTCTGAGTCTGTCTTGAAACTTATTCTGCTTACATTTGGTACATTAACAATTTCTAACATTTCCAACATATAACGTCTCTTGTAGTTTTTTTCTATATCTAGTACTGATGTTTCATCAAACTTTGGATAATGATTATATTTCTTACAATGTGAAGATAAGGATGTCTTCTGTGTTGAAATATTCCTATATTTTTGGTCACACCTGTGACCAGCTAATCTCGTTTTAAGTTTTTTTTTTGTTGTCCCTATATAAACTTTGTCGCAGTTCACCTGGTCATTTCCTGCACATGGTATCCTGTATACTACATCAGATATTTCCATTTTTCCTATTTTATCCTTCATACTGCTAAATAATTTATTTAATGTGTTATGTGTTTTGTGTCCAATTATATATTTATCTGTGTCATATATTTTACACTTTCTTAATCTTTCTGATATTCCAGGAACATAAGTTAACGATTTATAATTTCTTGGCTCTGCCGTAGAATTTCCTAAATTATGCCTATAACTACCATATTGTCTAATTAATCTGTTAGTTAATTCTACTGGAAAATCATTGTCATTAAGTATATCTCTTATTGTATCCCTATTCTTCAAATGAAATTCTCTATCACTTATAGTCAATATTCTGTCTGTCATATTTTTCGCCGTGTTTATTATCATTTTCCTTAGATGTTTTGAATAAAAATTAATGATTCTTCCAGAAGATGTTGGTTTTTTATACCAATCAAATACTAACTTATTTTTCTTCCTTATTATCAACATATCTAAATATGGAAGTCTAGACTCTAATTCTCTTTCAATCGTAAATTTAATATCCGGATGGAAACTATTCAATTCTGACAAAATGTCATCCACTGCATCTTCTGAAGTTATACAAAACAAATCATCCACATATTTTGTGATGAAAAAGATCGTTTAAAAAACTATAAAAATGTATGAAGAAAAAAAAAATATTTTTTGCCTAAAAAGTTAATTTCTTTTTTTTTAATTCATAAAAAATCCAAAACGTAAAAAAAAGGGTCAAGTCCTATTACTTTCACGTAAAGTCGTATAACCTATCAATAAAATGATACATAACCGTCGCAACGGTACCCTAATAAGTTTGTAAAAATACGGTTTGATGGTGCCTCCTGACCACAAACCTCACCATACGATCACTTTCTTTGGATGTAACGGCTTTTCGAGGACTGTGTGTGGAATTTGTGAGCCCCAAATCAAATAATATTTTTTGCTTCGATAACCGACTAATAAAAAATAAGCCTTGCCGCGAATACTATTTTGGTTAAAAGGTAAGCTGATGAATGACGCAAATAATGGTCAAGCTAACTAACCATTATTTGCGTCATTCTTCTATTTCTATTTTAATTTCTTCAATGAGTTAAACTTTACAAACATTATGATGAACATCTTTATTCAAATTTTGGTGGAAAGTGTCTCTAGGCAATTTTTGCGCATGTCGACGAATTGATTCTCTCGGCACATTTTCAACACTTTCTATATAGCAGTTATGCTTGCTTCACTACGGCCACTACGAGCATATGGTTTTTGGCTATTGCCAGCAATGATTCAGGATGGCTCCAATTTAGCGATTAAATTACGAAGGACGATTTTAGAAATAGCCTAATTGGGAGGAAAAGATAATCGAATTTTATGGGGTTATGGGGGGAAAAATTCACGAATTTTTAATTTTCACAAATAAAATTCTTGGCTCAAGAGCGTCTTGTTCCATGCTTATGATTTCCAAAGTTTTTGATAACTCAATTTCTGATTTGACGGACAATTTGCTTCTTAACCTTAAATATGCCCAGATATTTTAATCTACGAGCTGTTGTTCAGAGTAGAAGTTTATTGAAGATTATATAGGTTTACGAGAAATATATTTGTAATATTTTTATAAAATAGTCAAGATCAGATAATAAACTGCTTAATGAGTTACTTTGAGGCAGAAAGCCATCTAAATTATCATTTATCTGATGCTTGTAAATTTGAGGTAATCGCTGGCTTTACTCAAATTTTATTTTCGTTTGACACAAATTGCATACTTACATAAAATCGAAACAATAAAACCACTGAAAGATAGCATTAATGGAACTTTCTTAATCACAAGGATCTTAAATATATATATATAATTTGTGGAATCATATATACATGAGTGTTTGGTGGAGATTAAAAATGAAACAACAAGATATAAACTTTTATTTTTTTCATTTATGTATAACATTAAATTCTTTTCTCTCAATAGAAACAATTTCGTTAACGTTAACTTCAATTTAACTTGTTTGTTTCTTAACACAACACAATAGACAGCAAATCAAGAACAACAAATTTTTCTTAATGTCTACTGACACATGAATTATTCGTCAAAATGTCTGAAGTTATTTATCTTTTGCAGCAATCTACTTGCCAAAAATAAACAAATAAACTCATACATTTCTGTTTGTATTTTGATTGTTGTAATTCGTGTTATATGCGACAGCCATGTTAAGTCATCGAACCAAAAAATCTGTGATTACCTTGACTCGTTGCCCTAGGGAGAGCAAGAGAAAAAAAACTAATATTAATAAAAATAAATAAACATAAAACTTAAAGATTAAAGTATAAAGAAGATTAGATGATTGATCTAAGGAAATAAAAATGTGTGTTTGGGGCCAAAAATGTATATGATGGATGGATGTGCTATGAAGTTTCAGCTACTAAAAATATGACAAATAAGACAAGTGCGGTTGCAAAGCTTTTGTATTCATATCTTTCACAATTTATGTATATTAAGAGGTTAGAAAAAATAAATTGTTTGAATATGTTTAGCATATTTTCAAGAATTATTTTTATTTATTTGAGAAATAGTGGGAATTAAGGTCGATCCACTAACCAAGAGGGATGTCAAAGAAAACGTTGTTTTTTGATATTTCCTATTTAAACAAAGTTAAAAAGCTGTTATGTTGTAAATAAATAAAGACTTTTCTCTTATTTTTTGTTGTAAAGGGTTCGCCATCTAACGTTTTTTTTCAACTAGTGCTTATTTCGTGAATGGTAACACTTGATTTGACAGATAATTCGTTTTATTCTTCCGCTAAACGAATATGGTTGTGTATACGCTTTAACAACGCTGGGAAATATTGCCAGACATTACTTTGAAAATCATGATACTGATACACTACCTACTAGCATACAGGGGCACCTAAAGAGGTATTAGATTTTAAGTTGGCAGTATTTTTTAACAGACGATCATTTCATCAGCTGTTAGGTGATTTATGTTTAGTTTTGTATCTATATAAATAGACTTACGCCTGAAAAATGTGTCCATGTTATGCTAATTGGATCCTTAACACGATTGCCGCTTATCCTGTTTTTCAGGAGCGAATTTTTGTTTACAGATGTAACTCACGTGCGTTTAAATGGATATATCAATAAACAAAGCTATCGAATTTGGGGAGGGATGATAATCCTGGTGTATGTTGAGACCCTGTTACATCCAGAAAACTGTTTGCAATGCTTTAGGGGTTGGCGGAGTAATTGGTTAGTACTCCTTTAAAAGAGTGATGATTACTGACTTTTTCATTCGTCATCTGCCATAATGTGTAGTGACTGTGTTTTCAATAAGACAGCGCAATATGTTACCCAGATCGTGACACAATTATAAAACAATTTTAAAACTTTTCTGAGAGTTCCGGGATTGCCATTAAGTCAATCGTTATATTTTTACAATACTGAATTACAAAGGAATGATAATTAAAAATAAATTTATAAAGTAAAAAAAATCTAATTTTTCCCTAAAACTGTCTTTAAAATATTTCTTTCGTGTATTAACAAAAAGTATTTTTAAATTTTGTAAATTCATGTAACTTTATAGCAATTCAAGACAACATTTTCTGATTTATTTAAGATAAAACGTTTGGTAACCGCACAGTTTCACATTTTGGCCTCGTAATTTGGCCTCCAAGATGGTGTGGGCTTATATAAGGTCGCTAGTCTCAGCCGATAAATCCATAACGACTGATTATTTGGAGAAGAACATATGGCGGGTTATTTGAACCTCCAGTTGTAAATATCATGTCATTTTCAAAATATAAAATTTTGTGTTATTTCACATCAAAGTTCTATACCTGTATAAAAAACACCCTTTATTTTAAAAACTTTATTTTTGTTTTAATCCAAAGTATTGTATGTCTTTTAAAAACAAAAGTTGTTAGAATTCATATTGGTAATGACTGTTTGCATCCAGCTGTTAGTGGCTACTGACTTTTCTAATCAATCATTATTATTTTAATTTAATCTTTTTATATATTTTCTTTGTTGTTTAGAAATATTTTCAAGCAAAGTTTAAGACTATTTTTTTTATCTTTGAAAATTCAAACTCAGTAAAAAGTAATTTGTAACGAAATTAAAAGAAAAGAAAATTAAATAAATAGAAGAGTGCCTATTTTTGGTAATTTCTAAAATAAGTTTAAGCGTGCCGAAATTACAAAATTACAAAAAAGGTTTAATTTTTGATGAATTTTATTCTGTCTGGCCTTGATAAAACACATTTTTTTTCGAAAGTCATAAAATTTATTTTTATATTTCTATTTATGGCGCATATAAGTGTAATACAGAATGTTTAAGCTGTTTAAAACTGAGTTGACGAAATTTTGTTTCCTGTTATTCCTGTTATTGATAAAAACAAATATTTTTTCTTTCAATCAATGTTATTTCAAAATCTCAAATTAGTTATTTATTAAATATAACAATTTCGAATTAAGTAAATTAGAGGTAAGGTTAACGCACAGTTTTGTTAATGTTAGTGACTTATTGGATTAATTCAGTAACTACAATATCAGTTAAAAAGTTTTATGGTTTTCTGCAGTTTGTTCTTTATATATTTTTAAAATAAAATTATATTTTATTAAAGGATTTAAAAAACAGAGCTTATTGTGAATATAAAATAACTTGTTTGCAGATAACAAGTAGAGGTCGTTAGCTCTATTGAAAAGTTCAGTTTCTCCTATTAAATTTTTCATGCTGTAATAGTATTTAAGAATTAGAATTATTTCTTTATTTTTTAAATCACATTTTATTTGAATTTTTTTCTCATATTTTTAATTAGGCTTAAGTTCGTTATTAATTTTAATAAGTTCTAAAGATAATAGTAATAGTTAAATAGCAGGAGCATGAAATGTACTTTTTAGTTTTTTTTTGCTCAATTTATTTATTTACTTTATTTATTTACTTATTTTCGATGTCCCACACACAAGACTTTAAGTCTACCAAATAATTTTCTACCAACACTGTTAACGTTAGCCGTATCTAGAAATGTTTCTTTAATTCCAATAAAAATAACAAAATGATCATTAACGTTCATTAATTTTTTATTATGCTTTGTATTCTACTCAGGTAAAGCGCCATCAATAGGCTGACGCTTAAAGAACCCCACAAAACTATTCACACTTGAATTTATTTACGTGCATAGTGTGAACACCTAATGAATATTGTATGTTAGACGTAACTACACCTTAGTTTATTTATCGGCTGATTGTTAATTCTTATTTCTTTTAAATATTACTCTAACTTACTGTTTTGTAGCTCGATGTGTGCAGTAGGTACAAAGGAAGAAGAAACCCCCAAAACAAAATTAAATTAACATAAAAATCTTAGCCGCAATTTAGCACCCGTGTTTCCTTTCTAATATTTTTGAGAAAATATCGCTAGAGCAACATTTTTTGGTCCTTCGAGCCAAATTAAACTAGCCATCATCTAAAAATATATTCTTGAAAACAATATCATACATCAGGTGCCCCTGTAGGCTAGTAGGTAGTGTGCTAGCTTACACGACTAGGGGTTGTGGGTTCGATTCCCAACAAAGACCTTGGTTTTTTTTCACAACAAAAATAAAAATTGGCTGTCGGTGGGGCTGCTCAGTGATGAAGGCATAGCACTGGTCACTGAGCTGTCTTCTACGACAGTTAATTTCCGTAACTATTCTTCTACTTTCACCACCTGTTGCATCTCTTCTTTATCCTTTTCCTAAAGAATGTAGCACGGTTCTTGACTAAATAGGCATTGTTGCCGGAAGTGCTACTTCTCTTAAAAAAAACAAAAGGCGTAAAGTCGTGTTCACCCATAACAGCCAGTTTTGACTAAACCAATTCACAACAGAGCATGCAAATTTAAATTCATGCTGAAGAATCTATCGTTCCATGACAGGAGCTTAGTTTTTTATAAAGGAAGCCGGAGCTTCCTTGACAGTCGATGGATATTGTTATAGCATCATGATCAATGATTTTTGCAGGACATTTATTCGTTGCCATACTTTTACTTCTATAATTTTCCTTTCTTCATTCAATAGAAATTCTTAGTATTTTTAATTTTTAAAATAATTATCTGAGCTCACAAGACACTATACCTTCATTATTTCTCTAAAAAAATATACCATAATACTGAGACCGTACCTAATATGATGTTAAGAAAAAGTTATTCGTTGCTAAGCTAAAAGCACTAATAAATACTCCCACTTTCCTCCTCCCCATAAACTAATTTCCTAGTTCTGGTACAATCCATTGCATGAGTTGGAGTCAATCCCTGAATACTGGTCCGAAAAAAATATATATATATGTGACGATTATTAAAGAGAACAATGCAAAATATAATAAAGCTTTGTGTTGTGTGTAAACTTTGATGAACAAATTTATAGTGATCGATTATCAATTATTCTTCATGTTCTTATTTATCAAATTGGTTCGTTAAATAGATGTTTGCTGTGTACGCAAGCAATTCTAGATAAATGTTTTTATTTGGGTACGGTTTTCCGTCGACCCTCGTCGAATATGGTTTGTGATCAAACCGGTTTCGGCTATTTGCCATCTTCAGAGTTCTCTTTGAAATTTTATGCACATATCTAAATAAATACTTGACATGCTAAGGATGGATTTAGCAGTTCTAAAAATTCTGCTATATGTTTTCTTAAAACCTAAACACAAACTTATTTTATTTTTTAAGGTATTAAAAAATAAATGATATAGGAAATCACTTCAGATAAGTGATTCTTTTTTTTCGTGTTTGCAACTCTTCACATATGAAGAATATAAAATAAATTTTAAAGAATAATGAAATTATAAAAAGGATTATGACAGAAAGATAACAAACATTTCGTAATAGAATTTACGACCATTTTTTTTTTTTTTTTTTTTTATAAGACCAGCACTCAGGGGATGACCTCTACCTATGCAATGCATTGTGCCAGAACTAGGAAATTAGGTTATGGGAAGTAGGAAAGAGGGAGTAGTGTCTGTGGACATTCCATTTGAACTTTCTCAGATTGAAAGTGACAGGAAAGACCTTCGGAGGGATCTTATTCCACATACGAACTGTTCTGCTGAAAAACGAATTTTCCCTGTAATGCGTAGTGCGATTCACTGGCCAATCAACCACAAAAGGATGTGCTCTCATCGAAAATCGAGTTAAACGTGAAAGCTATGACCATTTTATTTGCTTTCGAGGAGAGTTATACGAGTATTCTATGCAGAAAGTACAGATGTAGGGAAAAAGTTTGTGACATCGTGAATATGTAATTTGTTAAAGAAGTTATGCTAGGATATAGTTATATGCTCTTTTATGCTTAGAATCAATTTAAAAACAGATATGTAATATCGCCTATTCAAAAGAGATGGTTGGCCTGTTGGGTAAATGGGGTACTAAAGTAAAAATGAAAAGTGAATGAAGTAAAGCGGCTCGTACACTGTTGCAGACCAAAGTGACATCAGAATCCTTTTTTTTTAAAATTCCAGATCACAAAGAGCCCCACATTCCTAATGTAAGACAAAATGTGCAGTTCTTTGATTACTTGAAGGTTATATCGTTGATAATATTAGATGTGAAAATTTATGGTTGGAAGTAAATTCTCTGTTGAGTTGTTATCCTTTAACATTTATTGATTAAAAAGTTGGGAAATTTGAAGCACGTAATGCTACACTCTTAAGCAAAGAATTTTAATTGTGAAAATCTTCTATCAAAATAGTGAACATTTTGAGCAGTTATTCCTCCCAAATTCGAGCCTCACGTTATTGCTGCCAATAGACCAAAATAATACGATCGCAGTGGTAATAGTAATGCCGCTGTACAGCACTGTTGGATATGAGCCCTGGAACATCAACATACTTTAGAGGCACTTTGCGCAACGTTCTGCATAAAGATCTTTATTTTCACGCTTATAAACATGAACTCGTTGCACAAATTTTGCTGCCGGCCATTGTTTGTGTCAAACGTTGATGAACTGGCTGTTGGAAAACCTGAAAGAAAAGTCATTTTTCAACAAAATCATCCTGAGTGGTGAGGCTAATATTCAATTAGGCGGTTATGTATACAAACAAAATAATCGTAGCTGGGGCTCACAAAATCCACAAAAATTCCTCGAAAACAATTACATTCGAAGGAAGTGGCCATGTAATGCGTTTTATGGTCAGGCATCGTCACCGATTTCTAGTTTTTGAAAAATTAGCAAGGAAACGCTGTCACTGTAAATTCTCTGTGCTACCAAACCATGATAACTAATCTTGTGACCAGATTTAGCTAATGTTAACATTAGTGACCTTTGGTTACAGCAAAACTACACCGAAAGCCACCTGGTTATAATTGGCCGACTGATTTAAAGTTGCTGGACTATTTTCCCTGGGGTTATTTGAAACACAATATTCACGTGAAAAATCGCTAAACATCTCACGTAGTGAAAGATGAAATACGTCACTGCATTGGCTAGTTAAGCGAAGTTTTAAAGCAAAAATGTTTTACAATTTTGTAAAACCAGCGGATATTTTAACGACGTGTTAGAGGTGGAGATTGACATCATATTCAATTAATAATTTCCATATTTCTACATGACAGTGGTAATAATAAAACTGAAGTTGTCCGAAAAAAGTTTGTGCTTTAAGCCAACTTAATTCTAAAGTTGATTGATATTGATTCACCCGTTATAAAAGTAAGCTGTTTTTTTGTTATTTAAGATCTGTGTAAAGTTTCAAAGATAAGTCACTTGAACCGTAAAATAGTGCAAATTTAGACATTTCAACACTATTGTTTTTTTTTTAGCATTTTAAGACTTTAACTGCTTGCACTGACTTTTTATTATTATTCTTCTAGTAAAGTTAAAAAATATTAAATTACTTGAAATTATTTAGGATTCGTAAATCTTTTGAGTTTTGTAAATTGGTCTGTACATTTCTGTCATTTTTCTTTAGTTTACGTTGTGTTCATTATAGAAATTTAGTGTATTTTTTTCTCATTCCAAATTATCGTGGCAGTCGATGTTACTGTTCTTGAATTAAACATTATCTATTATATAGTTTATAGTTTTGTGGTTTATTTGTATGTTGCTTTTATGGCTTCTAACTACTCCGTGATTTATTAAAGCATTTCTAAACAATTTCACAAACCAAAACGTGCGCTTGTTAAACGTATAAAAATTGTAACTTTTTTAAAACGTTGTGGTTTTGTTTGCGAGTTTTATTTTTTTGCTATAAATTTCCAAAATAAAAATTAAATTTCAAATAATTTTTTTTTTGTGGAATTTTTATTTAAATGATATTCCCATACTCTATTCTAATAGCAGGTGAACTATTTTGGTTTTTTGTTTGTGTGTTTTTTTTTTAATATTTAACAGTTTGTTATTTCACAAAGTTAAAATGTTACAAAAAAAAAAAGAAAAAGGAAAATAACAATTTTGCCATTAATTGTATTTTTGCCGTTGCTAAACCTTTTTAGCATTGAGACCATAAAAAAGCAAACTTTCAGCTTTTTAGTGGTCAGTGTTACTGAGAGTACATAAATTTTATAAACAATGCTGTTTGCTAATTTTTTTAAGTATTTGTTTTTATAATAATATTAAAAAAAAAAAATTCAGTTTATTTGCTGTATATTTTGCATATTTTTATTTTGTGTTATATCTCACATACTTCAAAGCAAAAAGCATTTTAATGGTCAATTTCTAAAGAGGTTTTTTTTTCGAATACAATGGAAATTGTTTAAAACAAATGCTTGTGTTTAGCTAAATAAACTTTGAAAAATATATTTATTGTTTATTGCTTTTAATATAAGTAATTGTTAATAAGAACACAGGCATTAGCTGCTTTGAGAGCATTTTACCTTTTATAATTTGGAACAAATGCTAACTTTTTAAACAAATTTTGTTTTATTAAACAATTTTAGGAATTAATTGTAAAAAATTTTAAAACTTTTTTTAATCTTCTCGGATAAAGGAGGAGACCTGCTTGAGATATGGTGTGCCTAATCATTGGGTCTTGAATCAATTTAAGGGCCTTTCTGCTAATCACAGGTTGCCGTCGATGGCTTGCCCAATTGGTGTCGGTGTCTTGGTTGCTAGGGCTAACTCGCGACACTGAATATATAGGAAATTGTTGTAATTCAGCAGAATTTTTAGCGCGCGTATCTAATGCCTTGCGGCTTCTTTTGCTCTTTTATAAGAATCATACTTTGTGAATGGTCGTGTTAGTAGCTTATCAGCTGAAATGAGGGTATTTACGAAGTTGCTGAATATTCTGCGGAGATTGCGCAAGACCTGGTGGGTCGTGCTCGTTTAGGATTCTACCTGCCCATTGAGGGCCCCTTCGGTCATTTATTCCTAGCAAGTATCTACTATTATATCGGATATGATACGATGTTCCTTAAATTTATTCTTATATAAGAGTTCTCACATTTTACTTAATATAAACAGATAATAAATCATTCTCCCAAAGTAGAAGATTCTTGAAAAGGCCCAAAAGACAAAAAAACAAAATCTGATAAAAAAAAATTAATAATACATCTCAGAAGAGCAAACGTAAATCTTAGAATCAAAGTAAGAAATAAATAGACTACTGTCACTAGAATTTTTCCGTTAATTAAAATACCTTTGAAATACCAAAGGATTTTAACTTTTCAATAAGATTGATAAGTAAGTCACGCATTATGTCTAAAATTGTATTATTAAATACAACAAACGCAACATAAAAAACAAAATGGTTTTGCAAAACTGTTGTCTGTGCATGTGCTGTAACTTTTCTATTAGTCTGGCCATCGCTAGGTTATAGTCAGCACCCTTTTAAACTCCATTAACGACAATCAAAATGCTTATAGTTATGCTAATGTTGTACTTGTTGTAGGCTTACATGTACTACTGATAAAAGAGATATTCTAGTGTTAGTACGAAATTTCCTTCCTTCGAATAATTAGGGGATTCCCAAGGTCATTTAAATGACTTTTTTTATATTTCTTTCTAGTTTTCGTTAGAAAATTAGAAGAATTTTGAATAAATAAAAATTTTTTTCCAGTGTCTTTAAGTAAAATATTACGTTCTCTTATGAATACAAATAAATAATATAATAAACAACAACCTGGACCTAAATTCAATGCTAGTCGCAATGAAGGCAAAAATTTTAAAAATCTGAAGCATCCAGAAAGCTCTAGAGCCAACAGTGCTAAAATTGATATTAAAAATGCAAAAATTTTGGATAAAATTGGCGCAATATCATAAAGCTGTAAAGACAACTTGAAGAAAGACTTCAAGAACTAACAGAAGTCTTCGGAAAATGGTTGTGGATACATATGTGAACAGAGTATGATTTGTTTTACATCCGCACCTGGCTATGTAGCCTTTATCAGATGGTGGAAAAACCACTATTGTATAATTTGGAACGTCATATATGCGTCCTAGATAGCCGAAGGCATAATTCTAAGCAACAGAACCACCTAGTCGCAACTTTAATGATTCCAGGACAGGGCTGCAAACCATCACACCTTGCTAAAGAGTTGGAGACTTTTTAACTCCTGTTCAGAACACATGTCAAGCATGCTCACTGGACTGGATCATTCACTTTGCGTGTCATTATCAGTGAAATGATCCTGGCCACCATAATTTTCATATTTCCCTTATGGGGCCGCAAAACCACAACCACCACGATACTCCCAAATAGGGACCAACCTCAATGATCAGTCAGAGAACTATTAAATGTCTAAAGAGACAAATAATGAACTCTGCGGGTCACTGATCCCCGTGGAAATAAAGTAGAGCTACCAGTTGTCTCCCTGTCCGACTTCAGGGGACTTTTTCTCCAGTTGCACTGTGTCTAGATAGTGGAATATTCTATAAAGACCATATTTATATGCCCCTGGGGGGAAACATATGTGAACAATTGGGTATGCCGATACGGTATTTAAATAGGCCATATCCAAAGAGATGTGCGACATATGTACCATCAAAAAGACGAGAACCACACCGCTGCATCTACAGTCTGCTGGTATGGTTTAAAGATTCTATCGTACCTACAGGAAAATCTCAGAAAAGTAATCAGTACTTAACCAAAGTATTGGGCTGAGCATGTAGCCAAGTTGTTAAAGGCGTACCGGTCATCTGTACATTTACAAATCTTACATAGACCAGGAAAAGTCGTGTTTCGGATAGAACTTAAATTTATAGCAGAACGTGTGTACAAAGGTCAGTTACAAGAAGACCTACAGAAGCTTCACCAGTTTACCCCGCATTCACATTAAAATGTCTAGTAGTAGAATGTAAGCCAGGCATGATCGAACAACAAACATGGTTGGATTTACAGAACGACAAATGATTCTTATATTTAACCTACAATGCAATAAAATATTATCACCTAAATTTCAAACCCACTGGCAGGGACCATAGAAGGTGATTTCGTGATAAGATTGACATCTGCACCTGGCCGTAGGCCTTAATCAGACAGTGGCCAAACCACTGGGAATAAAACGCAACGTCATTCACTCCCTAGGAAGCCGAGAACTAATTCGACCAACAGGTCTTTCCTAGTTGCAATTTCAGCGGTTTCAAAGCAGGGTTGCAAACCACTACTCCTTGCTGGAGACAATCCAACTCCTGGTCCAGAATACATGTCTAGCATGCTCACTGGATCCGAATCATTCACCCGTTGGTGTGATTAAAGGCGAGATGATCCTTGCCACCGTAAATCAGTTCATGCTTGGGGTCGCAAAACGACAACCACCACGACACTCCTGAAGGGCCAACCTCAATAATCAGTCAGAGAAACAGCTTAAAGGCTAAAGAGACAATTAGCGGAAACTCTGGAGCTTACTTAATCCCGTGAAAATAACGTGGAGCTTTCAGTTAACTCCCTGCTTGCCTTCAGGGCACTGGGCTCCCTTATACCCTCAGCAGCACAGGTCTAGATAGTCAAGTATTCTATAAAGACCGATAAATGTGCCCCCGGGGGGACCATAGAAGGTGACGTTATATACCGGACACAAAGATATTATACTTCGAAGTCTAAAAAGAAAGTGGTTGTCTCGGAACGACTAGCCAAATATGAACATGATGTCCTGTTTGAAAAAATGCTCACGCAGATGCTTATTTTCAGTTATAAAAAGGTAATTGAATATCACTAGAAATGGTAAAGTGTGTCGGTTTTAAAAAAAAAAAGTTTCTAAGAAATCTTATTAACGCAAAACAATAAAAATATGGCACGATATGTGCTTGGCACATTGAAATTTCATGAACTAAGAGCCAAACAAATATATACACTGAATAATGATTATGTTATAATCTATCATCTATATTAAATGATAATGAGTTTTCTAATAAACCGCTCAAAATATAATACAAAGGGTTTCTCTCTTGGGTAATTGTCAGGCAAAAAGTTCATACAATCGCTAATTTTGCAATAAAGAAAGGCAATAAACTGAACAATTGTTAAAGGAATAATCGTAAAAGTTTGCATAAAAACAAGGCTGTGTAAGAAATAACATGTTTGTTCCTATTTATTTGTCATTTACACCGTGAAGGCATAATTTCTAATGCGGTCTGTAGTAGTTCTATTAAAAAAAAATTACTTATTTAGTCAAAAAATATTTTTTTTTCTTCATACATTTATTTATAACTATGAAACTGTTGATTATATAGCGAAACGTTATATACACAGATGAAAGTCCTTGTAACTCTTGATTTTTCTAAATTTGTTTAAGTAAAATCCGACTACTTTAAATTAATTAAAAAACGTTAAAACAGATATGAGACAATGTATTAGTAGTGATTTCCAACTGTGGGAAAGTATGCCTAAAATTGCAGGTCTAAATGTTTCGAGAAAAAAGGGATTTTTTTTCAGATGTTCATAAAAATAAACAAACGAAGAAAAACTTAAGTCTCTGCAGAGTTTATTTTTTCACTTTTAGTATACTGAAATATCCTACTTTAAAGAAAAAATAAAAAGAAAAACGTTAGCTTACATAATAAAATAATATTCGTTTTGAAATTCTTAGGTTTAAATTAAGTTGGTTCAGTAAAACATACAAGTACGGAGCTTGAGACGGCTATTAAAAAAAACTAGCAGTCAGATCGGAGTAATTTTTTTAATTTGATTGTACCATCTAAAATTTTTAAATTTCAAAATATTATTCCATATTGCATGAAGAGTATGTTGACAATTTGACTTTTTTCCGCGAAATCCCCATTATCATTATCACACCATAATCAATCATTACAAGTTTAAAAATAAAAGATATTCAACAAGGAGTTTGCTTTCTAAAACAAAATAGTGAACAGCTCTTCAAAATAAAGTAAGCTATCGGTGTACATTGAATATAACTGCAATGAATTAGCTATTAAATTAAATAAAAGTCTAAAAATAAATAAAATAAATTTTTAACCTCTAAACCCTTGAAGTAACTAATAAATTGTAACTTTTTATACTCACTGGCATTTTGATGGACGTCATTTCTCCGAAAGTCTGCCATAATATTTGTAAAAAAATCTGCTCTTCTGTAACTTGTTGATCATACGTCACTCTACGCTTGAAAAACTAATTTTAAAGAAATAAATGAAAAATAATTTTACTACATGAATTATACAGTTGCCCCCATCTACCACAAGGGTTATTGTGACGTTATCAATATTTTTTATTTTTTTGGGAACCCAATTATTATTGAAACTTGACTGAAAAGCAAAATCATTCAAGGCACAACATTTTTACGATTTAAGTGAATACCACAATATAATGTTTCACTTGTTTATTTTCCATACCAACAAGGACATCAAAATCAGTTCGAAAGCTTTTTGTTTCCCTGGGTTGTATAAAATTAATTTCATGTAAAGCTATCTTTTCGTTTAACAACTATAGAGCGTTATATGTGAGGAGTTTTAAAATTAAATATTCTCCATTACAAACACTACCAGTGTTTATATAAAATAAAATTTGTTTGAACTGCCGCTTAAATGAGATACGAGTGCATAAGGGAGACAATTTGAAATGTGTTCATATTTCAAAAGACATTAAATACTCCAACGCAATTGTTTCATGTGCAATATATCTAAGTTACGTTTTTTTATGTTTTCTTTGAACCAGCACTCAAGGGATGACCCCTACACATGCAATGTTTTGTATTAGAATTAGGAAATTAAACAATGGGCAGGAGGAAAGAGGGAGAAGTGTTTGTGGATACTCGATTTGAACTTTTCTACATGGAAAGTGGCAGGAAAGACCCCTGAAGAAAGTTCATTTAACATACAATGCGTTCTGCTAAAAAATTAACTGTAATGTGTAATGCGTAGTGCATTTCACTGTCCAGTCAGCAACAAATGGATGCGCTCTCAAAGAAAATCGTGCTAAATGCAAAAACTTGCAAGTAACGAGAACAAGTTCCCTAATTTCTCTAGAGCAATTACCATTATAGTCACACTAAAACAGTGAAATACAACCCATATTGCTTTGATGTGCTAGCGAATCAATAGAGTTGGATACCCTAGGGTTGTAAGTGTCACAAGGAAGGTCATTTAGAACGGAGGCACCGCTAAACCCCCCGGGGGTATATTGAAATGTTTTGACCGTCATTACATGTGTCAACGGGGGTAAAAAGCAGCCCAGTCTACTTCAAGGCTAGCAGGAGCCAACTAAACAATTCCACTATATTTCCACAGGACTAACAGTAAAGCCCCAGAGTTCAGCTATTTGTCTTTTTAACGTTCTTACTGATTATTGAGGTTGCTCTTCGGGAGTATCGTGTTGGTTGTGGTTTCTAGCCTCTCGTTTGAGTTTTGTGGGTCGGATCATTCACAATGAACACAATGAATGGGCCAAGTTAAGTTAGCTTGGTTGCGGTAGTGTTGTTAAATTTTATTAAGCTTCATGCATTCTTAAGCAGGAGTTGGATAGTCTCCAACTCTTCAGCAAATACTGTAGGCTGCGGCCTGCTCCGGGCTTTTGAAGTTGCAACTAGAAGTGACTGGAAGATATCTGAAGGCCTTCTGAGGCGAGGATGATGCTACATTTTATTCTTAGTGATATGATCCACCGTCTGGTTAACGCTTATACAGCTTGGTACTGACTTAAATGTTTTCACGTACCCCTGAATTAATTTTGAACTCATTTGATGAAATCCCATCAATAACAACAGTGCGATTCCTGAGAAAACTCGATATTAATCTGTAGAAATTATCAACGGCACTAAAAGCAACAAATTTGTTCCGATAGGAATTCCAGAAAGTTCCCCGTAGCGCGCCCCTTTGGAAATTATACAGTCAGTGACTCCATGTACGTCGCAAGATGAAAATTAATCATATTTTCCATCAGTTTAGAAAGTGCAGACCAAATTGCAATTGGGCGATAATTTTCAGGCTTGTTAGCCTCAACCTTTTTGGGAATCGGCGTTATATTAGTAAGCTTCCAAGACTTTGGAAATTCGCCGGCATGATACAACGTGCTGAAAAGGGCGCTTAACAGCCGCGCTAGCATCAAAGAACACTATTTCAAGACCAGTGGCGGAATCCCATCCGTCCCAGGAGAACTGTTTAAAAACTCAACAGAATATCTACGTCATAATAAGGGGTACTCTGTCGAGCTCGGGCGGTGGTCAGCCAAAAGGTTAGCTTTATCAATCGGGTCAGTGAATATTTGATCATTCTTTAAGAGACTCGGAATTGAAGAACTTGAATTATGCCTTGCTCTTTTAACAAATGACCAAGAGCTCTTGCTATCCCATGGAGTAGGCGCTTATCGTACAGATTTATTTTTTCACTCCTTAGTACATTGGCACATAAATATCTTGCCCTTTTACGTAGCGAATTAGTTTCTGCGTTTTTGTTTCTACGCCAAATACTGAATGCCTCCTCTTTTGAACTGGCGGCATGTTTTGTACGTTTGATTATACAAAGATTTCGATCTGGTTTCCATGATGGAATAAAAGTTTTCATTCTTAAAAAAACGATGTTTGCAACCGTTTCTGCTATGGCATCGATATTATTGTTCAAGAAACATAATTTCCACTTCCAAATTCGTTGAGCTCATTCCAATGAGCCTTTTCGTAAAAATATATTTTAAACGTTTAGTAGCTGATTTCACAACGTTGTGAAGTTTTGAATATAACAAGAAGGCGAAGATAGTGCAGTGATCGCAGTTGCTGAGAGGTGCACAAACACTAACTTCATACTTTTGGGGGTATAAAGTTAGAAAAAGGTCAAGCGTATTTCTTTAGTACCCTTCAACACAAGGCATATGTGTTGGCTTGTTTACTGATTACTCACGGTGGTTGTTCATGGCAAATAACTCAACATACCTGACAGAAATAACATGATGAAAGCATTTTTCAAGAAAGATTATATGCTTTTCTGACCACATAAAACAGCTGAAGGGTGTTTTTTATAGAGATATAGAACTTCGAAATAGAATAAAATAAAGATGAATTTTTTAAATTGATATGATATTTATTTATTGAAAAGATAATATTCTACTTTTATGATTTAAATATGTCTTTTGATATATGAGAGCTATGGCTGGCTGGGACGTAGTCTAATCTGGAGGTCTAATTTTTCGTACATTTTTCCAACATTTATAGCAGTATAGTGGCAAGAACGAGATGAGACTAACAACTTCACATATCCCCAGAGAAAATAGTCTAGCTGCGATCGCACGATTTTGTTAGTCAATTTAGGGGTTCCAAAAGTCTAACTATGTTTCCTTTAATAAATCATTTCTGGCACAATCTGTGTTATATGTTGCGCTGTCACAGCTCCTGCACATAATAGTTGTTCATTTGATAAATGAAAATATCAGTAATCATAGCGCTACACCGGCCTCGATTGACTATTAATGTGGTGATCAGCATCGTTTTTAGAGAAATACGGACCATTGATTCCAACAGCCCATAAAACACACTAAACAATAAGTTTTTCTGGATGTAATGGTGTCTTAATGCAATTGACTATTTGATTTTTATCTTGGAGCTCGGGTTTTGAAGCTCCCAAGATATTTTTTTATTAAAAGTCTTTGTTCATAAATTTCTGCAGCTTATATGTTAACAATGAGAAGTTTCTAGATTTCGAGCATTTGAGCAACTTCTAGATAATTTACTTAACATCTTATTTCTTGACTTAGATATAACTACATACGTTAATGTTAAAACTATGAGGCTATCGGAAAATGTTGAGTAGAATTATAAAAATTTGAGCCATATTATATTATTTAAATTTTAGTAGTAAAGGATTTAGTTATGTGGAAAAACTCACAATTATTTGAACTATTTCAAGTGAACATTAAACGCACCAATCTGTGTGGCCGTTTAGTAAAGCAACGGCAATAATAATCAATACGGGTACATAAGTGGTATAATATTTCGAAGGACATTTGACAAATATGCTGTGCAAACGTCAGGCACCAACATCATGTTTATTTGGTCACTAAAAGTTTTGACAATTTGACACTTCTTATCTATACACAAATGTGTCCGCAAGACTACCTGCTACCTTACTTATGTAATGGTCAAACTAACCAACTGGTCACACTACAAATACACTTGAAGAGTATTCTCTATCCAACTACAGCACTTTTGTTTATTAACGTATCTATTCAAACAAAAGTGAGCTTAAGCTTTAAGCAAAATTCAGTGATCAGTCTACTAATGTTGAAATGCTAAACCCAATTAAACTAAAAATAAAAATGTTTATTTTTATACCTCTATAACAAACACACTATATAAGTAACTTAATACAATTTCACATGTATAAAAGTGTTGATTTATTTTTTTCGTTTGTACACATGATTTTAGTGCTTGTGTGTTATACTTTTAGTAAACGTTGATTTGCGGTTTTCATACACTTAAAACGTAAAGTGCTGGTCTTGTCGTTTATATCCTTAAATTTGAAACGTATAAAATTCCTGCAAAAACAAGTTTCTAGTGATTTTATCTTTATCTATTTCCATGTTTACAAGTGCAGTTAGTTTATTGTTGTTGTTGTTAACAAAAAAAATATACTAAAATTGCAAAGGATTTTTATATGAGAATTCG
This sequence comes from Trichopoda pennipes, assembly GCA_030448955.1. Taxonomy (NCBI): domain Eukaryota; kingdom Metazoa; phylum Arthropoda; class Insecta; order Diptera; family Tachinidae; genus Trichopoda; species Trichopoda pennipes. The sequence goes on from JASKUP010000023.1 coordinate 13,636,977, forward strand.
AATTCAATTCAATGAAGCAAAGAAAACACACAAATAGAGGCAAAAACAAACTTTTAGAAAGCAATAAAAAACAACAACAACAACAAAAAATTAAGCTTGTTGAAAATCGTTTTACTTATCGTAATATAACTTTTATTAGATTGATTTATTTCTAATCTCTAACATGTAATTTTCTATCGAATTGAAATGTTTAATGGCGAAGTGTAAAGACACTCATTTTAGACAAAATGCAAATCAATAGAAAAATTAAATGAGTGATATGTTTTTGGATAATGTTATAACAGGGTTTTATTTGCTGGCGTAAAGTTTTTCTACAAATACAACTGGAACGAAAAAACGCATTCCGCACAATGTTAAACATTCACCTTAAAAAAATAATTTGCGTGAAACCGAAAGATAAAACTCAATTGGAAGACAAGAAAATTCTCAATAAAATAATTGGAAAATACTAAATTTTAAAAATATTTGTTTTTATTTTCAGTTTTATTCGACCTTTTTTTTAAATTTCTATTAAATTTTAATCTTTTTACTCGGTCCTTTAATTTATAACGCTTTATTTTTCTTTTTTTCTCTCAATATTTCGCTTTCCTTTGGAAAGCTTCTTCAGGAAATTATTTTTTATATTTTGAAAAACAAAAATTATAACAATTTGAAAAGAAAAAATTTTTGAAAAACATTTGACAAAACATATAAAATGAATTAATTAATTAATTAATTTTATATATATAATTAATTAATTAATTAATAATTAATTAATTAATTTTATATATATAATTAATTAATTAATTAATTAATTAATTTTATATATATAATTAATTAATTAATTAATTAATTTTATATGTTTTGTCAAATGTTTTTCAAAAATTTTTTCTTTTCAAATTGTTATAATTTTTGTTTTTCAAAATATAAAAAATAATTTCCTGAAGAAGCTTTCCAAAGGAAAGCGAAATATTGAGAGAAAAAAAGAAAAATAAAGCGTTATAATTTAAAGGACCGAGTAAAAAGATTAAAATTTAATAGAAATATTTGTTTTCGTATATTTTTCATATGTGCTCTAGAAAAGAAGAAAATAAATAAAGTGAAATAAAATAAAAATCGTAAAAAAAAGTTAAACAGAAAAACAGTCACTCTATACAGTTTATGGCTCATTTGTTTACGTTAAAGATTGTAAATTGATCTATCGCAGAATGCGTTACACATGACAAATTTCGTTCAACACAAAAATTGTGGGCATGGAAATTTACGAATATTTCATGTCTATAAAAGAATATTCATAACAAAAAGTTGGTCGTTCATGGCAAATATTTTTATAGCATTAAGAAATTAAAGAAAAAACCAAGAAAAGCATCACTCAGATGACTGGATCCGGTTAAATTATTTTTTTTCATATTAGGCCATATTATTGATATTTTTTGTCGTTAGCTAAAATTATATGACCTTCCGTAGGAGAACTTCTTAAGCCTATAATACTAAAGTGTGTTTTTTAAGCCTAGATTAAATATTAAAACTTTGGAAATTATTTCGTTTATACGGCCACTGCAGCTGTAAAGGGTGGTCCAACCATAGTGTATGGTGTTAAATGTGTCACACCTTAATGTCAAGTTTTTGCCTAACTTAATTCGATCGATTCAACCATCGATAGGTATATAATTAAGCTGCGCATTAAGATTGTTGCTGCCTTTTAGGAAAATTGGCATTTATTATCAAAATGCACTCCTTCCACTTTAGGACTTTTTTTTAGTTAGCATAATCGCCCAAGCAAATCACATTTATAGGAAATATGAAAACACTTGTGCTGCTCGCTTAGTTCCTTCTACAAAAACTATTTGACGGAATCTCACCATCATGTGTCACCGATGATAAAAAGGAGTTCCGTCCCCTAAAGGCTGGCAGGGAGCCAACTGGACAACTCCACGTTATTTCTACGGGAACTAGCTGTTCTCTTACTGATTATTCAGTTTGGCCCTTCGGGAGCATCGTGATGGTTGTGTTTTCGCGGTCCTCATAAAATGATCAACGGGCCAGGATCATACAATACAATGGCTTTCATATCGTGGTAATATAAATTGGCTGCCACTATAATATAATTTGACACCATTGGACTTTTATCCTTGGGGATATTTAAGCGAAAAAGTGCTCGTCAAAGAGCCAAGAACAATTTAAGAAATAAATCGGCATACTTAAACATTAAACCTTAATTATATAGCCAGAACTGAAATTATGGACTATCAGATAGATGATTTAGAATAATTTAGAAAAATAGAATTTTCCAAAAACATTGAGTTTCTTTTTCTCGACAAAGCCTTCACAAGTCTTTTCTGGATAAAATGAATAAAAATTTTTTATAAACATGACTCACACCTTTTTTCTTTCAAAACTTTTTCTTTTTTCTACCATAAAATTGAATTATTTTGTAGATTCCTCTTAACCGTGTTATATAAACTTGCTTAAGTCTTTTTAATTTAAATTTTATTTTTTATATGACATTTCATTTTTTTCTCTGCTGCTTTTGGATGGTCGTAATAGAGTCCAAAAGTTAAAGTGACATATTTCAATTTTATAATAAAAATTACATTTTCATTTAGCTGCACGCTATTAACACTTATATCCATTTTGCCATTTGAGTATAATTTATTTTATTTCTACAGGGTGATTTTTTTAAGAAAATATAGATGCCATTGATTGGATGGAGAAGTGGTTTCAATAGAATGGTATTACTTGTTGTACGACAAGCGCAACTTGTTAAAACACATTTTGACGATATTGAGTTGATATTGAGAAATAGACCCCAGGATTATTTCCGGTGGGTTCAGCTAAAGTTACTGCTGTATGCTGATAAATTAGCCAATAACTTTCACCTTTTAAGTCGCCAGCGATATTTAAAAATTATAAGTCCAAAATTGACTGCGTCAAAACTAGTCACAGTGACTGTATACTCAATATTAATTTCAAAACACACTAGTTGTTCTGTTTCTAAAGCGACACAACTCGCAATTTTTTTTGTTTGTAAGAATTTAATGTGGACACTTCTATACCGTGTAAAAATCTCATATCATTTTCTCTACTCCTACCCCAAACGTACAGTTTTACCCTTCTTCTGGTTATAAAAGTGGCTTAAAAATTAAATTTTTACTTCTACTGAATATTTTTAAATTGTGAAGAGACGATATGTTAATTTCATATATTGAACTTTCAGATAAAAATAAATTTCGCATTAAAATATTTGGTCGTTATCCTTTGTTTTTGCAATTTAAAGTTTAATTGTTAAAAAAAACACCCTTTATAGCCATGTGTAGATATTAGGGTGGCCCTTAAAAAAAAAGTCGGATTTTTGTCATTCTCTTCCGCTACAATAAATAAAAATTTCATTAGAGTGGCCCGAGAAAAAATGCGATTGAGTTACATACAAAAGCTTAAGCAAAATTTTGACATTAGTTCTGTTAACGAAATGTGCTTGCGATGATAAGCTATTATCGGTTTTAACAGGAAGCGAAAAAGTGAAAAGGTTAGCAATAATTATATCAAGCGGCCACATTGAGAAGTCACTTTATGTTCCTGCTTTGGAAAGTGAAATTGGAAATTTTTGATAAAATTAACGGAAACATATCACAGGCTTCTGTGAAAAAATTACCAAATCATTTATGGTACCTTAGTTTTAAAAATGTTGCTCTGGCATTTTTTGATTCTATAATACCACCTTCTACACTGGCAAAAATGGTTCGAGCTTTGAAAAACGAGATATGGTGTTAAGCAGTTTATTTTAAGAGACACAGAATTTCTGTAAGAATATCTTACAAGTTAAAATAAAATAACTGCCTCCACTGATGGAGGCATACAATACGATACTTTCAAAAGATGACGAGCAAAAATAATACGCTCTAAAGTTTGTCAAGGACTATAGTAACAAGTATTCTGGATGCGATCATTCAAAAATTTTAAAATTCAAAGTTTATTGTTTTTGCTTTTTTTATAATTTTCTTTATTCAAAAAATGCAAATAATAATTTTATGTTATTAAGTTGTTTGGATTTGTTTCGCCAGTAAATGAAATACTACATAATAGCAATAAAGGACGAAGACTAGACATTCTTGAAAACACGGATATCTACAAAATAGAAAGATTTAACAGTGACATTATTATAAACCACGACCTTAGACACCATTTAAACCTCACCCTCGAACAAACGGAAAACACCCCCAACGGACACATGTATCTAGATAATAATAAAAGACGGAAATATTGAAAATTAGCCCGGCATAAATGCCCGGTGGCGGTAATTTTACCTACATAAGTAATGTGTGGTAAGATTTACCAAACATTACGTGTATCTCGTAACCTGACGACGGCCAAACCACTGGGGCTTTAAAGCCGAGGATTAATTTCTAGCAATAGGTCATTCCTAGTTGCAGTTTCGGAGGTTTCGAAGCAGGGCCGCCAATCCCCATTCATTGCTGAAGAGTTGGAGACTATCCAACTCCCGGTCCAGAACACACGAACACCATGGTCACTGGATCCGGACCATTTACCCATTTTTCTCAGTAAAGGTGAGATGAGGCCAGCCCCTTAATCACTTTCATGAGGGCCGCGAAACCACAACCACCACGATACTCCTGAAGGGCCAGCCTCAATAATCAAACAGAGAACAACTAAAATGCTAAAAAACCAAAAAGCTGAACTCTGGGGCTTAATGATTCCCGTGGAAATAACGGGGAGCTTCCAGTTGACTCTTTGGTAGCCTTCAGGCAAGTGGGTCCCCTTTTTTCCCCGGTGACACATGTAATCACGGTGAGAATACGTCAAGGCATATAAACGTGCCCTCCGGGAGGAAGGTACAAACACAATAAAAGAACTTACTCACCAGTACAGTTTTTTTTTGTAATATGGCTTGAGAGTGATGACCTTACATCGAAAGCGTTCGCCGTTCAGAGCCAGCAAAGATGGAAAAAACTGACAAAGTAATAATTTTATGTTTATTTTGTAAAAAGTTGTAAATGTAAAGAATGTTGAAAACTTCATAAGCAACAGTTTTCTTTTCTACAGTTTTAATGTTAAATCAATTATTTTGAACTCGAATTTGAACACATTAAATTTTTTCACGATAATTTGTATACCTAAATTATCCAAACTAAGAGGCTGAGTGTAAAAAATCTGAACAAAAAAAATTGCCATATAGCTAAGAGTCACCCTAGTAATATATGCATGTAAAAATATGTATACATATTATGTAAATGCATGCATTGGTGCAGTCAGACCGTCTTTGAAGTGTCATCAACTTTATAGAAGCACGTATGCAAATTCTGCGCTCATTTTTATTTTCTTTTATTTTCCTTAATTCCATAACAGATTTACATTACTGTGTACACGTAAATAGTAAAACTTTTATACTTTGTACACTTGTGTATGCAATTATGTGAATGTATTAAAAATCGTTTAAAATGTGTAAGTATGTTAAATGGGTGCGTATATGTGTGTTAACATAATTGCTCTTTAGAAAAATGACGGAAATGTTCACGGAAATGACCTAAAGGTTGATAAACGCAAAAAATGCATGTCGTGTTTTCCATGTAATTATGTCTGTTCAAGATCTTTTATAAATTAAATACATAAATAATCTTTCTATGCCAGGGTCTGTTTCATGAAAATTTAATTGTAATGAAGATGCTTATTAGTTGTCGGGCGAAAAAATAACTTTAATAGCAACAACAACAACTACAGCAGCGAATAAAAAAAGGAAGGAATATATTAAGTAAAGCAGAGCAAAATATTTATAAAAAATTATTAATTTTATATTTAATAAAATATTTTTTTCACCTTAATATGACATCTATAGGGTGGTAAAGGAACATTTTAGAAATTCGAAATGAAAGCAAAAATTTGTAGGTACCCACTCCACCTGTGGTGTTGGACATAGAAACAAGAATGTAACGCCTATTTAACGCCGCGTTACTTTTATGCGAGACCTGCCATATTAAATTATCGTTCGTTAATCCTTTTGAAGCCTTTAACTTTTAGTATCAAATGGCAAAGGATTTTGTAACTTTTAAGTTAAAAATACTAAACACAACGACAAAACTAAAGCACAAATATTGAAGTGCTAAAAATTATTGATTTAATTAAAAATATGTTTTGTTTCTGTGCCAGTGACAGAATAAAAGCTAAACAAGATTCCGATAAGAGAAAACAAGCAGCCTATGATAAAAGATCCGCTATACTAGGGAGGGTGAGCTTCTGTAATATTGCAACACTTTTTGAACTGGCAGCTATCTTGTCAGCTTTCAAGTGATTTTTGTTGAGTTTGGCTTAAACATGTATAGACTGAAGGCTGAACAACATTTCCATCGATCCGATTTTCATAAGTGAATTTTGTTTATGGAAGTGGTTTGAATGGATACGTCAATAAACAAAACTGCTATATTTGGAGTGATGATAGTCCTTAAGAGTATATCTAAGACATCGTAACATCCAGAATAACTGACTGGATTGTGTACTTTATAGGCTAATAAAATCATTGTTCTGTACTGCTTTAAAAATGTTGCTGGTCAGAACGTTACCATCAATGCCATAGAGCCATAATGACTGAAAAACTTAATGTGCAGAGGTGATTGTTTAAATAAGATGACGGAACATGTCGCCAAGTTCATGCTACAAGTGATACGTGATAAGACTTACATCTGCACCCAGCTGTGTAAGTCATTGTCAGATGGTGGATCATTACCGCTGTGGATGAAATGTAGCATCATCCTCGCCTCCGGTCACTCCATGTTGCAACTTCAAAAGCCCGAAGCAGGCCGCAGCTTTCACTGCTTGCTGAAGAGTTGGAGACTATCCAACTCCTGGTTTAGAACGCATGAAGGTTAATATAATTTAAGAACACGACGGCATTCATACTCAATGGATCTGGACCGTTCATTGTGTTCATTGCGAATGATCCCACCCACAAACTTAAACGAGTGCCCCGAAACACACAGCCACCACGATACTCCCGAAGGGCCAACCTCAAAAATCAGTCAGAGAACAGCTAAATGGCAAAAAATACAAATAACGGAACTCTGGGGCTTTATTGATTCTGGTGGAAATATATTGGATTGTCCAGTTGGCTTCTGCTAGCCTTGAAGGGGCAAAAGGGGCTCCCTTTTACCCCGAAGACACAAGTCTAGATCGTTGTGTGATCCATAAAGACTTATAAATGTGTGACCAGGGGGGCGTTGCTACAAGTGATTTATTGGAGGTATCATTTGGTGGGACCCTGCGATATGATGCCGCTAGAGAATTTTTGTGGGTATATGAGATGTCGCTGGCCTACGCCGAAAATCCTAAAACTACTGATAGTTTCAAAGATAATATTCGGCGCCTTATTAGCGATTATAGAGCAATAAATATTGGAAAAAATCATCGACGGTTGGGCCTGCAGAGGAGACTACGTTCGAGCCAGGCGTAGCGGTTATGAGTCCGAATTCATATTTAAATAATAATCTTAGAACAATACATTTCGAATAAAGTAAATTTATGTCAATTTAAAAATTGTTTGATTTAATTTGTTTTCTTTCTTTCTAAAGTTTTATACCTCTATTAAAACACTCTATGCCTGAAGTACAATTTAATTAAATATGCAGAGCTAATGTTTTTCACCTCCTTCTCCTCATTATCATTATATTAAGTTTTGCAAATTTAGTATAGACTCATCCTACTTGAAAACTACAATGGCCATATTAAAACACAAATCAATCATGGTAAGATTATTCTGACATTAAAAGGCCTGTGGTAGTAGACAGTTTGATAATGCAAAGTCACTTTAAAAGCAGGGATCTTAGGCATACAATATTTAGTTTGAGTTTTTCCCTCTTTGTGCTCTACGTTATTTATAATTAATATTAAGCAATTGAAAACATATAAAATTATATTTAAATTTTTAATAAAATAAAAAACAAAAAAAAAAGAAAATAAACAAAACAAAAATAATACACATCAATTTTAATATTTCTTATCATTAATACAGTCATTGCACTTTAGTATTACCTATGGTTTCCCCTTTTTCAATATCAACTTTAAGCGAACCATTGATGCAAGAGGAAAATATGAAAGCAAATTTCAATAAATTAACGTTTTTAAAAATCATCTTGGATTTAAAGGCGAAACAAAAGAAAAATTTTAAAAGGTATACAATGAAATACATAAGAAATGCAGTTTTTATGTGTAATAAATATTGATGCAACAGCATGTTTTTCAACATGAAGGTTTTTCAACATGAAGTTTGTTTTCTAAAACGAAATGAAATAACAAATTTTGAGTTTCGAATAAGATAAGTTAAATCTTTATTGCATTACGAAGAGAAAAGCTTGGCAATTATGAATGAAAAATGATATCCGGCAAATGTCCACCAAAATGGCGATCCTATTTCGTTGATCACATCACGATTCCAAATTATTAGGCTGAAATCAATTCGATTAGCTATGTATACATAGCTCAACAAAAAATAATCCAGTGGTGATAAATCATACGATATGGTTGGCCCCTTAACTACTGATTGTCGTGAAATTATGCGATGGGGAAATTTGGTTTGCAATAAATTGATTATTTCGTTGGCGTTCTAGCAGGTGGCAACATTCATTCATCTTCTAACAAAAACAGCCCAATCACACAGGCTACATACATAGCGCACCATACAGTGACACGTTGAGCATGCAAAGACGCGGCAATTTTGCTTGCTGGCATATCCTGACAAGTGAAAATGGGCTTTACTCCGTTTGTTCGTGAGTAAATTGAGCGAATCTATCAGTGATATCCACGACGTCAATAATAAGTAAAATTGAGTTGTTACCGTTACCGCATTTCTGGCCTTATCTTGGAAAATAAACGACCCAATCACCCCTCCTCCAGACCACATAGCGCATCCTACAGTGACAAGAGCAAACAAAGGTTTGTCAATAATCGCTCTACGATTTTCTGAAGCTCATATGCGGCAATTTTGCTTGTTCATATTCCCTGACAAACGAAAATGGGATTCGTCTGAAAAAAAATATTTTTTTAAAAAAAAACCAACCGATTGTTCTTAAATAAATTTAGCGAATTTTCGAGGTGAATGCTTTTTTGGCTTCAATTCCTGCACCAGTTGAACCTTGTAAGACTTCAAAGCCAAAGCCTGACGCAAAATTCACCATGTAGTGGTTTTTGATAACCCCAATTCTTGAGAACGTCGAGGAATTGACAAATTCGGATCTACTTTAACATTGTGCCTCCGGCTGCGATGCTTTCAGTTGAGCCACCCCGTCAAACATGCGTTTCTATTCACACATTTTGTATGGAGCCTGTTGGCTCAAATCTAACGACCAAATTCTTATTAGCGTTCTCAGACGGACGATTATGTTGTTTGAAAATATCACGAATTTTACGAAATATAACTTTAACAGAACCATAATTTTAATAGTGGATTTTAGTTATTTAATAAGATTTCCGTGCAAAAGTGAAAGGGCGATATTTTGATGTCACTGTGTGAAATGGTTAAAATAACAGTAACATATTTTAAGAGGAAAAATGTAATATTTTTGATACGTATTTTAGAAAGAATTTTATATTTATTTAATTTAATTAATTTGTAGCAAAATGGGTCCTTAATAAAAAAAAGTTTAAGCGATTTAAAAATTCTTTTAAAAAATTACCAAAATTACCGAACTCAAATCACTTCTCAAAGCACCCTGTGTATCACAATGCTATTTTTCGTCATGAGTAAAACTGTGAATAATAATAACTGCAAGTTAAACAAACTCACTGGGAATATATATATCAAAGCTAACAGGGCTCCTTCTCTACATTTTCAAGTTGTTTTTTATTACTATTTTTGCTCCATGACCATTATTGTCATCAGGATCATCAGCATTTTTATTCAGCAAAAGAAGAGAAAAAATATTGAAATAAGTCAGCAAAAAGAAAAAGTTAACACAAAGAAGAAGAAGAATGTAAAAAATATTAAAACAATATAATATTTGTATATAAATACTAACGAAACTCTCTTCTGCATATCAGTAGGAAATTTAAACAAAATTTTAAACACACCAGCATAAAAATGTCAACACGCACACAAACATTTTCATTTTAAGTGAGTAGAAGAGCCAGTGCATACATCGGGTTTTTCAACCATAAGTTGGCTTTTCAATTATGGCAACAGCATAATAGTTTTGACATTTAGCTTTTTTACATCTTTGCATTGGCAGTTGTTACAATGAATTCACTATCACACGAAAATCACATTAAAATAACTAAAATCCACTATGAAAATGATAGTTCTGTTAAAGTTATATTTTGCGAAATTTGTGATATTTTCGGACAACATAATCAATCGTCCTTCTGAGATCGCTATTAAGAAAATGGTTGTTAAATTTGAGTCGACAGGCTCGATACAAAATTTGCCGACACCAACGCCTGTTCCACTGAGTGATTGCTGAGCCTTTGTAAATATCTATCACTGAATTCGGCAATTTCCTCTTTAACTGTTGGAATTTTAAGATCGCAATAAATATTTTTATTACCTATAAACTACGGAGGAGAATTACTTCTTGGTATTTTGAACTGGAAGAATTTGAACTTCGGAGAATTTTAATATTTGTAAAGCTGGCTGGTTTCCAAATTTGTATTCTAAAAGTGCGAACTGGTTTTATTATAGTTTTTATACATTATTATTTTATTCTCCATTGGTCAATCGGTTATAGCCCTAAAAGCCAATATATTTTCTTAAATTTTTTGTTAAGTTGCTAACATTTTCTTGTAATCTGGTCTCCCCAAGTTAGCCTTCCAACAAGGTGAAGTCCTAGATGCTTTACATCATTTGAATGTGAATAAATTGATCCATTTAAGGGTAATGGTGGACAGTCATTTTTTTAAGGTGTAAACGTCACTTGTATAGACTTTTCCTTGTTGACCAATCTCCATCCAGGCTTAAATATTTTTGTAAAATATTAAACGCTACAAAGTGAGAGTTTTGGAAAACCATTATAACAGTGCTATCGAGACAATATTGCTATAGTTTTATCATTTGTTGTTGGGATATCGGAGGAAGAAATTTTAGCAAAGTACTGGCCCCAAAAAATTTTCTTGTGAAATGCCAAATTGTCTCCATTTAAATGCACATGTTTTGCTCTTGATTTTAAGGAAGAACTTTCGTAAGACATAAAAAGGAGCTGATAGCGTATAGTAGGCCAGAATACCATACTCTATCAAAAGCCTGTGGTATACGAATTAACACTGCACTGCAATATTGTTTCAGAAATATGTTTCACAATGCGGTGACACTGTTTTTTTTTTTGTTTTTTAAAGAGAAGTAGCACTTCAGGCAACAATGCCTATTTAGTTAAGTACCGTGCTACATTCTTTAGGAAAGGGATAGAGAAGAGATGAAACAGGTGGTGAAAGTAAATGGATAGTCGGATATTAACTGCCGTATAAGACAGCACAGCGACCAGTGACATCGCTGAGCAGCCCCACCGACAGTAAATTTTTATTTTTGTAGTGAAAAAAACCAAGGTCTTCGTTGGGAATCGAACCTACAACCTCCATAGTGATAAGCTAGTACACTACATTTTAGCCTACAAGGGCACCCCTCATGTAACACTGCTTATGCCTGATGCTGTGGAACTCTGTTCTGTGTTTCTAAAACAGGTAGCTTCCTTTCCTGTAATAACTTTTCAAATATCTTAGAAAGTATTGGCAATAAACTTATTGAGGTATTCGCAGTTAGTAAGTGTTCCAGTTTATTTTGTTTAGGAATCATAATTAAGCCATAATATAGCACAACCATAATATACAATGTGGTTAAAGAAATCACACTTTTTTTGGGAAGCATTTAAATATTTTTGCTGAAATTTTGTCGTAACCTGGACCCATTTTATTGTTAAACTTTACAATGAATTTTTTAACCTCATTGGGAATAACCTATTTTATTGGATGACTTATTTGTTCAATTGTTCGTGCTTTTGCTATTGGTTATCAAAACCAAATGGTTGGAAAATTTTCCTTCAAAGCACTTGCTTTAGACAAGTCGGATTTGCCCAAGCCCCACTAGCATTTTTGTAAAGAATGTTTTTTTTTATCGTTCTGTTAACATATCTTGTAGCTTTTCATTCCTTTGAGTTGGGATCAAGTTTCGTATAAAATGTTTTTCCGAATTAATTTTTAAACACTTTTATCCTCCGTTTTAGATGATTGGATGAATTATTTAAATTATCTTTATCCAGTATACTTCTGATTCTTTGCTATATCCTTCGTAAACATTTTCTATTCGTTATCAGATTTCCGATTTTCCAGGAAATTCTAATATCACATCCATTCGACTGTTTAGTTGCTGTTATAGATACGAATACTACCTCACAATTAGAGAAATTAGAGAAAACGTAAGATGAAAGCGTAAAACTGCACTTCTTACTTCACTATTATTCCCATTTACCCTCAGCATGAGCTTAATCAAATTATACTTTTTTTTTTCTTTTTAATTAATATTAATAAAAGAATTTGTTAAGGGAATAACGCATAAATAAAATAAATTAAAAATTGTATTTTCTTATATTTAACTGATCATACCCCTTACGAATGTACTCATGTACACCAGTAATAAAATTGCAAAAAAAAAAATACTTGTTTAAATGACTGTGAGTGCCGCATGTGTGTGTGTGTGTTGATGTTAAATAAAGCCAGCTTAAATACCTGCTACTCCAATATATGCACACACACATACAACATAAAAGCATCCAAGTGTTAATACTATATACTTGTGTGTGTGTGTGTGTGTGTGTGTGTGTGTAGTCGTGTCTGTAAGAATATCCAGCTTGTATATTTAAAGTAGACCATATAAAAGTTTTTCAATTAAGTGCAAGTTGTCCTAGTTATGCAGTCATTCTTTATATATTCCGGAACATTTACACATATTTATATTTTCTAGCAACTAAATACCATTATCATTCGAATAAAATTTACTCGATTATGCTATAAAAAATTATATACACAAAGTTTAACTGCAGCAAATTTCGTATACCAAAACTTGAATATCCTACTAATTCGCAAAATATTGCAATCTTAAAATTTAATCGGTTACTGGAATTTTATCCGCTACAAATTATACCCTAATAATTATTATAATTTCAATTTTTATTCTTAGAATATTTGTATGTATATTCCTGCATAAATTAAATAAGAACACCCATTATAGAAAATATATCATAGCGAAGCCAACGAAGACAAAACACCCTGAACTATTCAAGATATTGTAAAAATGGCAACACAATTTAAAAAAAAATCGCTTCGTTTTTAAAACATTAAATAACAGTTGTGCTGCTGTAGTGTGGTCACCAATGGTGCTGTCGTCACCAACATTATTTTAACATAATTTTCTCTATTTGTCAAAATATGTTATTTTCATTAAATAAGGTCAAATTTGTTATGCAACACATGTCATAACATGAACATGGCATTTTAATCAAATTAATAAATTTTGTTATAAGCATTTTTATTTGAATTTTTGATATTTCAGTAATTTAATAAAAATGTTCTCTTGTTCTTGAAAACAAACTAACCCCCAAATCTGTCCATCTTTTTCAATTTGTTGGTAATTAAAAAATAAATTTTAATTTAACAGCGCCACATTTAGAATTTTTTTATAATATTAAAATTTGATTTATTTACGGATAATATTTGTTAATCATACCACACTTCTGCATGCTTAATTCAGATATTTCAAAATTTTAGTTATGAATTTCTTGCAACAAAATCTCAATAATAATTGATTAGTAGACTCTATACGATTCCTCAATCAATCATGATTTTCTGATAGAAAAAATTCATCGCTCATAATTTTTCTCTGGAAAATTTAATTAGTCGAAATAATGAAAGCATAATTATTCTAGTAAACATTTTTATTTTTCTGCAGAGAATTTCAGCAGTTATAACTTTTTAAACAATATTTTTTTCAGTTAAAATATTTTAACAAAAATATTTTTATCAGTCAGAAAATTTATCAAATAATTTTCGTCATATATAGACAATCATTATAGACAATCTTCATTAGGCAAAATTTTTTATAGAAAATTTTCTTTAGTAAAAATTGTTTTATAGACAATTTTCAACAGTAAAAATCTTTCTATAGAAAATTTGCATATGGCAAAAATTTTTCTAAAATTTTGCATCTGTTACGGAAATTTTTCTATAGAAAATTTGCATCTGTTACGGAAATTTTTCTATAGAAAATTTGCATCTATTACGAAAATTTTTCTATAGAAAATATGCATCGGTTACGAAATGTTTTCTATAGAAAATTTGTATCTGTTACGAAAATTTTTTTATAGAAAATTTACATCTGTTACGAAAACTTTTCTATAGAAAATTTACATCTGTTACAAAATTTTTTCTATAGAAAATTGGCATCTGTTACGAAATTTTTTCTATAGAAAATTTGTTTCTGTTACGAAAATTTTTCTATAGAAAATTTGTTTCTGTTACGAAAATTTTTCTATAGAAAATTTGTTTCTGTTACGAAAATTTTTCTATAGAAAATTTGTTTCTGTTACGAAAATTTTTCTATAAAAAATTTGTTTCTGTTACGAAAATTTTTCTATAGCAAATTTACATCTGTTACGAAAATTTTTCTACAGAATAATTGCATCTGTTTCGAAAATTTTCTATAGAAAATTTGCATCTGTTACGAAAATTTTTCTGTAGAAAATACGCATCTGTGTCTATACAAAATTTGCATTTGTTTCGAAACTTTTCTATAGAAAATTTGCATCTGTGTCGATAATTTTTCTTTGGAAATTCGCATCTGTGTCGAAAATGTTTCTATAGAAAAATTGGCATCTGTGTCGAAATTGTTTCTATAAAAAATTGGCATCTGTATCGAAAATGTTTCTATAGAAAAATTGGCATCTGTGTCGAAAATGTTTCGATAGAAAAATTGGCATCTGTGTCGGAAATGTTTCTATAGAAAATTGTCATCTGTGTCGAAAATTATTCTATAGAAAATTGGCATCTGTGTCCAAAATTTTTCGATAGAAAATTTTCATTAGTCAAAATTATTTTATTGGCAACTTTTGTCAGTCAAATTTGTTCTATAGACAATTTTCATCAGACAAAATTGTTCTATGGACAATTTTCATCAGACAAAATTGTTCTATAGACAATTTTCATCAGACAAAATTGTTCTATAGCCAATTTTCGTCAGACAAAACTGTTTTATAAACAATTTTTAACAGCAAAAATGTTCTATAGACAATTTTCATCAGATAAAATTGTTCTATAGACAATTTTCATCAGACCAAATTGTTCTATAGACAATTTTCGTCAGTCAAAATTATTCTATAGACAATTTTCGTCAGTCAAAATTTTTCTATAGACAATTTTTGTCAGTCAAAATTGTTCTATAGACAATTTTCGTCAGTCAAAGTTGTTCTATAGGCAATTTTCGTCAGTCAAAATTGTTCTATAGACAATTTTCGTCAGTCAAAGTTATTCTATAGACAAATTTTGTCAGTCAAAGTCGTTCTACAGACAATTTTGATCAGTCAAAATTGTTCTATAGACAATGTTATATAGTCAAAACTGTTTCGTAGACAATTTTGATCAGCCACAATTGTTCTATAAGCAATTTTCATCAGCCAAAATTGTTTTATAGAAAGCTTTCTTCAGCCACAATTTTTCTATAGACAACTTTTATCAGCCACAATTTCATCTGCTATAGTTGTTTTCCATAACTAAATTTTTATTAGATATAGTTTTCTACAACTAAGTTTTCATCAGATATAATATTGTTATAATTTTTCTATGGAAAATGATGAAAATCAGTCATAATATTTCTGCAGAAAATTTGTTGTCAGAATTTTTGTACAAAATATATTTAATCAGGTACAATTTTTTAAGAAATAAAGTTCGTGATCATTTTGGTATAAAAATTTTAACGATTTTTCTATTAAAAAATTATCATCAGTTATAAATTTTCAGTAGTCATAAATTTTCCATAGAAACTCTTGTGAAGAATATTTTTATTAGTGATGTTTTTTTTTTATGTTGTATCAGTGGTTATTGGCTTCAAGGGTCATAATTTTGCTGTAGAAAATTTTTGTATACAAACTGAGACTGATGAATATTTGTATAATTTTTCCTATTAAAAAACTTCCTGTTATAAACTAAAAGTTTTCACTTAGCATTATAAAAGCAGCATTAAAAATGTGTCCTTTTTTTGTATATTTAAGAAAAAGAATTTTAATTTTTTTATTCTTTCAATTTTTTGTACTTATTCTTCCCTAACCCAAGAAAATGATCAACACAAACGACCATAACAGCAATAAATGTGAATTTTAAGAAAAGTCATTTCGTTTACTTGCAATAAATGGGAATAATATATATTTTTGTTGTTGTTGCAGCTTTTAGTTTTCTTCTTTTTGGTTAATTTTATCAGAGGCTTAAGATTTCGTTTTACAATTTTCAAACTTTGGCAAAGAAAGAAAATTAAATACAAGAGAAATGCTTTATGCGTAAAAAAGAAATCCTTATGGTTTTCTTATATTTTAAAAAGTTTTTTTTTTGAGTTTTCAACAAAGATATAATCCTTGCGGCTAACAAATTATTACATGCTTTAGTGGAAGGACAAAATGGTAATTTTTTTACGGTTTCAATTTCTCAAATAATAGCTTTTTCTGAAGAATAGTTTATTTTCAAAAAAAAAAAAAATAATTAAAACTTTTTTATTTTAGTTTGGTAATAAAGTATTTTTTTAGCATTTCAAGTTATAACGTATAATTTAAATTATAAAGATATGATGGCTTTTTCAAAAAATCGTTATTTACTTTTACTTTTTGTATTGTATGTACTGCACGCTAAGGCAAGCCTGTGTACACTTTTCGAAGTCTACATGAAAATCCAAACTTAATAGAGGTCACCTTCACAATAAAAATGGTGAAATGTAGTTATTATTATTATTATTATTATTATTATTATTATTATTATTATTATTATTATCATTTGTTTTCCCATCTCTCGCACACGAGGTGCATAATGCGACCATCGGGCTGTATTTAGCCAAGGTGAACGCTTTACTAACATTGCCTAAAAACTCGGCCTTTGTGGCCTATTAATAGGCATGCATGATAGAGATGTTAGTCTTCCTGCATTACTTCATGCGTGAGCCCCTTCCTTGCTGGGGTGCGGCGAAGCTAGCACTAGGCATGGCGAGCCTTCATCCCTAGATGGCTTGTTTGTGGTCGCCAAAAGTGGTGCCGCGCCTCACCCCCTCACGTTTTGGTCCCCCCGGGGGCACATTTATAGGTCTTTATAGAATACTTAAGTATCTAGACCTGTGCCGCTGGGGGTATAAAGGTGCCCAGTCCCCTGAAGGCAGCAGGGGTCAACTGGAAAGCTCCACGTTATTTCCACGGGAATCAGTAAGCCCCAGAGTTTCCGCTAATTGTCTCTTTAGACTCTTAGCTGTTTCTCTGACTGATTATTAAGGTTGGCCCTTCGGGAGTATCGTGGTGGTTGTGGTTTTGCGGCCCCAGCATTAATTGATTTATGGTGGCCATGGTCATCTCCCCATTAATCACACCTACTGGTGAATGATCCGGATCCAGGGAGCATGCTAGTCATGTATTCTGGATAGGAGTTGGATAGAGTGCAGCTCTTCAGCAAGGGGTAGCGGTTTGCAACCCTGCTTTGAGATCGCTGAAATTGCAACTAGGAAAAACCTGTTGCAAGAATTAGTCTTCGGCTTCCTAGGACGTGAATGACATTGCTTTTCATTCACAGTGGTTTGAGCACCATCTGATTAAGGCCCACGGCCAGGTGCAGATGTAAATCTTATCACGAAATCATGTTTTGGTGTGGGGGGGCTCCACTGCTCTCCACTGGTACGGGTAGCATATTTTCCCCACCAGCACCAGTGTAAGGTGCAAGGGTGAGGTGCATCAATCTCGATGCAGTTTGGATTATCAAATGTTTGCTTCGTCACCGGTGAGCCGTGTAAGAGGTAGAGGCAGAAGCATTATCCACCAATTGCCCAGAGCCCCTTTAGCTGTCCGAACAGCTAGACCAGTTAGTATACCAGTCAACTGCCCACGCCGCACCATGAGGAAGGGAGGGAAATTCTGCCCTTATTATTATTAATATTATTTTTATTTATTTGTCTTATAATTAAAACTATAAACTTATATTCCTAAAGGCAACAGCACCTCCATTTTTACATATTTTTACGAAGATGCTTTGTTTAAGTTTAAAAAAGAAATAATAAAATAAGAAATAATAAATAAAAAAAATAATAAAAAAGTGTAAAAAAATTAACGAAATGATCTATTTAGTGTTTTACACACTCCATAATTTTCTAAGAAATCTTATACACACAAAACAACAACAATATTGGTTTGAGAAATTCCAGGAACAAAAACAACTAGCACAGAAAAAAAAACACAGCCCAGCAGGCATCTACACTGAATGATAATGACAATAACAATATGGGAAGATGTTAAAGTAGAATAATTTTGTAAATGCGAGAACTGCTTTAAACAGCTGTATAAGTACGAATTGCTAAGTAAATGAGTTAAATGTTAGTTGAAACATTACGGAGAAAAGATAACGAAAGAAAAGAAAGCATATTTTGGGCGTTACAGCGGTAAAGTTACCATCGTGTAAATTTTGTGTGTATTGAATGGGCATAAATCGTTTAATTTAA
This sequence comes from Trichopoda pennipes, assembly GCA_030448955.1. Lineage (NCBI taxonomy): Eukaryota > Metazoa > Arthropoda > Insecta > Diptera > Tachinidae > Trichopoda > Trichopoda pennipes. The sequence goes on from JASKUP010000023.1 coordinate 13,655,668, forward strand.
TTTCAAACTCTAAAGTGCTGTGTTATTATTTTGCAAGAAAAGAACACAATATAGCAAAACGTTTCTTTAAAGGAATAAAATTAACAATTATATACTTATTTTTGAGCGGATATAATATATCTATTGGATTGCGTTAATGTATTTACAATATTAAAAATTTATATTTTGTTACATAGTTCAGCTTTCTTAAGAAATTTAATTAAAAGGATTTGTTGGATTGTATGGGATTTGAGAAAAATTCCAGTGGATTGGAGCTTTATGATATTGTAGCTTTAATAAATTGGATTTATGGGCATTAGTACAGGAGATGATAGGATTTGGTTAGAAAGGGCAGGTTACAGTTACAAACAAGTTGTTAAGTTCGGATTATATATAGAACCAAAGGTGAATTTTATGTGACCTAAACGCAATCTCGCCAGTTTAATTTGATTTAACAGGTAGATAGTTTCTATTAATATTCTTAGTTGGGTTAGAATTTACGTGTTTATGCCAAAATGAAGTTCCATCAAAAATATTGTTTTTAATTTTATTGTTCTAAAAATTTACTATGTACAACTCTGTGTTATAGTTTTGTGTTAAGTTTTAGTGAACTCTTTATCCTTTATGTTGTTTATAGTTTTTCCGCCAGTAAATGAAATACTGTTGTTATTTCCCGTCTTATCTGGCTGTTGTTCTCTTGAAGTTAATGGCGCATTACCTTAGCCCGACTGGCTGTGTCTGGTATTATGTTGTTAAATTTTTTTCGCCAGTAAATGAAATACTGTTGTTAATCCCATTAACTTCAAGAGAACAACAGCCAGATAAGACAGAAAATAACAACAGTCTTTATCTTTTGTTTGACAATGGCCTGGGACCCATAATAAAATAATATTTTGAAGATTCTTTGCTAAGGTATTTCTTATAAACTTTCGACGTATTCAGAATCGATTTAAGGATGGTTCGTAGATTGCAATTATTTCAACAAAATAAATAGGACTGTATACAAGAATAAATGGAGTTAATTTTTATTCGAATGTTTATCCCATTTATTAAAATTATATTCAAAGATTAGTACATAGTTAATTAAACTTAAATTTGTGTTGGTAAAGGTCTCGCACTTTACAGATTTATTTATTTCAAATTTATTTTTATTTAAGGACATAAACACACGTTCATCTCTTTCTCTATTAATTAGATATAAATTATTCCACGCGTATTTCAAGTATGACATTACGTGGGTTTTTTTGTTGAGGGTTAATAAGTTTTAGTAACCATTACTAAATATGTCAAATCAGTTTATATATCTTCCACTAATTTCACGCATCCCACCCATTGAAACTATAAAAGAAAACAGGAAGTATAACAGACAACTACTAACACATGGTTTGGTGTCACAACTAATAATAATTTACTTGGGTGAATGTATAATTGTGTGTTTTTGCTTAATTGTCAACATTAATAAGACAATCATGGCAATTTTACCTTTTCTTATTGTTATATTTCGTTACAATCAAAATGACTGTATATTTTATATTTTATAACAAGAGTTAAACAGATATAGGCATGACTGTTACACAATTGAATAACCATAAAATGAGGTTTTTATTTATATTTCTTAACATTCAAATTTAAAAGTTGTTTTAGATTTTATTTATGATCAAGGAAATCGACTACACGCTTCAATGTGTATGTTTATTTTGTTTTATTAATTTAAATGTGAAGCTACAAAAACATAATAAATGTCTATAAATTCCATTTTGTTGTATGTGACATGATATATAGTCCATAAAAATATGATATCGGGTTTTTCATGAAGTAGTTGTGGCAACAGCAACAATATAATAGTTTTGTGACATTTTATTTTTTTACATATTCGTAGTAGATGCATTGGCAATTGTTACAATGAATTCAATTTTGCACGAAAATGCCACTAAAATAATTAAAGTCCACTATGAAAATGTTAGTGGTCGTGTTAAAGTTACATTTCGGAAAATTCGAAATATTTTCGGACAACATAATCGTCCTTCTGAGATCGCTATTAAAATTTGGTCGTTAAGTTTAAGGCAACAGGCTCTATATATATGTGCGAACGACCGGGTCGTTAACTAAAAACATTGCAGCCGTGAGCCAAAGTGTTGAAGCAGATTCAAATTTGTCAGATCCTGGACCATCTCAACAATTGGGATTATCCAACATCACCACATGGCGAATTTTGCATAAGTATTTGATTTTGAAGCCTTACAAGGCTCAACTGGTACAGGAATTGTAGCCAACCAAGCATTCACATCGCCGTAGATTCACTCAATTCATTCTTGTTTTTCTAAAAAAATAATTTTCTTAGACGAAGCTTATTTTCACTTGTGAGGCTATATTAACAAGCAAAACTGTCGCATTTGGGCTTCCGAAAGTCCTAGAGCGATTATTGAGAAGTCTTTGCATGCTCAACATGTAACTGTATGGTGTGCTATGAATCACACTATTGGGAGATTCTAACTCAATTTTGGCATATTATTAACTACGTGGATGTTACACAGCCAATAAAACAATCAATTTATTGCAAAACAAATTTTCCGATCGCATAATTTTACGACAATCAGCAGTTAAGTGGCCAGCCAGATCGTGTGATTTAACACCACTAAATTATTTTTTGTGGGGCTATTATTTGAAGGCCTGACTTTATACGCAGCCAATCGAATCGATTTCAGTCTTAAAACTCAAAATCCGTGATGTGATTAACTAAAGAGGACCGCAATTTTGCCAAAAAGTGTTAAAAAAGTTTAATGAAAGCATCGATAGCTGTTAGCGTGGTCATGGTGGATATTTGCCAGATATCATTTCTCATATGTAATTGCCAAACTTTTCTCTTCATCATACAATCAAAATGTAAATCAGCTTAACCTAATTTTTTTGTTTTAGAAAACAAACTTCTTGTTGAAAAACCCTTTATAAGTATTAGAAAAATAATTCTATAAAATCCTTATAAAATTTTTAATTTACCTGGGCATGATTTTACGTCAATCCGCATCAAACCGGTTTCGGCTATTTGCCATCTTCAGTGTTCTCTCTATACTAAATTTATCCTTCGTTTTCGAATTAATGTGTTTAATGCATAAAACGTATATAAAAAATTATCTGTCCTTTTAAAGCGATCAGTGGTGGCGGAAGGTATAAAAATTTATTTCAGAAAATTTCATAGAATTAAATATAAAAAAAAAAACAGTTGAAAAGGCCTTCTAAAATTATATAATACTTGACAATTTTAAACATGTTTTTGTAAATATTTTATTTTTCTTTGCTTAATTTTCGATTAACTAATCTTAGTCTTTTAGTATTTTAATAATAACCAAAAAAAATAAGAAATCCAACTAAAAACTCAACTAACCATGATAACAAACAACAATTGTTGAACACTAAAACCATCAAAAAATTTATATAAAAAAAATGGTTTACGTTAAAAGGAATATTACTCTTGGTAAAATTAAGATAAAAAAAATGAACAATAAATTGTATTGTTTATTTTTTTTTTGCCGTCATTCTACCTTGCCTTTTTGTTAACGAGGTGCGTTCGTTATAGTAAGTAAGTTATTTCGTTTTTTTTTTTTTCTTTTTTTGCCAATAACATATTGTAACTAAATTTTTAATACTAAGCGAATTAGTTATTTTTAAATAAATAATTTTATTGTCTGGACAAAAATATTTTTAATAACATGAAAATTTTGTTCTTTAGATAAGACCGAAGTTAAAATTTTTAAAATTTTTTTAGAACTTTCGAATTAATTTTTTTTAAAGGGATCATGTTAGCATTTGTTGCTATTTTTTGTTATTTCTTTTTACGACGACTCATTAATTTAGGATACTTATCCTAAATTAATTTTTACACTATCCCTTCGGCACGAGTATCTAAGCTCACTCTAAGTTTAATATATATTTTTAAGCCTTAAAGTGTTAATAATTTTGCTAGTAATTAAATTGTTACGTTTTTCTTTAAGCAAATTAGATATATAATGATGCGTTTATCTCTTCTCATATGTGTTAACGAATAGTGCACTATTAAAGACTTATGTAGCCATTCAAGTGACATCATTGTATTACTCCAAAATTTCGTGTTAAGAAAACCTGCGCTTCTAGCACAATCATCTAACTCACAGTACGTTGTTTCTCAGGTAAAGACTCGAACAAAAAATCTGCTCCACAGCTTACCAACCACATACACTCTAAGTAATTTAACCACGAGGCCACACATTGTAGCTGTGACTTACTTCCCTCAGTAACGTTGACCCTTTATTCTCACATGAGTGCCTCAAAATGCGGGATCTGGTAGATTTATCTGCCCGTGCTATACACTATCTTGCTTTGCTGCTCTAACCTTTACCCTTTTAAGCTTTATATAGCTTTTTAGATTGGTATTTTACAAAATTTTTAATTGCTTCAATTATATAAACACATTTTGCGTAAAACTGAAAAACTGAATATTTTATAAAAAATGTGTTTAATTTCTACAAAAAGAGAACAACTTCCTTAGAAGGCAAGAATTACGAAGGTTCTATAATATAAGTTTAAGCTTTTTATATAAGTGGAATACCTTAGGACTTCTAAATTAACAATTTATTAATATTTTTTACGCGTCGCATTTTTTACATATAATTTACCTTTAGCATTGTTAATATCACATTAAAGTGGTTGTTTGGAAAATAAAATATATAAATTCAATTACCAAAAAATTTAAATGAATCGTGATATTCTTACAAAATTTTGAAGCAATTTATATAAAAGAGCCTTTAAACAAATTAGTTTTCTTTATTTTAACACATAAATTCCTAAAGCTGGGAAAAAATGTTCCAAAAATTATATTTATGAAACTGGCCACTGTGGCTTTGTTAACTATGGGGCTGTCATATTATTTTTGTACTATGTCGTCAAGAGATGGGGCTTTAATTTTTTTCAATTGATTCTTTACATTCCGAGGAACTTTGATGTAATTCATAAATTTTGTTTCAAAATTGGCTATGTTTGGATACAGCCGTAGAGGGTGACCCGTTACCAACTTTTGACACAATTTTTCTTGTATTCTCATTTGCTATAGGTTGTCTTTTAAATAGTCTAAAAAAATATATTAGCACCTAAGTAAGTTCTAATTATATAAGCCAAAAAACCTTCACACCTTTTTTGGGAAAATACTAAAAAAAGACGGCAGTTTTTACATTTTCCAATTCGGAGGGTTGTGACATTTTAACGAAACCTGCTATCAAAACGAAACTTACTACTGGTTTATTCAAAAGAATGCAGCTAATATTTTGTAACATTAATTCGAAGATAAATAAGTAAATCATGTCAAAATTACTAAGTAAAGGTTGGACAAAATTAAAAAAAAAAATTATTCTAGCCCGATTTTCTCCCAAACTAAAAGAACATGGACATATAAGCTTATATTTTGAAGATATTTTCAAGATATACTTAAGTTCAAAAATTCGTAGCATACGAGTTATAAACAATTTGTATGACATTTCCGAAAATTGTATGCGTGAGGTGCCCGTACCCTACCTGGCCTATCGTCCGTAAGTTGACTTAGCTATACCTCTACTTAGCCTCTGTGAGATTTCTTAAGATAGCTTATGTGGTTCGTAAGCTACCGAATTATTAAAAAAAAATGTATTCACACCACTGTGCACTATTTTATTACAAAATTTTACAAATCAAGAATACAGCCAATAACAGAATTATAGTCCGGATATAAATTATTTTACCATGTCAAAAATATTAAGTTAAGATCGACCAAAATTTAAAAAAAAATGTTCTAGCCCGATTTTATCCCAAACTAAAAGAGGTAACGTAAACATGTAAGCACAAGTATTTTGATAGATATTTTCAAGGTCTGCTCAATTTAAGAAATAAACAAACTTTTAATGAGATTTCCCAAAAACGTTATACCCCAGGTAACCAACTTTGGAGTTATACCCATAAGTCCCCCTTTATTCTAGAGCAGCCATCGTGCGAAACTTCACTGAGAAATACCTTTGATTGGCCTCTGTGAATTTTTTTTAGAATATCTTATGTAGTTTTGAAACCACTGTGTGATGGAAGAAAGGGACAAAATTAATGTCTAGGCTGATCAAAGTCTGTCTATCAAAGAAATATCTATTAAAATTAATTAAAGTACAAATGTCGTGTAGAATTACTAAAGCAATTAAGAGAAATATGGCAAAAGCATAAAAGGAAAGCAGGCAGCTATGTGCGGCAAAAAAATTTTCTTTTTAATTTTCATAAAATTGAAATCAAGTTTACAAAATTAATGATTAGACTATGATTTTCAAATAATCGTGCTTTTTATAATTGTAAAATAAAAATAAACAAGTACGTTGGATATAAAGGAAGTTTCAAATATTCCAAAAAAATAAACTTTCAAATTATATCGAATTTTTGAACACACCTCGCATATTCACTATGACATTGTTAGAATAGCAGAAACGTTGTGGAAAAAAAATCAGGGTCATTTAAAACTATAACAACGTTTATAATTCTGGCATAAAACTGCGATCCTGTAAATAAAATAGCAAAAACAAAAATATAACAAAAACCCTAAAGGATGAAAGCAAGCATCTATATAAATTACAGTTCATATATACACACACACACACATACATACATACGCATATATGTGGCTTGTGTTTCCCTAGAAGTTGTTGTTGTTGTTGTCAGTGTGGGCTAACAAAAATGCAATTACATAAAATATTTATAGACAAGGATTTACATTTAAAATGACAATTTTGTTTAAAAATGAAAGTTTCTTCTTTTATTAATAAAAAGTCATACATTGCGGATGTTATAAAGAGATTAAGGAATATTTTTTCATGTATAACAAAGTAAAGTAGAATAAAGTAAAACTTATACTAAATTCTAGTTTTGATTTAGATACACTTACCACTGACCACACATACGAAATATGTATACCTTGGCTAGAAGTATATAAATTAAGAGATTTTAAATTTTTTATGCAGAAATGAAGGATTCAAAGAAACAAGTATCACAGCGAATAATTCGTATTGATTTCTTGGTGCAAAAAAATCACTTTTTTCTATTACAATAATTATGTCTATTTTAAAAGTCTACATTGTCACTTTGCTGTAAATATCACAATCACTTTGTAAATATCACATTAAGTCGATATCACCTCGAACGTAAATCGTTATTAACTACAAGTGTTGTATTAACGTCGACATGTTATCGATAATTAAATAGAAAATTTTAGTTATACATACACACAGTTGTAACAGTTGAAAAAATAAACAAATTTCAATATAGAAAATAAAACAAGCAGTCTAAAAATATTTTTTATATCTAATTTCGCATAAAGTTCTGAAAGTGAAGAGAAGATGAAATAAAAATGCGAAGTTCCAAACAAAAACTTCGAGGCAAAGGACACACATTAGCAATTGTCCGGATAGCAAGTAAATTAATAAAATAGCTTGTGAGTATTTCAAACAAGAACAGGGTTATTGCAGATTTGTGGATTACTAAGCAAAACTGAAAAAAATAGAGTCCTCAACAAAAAGTGAATTACAATCAATATTTCAAATAAGAAGCCCTCCTTTACCCTACCTGACCTATCATCCGTAAGTTGACTTAGATATACCGCTACTTAGCCTCTGTAAAATTTCATTAAGATAGCTTATGTGGTTTGTAAGCTACCTAATTATTAAATTAAAATCGTATTCAAGCCACTGTGCACTATTTTATTACAAATTTTTACAAATCAAAAATACAACCAATATCTTAGAATTATAGTCCGGTTATAAATTAGTTTACCACATCAAAAATTTTAAGTTATAGACGACCAAAATTTAATTCTCGCATTCACTTCTGTCACTTCTGTGCACTAAAATTTCCACTAAATGTCAACTTGCTAAAGATTCTCTTGTTGCTTAACTTTTGTCAACTATCGCTATCCTTTTTGAAGTGGTTCGTTGGAATTCAATTATTATGTTACTGATCTTGTTTGTACTTATTAGAACATACTTGTCATACTTTGAAATGGAAATTTTGTCTTTAATTTTAATTATACCCAGCGGTAGTGACAGAATATTGTGTGTAGTCATTGTCAAAGCATATGTTGTCTCATCGATATCGTGTTCTATACGTTTTTAAAAATACCAAATGCCACCTAATAGTAATCGATTGTTGTCAATATTGACTATCACAATATTATCATAGCGCCGAAGATGTGACTTTGCATTGACATGGATAACAAGGGAGAATAACTTTTTATTTACTTACATCCAATAGAGAACAATTTAATCTTAACAATCGTGTAATTTTTTTTTATAAAGCGAAGTAGCACTTCAGGCAACAACGCCTATTAAGTCAAATACTGTGCTACGTTCTTTAGAAAAAGGAATAGAGAAGAGATAAGACAGGTGGTGAAAGTAGAAGGATAGTTACGGAAACTTTCGTATAAAGACAGCTCAGTGACCATGACTATGCTTTTATTACTAAGCAGCCCCACCTACAGTCAATTTGTTTTTGTGGTGAAAAAAAACCAAGGTCTTTGTTGGGAATCGAACCCACAACACCCAGTCATGTAAGCTAGCACACTACCTACTAGCCTACAGGGACACCTTAAAAAGAATATAGAAGAGATGCAACAGGTGGTGAAAGTAGAAGGATAGTTACGGAAATTAACTGTCGTATAAAGACAGCTCAGTGACCAGTGACTATGCCTTCATCACTGAGCAGCCTTACTGACAGTTTGTAGTGAAAATAGCCAAGGGTCTTTGTTGGAAATCAAACCCACAACCCCCAGAGTTGTAAGCTAGTACATTACCTGCTAGCCAACAGGGACACCCTGTTTAAACAGAATGTAATATTGCTAACAGGATTTCAAAAACTATATTTATGTCTAAAGTTTGAAAGTATCCGGTTTTTCAACAAAAAGTTTGTTTGTCAATTGCGGCAACACCAATAACATGGTTTTTAATCAATTTTTGGCAAAATGGCGGTCCTAATTCTTTAACCACATCATGGATTTTTAGTTTTAAGGCTGGCACCGTGTAGACTCTAGCGGTGTTAAGTCACACGATCTGGCTGGCGACTTAACTGTCGACTGATTGTCGTGAAATTTTGCGACCGGGAAATTCGGTTTGCAATAATTGATCATTTCATTGGCTGTGTGACATATTGCACTATTGAAACCACATGTCAGTGTTAAGCCAAAATTGAGTTGTTAGTATCTCCCGATACCATGATCCATCGACCATTATCATATTTCTGGTCTCGTCTTGGAAAAAAGTGGGTCAATTACGCCTCCAGACCATAGAGCGTGCCATACAGTGATACGTTGAGCATTCAAAGGCTTCTTAATAATCGCTCTAGGATTTTTAGAAGCCCAAATGTTAAAGTTTTGTCTGTTGACATGTCCTGACAAGTGAAAAGGGGCTTCGTTGTTCCTGAATGAAATGAGCGATATGGATGGTTGGTTACCTTCAATTCATATACCAGTTGAACCCTGTAAGGTTCCAAAGTTAAATCCATACGAAAAATTCGATTAAAACCATAGTAGAGATCTGAGAAGGACGATTATATTGTCACTATTTTTATAGTAGATTTTAATACGATTTTTGTGCGAAATTGAATTCATTATAACAATCGCCAATAAATCTGCTACGTATATTTCAAAAAACTAAATATCAAAACCATCATGACGTTGGTGTTGCCATAATTGAAAAACAAGCTTCTTGATGAAAAACCGATAAGATATCATTAAAACACACTTGAAAAAATAATTTGACTAAGTTCTGATTTGGACACATTATTTATTTGCCTTCGAAAATGAATTAGTTTAAGTCACAATAGGTAATTAAATTATTTTAAAAGATATATTATAAAAAAATATAATGAAGAATTAGAGAATTGTGATATTTTGAATTTATTTTATTGAATTTTAAATTACAATTTGGCATATAAAAATTAATATTCTTAGAAAAATTACTCTGCAAGCAATAGTCTGCTCCTTGTGTGAGTAAAAAGAGAGAAAATTAAATTTTGAAAATGTCAACCTTGGGGGAAGACATAAATATTTTTTTTGTTGGCCAAGTAATGTGAAAGCATTATTTATTTTTTGGAGGAATCTGTATATCGGGGTGAAAAGTAAATAACTAACAGTTTTAGCCACCTAAAGCGGAAGACTTCCATAGACCAAATTGCAGCAACTATATCAATCATTTCAGTTCCAGTAATTAATTTTTTTCCAAGAACACAATTCGGATTACGTGTCTTACAGTGGAGAAAATTATGGTCGTCTTTTATTAAAGTGAATTAGCCTAGCATAAAGTACCAGGTGGCGGAAAAGTTTCTCTGCATGAATAAATACGATCCTAATGAAAGAACAGCCTAAACCCAACACTTTTTATACTAACACATCTAATACTAACTCTGCAGTACTATCTAGAAGGCGGCTTGATAATGATGTCATTGCAATGAAAGCCCTCGTCAAACGTACCAAACAACCAGCTAGTAATGGCGGTTTTCACCGGAAGAAATGACAACAGTATTTCAGAACAGTATTGGCAGAATAAATCCAAACATCTGTTTCCGTTTCTTTTAAAATTCTTGTTAGGCATAATAACAATGTATAACTTGTCTTTATTTATATATTTTTTATTAATGTTTTTAACATATTTTATCGTGCTGTTATCCTTAAGATTCGAGCAAACAACCCAACAATTTAAATTTCTATACATTTTAGCATTCAAGCAAAGACATTTTTATTCCTGTTTCTTTTGAAATGCGTTCAATAGGATGTGTTTCTTGTACCTTTTTAATTTTTGTTTCTGTGTTTATCAGAAAATTACACAAACTTGGTTGTGCTATAATATTTTTGAGGCATTTATTTTTTATTTTTTTTTTTTAAATATATTATAAGGTTTAACCATATGCACCTACTTCAGGGGGGAGTTGAGCTTTATTTTTTTTTTCAAATTTTCCTTTATAGTTTGCCACCTTTTGTTTATTTTGACACCATGGTATCTGGTTAATATAAAAATACTTGTTGTAGGAATATAGTTTTTTTGTTGTTGTTGTTTGATTTTTTAATAGTATAGAGAACCCTTTTCCTTTAAATAAACATATATTTTTGTGCATGTTTGCCAGCACTGTAAAATGAAACTTCGCTGTACCCTTATAACACTTTTGGTTAAAAAATATTTTATTTTATTTCATTTAATGTTAAAATTCCTTTCATTTTTAAAAATAAAGTTTAGTACGTGATGACGGCGCACACTGGGGATTTCGCGGAAAAAATCAAATTGTCAACATACTCTTCATGGAATATTCAATGATATTTTGAAATTTTAGACTAAATGGTACAATCAAATCAAAAATAATTACTCCGATCTGACTGCTAGTTTTTTTTTTATAACCGTCTCAAGCTTAGTACTTGCATGTTTTACTGAACCAACTTAATTTAAACCTAAGAATTTCAAAACGAATATTATTTTATTATGTGAGCTAACGTTTTTCTTTTTATTTTTTATTTAAAGTAGGATATTTCAGTATACTAAAATTGAAAAATAAACTCTGCTTTTTTTTTGTTTGTTTATTTTTATAAACATATAAAAAAAAAACCCTTATTTCTCCAAACATTTGGACCAGCACTTTTAGCCATACTAGCCATCCCACAGTTGGAAATTACTACTAATATATTGTCTCATATCTGTTTTCACATTTTTAATAAATTTCAAGTGCCAGCAGGTGCGACCTCTCAATTTGTTGCATCATACAGTACAACATTTTTCAGCTGATTGAATCGCGACTCAATTCTGACGAGGCAATTTTGTTTAACATAAGTCAAGAACCAGTAGGCGGATTTTACTTAAGTAAATTTACAAAAATCAAGAATTACAAGTATATTCATCTGTTTATATAACGTTTCGCTACACAAACAACAGTTTCGAAGTTATAAATAAATGTATGGAAAAAAATATTTTTTGCCTAAAAAGTTAATTTTTTTTAATTCATAAAAAATCCAAAACGGTATAAAAAGGTTCAAGTCCTATTACTTTCACGTAAAGTCGTATAACCTGTGAACAAAATGAGACATAACTCATAAAAATCGATGAACGCGTACTGCTTTTATGCACAATTAAGTAAAGGTATGAATTTAAAAAACTTGCTCGAGATATGCACAAATTTCTGACTCTTATTCATATATGACATCGGTTGTACCACTTGAATTATCATTAGGCGATGACATAACCCTTCTTCCACACAGTATTGTAGAACACTACAGTTTTTGCATACGTTAAAGAGACACCTCAAGTTATACGAGAAGAAAAGAGGAGTTGATGAAGAGATATCTCAACTAAAAAAATTTGAGTTTAGAGTAAATAATCGTAACTTAAAGTAAAACATGAATTATATTTTACAATGATTGACGGCAAGACAGCACAATCAGTAACAGATACATCAGCAGCATCTTCTTGTTTTATTTGTGGAGCCACAACATCCAAGATAAATAAAATCGAAGAAGTTCTAGCTATGCCCGTAAATGAACAAGCACTGCAATTTGGTGTGTCACCACTTCCTGCGCGTATTAAGCTGTCTTTTGCATGTAGCTTATAATATTGAATTTAAACGTGGGGGAGTCGACTCAAATACTCATAAGATAAAAGAAGCCCGAAAATGTTTGATAAAGCGTGAACTTAAAGAGAAAGTAGGAATACAGGTTGATACTATTAAGCAAGGCTCTGGTGCGACAAATTCAGGATATACGTCACGAAGATTCTTTGCTAATCCTGTTTTGATTTCCGAAATCACGGGTCTAGATGAAAACATAATCAAGAGGTTTCCAATAATTCTCGAAGCTATAACAATCACCGAGGTAGTAGATTCAAAAAATTTTGGTGATTTTTGTTTGGAGACGGCAAAGGAGTTTATTGCAGTGTACAAGTGGTACAATATGCCGCCTACACTTCACAAAATTCTGATTGATGGTAAAGATTTAATTGAAAAGTGTATTTTTCATGTAGGCCTACTATCCAAAGAGGCTCAGGATAGTCGTAACAAAGACTTTAAAAAATATCTCCTGGAGTGTCTACTCCAGAAAATGCAGTCGAATTGCCACGAACGAAGATAATATGCACCGAATGATGGTAACATCAGATCCCATGATTTCACATTTGACGCCTTCATTTAGCCAGAAAAAGCATAGTGTTATAAGCGACGAAGTTAAGGCTCTTTTAGAATAATTAATTAAATTAATTATTAATTACAAATAGATTTAAAATAAATAATAAATTTAAAATTAAAAGAAAATCATTTAAATTTTTTTGTTAGTTATGGCTTTTTACATTGCAGGTAACGATCGACATTTCTCTAACTTTCTTTATTTTTATTACTTTTGTTTATTACTATATAAATAAAACTAAATTTGTGATGAAATTATTAAATTTTTTGACAAATATATTTTTTTCCTCACCTTCATACAAAAATCCCCAGTGTGTGGCGTTTAAAATAGTCTTTGAAAATAACTTTAGTTTTTGCTTATGATTGAAAAGACAGTATTAAATTTCAATGTGGTTCTAGTTTTAATTCCACTTAAAATCTAATGGGCAATTTAAAATTAAATTCAAATTAAATTTATTCTTACTCGATTATTTATAGAGCAATTTTTCATTTTTATATTTTTTATTATTTATTCGCATAATTAAAAATATGCAAAATAATTCCAATTATATCGAGTCCTAAGCGACATTTTTATAGAAATTAATTAAGGAATGCGGAATTATGCTACAGCCTCCAGCCAAACATCGAATTAAATATCTTATAAAAATTAGAATTGCTCTAGGGATTTTCGAAAAGCATTTATTTTAATTTCAAACTATATACACAGGGTTTGTTGCGGACTTATTTTATTAAAAATGACCTGCAATATTTGACTGGTTTTCAGATAAAAGTGAAAATTATAATATTAATGAGCTACAAAACGGCCGCTAGCTTTTGTGGATAATATGGTATTTCAAATTATTGATTTTCTATGAGTTGCGGTATACTACTCTACCCTGCTATGCCAGCCTAAAAAGTATAGAAAATATTGTGTTGTATTTGTCAATAGTTTGGACATAATTTTTTAAAGTACCAGATATCATACCGACGTGTCATATATGGTACATCTGATGATCTAGTACAATACAGTGGATGTTGATGACTGACGGTGTAACTGATATTAGAAAGGTAAAATGTCCACACAGGGTAAGGCTATTAGTGTAAGTATGTAACTACTCCTGATTTTTTTTGTTTGTTAACAAATAATTGGTAAATCGTGGCAAACGCTTTGTAAACATTTGCTAAAACTTTTCGCCTCCTAAATGAAATGGCTACACTGCTCATGTTAACAGACAACTCTCAGTTGACTCTCATCTAAATTTGTGTTTATTTGGTAGCCATTAATCGCATACTACCTCCCGTTTTGAGAAGAAAGTGAAAAACTCTGAGTTTATTGCTGTTTGGTCTCACGTAGTGGATCCACATTTCGTTCACGGGTATAAAACAATTAATAAAAGTTACAATTTATAAATGTAGTGTTTTATTCATTCATAATGAATAATTTATAAGCGTTTATACTGTTCCAAAGATTAACAAGGGAAAATTTCGCTCAAGTAAAAACATGAAAAACTACTGCCAGTGCACTGTGGTACCTAAAAATAAATGCTAAGAATTAAAAATGAAAATGCTTTGACAGTTTTTCAATTCATTTGTAAAAGCTCATAAAAATTGTTTATTTACTTACAGATTTTTAGGTCATTTATTTATTATAAAATTGTGTTTATCAACATTTAAATATTTTTCTTCATTCGATATAGAGAAACATTGTCATGTACCCAAGCATTTTGTTATTCGTCAAAAAAAAAAACAACTTGAGCTGTCTAGGAATTTAAACATACGAATACGTTGCATACTACTTTTCGAATGTCACTAAATATTGAGTTTTGCAATAAAATCAATATTATGGCTAGCGTGCTTATAAAAAATGTTATCTACCATTTGCAGCTTATCTTTTCACTAAGTAGAAAACTGCATATATAATATATATAATATAAATATGCAGAAAAATTGATTTTAAAATTTCTCCAGAATACTTCTATAAATAGTATAGTTACTATAAACCGATTTTTTTAAGTTATAATAAAAAAATGAAAATTAATTATTCGAAATATTTTTATTCATAAGCCACTAATTTTTTCCCATCTTTATGGTAGCAAAAAAAATATTTGTTGGACAAGAAGTTTGTTTTTTAAAACAAAATAAAATAAAAAAGTTTAAATTAAAATGTTTTAAATTTTTATTTTATTACGAAGAGAAAAGTTTGGCAAATTTGAATAAAAAATGATATCTGGCAAATATCCATCACGACTACACTGACAGATGTTGATGCTTTCATCAAAGTTTTAATCACAGATTTTTAAGGCTTAAATCGATTCGATTGCCTCTGTATAGACTCTGTCCTTAATATAATCCCACAAAAAATAATACAGTGGTGATCACACGATGTGGCTGGCCCCTCAACTTTTGATTGTCATGAAACTATGCGATGCGAAAATTTGGTTTGCAATAAACAGATCGTTTCATTGGCTGTGTGACATGTGACACTGTCCTGTTAAATATACATGTCAGTGATAATCCAGTACGTCAATAATAGGCCAAAATTAAAATGTCAGCATCTCGCTGTTACCACAATTCCAGTCTCATCTTCGAAAAAAAATAGTGCAATCACGCCTCCAGGCCATATGGCGTACCATACAATGACATGTTGAGCATGTAAAGGCTTCTTAATAACCGCTCTGGGATTTTCAGAAGCCCAATTACGGCAATAATGCTTATTGCCGTACCCTGAGAAGTGAAACGGTGCTTCGTTTAAAAATATTATTTTTTTAAGAATAACCAGCCGGTTGTTCATTAATGAATTAACTGAATCTACGGCGATGTGAATGGTCGGTCGGTTTTAATTGCTGCACCAGTTGAAACTTGTAAAGCTTAAAGATCAAATCCTTAGGCAAGATAGTTGAGAACGTCGAGGAATTGGCAAATTCGGATCTGCTTCTCCACTGTAGCTCACAGCTGCGATGTTTTTAGTTGAACGACCCGCAAATTTTCTATCGAGAGTGTCGACTCAAATTTAACGACCAAATTCCAAATAGCGGTCATAGAATGATGGTTAATAATATCCGAAAATATCACAAATGTAACTTTAATACAACCACCGTTTTCATTGTGGATTTTAATTATTTTAATGCGATTTTCGTGTGATTAATTTCATTGTAGCAATTGCCAATTCATCTACTGTGAATACATCAGAAAACTATATATCAAAACTATCATGTTGTTGGTGTTGCCACAATTTAAAAACAAACTTTTTGTTTAAAATTCTATTAGATTCTGCGTCATAAGAATCAAGTCAATTTCTGATACCCTGTTTTGAAGTGAGGGCTATTCCATTAGGGTCGTTCTACATTGATCGAAAAAGATGGTACTCGAAAAGGGCAAGACCTGGGCTATAAGGCAGATGAGCCGAAACTTCCCATCAACTGTTTTTGGAAAAGTTTTTGATCAACAAAAAAGGCCTGGCTGGTCAATTGAAAAAATGTGAAGACGAGGAATTCAATGTCTATTGTTGTCAAAAGCAAGAAGAAATTACGTTATCATTTTACTACGTTGAAAATTATTCAAAGGCAAAGAAATTGGTTTCCTCATAAACTGAGGCCGAGAGAGCTTAAAAGGCGATTTTGCATGTTAGAAATGATGTCTGAACACATACAAAAGAAGTCCTTACGACGGGACCAAGCACAAAAAGTTATATGTCAAACCCGCCCAACTGGCCAAATCAATGTCGAAGCGAAATATTCATGATGGCAAGGATATCTGTACCGAAGACACTTTATTTGTTAGAACAGAGCATTGAGATTGATTCAAAAGCAAAGCAACTAATTTCCATGTGAATTAAAGCCGAAAGATGGTAAAAAGCAATTCTGCATATCGGAAATGATGCATCGATGCTGCAAAAAGAAGTCAGTTCTATATTTAAATGTTACTGGTGATGGCCTCAAGTGCAAAGCCTGGAAAACAAGCCAAAGCAAAGGCGAACCCGAATACCCTTGATATTAAGGTATTACGCTATATTTGGTAAAATCAGAATGGTATTTTTTGTATTATGAGCTGTTGCAATTGGGTCGACGATCACAGGGCATCGGTATCATTGAAAAGTGATTGATTCGAAAAGAGCAATCAAGGAAAATATTACAGAATATTCGAGCAAACATGAATCCAAAAACTATTTAGAAAGCAGTGAATGAGACGTTTCGGTTTACTCCTCTTTTACACACAGACCTAACCGTTTCTAGCTACTACGCTTCACTTAAGAACAGCTTATCAGAAATTAGTTTGTTTCATTTTTTACCTCAAAACCGAAGCATTTCTTCCATATGCTATCAGAAGGATGGGAAAACGTAGTGGCTAACGATATACAATATTTGGAACAAAGGCACTTTTCAAGCATTAGTTACTATTACAAAAAAACACTCTGAAACCCTGCTCAATACGTTCACTCATCCCAAACTCATTTTAGGATGTTGCTGTTAAGATAGCAACAAATAAATAAACAAATCTATTTAAAATTCTTCTTAATTATCTTTTGCTAACTTCTAAATTTGTAACGTTATTTAACTCAGCCTTATTAGGCCTTAGAGCGCACATCAGCTGTTTGTAATTTCAATTGCCGGCAAATGAGAAGAAAATATGAGAAATGTTCTTTTATAACAATTTAAATAGTCTTTGTAAACCTTTAATACGAACATGTGTTTTTGGTTTTTAAACTTCTGGTGCTTCTTAAAATTTTCTCTTTAATTTTTACTTGGCTTTATGTTTATGTTTATTCAGTTTTAAAAAGTCGTGCCCAATACAACAACAACAACAACAGCAGCAACAAAAACAAAAATCTTATTGCATTGCTGTTGGCCTTTATTCAAGCTTCTCGTTAGACATGCAAAAGTGATTTAATTTGTTGAATGGCAGCAAAAACATGTTAAGACAGGTCAAAGTTGAAAAGAAAAGTGTATCATGCTTAACGAAACTTTATGTAGACTTTTTCACTGTAGCTTAAGTTTCGTTATTATTATATTGTGTGTCATAAGCGCCTGAGCAGGGAGAGCAACGTTAAAGGAGAGCAGTTTTCAATAATAGTTGGAATGGTGGGGGTGTTAAACTACCAGACAAACACTAACAAAGGATATCAAGAGAAGGGCAATTTTTAGTTTTAGCTTAGCTTCCGTAGCATTAACATGTTTTTGCTTTTTACGTCGAGAGCTTTACGAAGTATAATATTTTTAGTTTTTTTTTCTTTGGTAAATTTTGTCGTGTTAAAGTAAATGAAAAGTCGCATAGAAATTATTTGCGTATATTTGGATGTATGTATGTATGTATGAGTGGCTGGCACACATAGAGTAAACCTACTTGCCCAAGAATACGGGCCATGGTGAACAGGTGTTGGGCAATTTAAGTTAAAGATTTAAATAAAAAGATATGTGTGTCAAAAATTTAAGTCAAATTTATTTTATGTGTTTTTAAGAAAAGTTTTAATAAAGTTTTTATCATTATTTTTAACATACATATAAAAAACATGAAAGTTTCAAGGCTTTAAGATAGTAAGTGAGAACTTATTTAAATTTATTAAAAAATTTTTCTAGTTTAAATTTACTTGTGTTGAAAAAAATTAATCGTTTTGGTGACAAAAAAAATTATTTAATTAAAAAAAATATATATTAAAAAATTTATAAATATAATAAACCCTTATGTATTTTGTTAAGTTTTTTAAAAATAAACTAAAATATTTTTAAATAAAAAAAATCCCTTAAAATATATAACTTAATATTATTATATCAATAATTGGCTGTATAACAAATTATACAAGAAATTAGTGTTTCGAGAAAAACTTCTATCAGTTAGAAAATTATTTATTTATCAAAATAAAAGCCATTTAAAAAAATTCCTCAGAATAAAACAAAATAAATTTAAATCTTTTATTAATTACTGGAAAAAATATAAATATGGCAACATTTAAATAATATTAATACTTATCAAATTACAACAAAAATGTTTAATTGAGCTGCATAACCATTTCTCTGAAGTGTGCTTTAAAAATTGTAAAATTTTAAACTTTTAAATGTTAAATTAAAATGAATAGTATAAAAATGTATTTTCATGTATTTATATATTTTATTTGTGTGTTTAAATATTTTATCAAATAATACTGTTTAACTTTTTTTAAAATAATTTCATACAAATTAAGTTAAACCTGGCGTCAGTGATCCATGCAGTAAACATTAAAAAAAGTTAAAAAAAATAGAAAAAAAGAACCACAAACCCGCCAAGTGCAAGTTGCAAGGACCATCTGTAAGTCACCTTTAAATATGTAAGTTTTAAAATTTTCTTACACTAAATTTAAATCAAAGTCTTATGAAGATAGTAGATTTGTTTTATAGCGAATTATCGAAACATACTCAACATAGTCTCAGCCTATGACGATTCAGATAGTTGCCATATATGGGATATTTTCGCTACTATGCGGATAGATCTTTAAGTTATTTTATTCCTTTGTACTTGTTTCTGTAGTAGACATAATAGTACAAAACTTGTACTAACTCCGTATTGTGGAAACACCTTTAAATTTCCAGTTTTTTGTGGAAATTCTAAATGCCTGGCATTAATGGCTAAAAAACATTTTTCATATAAAGCACTTCACTATAGGTATTCTCTTTATATTCTAGTTAATTTTTTTGGGAAAAATACTTCCATTTAAAGTGTCTAACTATTGCGATGCAAAAAATTAAGTCATCTATTTGAAATTTATATCATATTTGGGACACCCTTTCATTTTAAGTATAACTTTTTTTTACTTGTTGCTATTGCATACATAAATTTACTGACTTTAAATACTGTGTTGCTGTGCATATTGTTGTTAAAAAAATAACATTATTCTCAGTTTTGGATAACCCTTTTATTTTAATTTAATTATTTAAATTTATAATTATAGTTAATTGAACTTTTGAATATTTCGTAAATAATAAACACAATAGCTTTATATAAAATTGAAGTGAATTTTTATTTTCTTAATTGATTTGTTAAATTATTTATACAGCTTTCTAATGATGCCACCTAATGGTGTGGTGTGAAAATAAAAAAAATATATATATAAGTTTAATTGCTTTTGCTTGAAGAAAACATTTTTTATAAATTATTAAAATTAATTAATTAATTAATTTTGTTGTTATAGCGCCTAATTGAATTCAATTGCTATGATTACTTCAAGCCTTTATATATTACGGTTTCAATGATAGGCAGCTGTAACCTACGGACAGACATTGCAAGGAAAACCTTATAAGATTTGTATTATTTTTAGTATTTGCGATCAGAGTGTTTTTATAATCTCATCAAAATCTATATGAGTAGATTTAGCTGGAAATTTAATCCATATACTAACCAGTTAATGACATTAAAAATTTTATTTTGCTCTTACCGTGCAAGAGTTATGAAAAATTTAATAAATTAATATTTTTATGATTAAAAAATTCATTCAAATAGTAACAAAAATTGGGTAAATGCTTCTAAAATCAATTCAATCAATATGCTATCAGTATTCTTTCATATATGACACAAAATTCATTCTAATTGTAGACCATAGTTGGGCATTTTTCATTACTAGTAAAGTGGCATTAAAAGTAAAATTTTACTCATAGTGCAATTTAATTTTCATTACCAGTAAATTGTTATTGGTTACTAAAATCTTCTATCGTAAAAGCAATCACTACATTTTTACTGATATCAAAATTTAATTTTCATTGCCAGTAAATTTCAATGCAATTTTATATACAGTAGCAGTAAAAAAATTTTCATTTTAATAAAGATTTCGTTATAATTTTCAAATTAAATGTGCTGGAAAGCTTAAATAATTTTTAAAATTAGTTAGCAGAAATTAGTTTTAGTGGTTATAAGAAATTTTCAATAGCAAGTTCAATCTTATGGAAATCATGATCGAAATAAATTCGTATCTAAATTAATTTCGATTGTATGAGTTTTTCTGATGATGGGACTCGATACACTGCGAATCGATTTTTTAGTAAAGTGTTGTAAAAATTAAAAAACAAGACTTTACCAACACTAGAAATAAGTAAACAAAAATATATCAACAGAAGTGCCAATAATATTTTAAATTTTGAGTATTTTTCTTTTTGTTTAATCGGTGATATGCACAAATCCGAGACACATTGGGCTTGCCGAACAATGAGCTCAATTTGTAAACATTACGTGTATGCATTTATTTTCTAGGTTTAAAAAACGGTTTAGAGTATCAAAGGAAGATGAAGAGTCTTGGCAAACTAATATATACTTTTTTGGTGTTTCTTCTTTCTCAAATACATCCATTAATTGTATGATTAAGTCATCATTTTCTTGAGACGGATCTGTGCTGCTGTCATTTATTTGTTCATGTTGCTGGTTTTGGCATCCAAATGTCAAGTCCTTTAAACCAGTTAGAGCAACATCGATGCCTGCTACTTCCAAGATTTGTTCATCAGTTGCGCTTAATGGTTTTTCTTCGAACGGACCTCCTCCAGTTTTCCTGCGTGAACATTTATTATAAGAAAGCTTTTTCTTAACCATTTGCTTTTGATCAGCATAACCCTACCGAAAAATATAAACTTTTTTATTTGCAGCATGTGAATAATTTACTTTTCGCCAAGCTTTTACATCTTTTAACGCTGCACCAGAGGCATTTAATTTACTAGTCAAGGTTTCCCAAAGCCTATTAGCCGTAGCCCTTCCTTAACGTGTCTTTGGTAGATTGCCTTTTGCCAAATTGCTATGTTCAGGCAAAAAATTAGCAAGAATTTGTTTTTGCCTAAAATTTGTGTTTGTTCTATTTGACATAATAATTAATAAAATTAAGTTAATATGAAAAAAATATAAAAAAAATTTAATAGTTATAGTTTTTTGACCTTTTTAATATTTTTTAGTAGTTAATTATAAAGCACTAGGTCACTAATTAATAAAAAATTTTTAAAAACTTGTATTTTTTATTTTTTTATTATTTTTTCGATATATCGCCACGCCGTTGGTTGCCATGATCCTAATAGTAATAAAAAAAATTTAGCTTTCATTTTCTTTTTATCCAACGAACTATTTAAAAATAAAATTTCGACATCAAATTTACTGGCGAATTTAAACTCACATGGTTGTGTTCGAACGTAAGCTGGCTATCGAGTGCCATCATCAGAAATATCGATACAACTTACTCGATAACGAGTGGCAGAATCCCAAAAGTAAAAAAATCGTAACTTTAAGTAAAGCTCGCATGAGTTCGACTGCGAGAATTAGCCCCCTGGTTATGAAATGTCAGTTTCAGTAATCAGTAAAAATTTACTGATAATGAAATCAAATTGCAGTATTATATTTACAATTTTGAATGCAGTTAAAATATAATGCCGTGTATTCATCTATACTATAGTAATTCAAACGGGAGAAAGGTATCTGATAAAATTATACGAGTTGCGAAAATAATCCCAAATCTTTTAATTGGTGTTAAAATCATCAGGACTATTAAAATACTTAAAGTGATAAAATCGCTTCCTTTAATCTTCAAAAATGTTTATTTAAAAAATGTCACTCAATTAAATAAATAATAAAAAATTTAATCCTAATCCTGATTTTCATTCCCCCTTCAGATCAGGAAATTTTTTACAACAAAAATAATGATAAATTATAATTTTTGTGATATTAATTAAACTTTACTTAGATAATTTAAAATCAGAATTAAAATATTAATTATCCCAATCCTTCTGTTCTCTAGTGTGTTGTAGCAATAACTGCAATATTCACATTCATTTTTAAAGAAATAATAATAATAATAAAAGGGGTATAACAAAAAAAAATTAAATATATTAAAAAGGGGTAAAATATTATTTTGATATGTTGCCAACAATAAATTTTTAATTAATAAAAAAAATCAACTGCAAGTGTAAAATAATTCTTTAGCACTACAAAAAAATAATAAAAGAGGGCAAAACGAAAAATGTATGTATAACTTTGGTGCAATGGATTTTGAAAGCAAAATCATATATCACATAAAAATAAATTAACTTTAACTAAAACCCCTATTTCACAAATGAGGGAAGAATGATCAAAGTTGAAAATGAAAAAATTAAAAATTATTTCACTAAAACCTTTTTAGTTAAATGAACGCAAGTTCTAAACATTCTATAATAAATAAATGTCTGTTGACGGAGCATATTAAAGTAGCATGTAGAGAAATAAAGGTTCGTGTTTTTCCCAGCTGTAAAAAGGATTATACCGAAGCCAGATTAAGCTAATTAACTTGGAATATTTTCTATTTATTACTTTTTAATAGTATTTAGCTCTTTTCATATTTGTTTAAGGCTTTGGAGGGTTGAAGAAATCCACTTTTTGGGTTGATACTACTCTTGTAATGTAGACCTTTATACAAGTATTGCTCTTTGGGAACTAGTCAAAAGGACACCGCATGACTTTATTCGAAACATGATGTCAGTTAAAAAGGGCTGATTCTATTATCAGTTAATGGATTAAAGTAACTGAACGGCGCTAGTAAATTAAATATATTTTTGAGATATCTTAAAAATATATTTACCTGCACCGCGTGTGGGATAATCATATAGCTTATCCACACTTTGGTTTCAAGGTAAAGCCATTGCAAATAAAGTTTTTTTGGCATTTTTTGATATGCATAAAATGAAGCACTAATGGGTGCTATCCTGTAGGCTAGTAGGTTGTGTACTAGTTTATCGTTTTGGTGTTTGTAGGTTCGATTCCCAACAAAGACCACTGCTCGCTGTGCTGCTTTATACCACAGTTATTTCGGTAACTATCCTTCTATTTACATCACCTGTCTCATCTCCTCTCTATCCCTTTACTACAGAAAGAACTTGAATATATAGGCATTGTCTCCTGACGTGCTACTTCTTTAAAAGAAAAAAGTAGTTATAAGACAGGTTTTTGCGGTAACTGAGACTTGATGAAATAAACAGCACTAGCTAACAAATTTAAAAAGGTGCCTGTCACCTTATTAGACCGGATATGAAATAAATCACTCAAGCATGGACTAATGCTTCAAATACTATTTAGGGGTTACTTGATCGCGTGCAGATGGGTATCTAGCACTATTGACTTGCTAAAGCATTGAAGCAATTGTTAATTAGGATAGCAAACAATACAAATTAAAAGGATCGAATAACGCTGCAATTTTTTTTGACAACTAAAATAAAACTCTGCTAGGTTCGCGAATAATTTTATATCAACCGAGAGCTGACTTTACAACTTACCTGGAATGAGCATGTTAAAATGACGAGAAAATAGATATACTATCATAGTAGATGAGGGTACTCATATTAGGCTACACATTGAACGTAAATAAAAAAAACTATGACCCACAAAACGCTACGTATTTGTTTTACGTAGCCTGAGGGACATGCGTGATTTGATTTACATCTGCACCGACTATATAGTCATAATCAGATGGTGGTCAAACCACTTAGTTGATTGGACACCAACTACGCCCTAGAAGGCCTTCGGATACGTATATCCTCCAGTCACTCCTAGTAGCAATTTAGAAAGTCCGGAGTAGGCCGTGCCCTCACTTCTTGCTGAGGAGTTGGAGACTTTCTAACTCCTGGTCCAGAACGCATGAAGCTCTTATTTATCAAGAACACGCCAGCATTCCAGTGAGTATAAACCATTCATTGTGTTAATTTGAATGGTCCGACCCACAAACTCCCACGAGGGTCTCAAACCACAACCACCACGATACTCCCATATAGGGGCCAACCTCAATAACCAGTCAGAGCACATCATTGTCTAAAGAGAACAAATAGTGTACTCTGGGGCAACTGATTTCCCGTGGAAATATGTGGATTGTCCAGGTGACTCCTACTAGCCTTTGAGGGGCCTGGGCTCCCTTTTACCCCGCAAGACACAAATCTAAATGGAATAGTAGGTTCCAAAAAGACTATAATGTGCCCCCGAGGGAAGCCTGAGGGACAGTCAGTTAAACAATTAGAGAAACAACAATTTATAATTTAAAATATCAGCGCTCTAAATTGGAATGTGCAAAGGAAGTATCAGTGCGCTATTAATGTATTTCTTTAAAATATTTTTTTTCAAATGGATTTTAACAAAAATTAAAAGCATAATAAATAGGTTTCAGTTATTTAATAAACAAATAGTACATGTGAAATAAAATAAAATAAAAAAAAAATAAGCAATTTTATTTTTCGTGCTTGATTCCTTTAAATAAATATTTCATGATATTCTCACGAAATATTTATTATAAAAATTTCCTGAGAATATCATGAAATATTTATTTAAAGGAATCAAGCACGAAAAATAAAATTGCTTATATTGAAAATGATTCCGAATAATTATAAATTACTTAAAAAAAATATTAATATTGTGAAAATTCTACCCTATAGCTTAATGTTTTCAAATATCAAATTTCAATTTGTGGCTTAAGGCCAAGTGTACGTACGATTTATGCGGAAATGTTAATCATTCAATCGAATAAATAATAAAAAATATTTAAAATCTTTATTCTGTATACATGATGTATTTATACAACATTACAATAAACACAAAATATATACAAATATATTTTAGTTTGTTGTAAATTTTGTAGAAATTTATCCAGCGAAAATACCAGCATCATTTCAGGGTGATTTTGTGTTTGTAATGTAAAAGTAGCTTTTTTTGTGGCCTCGGAAAAATCACATATTTTCATGTTGCACTAAAATCTCAATTAAATGCATCATGTGGAAAACAAGCAGCAAAAAAAAAACATACAGAATAAAGCAAAACATATCAAAAATGATCATTTTTGTTTTAACACCAAAATATTCTTTTCATAACCAAGTGAACAATTTGGAGTTAATTTTAAAATTATATGGAATTGCTTTATTTTTACTATTTTATAATTTAAGCTGAAGCTGTTCTTGTCTTGCTTCACGTAAACTAATTATAATAAATTTGATTTTTATTTTTAATATTTCTCCACACAATTGGGTGGCATTTTCAGAACTAAGAAATCTAGAAACAATATTTCAAATATTTTAAACTTAAAATCTTTTTTTTTTTAATTTTGAGTTTCTATTCCTAAAGCTGCCTCCCAACGGTGTGGTGAAATGTTAAAAAAAAAATAAATTTTATTAAATATGAAATAATCTTTTAACGGTCTTATTAAATAATTTAACGATTTTATTTTTTTCAATATTTCGCTTTCCTTTGGAAAGCTTCTTCAGGAAAAAATTTTTTATATTTTTGAAAACAAAACAAAATTATTATCAAATTGAAAAAATGTTTCAAAACATTTGACAAAAACATATAAAATATTTTTTCATACATACATACAAAAAATTTTAAATTTTCAAATATTCAAACATACAATAACAATGAAACGGAAATAACAAATAACAAATAACAAATTCTCTCTTATGAAATGATTATAACAAATTATGTGTCTTTTGAATTAAGTACCTATAATTCTGAGCTAAATTGTCTGTGTCTGTCTTGAAATTTATTCTCCTTACATTTGGTACATTAACAATTTCTAACATTTCCAACATATAACGTCTCTTGTAGTTTTTTTCTATATCTAATACTGATGTTTCATCAAACTTTGGATAATGATTATATTTCTTACAATGTGAAGATAAGGATGTCTTCTGTGTTGAAATATTCCTATATTTTTGGTCACACCTGTGACCAGCTAATCTCGTTTTAAGTTTATTTTTTGTTGTCCCAATATAAACTTTGTCACAGTTCACCTGGTCATTTCCTCCACATGGTATCCTGTATACTACATCAGATATTTCCATTTTTCCTATTTTATCCTTCATACTGCTAAATAATTTATTTAATGTGTTATGTGTTTTGTGTGCAATTATATATTTATCTGTGTCATATATTTTACACTTTCTTAATCTTTCTGATATTCCAGGAACATAAGTTAATGATTTATAATCTCTTGGCTCTGCTGTAGAATTTCCTAAATTATGCCTATAACTACCATATTGTCTAATTAATCTGTTAGTTAATTCTACTGGAAAATCATTGGCATTAAGTATATCTCTTATTGTATCCCTATTCTTCAAATGAAATTCTCTATCACTTATAGTCAATATTCTGTCTATCATATTTTTCGCTGTGTTTATTATCATATTTCTTGGATGTTTTGAATAAAAATTAATGATTCTTCCAGAAGATGTTGGTTTCTTATACCAATCAAATACTAACTTATTTTTCTTCCTTATTATCAATATATCTAAATATGGAAGTCTAGACTCTAATTCTCTTTCAATCGTAAATTTAATATCCGGATGGAAACTATTCAATTCTGACAAAATATTATCCACTGCATCTTCTGAAGTTATACAAAATAAATCATCCACATATTTTGTAATTATCTTAGGTTTAATATGCATTTTACTAATACATGAATTTAGTAATTCCTCCATCACAATATCAGCTATAATTGGAGATGCTGGAGAGCCCATAGGGAGGCCCTCCTTCTGTTGATATATCCTATTATCAAATTGAAAATACCTATTGTCTTCTATGCAAAACTTAAGAATACGTAAAAACAATTCCTTCTCAATATTCGTATTTTGTTCTATAATCTGCCATTTTTCCTCTATAATACTTAAAGCTAAACCTACAGGAATACTTGGAAAAAGTGAAACTACATCAAATGAAAACAATCTATCATTATCTTGTATATTTATTCTCTTGGTCTTATCCTTAAATTCCAACGAATTTCTAATATTATATACTGATTGTCCTGTTATCACCTTAAGAATATTGGTTATATACTTGCACAGTCCATAGGCCGGGGAATTAATGCAAGAGCAAATAGGCCTTAAAGGAAAATTCTGTTTATGGATCTTAGGTACTCCATACAGCTTTGGAGAATTTGATACATTAGTCTTAAGTCTATTTCTCTCCATTACTGAAATGATTTCTTTTTTAAAAAGTTCATCAACTAAAAAATTGTTTGTTTTTTGCAGTTTAGTAGTCGGATCCTTATTTAATATTGAGTATTTAGCAGAATCGTTGAGAATGTCATTTATTCTCGAATTATAATCATCTCTGCTCATAGCAACAGTAACATTACCCTTATCAGCAT
This sequence comes from Trichopoda pennipes, assembly GCA_030448955.1. NCBI lineage: Eukaryota > Metazoa > Arthropoda > Insecta > Diptera > Tachinidae > Trichopoda > Trichopoda pennipes. The sequence goes on from JASKUP010000023.1 coordinate 13,683,890, forward strand.
TAACAATTAATATGTTCCTATTCGTATTCAAAAATTTTTTAGCGGTTTTTACTTTATCTAATATAAAAATATCCCTTGCTGTAGGTCTAATATTGCTAATGTGCCTATCAATCATCATTGTTAGTTTTGTCCGCGCTACTTCCTGGTCCTCTTTTTCTTTTATAGTCTGAATCAATTCATCTCCTTCTGAAATTACCTTCATCATAGGAAAATTTTTCTTTTCAAGTGGTAATGCAAATTTCTGTCCTAGAGAAAGAATCCACTTAACATCCCCTGGAATATCTATGTCAGTCTTGTTAACAAACCAATCTTCATTAACCTTAATTCCTAATTCCTTTCTTTGAATATCAGAAAGATTCTTAAATTTCCTACTATGTGTTTCCTTAATCTTTTTTTCAGAAATATGAGTTAGTCTATCTATATATTCTAATAATTCTGTTATCTCATCTAATGTCAAATGTCCTTCCATATTATATACTAACATCTCTACGTTCCTATTTAAAATGTTTAGTATGTCATGTTGTTTCCTAATTGCTAAATTTAACATTCTTCTATGTAAATCTTTTGTGTACCTCTCAATAGTGTGTTGATATTTGGGAATTTCTTTACTATTAAAAATGTTTACTAAATTATTTGTTGAGTTCCTAATGAATTTTGGTGTAATGGCAGCTTTTCTGCATCTTATCAAAAACGTAATTGACGCTTTTGCTCTCACAATTTTGTCCATGGTTGCCTTGTATTTGTTTATTATTGCTGCAATCGAATTATTCTTCTTGAATCTCTTGTAGCTCATCATGGAATTTGAATCTTGATTCTTCTGCTTTTAATTATTCTCTTGACCACAAAACTTATTTACAAAAACTTTTTTTTTTTTTTTTTTTTTTTTTTTTTTTTTATCCTATGATGAAGGTAATTTCAGAAGGAGATGAATTGATTCAGACTATAAAAGAAAAAGAGGACCAGGAAGTAGCGCGGACAAAACTAACAATGATGATTGATAGGCACATTAGCAATATTAGACCTACAGCAAGGGATATTTTTATATTAGATAAAGTAAAAACCGCTAAAAAATTTTTGAATACGAATAGGAACATATTAATTGTTAATGCTGATAAGGGTAATGTTACTGTTGCTATGAGCAGAGATGATTATAATTCGAGAATAAATGACATTCTCAACGATTCTGCTAAATACTCAATATTAAATAAGGATCCGACTACTAAACTGCAAAAAACAAACAATTTTTTAGTTGATGAACTTTTTAAAAAAGAAATCATTTCAGTAATGGAGAGAAATAGACTTAAGACTAATGTATCAAATTCTCCAAAGCTGTATGGAGTACCTAAGATCCATAAACAGAATTTTCCTTTAAGGCCTATTTGCTCTTGCATTAATTCCCCGGCCTATGGACTGTGCAAGTATATAACCAATATTCTTAAGGTGATAACAGGACAATCAGTATATAATATTAGAAATTCGTTGGAATTTAAGGATAAGACCAAGAGAATAAATATACAAGATAATGATAGATTGTTTTCATTTGATGTAGTTTCACTTTTTCCAAGTATTCCTGTAGGTTTAGCTTTAAGTATTATAGAGGAAAAATGGCAGATTATAGAACAAAATACGAATATTGAGAAGGAATTGTTTTTACGTATTCTTAAGTTTTGCATAGAAGACAATAGGTATTTTCAATTTGATAATAGGATATATCAACAGAAGGAGGGCCTCCCTATGGGCTCTCCAGCATCTCCAATTATAGCTGATATTGTGATGGAGGAATTACTAAATTCATGTATTAGTAAAATGCATATTAAACCTAAGATAATTACAAAATATGTGGATGATTTATTTTGTATAACTTCAGAAGATGCAGTGGATAATATTTTGTCAGAATTGAATAGTTTCCATCCGGATATTAAATTTACGATTGAAAGAGAATTAGAGTCTAGACTTCCATATTTAGATATATTGATAATAAGGAAGAAAAATAAGTTAGTATTTGATTGGTATAAGAAACCAACATCTTCTGGAAGAATCATTAATTTTTATTCAAAACATCCAAGAAATATGATAATAAACACAGCGAAAAATATGATAGACAGAATATTGACTATAAGTGATAGAGAATTTCATTTGAAGAATAGGGATACAATAAGAGATATACTTAATGCCAATGATTTTCCAGTAGAATTAACTAACAGATTAATTAGACAATATGGTAGTTATAGGCATAATTTAGGAAATTCTACAGCAGAGCCAAGAGATTATAAATCATTAACTTATGTTCCTGGAATATCAGAAAGATTAAGAAAGTGTAAAATATATGACACAGATAAATATATAATTGCACACAAAACACATAACACATTAAATAAATTATTTAGCAGTATGAAGGATAAAATAGGAAAAATGGAAATATCTGATGTAGTATACAGGATACCATGTGGAGGAAATGACCAGGTGAACTGTGACAAAGTTTATATTGGGACAACAAAAAATAAACTTAAAACGAGATTAGCTGGTCACAGGTGTGACCAAAAATATAGGAATATTTCAACACAGAAGACATCCTTATCTTCACATTGTAAGAAATATAATCATTATCCAAAGTTTGATGAAACATCAGTATTAGATATAGAAAAAAACTACAAGAGACGTTATATGTTGGAAATGTTAGAAATTGTTAATGTACCAAATGTAAGGAGAATAAATTTCAAGACAGACACAGACAATTTAGCTCAGAATTATAGGTACTTAATTCAAAAGACACATAATTTGTTATAATCATTTCATAAGAGAGAATTTGTTATTTGTTATTTCCGTTTCATTGTTATTGTATGTTTGAATATTTGAAAATTTAAAATTTTTTGTATGTATGTATGAAAAAATATTTTATATGTTTTTGTCAAATGTTTTGAAACATTTTTTCAATTTGATAATAATTTTGTTTTGTTTTCAAAAATATAAAAAATTTTTTCCTGAAGAAGCTTTCCAAAGGAAAGCGAAATATTGAAAAAAAAAAAAAAAAAAAAAAAAAAAATAAAATCGTTAAATTATTTAATAAGACCGTTAAAAGATTATTTCATATTTAATAAAATTTAAAAAAAAGGTCGAATAAAAATAAAAGTAAAAAAAATAAATAAATAAAAGTTATCAACATTTTTTTATATAAAAACCTTGTGCTTAAAAAAATTAGATATAAAATATATTTTTTTGTTAATTTTAAAATTTCAAAGAAAAACCATACAAATTAGACACAAGCAGAATGTTCAATAGCTATTTTTGCTGCTTCGTTTTAAACGTCCCATACTATCCATTGCTTAGCAATGTTGTTTTCTTATTTCATATTTATTTGTTCTCGCAGGTAGGTGTTGTCAAGTGTCATGCCTATTGCTAAAATGAAAATATGATTACTTGACGACTTGAGTGAACCCGAAATAGATTTAGAAGTCGGGTACCGCACATGACAGCTAAATTCCACTCCGTCAGAATTATATTTTTATTTTTTTTGTTTATATTACGGAAATAAATTCAACATGTTGAAAAATGTGAAAGAACTTGAATGTCTCACTTTTGATAACATGCAAATACACGTTAATTTTTATTTCAAGCTAATGGTTCTGTCTTTGAATCCTTAATCTGTGGATCTGTCTATATTTGTTTAATGATTTATTAGATTGTCTGCTTTAACAAACATGGCAATCGCTCTGGCTAGATTTGATGCCATGATCTCCTATTTGCTAAATATATATTTAAGAAACTCTCTCTGTTACCAACTTAACAAGTTATTGTTAAGAAATCAGGAGCCAATTGCAATCAGCTAAAAACATTGGGACTACAGTCTGGCCTTTTATCAATACTGGTTTATACTACTGCTATATTGTAAGTTTCTCCATAACTAAGATGTCATCGCACAACGTAGGATAAAATTTGCCAAAAATTAAAGAAGGCAGCAAACTTTTAAAGAAAATTCGGGCGAGTTCTTTATCAGCCCATTTCAGCACGTTGTGTCATGCCGGCGAATTTCCAAAGTGATGGAAGTTTTCTAATGTAATGCATATCCCCAAAAACGTTGAGTCTAGAAACCCCGAAAATTACCGCCCAATTGCAATTTGTTCTTGTTTCAAAAGTGATGATTAATGTATGATTAATTTTCATCTGCTGAGTGCAACTCTATACATTATATCGGAGAAAATAAGGTCACCAAGGCTCAGATATTTCCAAGACGTTTGCTAGAATGTGGCTTGATGCACTACTGTCAAAAGGTATTGCTTTTGATGTCGATGATAATTTCGCCAGATTTATATCGAGTTTTCTCAGGAAACTCACTATACGAGTTGTTATAGATGAGCTTTCCTCAGACGAGCTCAACATTAATTTAGGGGTACCTGTGTGATTCGAATTACATTCGCGCCTGGCCATGAAGCCTTAATCAGATGGTGGATCAAACCACTGCATAATTTGGAACGTCATGCTCGTCCTAGGAAGCCGAAGCTATAATTCTATGCAACAGAACTTTCTAGTTGCAAATTCGATGATTACAGAGCAGGGCTGCAAATCATCACTCCTTGCTTAAGAGTTGGAAACTTTCCAACTCCTGTCCAGAACACATGTCTAACATGCTCACTGGATCTGGGAACATTTCACCAGGTAGGTGTTATTAAAGGTGAAATGAACCCGGCCACCATAGAACCATAGACTGCTGAATTCAGGGGACTGGGCTCCCTTTTTCCCCAGTTGCACTGTGTCTAGATAGTCAAAGTTCTATAAAGACCATATATATGTGCCCCCGGAGGGAAATTTAGGGGTGCCATAAGACCCTGTCCTTTTTCCTGCGCTATTTATAATTTTTCTAAATGATTTTCTTTGTTAAACTTTCCACCCTATTAGCTCTATCGCCGATGGCAGCACCATTTGTCATTCGTATTCATTTAGTACTAGACTACTACTAGGGAGGTGAGTTCCAAAAGCGGAACATAAATAATAAGCTCAGTCATGATCTCGCAATAGTATCGGAATGGGGTCGTATGAATAGAATTGATTTTAAGGCCCGTAAGACTTAATGTTGCATGCTTACGCATAGATGTGTGTTAAGAAATGATGATGCATCTGTTGTTATGGCTGATACAAGTATTTTAGAATCGAAAGCTCTTGATGTTTTTGGCATGCCAAGTCAGTGTGATGTTCGATGTACTAAGTACATTTTTCAGGATTCTAAAGAGGCTTCAAGTGCCTCGGTTTTTTTGAAACGGTAAAAGAGATACTTCCCTCCATCATAACTTTGTATTTTTAAACCACCTATATCCGTCCTAAAATAGAATACAATTGTTATGTATAGGCCGGCGGCTCAAAGTCTACTTTGGAGTTATTCGACCGCATATAGGAGAGGGTCAAGAGGCTCTTTGGGGAAAGTAGAGTATTTAACTCAATTGATCCTCTAGAGCCCCCCCAGGGGCATATAAATATGGTCATTATAGAATATTCCACTAAAAGGGAGTCCAGTCCCCTAAAGACAGGCAGGTGGTCAACTGGAAACTCCACTTTATTTCCACGGGGATCAGTGAGCTCGCAGAGTTCATTATTTGTCTCTTTAGACTTATAATAGTTTTCTGGCTGATCATTAAGGTTGGCCCCTATATGGGAGCATCGTGGTGGTTGTGTTTTTGCGGCCCCATAAGAGAAGTATGAAAATTATGGTGGCCAGGATCATTTCACTGATAATGACACGCAAAGTGAATGATCCAGTCCAGTGAGCATGCTTGACATGTGTTCTGGACAGGAGTTAGAAAGTCTCCAACTCTTTAGCAAGGTGTGATGGTTTGCAGACCTGCCCTGGAATTATTCAAGTTGCAACTAGGTGGTTCTGTTGCTTAGAATTATGTCTTCGGCTATCTAGGACGTATGTATCACGTTCCAAATTATACATAGTGGTTTGTCCACCATCTGATTAAGACTACATAGTCAGGCGCGGATGTAAAACTAATCACACTCTGATCCTCTAGAGCATCGTCACAATGTGGGATGTATTTCACTGTTTTATCGTTACTATAATGGTAAGTGCTCTAGTGATATTAGGGAACTTGTTCTCGTTATTTGCACCTTTTATCGTTTAACTCGAGCTTCATTGAGAGCGCATCCATTTGTGATTGATTGGCCAGTGATTGGCACTACGCATTATAGGGAAAATCCTTTTTTTTAGCATAACAAATCGTGTGTGGAATAAACTTCCTGCAGAAGTCTTTTCTGTCACTTTCAATTTGGGAAAATTCAAATCAAATGCCCACAAACATTACTTCCTCTTTCCTCCTCCCCATAAATTAATGTCCTAGTTTTGGAATAATGCATTGCATGTATAGGGGCCATCTCCTCAGTGCTGGTCCGAAAAAGAAAAAAAAAGATGGATTCTAATAATCGAATCCAGCAGGGCAATGTCAAATTTAAAGTTAAACAACACTTGAACACTTACTAACGACCTTTTGTTTAAAAAAAGTGGAAAATATCTCCATCGAAGTATTCAATGATGAATTCTGCTCAAACACAGTTGTGGAATTAAATAAGTTACTCAGCTCTATTTACCCCATACAAAGGGACATTAACATGTTTAATAGTTTTTATTGTTTTTACCCCTCAACTCTTTCCTTTGTTTGTGAAAAAAAAACAAGAAAACAGTTTTAATTAAACGATAAAGCCAGTTTGATTAAGCCACTACCAAACTTCCACCATCTCTCCTTGTGCTTTTATAGGGCTTAAACAAACGTTAATGAAATCCATCTAAAAGCTTTTAATAAAAACAAAATTAAATATGAAACAAAAAAAAAACACAAAAAAAATGCACATTCATAAAAAAGACTTACTTTTAATATTTAGGTTACATATATTATTATTAACTTATTTACAACAGCAACAACTACATGCACTTTTTTTCAAATAACCACTCAACTTAATAAACACACTTTTTGTACTTTTGTAAATGCAATTTATCTTCTTTAAAAAAATGGTTTTAAGCAATTGAGTTTAATGCAACAAATAGATAAATAAAAGTTTTTGTTTATAAATAACTCGATAAAAATGCATGCTGTTTTAAACTAAAGCTTTTAAATTTATTAATGTTTTTTTTTTGTTTGTTATTAATTGTACTTTTTCAGTTTTTTGAGGGAAAACTTTTCAATAGCATCACCAATTGTATATATCTTTGATCTAAATGTTATGTTGTGTATTTTTTCTAGCACAGTGTTATATAAACTACATAAAATAAATATACTTTAAAAAGGAATAATAATTCATTTATAATATGTGAACGAAATAACCGAAAGTTGATAAGAAAGGATTAAATTTTCCATGTACATTTTTCAATATTATGTCTTATGTGGTGTTGAAACCAAATCGGCTAGGTAAAGGGGAGTAAAAAACTATTTACATAGCGATCACCTAAGAGCTTGCAGCTTTTTGCGCAGAACACTGAAAAAATTTCATAGATGGGTGGAGAAATTTGAGATTTTAGGATATAAATTGGCTTGAAACTTTCTTTTGACAACTTCAGCTTTATTGATGCCAACGTAAACTAGAAAAACGAGATTAATTTATGTAATATTATATCGGAAAAATAGCCACCTCTAGCACGTGGACATATCCCGACGTCTGTTATTTTCATAAAATTTTGAAGCAACATTTTCAACAAACCTTCGCTTATCTTGCTGCAGCAACACCGAATTTAATCTTTCAGAACGTCAATTAATTATTGCTTGTTCACGTAAACTCTGTCTTTCAAATGACCGAAACTAATCCAGCGGCATTAAATCATAAAAACGGCACGATTAATTGCAAAATTACACCATCAGGAAATTTCTGGGTAGCTATGATGATGGGTGGCTGAAACCAAAAGCCAATGTTATCAACATTAACCAATTGCGGCTACAAAAAATTGGTTATCATGGTGAATTCACGACAACGTGTCCACAAACCGAAATATGCGGTCACTTTCCTTGGATGTAATGATTTTTCAAAGACTGTTCTTGGCTTTTGTGTGTGACTATAGAAATAGAATCTCAACATTAAAGATGAAATTGTTGGAAAATACGTTATTTTCGTTTAGTATTTCAAATATAAAAATCACAAACGTTCGCGGAAACAATATGCAGTCGACTTTAATTCTTAAACAAGTTCCACTTTATAAGTGTGAAATTAGTGATGACTAATTTTTGCGGACGTCGACGAGTTAATTTTCCAAGCTCATTTTGTACATTTTTCTGCATAGCTGCCATTTTTTGAAATTATCGATTAATTATGATGAATTACCAGCCAACAATCTTTTTGCTTACTTTTCTTTCAACATCATATTCTAATGAATAACATGACGAAACTTTTGTATATCCTTTATTTGAACCATTAATTTTGGATATATTTACTGCACCTAAAGGTGTAGTCTTTGTATTTAATAATGTAACTAAACTGAAATTAAAATAAGCATAAGCTTAGTACTCTGCCTAGACTTTTTAAAAAAATTATAACGGATAAAATTTGTCATCAATTGTCATCAATTGTGTCGTTTGCTCAACATGGTTTTCAAAATCTCTTACATTTTACAATACACCGACTTTAGTAAAGCCTTTACCAAGGTCAATCATAAACTTTTATTTTACAAGTTGACTGTTTAAGATGTATTTCCTCTTTATTGTTGAACAGAATATAGACCTTCAAGAATCTGATATCTAAGCCGATAAATGTTAAATCTGGTATACCACAAGTTACCCATCTCATTTGTTGTTGTTTACTTTATTCATCAATATTTTACGAACAGTAATAAAATTTTAAATATTTTGATGTATTTTTTAACTTATAATTATTATCCGGATAATATCTTCTTGCAACATGATTTAGTTATTGGTGCAAAAATAAGAGAAGTTTGGCAATTTTGAATAAAAAATATAGCACGCTGACAAATGTCGATTCTTTTATCAAAATTTTTGGTAAAATAGAGGTCTTGATTCGTTAATCACATCACGGATGTAAAGTTTTAAGACTGAAATTGATACGATTGGCTCCGTATAAACTCTGACCTTAACATAACCAAACAAAAAATTATCCAGTAGTGTTAAGTCGCACTATCTGGCTGGCCACTTAACTGCTAATTGTCGTGAAATTATGCCATCGGCAAATTTGGTTTGTAATAACTGACCATTTCATTGGCTGTATGATATGTGACACTGTCCTGTTGAAACCACATGTCAGTGATATCCACGTCATCAATATTAGGCCAAAATTTAATTGTTAGCATGTCGCGATAGTGTGATGCATTGACCGTTACCATATTTTCAGCCTTATCAAAAACGAAGAGCCCAATTATGCCTTTAGACTACATAGCGCGCTACCACTAACAGTGACACGTTGAGGATGTTAAGGCATCTCAACATTCGCTCTATGAATTTCAAAAGCCCAAATGCGGCGCTTTTGCTTGTTGACATACCCTGGCAAGTGAAAATGGGCTTTGTCTGAAAAAATTATTTTTTCAGAAAAAACAGCCGGTTGTTGCTGATCGAATTGAACGTATCTACGACAATGTGAATGGTCGATCGACTTCAATTCGTGCACCTGTTCAATCAGCTTCAAAGTCAAATCCTTACGCAAAATTCGCCAGGTGGTGGTTTTGGATAACCTCAAGTATTGAGAACGTCGTGAAATTGATAAATTTGGAGCGGCTTCAACACTATGGCTCACGGCTGCAATGTTTGCAGCTGAAGAACCCTGTCACACAGTCTTAACATATTTTGTATCGATCCTATTGACTTAAATGTAACGAGCAAATTATTAAAAGCGGTCTTGGAAGGCGATTATGTTGTCCGAAAATTTCACGATTTTTACGAAATGTAACTTTAGCCGAACCACCAATTTCATAATGAATTTTAATTATTTTAATGTGATTTTTCTACGAAATTGAATTCATTGCAACAATTGCCAATGTATCAGCTACGTATACTTCAAAAAACTAAATGTCAAAATGATCACGTTGTTGGTGTTGTCACGATTGAAAAACAAAGTTCTTGTTGAAAAATCCGATAGTTTAATCTAAAGGGTAATTTTCGCATACATATTTCAATATTTGTGATCGTTTATCAGCAACTACGCGACGAATGTTATACTCTAAATTGTTAATCCTCTAAGTTGTTTCGGGTTCATCGATATAGAATAGCGACTTTACATATTCCTCCAAAGAATAGTCCAGCACACCAAAAAGTTATTTTGTGTGATGTCTCAACACACACTTGACGATTATCATTACTCCAAATATGGCAGTTGTATCAATTCAAACAAAATTGAGCATTGTGCAGGCATCAGTCTATTTATGTTGAAATGACAAACTAATATAACATAAATCACTTGATAGCTGACAATATCGCCGTTACGTAAAAAGTGTTGCCAACTTAAAGTTTTCTACCTCTACAAAAACACTCGATATAATAGTCTACTTTTCTTGAATTCGAAATGCATTTATTTAAATTATTTATTTTTTTTAAATTTTATAGATGATGGCAGAAAGAAAAATGTTGTATACTTAAGTAAATTTTTTCTAAATTTGATGAAACTGCTGTTTCTTATTAAAAAGGAGCTTACGCTAAAGTTATTAAGTTTCAAGTTGTTGTTAAGTTTTAAAACAAGCAGAACCTAAATTCTTTCTATAGATTGAGAATTTATTATAAATAGAATAAGATTTTTGTTTTTAATGAATAGCTAGGTGTTTTTATACTGCATTAAAACTATTATAACCTAATTATTATAATATAATCAAAATATCTATAACAAAAAAGGAGTACTCTTTTTCATTAAAATTTTATATTAAATACTAAAGAATAAAAAATAAATGCTGTGTAAATAGCCATGCATTTAGTTGATAGAAAAACAAGGAATTTTCAGCCCTAACCATAAATCCTTTGTTTAAGTTATTATACCTTAACAGCAAAATCCAAAACCAAAACCAAAAAGAAAAATAAAACAAAAAACATATTTCAGCTTTGACAAACTGTCACCAGCATTAAATAAGCAAAAAATAAAAGGTTTTTTATTTATATTTATGTCCATATACATACACATATGTACATACATATTATATTATTGTTTTAACTAAAAAAGTTTTAAATAGCAAAAAACAGCATCATTTGTTTTAAAAAGATAACTGAATTATAAATTGCAACAAAACAAAAGTATTATTTTAAATATCATAAAAATATGGGCATAAAATAACTTTTAGGCCATAAAAATTTGCGTACGTAAGTTAAACAAAAAAGCGTTTTTGAGAAACAAAAATATTTCAACAGTCAATGACAAATCCTGAAAATTATGTTCTGTATAGGACTATAGGAACAACAGTGCGAAAGAATCATCTGATAAAATTTTTGTAAATTCTATTAAGGTAGTCAATATTGCATCCCTAAAATAGTCCAGGTGTTTAAAGATTCTTTGGCCAAAATGTTTGAGTCCATGTTACTACAGACCTAGACAGTCGCAGAGGTGTTGCACTCAGCTGTCAATATGGGCGATTACCATACGTTTACACGTATATTCAATCATACAGTACTCCGTTATGATGCCTACCACAAGCGTTTTTCCTTAAAGGCCATTACAGTCCTCATTATCTCATTGCTAATTTGCTATATATGTATATGTGAACTAATTGAGTAGGGCATGATACAGGCATATTTGTCTTATTAAAAGGAATTAAGCAATTTATTGCACCAGAATCAAGGACTTTAATCAACTAGTATTTCAAAATTGCACTCAGCCTTCCCTGTACTTCTTTGAGCTTGTAGAAGAAAAAGAGCAAATACTGCTTTATACATACTTAAGCATAAGTTTAAGTATGTATGTGTGGAAACCTTTTTTAGTTTTTATTGCATTTCTTTTCTGTATATAAGAATAAATGTAGAACAAAAAACTTACCAAATGTAAAGTGGTTTTTTCTTCTGCTTTTTCTGAGTAATTAATAGGTCTACCTACACTCTGTAATATATCACAAAAAATACGAAAGCAGGCCAAATTATATAAAAGGTTAAAGGGTGTTTCAACAGGAAATTTCAAACAAAAGAAAACAAAAAATTTTGATTAAGATGCATCAAATTTTTATTGTAGTACGAGGAGAAAAGTTCAGCACGACCTTGCTGACAGATATGAATTCCTTTATCAAAGATTTTAATCACTTTTGGCGATCCTATTTCATTAATCACACCACGAATTTTGGATTTTAAGGCTGACCTCGATTTGATTGGCTTCGCATAGACTCTGTCCTTAACATAGCCGTGTGGCACCACATGTCAGTGATATCCACGTCGTAAATAGCAGACCAAACTTGAGTTGTTAGCATCACATTGAGTATGCAAAGGCTTCTTAATAATCCCTCTAGAATTTTCAGAAGCCTGAATTCGGCAATATTGCTTGTGGACATATCCTACCAAGTGAAAATGGGGTTCGTCTAAAAAAAATATGGTTTTTTTCTAAAAATCCAGTCGGTTCCCCATAAATGAATTGAATGATTCTACAGCGATGTGAATGTTCGGTAGGCTTCAATTCCTGTACCAGTTGCTCCTTGTCCTTAGGCTTCAAAGTCGAATCTTTACGCAAAGTTCGTCATGTGGTGGCTTTGAATAACCCCAATTGTTGAGAACGTCGAGAAATTAAGAAACTTGGATCTGCTTCAACACTGTGACACACGGCTGTGATGCTTTCGTTTGAATGATCAGGTCAAACATTGTGGGTACACTAGCATTTTATAATGTAATGACCAAATTCTTAACAGCTGTCTCAGAAGGACGATTATATTATCCGAAAACATCACGAATTTTACAAAATTTATAACTTTAACAGAACCACAATTTTTATAGTGCATTTTAATTACTGTAATGAGATTTTCGTGCGAAATTGAATTCATTGTAACTGCCAATGTATCTACGACAAATACGTCAAAAAACTAAATGTCAAAACTATCATGTTGTTGGTGTTGCCATAATTGAAAAGCAAACTTTTTTTTAAAAAAAGTGAAACTCAATGCATCGTTTACGCAGACATTTTTTATATAATTTTAAAATGTAAAAAAGTTAAATAAAAATTTTGATTTTTATTCCGGTATTATTTTTATTTAAAATATCAAAATACGACATTTATTGATACTTTGTCGAAAAATATATATTTTTTTTTGCCATGTTACTTCTATTAAAACTTAAGCAATATCACTCTTCTAAGTCATATTTTTTTTCCATTGGACACTCATTATTTGTATCGTTTTTCTTCTCTTTAAGGCTAATTTACTATGTTTTCTTTTCAAATAGTATACAACAATATCAGAAATTATGCCACTTATATCACCATATTTATACTCATTTTGAATTTAAATTAGGTAAAATTGTGCTAGATTCCTTTAAACATAAATATTTTATGATATTCTCATGATGAGATATTTTATGATATTCTCATAAAATATTTATTATTGAAAAATTTAAATGTATTAATGTTAGGGAAAGCTTACCTATATGGCCATTTCACTGCTGTTCATATAGTTCATCAGTGGACTTTACAACAAATTTTGTATAGAAAACTTAAGAGCCTTATATCTCAAGACAAATTAATTAAATGAGAATTATATTGAACCCACATAGCAAAACGCAATTTTGGTTATTAATATTACGATCCTGAACCAAACTTCTTAATTAGGTTATACTTAGTGTTAAGTATTAATGATATTAAAACTACGATTATAATAATAAAATGGACATTTTGAGTAGCTTTATCATTAGAGGGAAGATGGCTTAAGTTATCGTTTGAGAATTTTTTTAAAAAAAACAGTAAATCCCAATAAATTTTTAAATTAAACCAACTAACGGATTGCTAGTTTTCTACCTTAAACAATTATTAAAAAAACTTTCTCAATGTCTCTGCTAGGACATTAACTTATCCTCGTACATTCATAAGTATAAATGTTCATATGAGTTTTTGTGAAAACTGTAAAAAATAAAAGCCATTGGCAAATGTATTTTTACTTTGCGTCTGTGTGTGCAATAAATTTATACAAAATATTAAATGACTCTTTATATTTCACTGGATATGCTTACACTTAAAAATCTGCAGAGACTTAAACTAATTTTCAGTGATAGCCAATTAAAGTGGAGTTTGTTTCTAGTCATTTCAACTAGAATAGTTTATTTTTTTTTTGGGAAAATTTTAGTGTGTTAAAAAATTCAAAGAGAAAGGAAATTTATTGAGGTATAGCCTCTTAGTTTTAATCGAAAGAGGTTTTGATTTCTCACATTGAGTCTTTAAAAAGTTTGAAATTTTAAAATTTCTTGGGAATGAATTTTAATTTTCACTTTTCAAAGTGGTATTTATTTTCCTTAAAAGTTAAAACAAAATTGATCGGAGTGATTAATATTGTTACGTTTATACCTTCTATAAACGTTTTGTTGTAAGTTCTTTATTGCAAAATAAATAACACCAGCTTCTAGGGTTTTTTTAATTAATTACAAGTTTATTTACTTTAACTACACACAAAGTTAAAACTACAGAACAATTTATCTAAGATGCACGGCTGTACTTCACGAGGTTTGTTTTTCAACCAACTAACTATCCACGCAGACGCTGCCTTTTGTATTTATCCACTAGAGGTCTAGAAAAATTAGGAAATCTTCTAATCCCTTTGTATCACATTTTGTTGTTGTTGTGTTATTCATTCCATTTATAGGTGCCTGGAATTTATTTTAAGATAGTTGTTGTTGTCTTATGTACTTAATTTTGCTTAGAAAACTACGCAGTTAGTAACCAGCATACTTAGTTGTTATTGTCTTCCGTGTATAAAATTTCTACACAGAATGTCTTGCATTGCATAAGTTTTCTTAACAAGTTACTCGGTTAGTAAACAGCATATTCAGTTGTTTACTTTCTTATTTAATTATTATTTTAAAACTTAAGCAAGACGCATTCATAACAATATAAATATATATAAATATAAATGCGTGTCATATATTGTGGGTCGCAATATATGATACGCATAATTATTTTGTTATTTACGAACATGAATAATTAAATAATTTATTTTGTTTTATAATATACTTAGATAAAAATCTATTAGCGTTAAGACTGTCTGAAGCATCGAGGTTGAACTAATAGCCTTGAGGAAGTTGCACCAGAATTTTTACAATATTTATTGTATATAGCTTATATGTTGCCGGATACATGTTGCTGTGAAAAAATAATGTTGCTAGAAACATTTTGTAACTTTTCATAAAAAGAACCGGGTACTACATTTATTTATTAAATAAAAATATCGTTTGTATTAAATTACACAGTTAAATTCCGCGTCAGTTTTGTGCAGAACTTTTATAGCTGTTTAATAATACTGAGGATCAAAGGGTTTCACGAGCTTGTTTAATAGTCGATGCCTTGAAAAAATACAATTTTCACCTTTTCATCGAACCATTCTTCGTCTCTATATTTGCCAGCTGGGTGCTGGGCTTTTATTTGAATTTTTTATATTCAAAATCTGGAAGCGATACAGAGCTGTTGTTATGTTGGTGTTTTATAAGAGACGTATCGCTCTGTTTAAAAAATTTTACAGCAGTTTGTTCAGTTAGAAATAAAGGAATTTCTGATGTCTTCCGTTTCAATAACGAAATCGCTTTTAATTTCATAACTAAAAAGGCTTAAAAGGGCACTTTCTTTAATCTGTAAAATTTCAATAAAAATTTATATTTACCGAAATTTAAATTAAAAGTTAAATAATTATACTATTGTTATTTCTCTCCGTCCTTTCTGGCTGTTGTTCATTTGGTGTAAACGGCGAGCGCTTTTGATGTGAAGATATCATTATCAAATTGTGATTTAACTCGTGCTCACGTCAAGCTAGGCCAAAAGAATACGCTCGTTACGGCCATAGTGATGCAAACACAGCAGCTGTACAGCAAAGATTTGAGAATGAGTCTGGAACATTAACTCATTGACGTTCACAACAATTGGGCATCGCTAGAAGAATTTTGCGCAACATTTTGCTTAAAGATCTTCATCCTCATGCGTATAAAGTTAATCTCGTGCAAGAGTTAAAGCCGGTCGACCATTATTTGCGTCGAGCGTTTGTGAACTGTCTGTTTGAAGGACTGAACGAAAACAAAGCAATTTTAAACAAAATCATCTTTTGTGATAAGGCCTATTTTTAATTAGGCGGTTATATTCGTATGATTTGACGGCGCTGGATTATTTCCCCTGCAGCCATTTAAAAATTCATGTGAACATTTCACAAGCAATTGACGCGATTAAATTAGCGCGATAAGCCAAGCGGACGTCTGCCGACATGTTAGCGGTGGACATTTGTTCGACATTTTATTCTATTATTAATTATTAATTCCCATATCGTTGCTTTACAATGATGCCAATAAAACAGCAGTTGTCAAAAAAAGTGTGTCTTTTAAGCTAATTTACTTTTTAATCTCAAATTAACCTTTATTATTTAATTTAGTACTAGACCTGAAATCAAGCCCTTGTTATAATTATTTTTATTATCCCATTATACTTTAATTTAAATTATTTGTTCCTTATCTGATCTTGATGAGTGACAATATTAGCCAGACACCCTACAAGGAAATTATAAAACCAGTAATTAGGAATAAAATCACACAGCATAACATGCTATTTTTATACGCCTGTAGATCATATCCACAAATGTTTATTTCTTCTAAGATAACACACAAATAAGTGCTATGATATTGCAAAACATTAATTTGTTTTATTACACACTTGTTCATTTTATCATCCACTGTAGTAATTTATGTCTACGAGTACATACATGTTTTTATACATACAAGTCAAATATATTTATAGATTTTTTTTATATATGCTTATATGTGAATCTGTGTATTTTTATTTATGAATAAATGCTATGTTTGAGTGTGTGTGTGTTTGTATCTGTGTGTACATAGTAGTAATTTTACCAGTAGCTCTTGTTTTATATTGTGTCATTTGTTTTTTGTGAATAAATGTGAAGCATATAAAACAGATGTTGTCCACTCTTATAACTTTATGAGTTATTTTTTTTACTACATTTGTTTTTGTTGCAAATTTTTTTTTTGATTTGTTTTTATTTTTGTTTTATGTTTTAATATAAAAAATAAATATATTTTTTTACAAACATTTTTATTTGCTGTTACAAAAATTTTCTATTTAAATGGAATTGCTTATGTCGTCGTTGGTAGTTACACTTCAGTTGACATTAGACAATAAGTAAATTAACTCGTATACATACATATGTAGACAAATGGAAATTTGAGATTTTTTATGATAACATTTCAATTTTTATTACTTTTCAGGATTTTTGTTTCACTTCTTTCGAGTTGACAATTACGATTGCATTGACATATCAAGTTTTTTTTTTATTTTATATCCTCGTTTTTAATTTTACTTTGTTAATCAAGGATTACAAAAATATTTGTGCTATTTAAGAAAATTAGTTTAAAGCAAAAAACCAAAAAACAAAAAGATAATTTATGAGATAATTTAGCCTTTCTATGGCTTTTAAAGTGTGGGCAAATTTGGAAGTAAACTAGCTTAAAACACACACTTTTTCCATAGCTTCTGTTTTAGCGGCACTACTGTTAAGTAGAAATATGGAAATTAATTATGGAATGTCGTCGTGCAAATGTCAGGCTATAGCAATTCAGCAAATTTCCGCTTTTTCAAAAAAAAAAAAAAATTCTGAACCACATTTTGCAATATCTCGTAATTGAAGGGCTGAAACTCATCTTTCAAAGCGCACATTATTCATGGGCGATGCGTGATAAGATTTACATCGTTACCTAGCTATGTAACCACTTGGGTGATATGTAGCATGATACGATTTACGTGTAAGTCATAACCTAACGGTGGAACACTTCGGATATCTCTATCCTCCAGTCACTCCTAGTCGCTCCTAGTCGCAACTCCGAGAGCTCGGAGTAGGCCAAAGCCCTTACTCCTTGCTAAAGAGTTGGAGACTATCCAACGCCCGGTCCAGAACACATGCAAGTTAAATAAAATTTCAGAACACAACCGCAAGCAAGCTCACTGAACCAGCACCATTCATAGTGATAATGATCTGACCCACACCTCTCAAACAGGGGTAGCGAAACCACAACCACCACGATGCTCGCGGAGGGCCAAGCTCAATACTCGATCAGAGAATAGCTTGCGGCTTACTGATTCCCGTGATAATAACGTGGAGTTGTCCAGTTGGCTCCTGCTAGCCTTAGGGGACTGCAACTCCCTCTATGTGAGATTCCGTCCGCCCTCGGGGTGGAGATGGGGTGATATATAGCGTGTATCCACGCTCTTGGAAGCCAAAGACATAATTCTATGCAACAAGTCATTCCTAGTTGCAATTTCAGAAGTTTCGGAGCAGCTCCCCAAACCCCACTCTTTGCTGAAGATTTGGAGACTATCCAACTCCTGGTTCAGAACATATGACAAGCATGCTCAGTGGATCCGGACCATTTACCCTGTACTCTCAGATAGGTGAGATGATCCTGGCCCCTTAATCATTATATGAGGACCGCGAAAACACAACCATCACGATGCTACAGAAGGACCAAACTGAATAATCATTCAGAGAACAGCCGATTCCCGTAGGAATAACGTGGAGCTGTCCAGTTAGATCCCTGCTAGCCTTTAGGGGACTGGACTTCTTTTTATCATCGGTGACACATGATGGTGAGATTCCGTCAAGACATATAGATGTGCCCCCGCAGGGGTGCTCATGGCCAATGCCATGGTCACCCAGAAAATAATCCAGAGGCCTAAAACTAAAAGAACGGGTCAGCCAAGGAAGTCGTAATATGCGTTTTTCTTATACATCAGTCATTTTGACTGGGTTTGGTAGCAATAGGTATCTATAAACATATGGTAAATCTTGTGTTAATCTTTTACAAGAATCGCAAGACTTAAAATTTGCTTTAATTGCTGTTAGAAAAAAAATCTTGCGATTATTTGAAAAAGGAACAGCAACGTTAGATTTCGTTTTTACGTATAGAGTATGGCACATAGAAGAAAAATTAGGATAAATTAAAAAACATAGTGTTTAGAATCATTTCCAAAAAAAAAAAAAATTTATTATTGAATGTTAAGTTCCTTTCCTTTCTATATTATTTTACTTTTCCTTTCACACTGGTACAACTTTTCATAACAACTGCATATAAAATAGGTTTAATGATTTAAGAATAATATATTTTCGCTTTAAAAAAATATATCTGTTATATCTGAAATCAATTGCTGGACGAGTATATTATATTCTATTCTATTGTAAAAAATATGTTTCACAAGATATTCTGCAATTGTACTTCAGTAGTTATTACTCTTTAATATATAAAATGTTACAGTGCTTTTATGTTAAATATTTCTCAAGATTATTAAATTGATCCTGCAGGTCGAGGATATATTTCTCTATAGTTAATGCTGAACTTATTCCTGCTGAAAGCTAAGTAATGTAACATTAAAAAAAATAAATAAATAAAAAAGGTCAGTAATCTCCATTGAGAGCAGTTCTTAAGGGAGATTAATGCAATTAACTTCCAACAAAAACACTTATTAGTGAGTCTTAGCTTAAATAATAATTTTCAACTAAAAAATTCTTTAATGATATTTTAATTATTAATTATTATTATTATTATTATTATTAAAAAAATTCTTTAAAAATTTTTTAATTATTATAAAATTCTTTAGTAATTTTTTAACTATTAGAAACATTTTTAGAAACTTTTTAATCATTAAAAAACTATGTGAAAATTTTTTAATTATTGAAAAATTCTTAAGTAAGTTTTTAATTATTAGAAAAATCGTTAGAAATTTTTTAATTCTTAAAATACTATTTAGAAATTTTTGAATTATTAAAAAATTTTTTAGTCATTTTTTAATTATTAAAAAATTCTTTAGTAATTTTTTAATTATTAAAAAACTCTTTAATCATTTTTCAAATATTAAAAAATTATTTAGTAATTTTTTTATTACTAAAAAGTTCTTTAGCAATTTTTTAAGTATTCAAAAATTATTTAGTATTTTTTTAATTATCAAAAAATTATTTAGTATTTTTTTAATTATTAAAAAAATTCTATAGAAATTTTTTAATTATTAAAAAATTCGTTAGTAATTTTTTAATTTTTTAAAATACTATTTAGAACGTTTTTAATGATTAAAAAAATCTTTAGTAATTTTTTTAATAATTAAAAAATTCTTTAGACATTTTTGAATTATTAAAGAACTCTTTCGTCATTTTTTAATTATTAAAAAACTCTTAATTAATTTTTTAATTATTTAGAAACTCTTTAGTCATTTTTAAGTTATTAAAAATTATTTAGAAATTATTTAATTATTAAAAAATTATTTAGTATTTTTTAATTATTAAAAAATTCTTTAGTAATTTTTTAATTTTTTAAAATTCTTTAGTAATTTTTTAATTATTCAAAAAATGTTTCAGTAATTTTTTTATTATTAAAAATTTATTACAAAATTTTTAATTATTAAAAATTGATTTAGTAATTTTTTAATTTTTAAAAATTTATTTAATAATTTTTTGGTAATGTTTTTATTTATAAAAAAGTCTTTAATAATTTTTTAAGTACTAAAAATTTGCTTTAAAAATTGTTTAATTATTAAATATTCTTTTTATATTTTTAAATTACAAAAAGAAAATTTTAGTGAATTTTTTAGTTATACAAAAGGTCTTTAATGAATTTTTATTTTCTAAAAATTTTTTAACAATAAACTAATAATTTTTAAAAAAAATCTTTAATAATATTTTAATTATTAAAACTTCTTTAATAATTATTAAAAATAGCTTTAATAAATGCAAGAAATTTTTTTGTGTTCACAGAGCCTACCGCTGCATAACAAATTTATATAAATTATATAATTATATAAATGCATAAATTAATTAATTATATAAATTTTTTTAAGTTAAATTTCGGTGCCGCGAAAATAAAAATATTTTTTGTTAACAAATCTAAGACACTACATGTAAAAAATTATATCATTCTGGGTATTGTTATTTGTAGAAAATAATAAAAATATATAAAAAATAAATATTAATTGCCCTAAGCTGTATGAAATAATTGTTTTTTTAGAGCTGGCTAAACATAAGCAGCAGTTTGAGTAGTATTTTTTCGAAACCTTATCCCTTAAATAAAAAATCAATTATTAAAAACTTGTTTAATGCCACTCATCGTAAATTGTTACTTGTAAAACAATTCAAAGTGTACTTTTCGGTTTGTATGTTCTAGATTTAAAATATCAATCATCGTTATCTACAAAATAGACTAAACGCAATCTTGTTGGTTAACAAATCCAATTTGTACAGACAGACTCACTTAAACACCTCAATATCAACTATCAAATCAAAAAATAGTTAAAACATGCTGGAACTTGCAACATAGTTACATACATATTTTTTATACATCCTTTTTTTTTTTGCTACAACTCATGCATGGGCATGCAACGACAGTACATTGATAATGTGTACGTGTCCACTTCTGTGGTTTTTATATGAGCAAAGTATAGACTGAAAATTCTTTTTCGAAAAATTAGATTTTGTTTTATATGGATAAAAGATAATAATCAAAAAAAAAAATACAAAACAGTTGCCACATGACAAAAACAAAAAACATTAAAAAAAACACAACAGTTGTCATATAAACTAAAAGTTAAATTAAAAGGAAGTTACAATTTTTCTTACCTAAATAGTTTTCAGCAATTTCCGTTTTTTTTTTTGAAAGGACTTTATAGACTAACTATATAAACACACGCGCTCATAGATATGTATGTATGTATTAGTGTCTGTATCCTTTGCTCACAACTAACCATTTTAGAGCAATGGAATACATTTTATTGAACAAGTTAAAAACGACTACAAACTCACCACATATTGAACTCAAACGCCCATATTTTGCTACAGGCGACTACAAGTTGTGTTTTTTTTTTGTTAACTAAATAGTTACACATGCAAACGCACGCACATACATATATGCACATATTTACTTGTTCACATACATTGATAATAGAAAATGCATTTAAGTAAACAAGTTTCACATCATTGATTGTATGATTTTTAAAATGGAAAATGAAATAAAATTGGCTTAAACGGAACCAAATAGAAAAAAATAAATAAATAAAACAAATAAAAAAATTTTTAAGCATCTACTATAAGACAACAAAATAAATTGGATTTCCATAAGTGGATGATAGAAAAAGAAATCATATTTTTTTTTGATACCTTTTCTCATTTTCTTTGTGTTTGTTTGTGTTTTTGTTTCCTTTTTTGTAGCGTGTAAAACCAGAAAATTCAAATTGAAACGATAGAAGGAATATTATAAGTTTAATAAAACAATAAGAAAAGAATGTTGTTCTCTTTGTTGTTGTTTATATATGAAATACTAGAACGCTGTTTTGTTGTTGTGTTTTTGGGAGTTTTTTTTTGTTTTTGAAGTAAAATTATTAAAATACTAAACAAAATTGTAGTTTAAGAAGATTACAATTTATGCTAAAAGTATTAAGTGAAATATACAGTAAACTCGCAGAAACGTGAACATCCAGTAACATGAACATCCAAAAACATGAACATTTTTTTTCTTACATTGACTACTCTAAAACGTGAACAAAGGCTGGAGGCTCTAAAACGTGAACTTTTTATTGAACGTTAAAATTCAATTTTGTAAGCTTATTTCAAGCTTATTGCAGAAGAATCTCGTAGTTTGTTTGTAGTAAACAACTTCTGTTGCAGGATAAGTAGTTTTGGTATTACCGCGATAGTTATACTGGAAGCATCTGTCTGTGCTGACTATGCATATAAAGAATATAAACAAGTGATCTCTAAAAATATTTTTATTGAAAATATGTCTAACAAAAAACCAAAAGTATTAACTCTTCAAGAAGTCAGATATTTTAGAGTTTTTACGGAAAGGTTCACCTGTAACTGGTTTGTCGAAAAATTATAATGTCATCAAATCGACGATTTGTTCAATAAAAAACAACAAAGATGCAATTTGGAAATGTGTTAATAATTCATTTTCGGGTCCTGGAAACACTGCATTCTTCGGAGCTTCCAAAAATGGAAAGATCTCTGTACTAATTTAGAAATTAGTATCTTAGAAACCCTTTTGCAACCCATAGTAGCATAGTACATATATTAAAATATGGCAGGAACTTACAAAAAGTAGAATCAAAACATGCCTAATAGGTGAAAAATAACGTACTTTATTTAAAATTAAATAAAAGATAAAAGAGACTAAAATATGTTATAGAAAAAATACAATCTAAAACGTAAACAAATTGAAAACGTGAACACTCTCGGTAAAAATTAGTTCACGTTTCTGCAAGATGACTGTAATTGCAGAGAAAATAAATTCAGTTGCTGTAAGAAAATATTCATTCATTTAGTATTTATATTTCCTTTCGTCTCATTGTTTTTTTTATTAAGGATTTAATTATTTTTTAATTGGGTAGAAGGTTTACTTTAAAAAAGCTTAATTTACATGATTTTTTCTATTCTCGTACACACTTACCGGTACACAAGTACCTTATTTATTAATGGCTTTTCGTCTTCGAGCTGCTAAAAGGGTTTTAGCAGATATCAACATCAACAAGTCTCGTGTGGGCTGGATGAATTTAAAGCACTGGTCTTGAAACAGTGCTCTTCGAAGCTAGACCGTGTATTAGCAGATATTTACAGCACATTGTATCATGCCGGTGAATTTCCAAAGTGTTGAAAGATTGCTAATGTAACGTCCATCCGCAGAAAGGGTAATTTTTGCAACTCTGAATATTACCGCCCAATTCCAAATTGTTTTGCACTGTTTAAAGTGATGAAGAGTATGATTAATTTTCATCTTGTGAGTCACCTGGAGTTCAACAGCTTACTAAGCGACTTATTGTATGGTTTCTGTAAGTGGTGCTCTAGAGGTGACTTACTAACTTTCCTTTTGAAGCAACTCCATACATCAATACGGAGAAAGTGTGGTGGTAGCCCTAGATATTTCTAAGGCTTCTGCCAAAAGTTGTTGCTTTTGGTGTCGGTGATCATGTTTCCATATTTATATCGAGTTTTATCAGGAATCGCACTATGCGTGTTATTATAGATGGGATTACCGCAAGACTCCATTTTTTCTCCTACCTAAATTCTAATTTAACCTTCTTAATAATCTTCTTTCAACCCTATATACTCTTTCCTAGATGACAGCATTCGTATTCATTTAGTAATAGACCGAACCAGCTGGATGTAGACTCCAAAAGGCAGAATATGAATGTTATTTCAACAATCGCCGATTTATATCATATGAATAGAGTCGATTTTAATGCCTGTTAGACTTATTCTTGTATGCTTATGCATAGATGTGTGTTCAGAAATGATGCTGGATTTTTTATTTAGGGTGATATAAGTATTAAGTAATCGGGAGCTTTTGATGTTCTTGGCATGAAAATCCAGTATGATGTTTGATAAACTAAGCTCATTTTTTAGATTTCTAAAGAAGCTTTCGAATGCCTCTAAAACTGTGTAAAAGATACTCCACTCCATTCGAACTTCGCACTATTTATACCATCTATTTCCGTCCAAAAATCGAATACAACTCTCATGTATAAGCCGGCTATCCAAAGTCTATTTTGGAGTTGCTCGACCGTACACAAGAGAGGACCAAGAAACTCATTGGGCACAGTAGGGTGGCCAACTCTATTGATTCCATAGAGCATCACGCAGTGTGAGTTATATCATACTGTCTTAGTGTTACTAAAATGGTGCTCTAATGAAATTAGGAAACTTGTTCCCGTTATCGCACTTTTCTTTTCGTTGAGAGACCATACATTTGTGGCCGGTGAATCGCAAATAGGCATTATAGGGAAAATTTGGTATTTAGCAGAACAGTCCATATGTAGAATAAACTCTCTCCAGAGGTCTATCCTGTCACTTTCAATGCAGGGAAATTCAAATCGTATGCCCACAAACACTACTCCCTCTTTCCACCTCCCCACAACCTAATTTTCTAGTTCTGGCACAATGCATTGTAGGAGTTGGGGCCATTTCCTGAGTGCTGGGCCGAAAAAATTTTGTCGTTTTCTAAACACGCCATTTTATTTAAATAAATCAAAGGCTTTAAATTATATAACATGTAAAATTATGAGAAAGAAAAAATATTTTTTTTAAATCTGCAACAAAATCAACAAATAATTTTATGAGAAATTTTTGAAAACTCAGCATGCATTATTTTCCTATCCATATTTAAATAACATAGTTAAGTTTTATAAAATTTTTGCTAGTGTAAATGGCTTAAGTATACTAAAAACATGTAGTAAAAAACAGACAGTTAAGTTAAGAATATGCTATTTATTGTAATATCCCTTTTAGCTTGAAATTTCACCTTTTTATTTTTTATTTTTTCTTAAAATTTGTTGCTTCTGCTCCAAATAAAATTTAGTTAATTTAATATATTTTTCAAGTCAAATTAACAGATTTTAGTTCTCATAAAAAATATGTGTTTTCTTTTGAATAAAATATGTTAGATTGAATCGCGCACATAGATTTAAATAGAAATTGATTTAATTTTTGTACACTTTAGCGTTACGGTGTGTTATGTACAAATCCTTAGAAATTAAATAGCTAGTGCTGCGTAAACTGGGGGAAAATTATAATTTGGTAACCCAAACAGCAGTAACCAAAGGAAAAAAAAAATTATAATAACCAGTAAGCCACAATAATAACAGTAATAAATGAACTGCAGCACATAAGTTTTAGTTGAAAGATAGAGAAAGAGGAAAAGTGAGAGCAACGTAAAAATCGAATGCTGGTAAATGGTGGCAGAAACTATAAAAGTAACAGATGTTTGTTTAACTACTAATAATTAGTATTTAAAGAACGTTTCAACACAAATACACTATTGTATGCACATACTAAATTACAAACACTTAAACGCAATTCCTTAACACCTGTTTTCTCTATAGCAGTGCAGATGACACTACTGAATATAAAAATAATGATAATGGGGATAAAGTGTTTTCTTTGTTTTTAATAACTTCATAATTAAGAAATGAGACAAAAACATGCAAATGTGCGTGTATATGAGCACTCCAATACATACACTGATTTTTAAGGGTGAAGGTTTTAACACCTCTTAATATAGTTGCATATAAAAAAATGTAAAATTAATTTTTAATAACTGAATACATATATTGCCACAAAGTGAGTTAAGTGGGTTGTGAAAGCATAGCTGCCTATGGAACTGCTTGAACTCATAAACGGGAACCATTGATTTATTGAATTAAAGAGTAAACAAATTGGTAATCAGTTTTATTGATACTAATGTAAACTTCAAATATGGGAATTAATAACGGAATATCATATTGACAACACGCGTCCGCTCTTTCACAAAAATTATAAGCACATTTTGCAACAAAGCTTCGCTTATATCCTGAATACAGCGACGAATTTAATTAATTGTTTCCGGGTCATTCAAATAAATCAGGTCTTTTAAATGAAACCAGCGGCGACAGATCACAAGAATGAGGCGTTCTACTAACAAGATCAAATCAAAAAATTACCCGACCGGGAAATTTCTAATAGAATAATTAAACTGTTTAGGTGTGTCTTGACGTCCCAGCTGGCTAAAACTAAAGATCATTAATGTTAACATTGTGACCACAAAAATTAGTTTTCATGGTATCGCAGTGCAAAAAGTTCCCTTTGGCAGCATTTCCTTGCTCCTTTTAGAAAAAAACCCGGTCGATGATGCTGGCTGATTATCAATTGCATTATGGAATAACTTTCTTTTAGGACTGTTTGTGTATTATGTGAGTCTTATATGCGACAGTTTTGTTTGTTTACATATCCCCCTAATCGAAAACGAGCGTCATCACTAAAAATGAAGTCGACTCTCCTTTTATGCGAAATGTTGCACAAAGTCCCTTTAGTGGTGCTCAATTGTTTCAAACATCGAAAACTTCCTGGCCCACTCTCAATATTTTGATATATGACAAAATATGCGACCACTATGAGAGTATTGTTTTGGCTTATTGTCAACAAAAATACCGTGAGCTTCGTATTTAGCTATTAAATAACACACAGCGGTTTTAAAGCTGTCTGATTACTAGGAAAAGCTGCTCGTATTTTACAAGTGATAGGGCTGAATTTTAAGCCGTATCTATAGTAACTGTTTACAATCAAAATTCAGTTTAATTATTGGCATTTAATAATTTGACAGGGAATTTGCTTCCTAGCCTCAATTTTACCCAGCCATTTTGATCGATTTATTGCATTCAAATTTGTAAATATTTAATTGAAAAATAATTTATGTTTATAGTAAAAAAAATTAAACTAAATACTTGACAATAACGTTAATAGAAACAAAGGGAATGTATCGACTTATTTAACGGCTAAAATTCTTTTCGCCATCGATAGGTCTATATTATTTGTAACTCCTTAAGATAAGAAGAACATATATCCCTTATTTCCTGAAACCCCGAAGTTTTTGCTAGAAATCTGGTAATCCTTTTATTTAGTTTTCATAGATTAGCACAAAAGCTTTTCGCGTTTAAATTTGGCTTTGTGTAGCTTAGAATGCTATTTTGGTCCTATGCAAAGCTCTCATCTAAACCCATGTTTTTCGGACAAATTGAGTAAAATTTTTTTTAAGATATTTAAATAATCCATTTTATTCATACCTCCTTCCACAAAAATAAGGTTTCCAAATCCATGTGCCCTCTTAGCCTCCCACACCAGAGTTTTTCTACCGCCCTGTTTAACAGTACGTTTTATTTTACGTGGACTTAATGATTCGTCCTTCTTTCTCCGCATAAATTTTCGACCGTCACTGCGAAATATTTTTGGTTTGAATTCTTCTGTAGAAAAAACTGTTTCCCAAAAAGCATTGTATTTGCCTATAAATTAATTTTTTTTTAAAGAGAAGTATTACTTCAGGCACCAATGCCTATTTAGCCCGTACTGTGCTACATTCTTTTTTAGGAAAGGGATAGAGAACAGATAGTAGAAGGATAGTCGGAAATTAACTGCCGTATATAAGACAGCACAGTGACCAGTGACAATGCCTTCATTGCTGCGCAGACCCACCGACAGTTAATTTCTATTTTTTGTAGTGAAAAAAACCAAGGTCTTCGTTGGGAATCGAATTCACAACCCCCATATTTACAAGCTAGTACACTATCTACTAGCCTACAGGGGCACATTTACATATATAAAGCATTTTTGGATATTAATTTATTTATTTATTTAGCAGGAGCCTGCAACTGGAAGATGTCCGACTACTGACTGGAACGCACTGGTGCCACGAGAACCAGTTGACCGCAGAGCTACGACCCTGTATTGTTTACTGGTGAGACTCTTTGGGGAGTATGTGGTGGCTGTGGTTTAAAAAATCCAAAGTGGGAACACCGATCAGCTTTTTGCAACGGAAGAGCTGTTGCACATGTAACAGCCGGTCGTTTATTTAGGGGCGACAAGGCGTTTGGCTCTCAAGCAAGTAGTGGCCGCACGATACTGCTTACTGTGTATCTAAAATTGCTAACTAAGGTGTGTGAGCAGCTAGATGCATACGCCCTTAGTGGCGTTGGTAGATTCATTGTGTTGTCCGAGTGGTAGGACTGGGTAATCGAATGTAGTAAAAAAATTAATACGAATATCAACTCAATATTCGTTATTGAATATTCCAAAGTATTTAACCAGCTTATTTCCACCAATTCGCTCGTTAAAAGTTAGAAAATGATAAGAGGTTTTTTGGTTTCTTACATTAACCCATTAATGCCTGCCCATTGAACCGCTACATACCCGATGTATGTATGTTTTGGGTATTTAAATATTCAAACGTCAGAATTGAGCTTCACGACAGCTCTGAGCTACCTCAAATCGATAAGAGAATAATACCAAAATGTTCTCGGCGACAAAAAAATTATCAGTTAGCCAAAATGCCTCTTGATGATACTGCGAATTCTTTGTGCGAAAGATGACTCCCATAGAACTTTGGACATTTTATGGATTATAAGATACTGAATCCATTAACAAATATGCAGCATCAAATAATTTTTCATCAGTTTTAACATTTAATAAACAAATATTAAAATTAAAACGTTTTTGGGCATTTTCTATATAACAGGTTATCATACCCAGCCAGAAATATACTCTTATTGGTTAAATCAACAATCACTGGGAAGTGTAATGCTAAAATAATGTATTTCAGGGGCTGGGTTCGAATAACACATTTTTTAAAGTCGCACCATTGGATAATTTGATAAACACAAAATTTATTTAATTTGGAGTATTTTCCCACAAAATCTCCATTGATGAGCGAATGATTGTGAACTACGACCGGCATTCAAGCAAAAGGAAAACCAATGCGGTATGGCTACAAGTACTGGTGTTTATACTGAAGGCTACTTGTATCAGTTGATTTCATACAAAGATTGATGCTATCGCTTCTTCCGCAGTTGGAAACCTGTGTCATCATACGGTCACGGTTGACATATTGCTTAGCAACTACAAACTGTTGACGCGCATAAATAATGACGAGTTTTTCGCTTTGGAAACTGTTCTATTTTAGCCTTTCCAAATTATTAAAGAATATGTTGGATATTTAAATACCCATTTACATTATACACCGTGTGCTGGGCAAGTGTGTTTTAAAACCACTTTGAACTTTTTTATATTATAGAGCGTTTATCTGCATAGAAATCTAAGTCGACTACAGTTCTATAATCTATAATCTGGTCTTCGCTAGAATTTTTGTTTTTACTTTCCAAATTTTTTTAAGTATTTAAATACCCATTAGGCAGGATTGGGTTAAACAGAAATTAAGCTTTATTTTTCGTAAATTAAAATGTTTTATTTTTTCTGAAAATTATATCAAGTATATAAATTATTTAATGTTTAAACAATTGGAGTCTTTTCTCTTCATTGCGAGTGTTGTCGCCACAATAAAATCGCTGGATGAACACCATTTTTATCGATTTATTATATGTCTTTTACCTCTGTGTTATCTTTAAGAAGAAAAGAAAAAAAAAATACTTGCGGCATTAGATGGCCATTTTTGCATTGAAAAAAAGAATGTTCGAGAAGCTTACGCCCGGTGGTGATACAAAAAAGAATTTTACCATTTATGCTAAATATTAATTCAATTTTAAACATAACATTTTGTGAAAGGAACTGACAATGTAACATTTGACTGAAAATAATAAATAAAAAAAAGTCAAAAGAAATAGTGATCAATTAAATTGTTTTTTAATTTTTCGTGTTCAAAATTCGAGGAATATCACCACAGCAGAGCTTGGGCAGCTTGACCCAACAACAGCTAGCTTTATTTATACTTAAAAACAACTCTTTAGAGCAATAGATTTTTCAAAAATGCAATATAAAAAAATTTAATTTCTCATATCCTATTTTTTTTATAAATATTTTTGTTAATAGAAAAATTTACAATCAAGTTGTTATAATAAAATAAAAATATTTTTCTGTACTGAATTATAAACTATTTTCGATTTATATTTGTAAGGAATTTTTATTACTAACATGACTTTTAAATGTTCTTGTTTATTTCTTTTAACGTTTTATTAAATTTTCACTTAAAACTGCTAATAAATCAATTTATAAAAGTTCACCAATTAAGCAGTTTCATATAACAAAAATTCCTTCAATTTTGTTTTTAATTTTTTACGAGCGTATGCTGTACTAACAACCACTTACAGCATTTGTTCCTTTAACATTAACATTGAGTTTGAAATTAAATATTAATTTCTTTTTTCCTATTCTTTTCTTTTAGCTTCTGACCGTATAAGCAATATGGAATATGAGGAGTCGATGAGAAAAATAAAAATAACAAAGTACATTAAAACAAAAGAAACAGGCTAAAACTACAAGGAGATTGATATATAAGGCATTCTGTAAAACACTCGTGTTAAATTCAAACAAACAAGTAAACAACAGTGCCGCAATATTTCATATGAACACAAAAATAAAACTCATGTAAATAAAAGGATTTCGAAAACAATATATTTAAAAAGAGACGTTTAAAAATAAAACAACAACAATACAAAAACAAAATAACAGTAAAAATTAATGGGAGAGACTAAGTGGAAATGAAAGGACATCACTTGTCCATAATAATAGCAACATAAATTTGAAACCAATTTAAGAGTAATGAAAACTTAAACCTGGCAAAATGTCAAGCAAACACCCCCACAAAGGCAATAACTCTTAAATAAAGGAAAGGTATATTTAGGTGTGAGTAAGAGTTACTAATATCCTGTACTTTGCACGTGAATACAAGTACATGTTGTCAATATTTATCCGTTTTCATTTGCAGTAACTATTGTTGTTTTTAATGAACCCTTTATATTACCTTTGCTTTAAATTTTTATAACAAAAAACAAAAAGGTTTTATTTAGTTTCTGCCATAACTTTGTGCAACAACTTAATTGCCAATTGAAATGAAGCTGGATTTTATGAGCATTTTTTGTAATAAAACAAAATTTATTGCACACTTCTGTTGCAACAGAAATAAACCTTTAAAAAAAGCTAAAAAGATCATAAATTAAAGAGTGTTACTACGTGCATCAATAGTCACTTAAACCACCGTCCTATTACAATATTAAAAAAACAGAACTTCAAATTTGGCCATTAACTCAAAATACGTATATTTAACAAATCATGCCATCTATCTACCCACTATAGTTTAAGCTCATTATTAATGTCAACATAAGGCAACAGAAAAATAACGTAAATATATCCTTTTAATAAACTAACCGGAAAAGAACACATCTTACGCACATAAATCAACACGTCGTCTAGGTTGATTTTTGTTTTTTACAGCTCAGGCAGCCGTTTAAACAAAATACTTAACGTGACACAATGTTGCCAATCCTTTACGTTATACAAAAAACAAAAAAAATAAATAAATAAATAAAATTGAAAATAAACGTAAAGTAAACAGTCCTTTGCATTTATCATAAAAATAAGAAAAGCTATAAAATTATAATATCCTGCAAACCGAACAACATTGTGAACAGTGTCACCGTTGTCAGTTTAAGCAAGTAATACAAAAAGGAAAAGAAATTTTAGCACAACACAATCAACGGTAATACAATAACAATAGCAACGACAGTAGCAATAGTAACAACAGCATCATATTTATCAGCATTACCATCATCATGACACATCGACTGTTAAATTTATTGACGCTTCTTTTGTATGCGGGTAAGTGAAATTTTCCATTTCGTTTTATTAATTTTATATGCTACGAATTTCTTTATATGAATATAACCAGATAAGTTGCAATAGTAAAAACTTCAGTAAAACCTATAACTAGTTGCTATGCTCTGTATTTCAAACAGTGAATAATTATTAACACAATTAAAACATCTCCTTTTTTCAATTAACATTTTAACGCAAATTATATTTAATGTGTTCGCGGACGCTAAACATTTCTATGAGCGGCAAAAATATATATTGATTTTCGAAATCTGATTAGATATACATACATATATTAGAAAAGTAGTCAGTTGTTATATGCAATGTATTCTATAGCATCTAGGTCGATGTATTGTATAATATTTTTCAGTTAGGCCGGCTTAAGTAAATTTCCAAATACACCGAGAAAAACTAAAACATTATAAAAATGCCTAAAGAATCAATTGCTGAATATTTTGAATTGTGGATCAATTAAATAAAAATATTTTTCTGTACTTAATTATAAACTATTTTCGTTTTATATTTGTAAGGAATTTTTATTACTAACATGACTTTTAAATGTTCTTGTTTATTTCTTTTAACGTTTTATTAAATTTTTACTTAAAACTGCTAATAAATCAATTTATAACACTTCACCAATTAAGCAGTTTCATATAACAAAAATTCCTTCAATTAAATGTATTAAAAATGACGCTTAGTGCTATTGACTTCACGTCAGGTCCGCGGACGTGTAAAAAATATAAAATTTTTTATATAAATTCTTATTCTAATTTATACTTTTTGAATGAGAAAATATTTTATTTCGAACCAAAAATAACAACTTCTATAAGGCCGAAGTTCGTGCTCGCACAACCTAGCCTTTTGTGAACCTATTTCGAAATCTTCTATCTATAATATAAAAATAAGTCGGGTTTTCCTTCCTGACGCTATAACTTTAAAACGCACGAACCGATTTCCACGGTTTTGCATTATTCAAGAGTAAAGCAGAAAAACAGGGAAAATCATTTTTCACATGCAACGCCATCTCTGATACATAGAATGTACTACAACGGCATCAGTACGTGGTGTGTGAGTATCCCTCATGAAAATAAGTACGTTCGACATGCAAATAACCGATGAAATAGACAATGAAGGATTGATTCTGATTGAGGATCAATGCTTGACTATTGCAAATAAGCTACTGATTGAAGTAGGAATAATTGCGCCAAATCGATCAATGCACGATGCATTCAACCCAGAATTAAATCGAGAGCTGCAATACAATATTGATACATTGAAGGAATTCGTTCGAAATAATGTGCTGTTGCTAAATGAACAGCAAAAACAAGCAAAAAACACGAAACATTTATGTAAGCGTTGGACAATAATACTGGTGGTTTATTTTTCCTGAACGCACCTGGGGGAACCGGGAAAATATTCGTCATTTTATTGCTTTTGGCCACTTTTCGATCAAGATCTGACATAGCTTTGGCGTTAGCATCATCTAGAATTGCGGTGACTCTTCTAAATGGCGGCCGTATTGCACATTCTGCGCTTAAGTTGTCATTCAATTTAAACACAAATGATATTTCAACATGCAATATTTCCCGATCCAGTGCAATGGGAAAAGTGTTGATGCAATGCAAGCTCATTGTTTGGGATGAGTGCACAATGGCACATAAGAAATCACTTGAAGCATTTAACTTCGCACTGAAGGATCTTCGGCGAAATAACAACATCTTTGGCGGCTTGATGATATTATTTTGTGACCGTGAGTCCAAAATATACGATTAACTACTTAAATTTATAAGTAAAACTTTACAATACTCTCTATAAACGTTTTGATTGCCAGCTATTTATTATTGCCACTTGATATCAGCAAAATTTAAATTCGCTAAAATTTAATTTTAAAACATTTACAGTGTATAACTTTCAATGTGAAACTTAAAATGAGGTTTGTAAGTTGCTAGACTTGGTAATGTAAAGTAATATTATTAAAAATTGTTTGAAATGTTTAATTTTTGCCTTTTGTTCATTGAATGTCTTTTCTTTAATAATTGTTTTACTAATATAATAATTCTTACTTCTAATATGTTTACATAAATAGGCTTATAATTATTATTATCAAATATGTATTCCTATTCCAAGTGTTAAAAATAATTTTACAATCTTTTGACAAGTCATTTTCCCAAGAAGAACATGAAGCGTGGCAAAAATAGCGAGTATTGGTGCAGTTGTTTATACTCATATTTGCAATGTAATACATTTGTAAGTTCACAAATAAATCGCTGTTCATTGTCCAGGTTGGAATGCTTATAAGCATTCTTAGCTTCACTTATACATGTAATGTACGTTCGCCTGTTGCACATCCACACTTGAAATACAACACCCTTGTGTGAATTATTAAGAGTGACATAAACAGTTTAATAAATGATTGCATTGCCAATCACAACAAACAATTGACACTACACTGTATTGGTACATTAGGTGATAAGATTTACATTGTTACTTTGCCATGTGGCCATAACACGATGGTGGATCAAACCACTTGGGTGATATTTAGTGTGCATCCATGCCCTAGGAAGCCGAAGGATATCTATATCCTACAGATTATTCCTAGTTGCAACTTCGAGAGTGCGGAGCAGGGCCAGCACCCCCATTCCTTGCTTAAGAGTTGGAAACTATCCACCTTCTGGTCTAGAACACATGACATATCATGTTCACTGGATCCGGATCATTAACCCCATGTTCTCGGTCAAAAGTGAGATAATCCTGGCCCTTTAATCATTTCATGAGGGCTTGCGAAATCATAACCACCACTATACTCCCCGAACGGCCAACGTTAATAATCAGACAGAGAACAGCAAAAGCTGAACTCTGGAGCTTACTGATTGTCGTAAAAATAAAGTGGAGTTTGTCTAGTTTGCTCCTGGTAGCCTTAAAGGGACTGAACTCCCTTTTACATATTTTTATTTAAAGAGAAGTAGCACTTCAGGCAACAAAGCCTATTAAGTCAAGTACCGTGCTACATTGTAGAATGTAAGCTTCCGAAACAAGACAATATTTTTGTTTGTGCAAAACAATTTTTGGATAAAATATAAACTGTGCAATTTCAAAATCGAATAAAAATAATTCACATACCTTACCGGATACCTTACAGTATTCAGCTCTTACAAACAAAAATTACTAGTCGTTAAAGTCAAGTGTTCAATTGTAGTAAATTATTTACACATTAAAAAAATTTTCAAAACAAAAAAATATTACTTTTTACCCGACAGCTTGACAATAACACTGTGGGTTTATGTGATACATTTTAATGGATTGTTAATGAAGTTAAACATCTGTATTTAATGACAGTAATTTTATAGGAAATAATAAATAAAGCATAAAGATTTATATTTTCAAAAAAATTTTATTATTTATTTTAAATCGATATTAAGCTTAAGTAGTTTTCTTTTTACTTAAGCATTTTGCTTAATGAGTTTCTTAAAATTATATCCTGATTGGCAAACATATGTTTTCACTGTTAAATTCGTATTGTGGCATCTTCATAAGTATATATACAGTAATATACATATGTGTATGTATATATTACAGCAATGTTTGTATAAGAAATATTTAAAATATGTTTCTTTGACATGATAATAAACCACGAAGTGTCCAAAATGAAATCCCTGAAACAGCATGCAGTTATTTATTGAAACACTGACTATTTAAGAAATATGTTTTAGACATGTGAATGGCATACGCTAACCTAAAGGTAATTTCGATTATATTACTAACTTTAGTTTATTATTATCCAAAATCTTATGTTTTTTCTATCACACAAAACAATTTGAAATTTTTGATTTAATATCATATATTAAGGTGCTGTTATTTGGTACATTACATGCTATCTAAAATAATATGAACCCATTTTTGTCAATAAATTAGTTGTATTAAAGATTTGAAAACTTATAGTAAATAGGACTGATGTTTTAACGGAGTTAATTTACTCCATTCAAATGTTGAACAAAAACGAAACCATTTCGCGCTGCAAGCACCTTTAAAATTACAGAATATTTTTTATTGTTAAATATCCTGCAGAGAATCTTTTGATTTTCTTAATTTGTTTACAGGATATCGCGTTTAAGCATGTATCTTTTAAATGGTCACAAAAGTTATATTCTTTATGTCTATGTTTAATAAGAAATCGAAGTAGGTCTTCTTAAAATTATGCACTTCTTTTAAATTTGCGCCCGATAAAAATATTTCAGCTGAATAAGATTTTGTAAACAACATTCTAAACATTGAAAACATTGTTTTCTAAAACAAAATAGAACAAAAAAATTTTGATTAAATTGATTCAAATTGTTATTGTATTATGAAGAGAAAAGTTCGGCAATTATGAATGCAAAATGATATTTGGCAAATGACCCCCTTGACCATGGTGACAGATGTTGATTCTTTCATCAAAGTTTTTAATCACTTTTTTCAAAATGGAGGACATATTTTGTTAATCAAATCAGGATTTTGAGTTTTAAAACTGAAATCGATTCGATTGGCTCCGTATAGAATCTGTCTTCAATATAGCCCCACCAAAACAATAATACAGTGGTGTTAAATCACACAATCTAGCTGGCCACTTGTTTACTGATTGTCATGAAATTATGGGATCGGGAAGTTTGGCTTGCAATAAATTGATCGTTTCATTGCCTGGGTGACATGTGACACCATCCTGTTGAAACCATATGTCACTGATATTTACGTCGTCAATTATAGGCCGAAATTAAGTTGCTAGCATCTCCCTATAGCGCGATCGATTGACGGTTACCGCATTTCCAGCCTCATCTTCGAAAAAATAAAACGGCGCAATCACGCCTCCACACCACATAGCGCACCATACAGCGACACGAGCATGAAAAGGCTTTTCAATAATCGCTCTAAAATTTTCAGAAGCCCAAATGTGTCAATTTCGCTTGTTTACATACTCTGACATTTGTCAGTTGGCTTCGTCTGAAAAAATGATGTATTCAGAAAAATCAGCCGGATATTTCTAAATAAATTGAGCGCATTTCTGAATGATCACTCGGCTTCAAGTACTGCACCAGTTGAACCTTGAAAGGTTTCAAAATTAAATCCTTGCTCAAAATTCAGCGTGTGGTGTGTTTTGGATAACCGCAATTATTGAGAACGTTAAGGAAATGACAACTTTGGATCTGTTTCTATACTGTGATCCAAGGCTGCAATGTTTTCAGTTGAACGACCCAATCGAACACATGTTGGCGTTGGCACATTTTGTAGCGAACCTATCAACTCAAATTTAACGACCAAATGTTTAATAGCGGTCTAAGAAGGGCGATTATGTTGTCCGAAAATATCACGAATTTTGCGAAATGTAACTTTAATAGAACCACCATTTTTATCGTGGATTTTAATTATTTGAATGCGATTTTCGTGCGAAATTGTATTCATTGTAATAATTGTCAATGCATCTACTACGAAGACGTCATAAAACTAAATGTCAAAACTATCATGTTGTTGGTGTTGCCACAATAGAAGAGCAAACTTCGTGTTGAAAAACCCGATACAATTTGTACAAAAATCCTGGACGTTATTTTTTATATCCAATAGAAGGAGTGCTACTATTTCTGTTCATATTGAAAAGAAACTACACTTCCAAGAAACCAAAAAATAAATAAAATCCGCCAAGTGCAAGATGATTTCACACACAAAGGATATGGAACCCTTTAATTTTAAATTTATTTTTTATACATGTAAAGTGCTTTCAAAAATAGCATTACCATCGGAATACCTTTTAGTTATAAACTTTTATACCTGCTTTTACAACGAGCTAGGAATTAGGAATATTTTGATACCTAATTCTTTCATATGTAAAAATCAAGTTACTGTTGGGATAGCTTTTCAATTTCTCCACTCTCACTTATAGCAGATACTCTAACTAAATTTATACCTTAATACCATATAATCAAGCTCATAGTCTCTATAAAAAATCCTTTTCAGTATTCTCTTTTTTAATCCTTTTATAACCGACATAGAAATACTTAATCTTAAAATTTCTGCCAATTGCACTTGCACAAACACAGGATCACATAAATAAACTCGCACCTTTAATTTAAAGCTAAATTTATATACTTTTTGCTACATCACACAGTTCTCTTGACACTATATATATTTCATTACCTAGAAATATTTTTATAAACGTTACGGCACTTTTTGAGCGCCCTTTAATTTTAAGGATTTATTGTTTTATGTGTTCTATACAAATTTCAAAGAGGTCTATGATAATGGAGTTACTTTTTATTATTTTTGTGTATGGAATTTCCACAAAAAAAATGTTGAACTCTGTGATAGTAATGGATGAGTGCATATAAATAGTTATAATAACTTCTATGACATAAAGATATAATCAGCTATCCACCAAAGGCAAATATAATCATAAAATTTAATACTTTTCTTGCCATACGCTATGACACATTAAAGTAAACCAGCAACTTTGTATGAAATTACCATAAAAGAAAAGCAGCAAAACGAGGGTTTGTCAGTCTTGATAAATGCATATTTTATTATTATATTCTATGATAACAATAATTGGAATGTCATTTATTAGAAACAATAAAAATAGTTAAGGAATTTATATTCAAAACTTTAAAATACAAAAATGAAATATGTAGCAGAAGAAGAAGCAGCAATAATAATTTAAAAAATTGCAAATTTAAAAGAATTTAACCAACCATAGAAATTTTGCCTAATAACTTTGCTTATACCATTAATTGGCTAATTTCGTTGTGGCCTTTAATTGCGATAATAAAATTTAACATTTATAGATTTTACATAAAAATAATATTTAAATTTAATTTGTGTGAAGTGCTGTATTAAACATTTTAAACATATAAAAAAGAGTGACTCGTTATTTTAAAATAATTTTGAGGTTAAGAAAACAAATTCCTTTGTCCAATTTAAAAAATGTAAAAATATTTCACTTTCCTATTTTCCTTTTATGACATATTTTAAAATCCAACAGATGTTAAAGATCTTAAAACTTAAACAAAAATTGTCGACAGGCAAAATCTTAATGTTAATTAAATTTAAAAGCAAGTTTAACTTAGATAAACTATAAATAATTTTTGCTCGAAAGTAATTCTTGTTCTATTCATGAATTTACTTATGTTCTTGGCTTTTCTAAAAAGTTTTATACAAATTTCCACTGATCTATTCATCAGGCTTAATATCGATCCAACAAGAATAAAATTATCTAACTCATTCTTAGTGAAATGAAATCAAATTGTCCTTTGTTTTGAATTTTCTATAACAACGAATAACATATTTTGATATATGAAGAGATAGATCCCCATAACTATATCTGTTAATATTTAAAATATTCTGAAACAGAGAAATGATTAACCAAATGGAAAGGCTCAGGCTAACAGATGTCGATTCTTTCATTAAAGTTTCTAATAATTTTTTGGCAAAATGGCGGCTCTATTTCGTTAATCACATTACGGGTTTTCAGTGTTAGAGTTGAAATCGATTCTATTGGCTCCGTATAGACTCTGTCCTTAACATAGCTCCACATAGCTTTTAACTGCTGATTGTTGTGAAATAATGCGATCGGGTGATTTGGTTTGCAATAAATTGATCGTTTTATTAGCTATGTGACATGTGGCATAGTCAGTGATATCATGGACGCCAAAATTTAGTTTTTAACATCTCGCGATGGTGTGATCCATTGGCGGTTACCGCATTTCCAGCCTCATCTTCGAAAAAATGATCACATAGCGCACCATACACGCTGAGCATACAAAAGCTTCTCTATGATTTTCAGAAGCCCACATGCGGCAATTTTCCTTGTTGACGTACCCTGTCAAGTGAAAATGGGATTCGTCTGAAAAAATTATCTTTTCAGAAAAACCAGCCAATTGTTGCTGAATGATTTAAGTGAATCTACGGCGATTTGAATAGTCGGTCAGCTTTAATTCCTGCACCAGTGGAACCTTATAAGGTGGTTTTGGATAAACCCAATTGTTGAGAACGTCGAGGAATTGACAAATTTGAATTTGCTTCATCACTGTAATTCAAAGCTGTGATGTTTTCCGTTGAA
The DNA here is from genome assembly GCA_030448955.1 of Trichopoda pennipes. NCBI lineage: Eukaryota > Metazoa > Arthropoda > Insecta > Diptera > Tachinidae > Trichopoda > Trichopoda pennipes. The sequence goes on from JASKUP010000023.1 coordinate 13,724,194, forward strand.
TGACGGTGTCGAACACGCATTCGCACATTTTGTATCGGCCTGTCGACTCAAATTTAACGATCAAATTCTTAATAGCGGTCTCAGAAAGAGTTATGTTGTCCAAAAATATCACGAATTTTACGAAATGTTACTTTAATAGAACCACCATTTTTATAGTGCATTTTGATTATTTGAATGCGTTTTGCGTGCGAAATTGAATTCATTGTAATAATTGCCAATGCATCTATGATGAATACGTTTAAAAACTAAATGTCGAAACTACCATGTTGTTGTTGTTGCTAAAACAAACTTTCTGTTGTAAATTTCGATATATAAAAAACATGTTTCTGTGCATTTGTTTTAAATTTAGTTATTTAAAAATCCCCTTCTTGTAGTGTATAAGCGTATTGATCATTCTTATTTTATCTGCCGAGGTTATAAACAATTACTATTTTAATTTCATTAATCAATAGACCTCAAGAAATTTGTACTCTGTTTTCCATTCCGTTGCCTTTTAAAGAACTTCTGAAAATATGTATTATGTTTTTTATACTCCTTTAGCTGGCGGGATTGAACTCATGAACTTTACGATCCTCTTTTAATAATATGGTTTCTCATAATAGAAGTGTCTTTATTCATGTTTCTTTTGACAGTGACATTATATATAGGCAGCATCAGCATAAGCCTTTTCTTTTTACAGATAGTAAAGAATTGTCAGACCGTAATAGTATTTTGGTAAATTTTAGAATGTTTAAAGAAGTTCTGATCATTTAATCAAATTCCAATTTTTAATTTTTTATAAAATTTTTTCCATACAAAATTTAGAAAAACTGAAAAATGTAAGAACGTCTAGGCCTTTGCTTTTTTTTGATCTTAGGTTCACTCTTTATATGCCGATGTTGCTTAATTTGAAAGAATAATTGTCTTAAATATTCTGTAGGTCTTCTGGAGTCGTAGCAAAACGGATTTATACCTGTTTACAATGCGGTTTACAAAAATTGCTTAATCGACGTGCGTATATTTAGGGTTTCAGAAAATTTGCAAAAAACAATTCAATTAAAATTTCAAATTTAATATCTTCTGAAGGAATTTTATTTACAGAGTAAGAAAATGAATTAAAGGAATTCCTAGTTAAATTTATATATATATCCAACACAAGGTTGATGACAAACTTATTTTTATGATATATTTTCAGTGTCTTATAAATTTACCCTCGTACAACTAGCGGCAAATAACTGTTTTATTTGGATTTATAGCAAATTCTTTTTTTCTTAGCAGAACATATAACTTTTTGTCCATCTTGATGGAGAATAATGAATTAGTTGTAAACAACAATCAACAATCAACTGAACAAATTTATGTCATTTGCTTCATTATTGCAATTTCTTATAAAGTAAAACAACTTAGCTGGTTCTTTCTTTAAGCAATAGATAATATTTATTGCCGTTGTCCTTTTAATAGTTTGTGTGCTAGTTAGCATAATGCTCATAAATAATTGCAGAGTAAAGTTTATTTAGTAATTTTTTTAAGGTTCACGCTCCACGGCGCTCTACTTTAATTTATTTGCTTTAAGAAAATATGAATTATATTTCCTTCTTCTGCTGACTATGAAATCAAGTAAGCATTAGGAAAAACTAATAATAAAAAATATTAATAACCCAAATAAAACCTATTTCAAGTTAATGAATCTTCTTCTGTTTTTTTTTGTGTAATTTAATAGTCATGAATAGATATTTTTGTATTATTGCAGGCATAAGGCAAAGAATCAAACGTAAGTTATTAGAACAAAACGTAAGACAGAATATACTAAGAATAATTATGATGGTATTTTAAATATTTATTCTTGGAAGTAATAAATATTCTAATTAGCATAAAATAAAGAAGAAGAATAAAATTTAGTGAGGTTTAATATGAAATAGAGGGTACTTGAGCTTCCAGATAAAAAAACATTTAGAAATAAATTTGCTTTTTATTTTAATTAATTCAAAAATAGCATCAATTCTGTCTTATTATTTTGGTTTTTGTTTTAACAAGAAAAATTTTAATTTTCAAAACATTAATCAGTTTTTATACTTATTAACTTAAATTCATATATAAATTATTAGCAAGCAATCAAAAGTCTTTATATTAAAGAGAGAGAACTCCTTTTATTAATGAGATTAATATTTTTTATTCAAAAATTTTAGTTTAGCATTCGCTTTTACAAATTATTTTAAAACCCAACAGAAAATATTAAAGTTTCAACAAAAGTTATTAAAAGATAAAAGTTTTAACTTTAATTTTATTTAAGAGTGTTAAATTTCTCATTTTATCAATGAATTTGCTTTATTAAAAATTTTGTTTTTTTTTTTTGGCTTTTTTAATAAAGTTTGAAAAAGGTTGCCACTGAAGTATTTCACTCCCTACAGGGTGAGAAATAAGTGTGTTCAAGATTATCCTGGGCACCTGCCACAATGGCCCTAACTAATGGCGTCTTAAACACCTGATGGAAATACTACGTCTACCAAGCCCCTACGCCAAACATAAATTCGAAATCATGCATTTAGGCCTCCCTAATAAATGGTTTGTTCTTAAATTGTGGCAACACCAAGAAAATGATAGTTTTCGTAGTGGATGTATTGTCAATTGTTACAATGAATCCGCAGGAAAATCGCGTTAAAGTTACATGTCATAAAATTCGTGATACCTTCGGACAACATAATCGTCCTTCTAAGATAGCTGTTAAGAATATAATCGTTAAGTTAAAGTCGACAGACTCGACTGAAAACATCGCAAGCGTCAACCACAGTGTTGAAGCAGATTCAAATTTTCCTAATCTGAATTATCCAAAACCACCACATGGCGAATTTTGCATAAGAAGCTGGCCGGCCACTCAATTCATTCAAGAACAACCGGCTGGTTTACCTGAAAAAATCATGTTTTCAAATGAAGCCAATTTTCACTTGTCAGGGTATGACAACAAACAAAATTGCCGCATTTGGGCTTCTGAAAATCCTGGAGCGATTATTGAGAAGCCTTTACATGCTCAGCGTGTCACTGTATGGTACGCTATGTGATCTGGGGGCATGGTTGATGAGGCTGGAAATGCGGTAACGGTTAATATTTCACGTTATCGCGAGATGCTAACAACTCAATTTGGCCTATTATTGACGATGCAGATATCATTGACAATGAAACGATCAATTTATTGCAAAACAAACTACCGATCGCATAATTTCACGACAATCAACAGTTAAGTGGCCAGCTAGACCGTGTGATTTAATACCTCTGGATTATTTTATTTTAAGACTTCAGTCTTAAAAGTCAAAATCATTGATGTGATTAACGAAATAGGATCACCATTTTGCCAGAAAGCGATTAAAAACTTTGATTAAAGAATCAACGTCTGTCAGCGTGGTCATGGCGGAAATTTGCCAGACATAATTTTTCATTCTTAATGGCCGAACTGTTGTCTTTGAAATACACTAAAAATTTGAATCATCTTAATCTAAATTTTTTATTTTATTTTGTTTTAAAAAACAAACTTCTTGTTGGAAAACCCTTTAGTTAGAGGCGGAATTTATCTAAAACTTTTTCCATTCTATGGATTACGGCAAGGCGATTTGAGTTTAAATGCAGTCACCACGAAGCTGGCCGGAGGGTCGTACCATAATTATGTGGGAATCGAATCCCAGGGACACCTGACAACCATAAAACTTTAATTAAGTCTCCGGTCCAACTGCATAACCGAGGCTATTGCCAGTTAGACTTCAAGTAGCTTGGGACTGGTGACCCAAAATGAAATACCAAAACACACAACAACAGAAAAAAACACCGACCAAAAATCAAACAACAAATAAAAATCGTTCTCACGAGCAAACAACTGCCAGCAAGGTCGCACTAATGATGAACAATACAAACAACAATAAGGTGAATGCGCGCAATAATGTCTAACGAAAGTAGAAGGAAAGCAGCAACGGTAGGAATCCACATTCGCGGATGCCTGCTTGGAGACCACGCTTACTAACGTCTTGTTCTGCTGCTATCAAATGGTCGTTAGCTAAAGAGAATTAAGCTTACAAATGTTCGAACGCCCTCCCCCCGGGGGCACATTTGTCGGTCTTTATAGAACTTCGACTATCTAGACCTGTGCAACTGGGGAGCCCAGTCCCCTGAAGGCAGCAGGGGTCAACTGGAAACTCCACGTTATTTCCACGGGAATCAGTAGCCCGCAGAATTTCCGCTTTTTGCCCTTCGGGAGTATCGTGGTGGTTGTGGTTTTGCGGCCGTATAACACTTCAGTTTTTAATGAATGCCAGGATCATTTCACCTTTAATCACACCTACCTGGTGGAATAATCCTAGATCCAGTGAGCATGCTAGACATGTGTTCTGGACAGGAGTTGGATCGTCTCCAGCTCTTCAGCAAGGACTGGTGGTTTGCAGCCGTGCTCTGGAATCATCGAAATTGCAACTAGGAAGGACCTGTTGCTAGAATTAGTCTTCGGCTTTCTAGGGCGTGAATGACGTTGCTTTTCATTCCCAGATGCAAATGTAAATCTTATCACGAAATGTTCGAACGTCCTCTAAAGCCCTACCAAAATTCCAATCTGCCCTGGTATGAGTAATACCATGCGCTATTATTTCGCGACTTTAGGGTTCCACGAGTCCGAACGAGTGAATGACATGCCTGCTACAATCTGGCCCTAAGCAACTGTTTCACGGCACACATAACATCAGGCAAAGTCTACGCCTCAATAATCTCCATAGAATCACGGATCTATCTTTCGGCCAGGATGAGCAAGTCATCCGCATACCAAATCTCTTTTCGCAATACCGGGTCTTGTAATAACAGCTTCTTAAATTACTGATGTCATACATGGAATGATTATTATCTAGCAGTTTTAGGCTTCTGCAAGAACACATCTCAAGTAGCTTAAGTTCAGTTCAATATACTTTGCAGTTGCGGTGCTATTAAACATTTTTTTTTAAAGATAAGCCTTAGCGAGTTTAACAGAAACTGTATTTGCGAAATAGTTTTTAGCGTAAAACTTGTATCTATTTGTGTGAGAACTTCTTCCTGGACAATTTATGAAAAAAAAAATTTTTTCAAGGAATTTTCCTGTTTTATACAAACTTTATAAAAGATAATTAATTTTTTTTTATTGGAATAAGCAGTAGTTATCTATGCTAAAATAATAACGTGCCAAGTTGAAAATTATCAGTAAAAACTAACTGATTCTTCGATGTGGTTCGTACTGCAGGAAACATGTTGTTGCATTATTTAATTTCGAAAACAAACTCTGTTTAACTTTAGGTTTTGACAGCAACAACAAAAATGATGGCCAGCTAAATGGCATTTAAACTGCATCTGATAAGAAACATACTTTTGATAAAATTTGTATTACTGCAACAAGGACAAATAACGAGAACAAACCAGAACAAATTTTGCATGAAACGTTCATCATAATAATATATTGGCGCAACAAATACAACTTACAACTGTTGCAGATATTAAATTTACTTCTGTTCTTCTTCTCCTTTTTCTTCACTTAAAGATTATTACTAAAGTTGCGTTAGAATCTAGCAACAACTGGTGATTGCAATTTTCTTATCTGTGTAGTATACTTTTAGGTATATTTATATATACATATATATATGTATGTGTTTATAAGATATGTGTTATAATGTGCATGAGTGTGTGTATAGCATTTTTAATTTATTTGTCTGTTTGAAGTGTTTACATGCATCTGCTGTGAAGAAGGCTTGCGTAGTGCATTTCTATTGCAGTTATTTTCATTTTATAAAAGAAAGGTCAGTCCAAAAAGTTATTTAAACTAACACGATGTGTGTTTGCGATAAAACAAAAGATCACAAACTTCACGTGTAAAGGAAAGCGATAGATATTTCTCTTTATACTGAATATTAAGAGAACACACTGCCGATGGCAAATAGCCGAAACCGGTTTGTTCACAAACCAAATTTGACGCGGGTCGACATAAAATCATACCCAAATAAATTAAACACAGTCAAAGAATGTACGCTTATATCAAAGTGATAATTGTTAAAAGAATAAACTTCCCGGATTTATATATGGATGAAAACATACATGTTTTTACTTCATTTTACCAAGGTAAAATATAAATATGGGAATTGGTAACAGAATATGAAGTGGGGCAAATGTCCACCTTTAGCATGTCAGTAAGCGCTCGCACCTTTTTAAAATTTACTTCGTTAATACAGCGACGAATGGGATCTTTTAGGGAATCAGCAGTTTTTGGGTTGTTTACGTAAAAGCAGCAATTCAAACGGCCACAGGAAAACTAATCAAGCAACGTTGAATCGTAAGGACGAAATTCCCAACTTACATCGCTAAATCGAAAAATTGCACCATCGGGAAACTTACCATGCAATAACTGAATTGTTTGGTTGACTGTGTGGCTTGCGGCGCCGTCTGAAACCAAAGGTTACTCATGTTAATATTAGATAATTGTGCAACGAAAAATTTGTTTGGTGTCCCTGTAGGCTAGTAGGTTGTGTATTAGCTTGTAAATATGGGATTTGGGTTCGATTCCCAACGAAGATCTTGGTTTTTTTTCACTACAAAAATAAAAATTGACTGTCGGTGGGGCTGTTTAGCGATGAAGGCATAGTCACTGGGCGCTGTGCTGTCTTATATACGGCAGTTAATTTCCGACTATCCTTCTACTTTCACCACCTGTTTCATCTATTCTCTATCCCTTTCCTAAAGAATGTAGCACGGTACTTGACTAAATAGGCATTGTTGCCTGAAGTGCTACTTCTCTTAAAAAAAAAAAAAATACGGGCATTTGTCGCCTTAATGTAAAACGCACCATATGGTCACTTTCTTTCGATGTAAGTTTTACGACTACTGTTTATGGTTTTTGTAGTCCCCCATATGTGACCATTTTATTTGTTGAAAGATTTGTTGTTTTGATTCAGAGTTTTTTAAGCAGCCAAATCACAAATATTCGATGCAAGCAGTGGTCAATAGGCTTTAATTCTTAAATGAGTTGAACTTTACAGGCATGAGGATAAACATCTATATGCAATATCCTGCCCAATGTGCCTCTAGTGATACCCAATTGATGCGAACGTTGAAGACTTGATGGCTGTGCTGTACAGCGGCTACGTTTGCATTCGGCTACTACGAGTGTTCTGCAGTGGGCTAGTGTCAACAATACTGCACTAATTTAGCGTTAAAATTGCGCACAGTCTGATTACGAGGAAAAGCTACTCGAATTTTATGATGGGATACATTAAAATTTTCGCCATTTTTATAGTAAATGTTCACAATTAAAATTCTTTATGTAAGAGTGTAATGTTCCATGCTTAAAATTTCCTAAATTTTTGCTAAACAAATATCACAGAATGGCGGCTTAATTCTTAATTATTCGGCAAGCAATTTTTTCCGTCCCTTTTTTTTTAAAGAGAAGTAGCATTTCAGGCAACAATGCCTATTTAGTCAAATACCGTGCTACATTCTTTAGGAAAGGAATAGAGAATAGATGAAACAGGTGGTGAAAGTAGAAGGAGAGTCGGATATTAACTGCCGTATATAAGATAGGACAGCGAGCAGTGACAATGCCTTCATCGCTGAGCAGCCCCACCGACAGTCAATTTTTATTTTTACAGTGAAAAAAACCAAGGTCTTCGTTGGGAATCGAACCCACAACCCCCATATTCACAGCTAGTATACTACGTACTAGCCTGCATTGGCACCTAAAGAGATAAGAGGATAATTATGGTCAAGCTGCCTCTGCAGAATAGAACTAACTATATAACAGTAACGTATGCTATTCATGTCTCTATAGAAAAGCTGGGCTTGATTAAGCACAAAGAAATTTCACAGTAAGAGCCTCCTTTGAAGCTACATCGTAAGTGATTTTAAGAGTTGAGGAAATTAGAGGCCCCTGTTTACTAAACAAGACATCGCGTAGTTTTTGACTCGTCAAAGTAATGCAAAGATGTTGCATCAATGACTGGCTGTATTAGGATACCGCATGCTTGGTTTGCCCAGATCAACAAAATGAGAAATAAACTTAATAGAAACCTTGTCGGGCCACACTACTATTTCAATCAAGATTCCCCACCGGGGGCGCATTAACGGCCTTTATGGATACTTGACTATCTAGATCTGTGCTGCTGGGGGTATAAGGGATCCCAGTCACCTTAAGATTAGCAGGGAGTCAAATGGAAGCTCCACGTTATTTCCATGGGAATCAGTAAGCCCCAGAGTTTCGCTAATTGTCTCTTTAGGCTTTTAGCTGTTCTCTGAGTGATTATTGAGGTTGGCCCTTCGGAAGTATTGTGGTGGTTGTGGGTGTGCGGCCTCAGCATGAACTAATTTAAGTGAGCCAGGATCATCTCGCCTTTAATAACCCCAACCAGGCGCAAACTGGACAAACTCCACTTTATTTTTACGACAGTCAGTAAGCCACAGAGTTTAGCTTTTGCTGTTCTCTGTCGGATTATTAAGGTTGGCCATTCGGGGTGTATCGTAGTGGATGTGATTTCACGGGCCCTCATGAAATTATTAAAGGGCCGGGATTATCTCACTTTTGACCAAGAACATGGGGTTAATGATCCGGATCCAGTGAGCATGCTAGTCATGTTTTCTGGACCAGGAGTTGGATAGTCTCCAAGTGGTTTGCAACCTTTCTTTGGAACCGCTGAAATCGCAACTAGGAAAGACCTGTTGCTAGAATTACTTCTTAACTTCCTAGGGCGTGAATGACGTTGCTTTTTATTCCCAGTGATTTGACCACCATCTGATTAAGGCTTACGGCCAGGTGCAGATGCAAATCTTATCACGAAATTTCAATCAAGATTTGCTAAGACAGCAATTCCAAAACCAAATTAAAGGGACCTTAGTTAAGGCTGCATTTATTTTAAAACATAATAGTCAAACAATTAAAGGATGCCCCACACACAAAGTGGAATCTTGTAAATGACATCAACCCATAACTTTCAGATTTCGTTAAGGGTGTTTTAACGACACTTTAAATCACAACAAGAGGGGAAGTAGGAAAAAGTAGATGTTGCTAGAAATTTATAAAGTTGTAAAAAATGTCTTTTAAGATTAGCCTTTCATAAATAAATACTCTACTTGTGTAGTATTGTAGTTGATAATACACTTATTTTTACAAATTTTACCTCTTTTAGTTTAACTTGCCCTTGTAACTCTTAACAATTCTGGTGATGTTTATTTGTATAACACAATGACAAACAACACATATATTTTTAGCTTTGTCCATATTATTTTCTTTATTTTTCTCGTTTTTGTTGTCTGCTATCTGCTCTTGACTTATATTTACTAGAAGAACATTTGCAACTGTCTTTTAGGTAACAGTGTACACTTACATACATACATGCACACTACACTCTTACTTGTTACAACATTTACGTGTTATTATACTCGTACAAATATATTTATTTTGTTACTTTAAATTTGAACGAATATATTCTTCAACTCTCTTGAATTTATGTCATCTTAAGAAATTTATACATCTTTGTGTAGTTGCAAATGTAAATACTATACAAACAGAAATATATAATTTACTTACATATATTTCAAAAATATTTACTTTGCTATTACATTTTGTAATATTTACATATTTTGTGTGCAAAGTTTTAAGACCTTATAACTTTTATTTAATGTTCTGTTGCTCTGCTGATATTGCAGAATATATTTTTGTAGACGTCTCATATCAGTTAGAATTTTAGCAAATATAAAATCATATCGAAAATGTGTTGATGCAGGTGTTTAGTGTTCCGTTCTGCGGTTAGAGTATATATGGTGAATATTGTAACAAAATTAGCAGGAATGTAAAGGTTTGAACTAACTTTGTTTTATTTTTTCTTGTTAAGAATCAAGTTGTGTAGCAATCACTGTAGCATAACAAGCCCTGGCACATTTTGGCAAAATATAATTGATATTATAGTAAAGTTTTTTTTAAGAACATTCAAATCTAACAAAATGATTCTTCTTTTCTAGTGGAAACATTTCAAACATCGTAATATGTTGCCAATTATTTTTAAAGTTGGCTTATTTGTGAAGATTTCAAAGCTACAGTCGCTTAATGAAATACTATTTCATGCATGCTCACTGAACCAGGACCATTCATTGTGTTCATTGTGAATGATTCCATCCACACAATTCAAACGAGAGCCGCGAAATCAAAGCAACCACAATGTTCCCGTAAGGCCAACCTCAGTAATCAGTCAGAGAAGAGCCAAAGATCCAAAAAGCTGAAATGTGGGGCTTTCTGAAATAAAGTGAAGTTGTGCAGTTGGCTCCTGCTAATCTATAAGGGACTGGGCTCCGTTTTACCCACGTTGACATATGTAATAACGATGAGATTCCGTCAAGACATATAAATCTTTTAAATGGGATATTCAATAATGAAATATATAACGACCATTAAATCAGCTAGACCTAAAAGTATCTAAATTTTTCCTTTGTGTTTTAGGGAAGAGTGGTTTTTATCAAAATGAATCACAAACTTTTCATTTCTTTAAAGCAAATACAAAAAACCAAATCGCCAATTTGAAGCAAGCATCATTTCGAAATTCTGAAAAAGTATCGCAAATGTACATTATCTAGCGATACAACTTTTTTTTAAGAGAAGTAGCACTTCAGGCAACAATGCCTATTTAGTCAAGTACCGTGCTACATTCTTAAGGAAAGGGATAGAGAAGAATGCGACAGATGGTGAAAGTAGAATAGTTACGGAAATTAACTGTCGTATAAGACAGCTCAGTGACCAGTGACCATGCCTTTATCACTGAGCAGTATCACCGACAGTCAATTTTTATTTGTATGTGAATCCAACCCATCACCCCCAGTCATGCAAGCTAGCACACTACCTACTTGCCTACGGGGGCACTCAAACTTGTTTAATTTAACAAATCGTAAAAGCTGAACACATTGTTTATTGAGTTCTTTTATTGAAAACTAATTACACACAACCTTTTAAAGTTTTAATCAAATTACAAAATTTATTTAGGCGAGCTATTTTCTTTACCCACAAAAATACACGATGGTAACTGTACCATTTTAACACTTAAAAGCAGTTGTATTAAGATATAAAATCTTCACTAGGTCACGCTCACAACTAGACTTACAGTATAGGCAGGGAAAGGGGTCCTTAATATTCTATTTTAAGCAGTTTAAGCAGTAAATTATCGCATTTTCTATAGATGACGTTGTTATCATTATTGAATGTAGTAGTGTGTTTAGCTGTATGGTGTATCTTCCTTTTGTTTTCTAATTGTTATTCTTAGTTCATGGAATTTGAATGTAGCATGTTGTTGTTATTGTTATTGTTGTTGTTGTTGTTGTTTTGTGTTGATGAGATTTCTTAAAAACTTCTTAATTTGCAACAGACACAATAGGTAATTTTACTTTAATATTTTTTACAATATTTTACTTATTTTTTCTAACTTACATTTAAAATAAAAACAAAGAACTTATGGAGTTAACAACCAATTGTGCGATTTAGTAATTCATGCATGCTTGCGCTTGTGTTCTGATATTTCATTAAGCTTGCATGTGTTCTGGACCAGGAGTTGAATAGTCTACAACTCTTCAGCAAGGAGTGAGGGCTTTGGCCTGCTTGGACTTTTCGGAGTTACGACTAGAAGCAACTGGATGATAGAGGTGTCCGAAGGCTTCCTGGGGCGTGGGTGACACTAAAATCATCCACAGTGGTGATCCTCCGTCAGGTTATGACTTACACAGCTAGGTTGACGTAAATTTTATCACGCATCCAATTTAAAAGCTAAATATATGATTGAGGTATTTAAACGGTTGCCATTTCTTGTTAATAATAATAACAAAGACCCAATAAGTTTTCTAGAATTTTGACATTCCTATATCGTGAACTATACGGTTAAAGTCTACTATAGTATGAGGTTAGAAAGTAACTTAACTGTTAAGAGAATTTATGTCAAGAATTTAGGTGTCATCCTTTGATATTTATTAAGTAAAAAGTTGGCATATTTTAAGCATGGAACAGTATAAGCTTCAGCATAGAATTTTAACTGTGAAAATTTTATATCAAAATGGTAAAAATTTCACTATGTATATCACTTTGTTAAATTTGAGCAGCTTTTCGCCGTAATCAGAATCCTTCTCAGCACTTTGCTGTAGAGCAGCGATGTCTACATTACTAAGTCTATGTTCAGCAACAGTACCGTGATCATTGATTAAATTGTGTGTAGCGATCTCAGAAAAGGCCTGCTTATGACAAAAACCGCTCGTATTTTATAAAGTGACAAAGGAAAATTCTCACCATTTAAATAGTATATTTTCGAAGTAAAAATTCTTTACTCAAGAGTGTAACGTTCTGTGTTAAAAAATTTCCCAAGATTTTACTAAATAGATGTCAAAAGATGACAGCTCAATTCTAGGCACTCAATATGCCCACCCATTGTATGGATGGTAAAGGAGCACACACAGTTTAAACATTTTATAATTAAAAATTTCACAAATAAAAATAACCTTCTTTATTAAATCAATTTAAAAGTGCTAAAGGAAAAATATCTAAAAAAAAAACAGAAAAAAAGGAAAAAAAAAACTTGTCAAATATCTTTCGGCTTCGTTGTCCACAATCGAGCTATCGCAAGGGTCTGCCGATAACCTGTGTGTATGTGTGTGTGTTAAATTAACACTTGCATTAATGCAAGTCGAACAACATACCGATTTCCACTAAAATAAAAGAATAACCTGCTGTAACGAATACTTTTACCAAAACGTTTTGATGTTGTCTGACATACTTTTTAGGCAGTGTTTAACATTCAAAAAGCATTTAGTAACAATAACCGCAGCCATGGTCGTAAAAGTCTGTTTGCAGCTGTGGCACACAACATAAAGTAAGACAGCAAAAAAAAAATAGGAATGAACAAATGGCATTAAACATTTCTGTGCCATCATATAAATATAAATATGTAAATGAGCGTACATGTGTTTGCATGTGTATGTGTGTGTATATAAAGGATTCACAACAAACTCAAAGCTTAATATAATGAATACTGCTTTGAATACATACATACATGCATAAAGTTTTTTCTTGCTTGTATGTATTTAAACAAACACTTATTAAAAGGACAGACAAAAAAAAAATGATGGTGCATTTTAATGCTCTTTATTTGGATTCTTGTTCGTGCTGTTGTTGTGTAAGCACCTACTTTTATTCTACCGGAAATCAACAGTATAAAAATGTAATAAAAAACTAGACAACGTGAAAAATTGTTAAAAAAACTCTTACCCATAGTGATAATTTTATACAAGTTCCTTTGTTGTTTTTTGTAGGTTTTCTCTTCTTCTTCTTTTTGTATTTTTGTATTATAGTTGCATGCATCGTTTTTGTAAAATGGAACAGTTTTGTTTTTAATTTACATAAAGGATAATTATAAGCAAGCATGACACGATAATGTTATTCTTTGACGAATGGAATCCGCAACAGCTAACCCATTTTGTTTTTGTTGTTGTTTTTTCTTTCTCTCTTTTTTATTATTATAATCAAATTAATGTAGAAAATGCTTGTCTAAAGGGAAACTGAAACGATTTTTAGTTAAAAAAGAAAGTTAAATATAACCTTTTGTATAGAATTTTTTATTACAATTATTATAATTATTATTAAAAGTGTGCATATTTACATTTTAAATATAAATAAAATAATTTAAAAATTACAAAACAAACAGTTTTATTTACAGTAGCACATACATAAATAACCCTGTATGCGATTTTTTTATTTTAGTTTTTAGAAATATAAAAAGCTATAGAATTTATATTTAATTTCTTAGACAGGCTTAAGCCTTAAGGAAAAACTAAAAAAATAATTACTATAAAATATATTCAGTTTAATCGCATTTCATGTGTGTGGAGGTTAAAAATGTCAGCGTGCTGCCTTAAATTAAATTAAATTCAGGATCAGGTCACATCACTTGCATTTCAGGGTTTTCTACAAAAGTCCAAACTTGGGAAGAGATAAAACCCTCTTTCCGACTCCCATCGAAGATTCTCGACAGTTGCCCGAACAGTGAAATTGTTGTTGCTGGTGATTTCAATGTCCACAACTATTTCCTGGCTTCGCCATTCAAACCATACAACTACAGAAGGCCAATATGTTTAGTTATTTGCCGCGCACAACCACTTCAATTATTGAATGAGTCAATACACATTCCTTGTATTGAAGGTTACAACAGTAATACGTTGGCCCCTTTCTAACTTCACACCCCCAAAAGGGTGAAAGCAGTGTTTGTGCACCTCTTGGTAATTCCAATCACTGCACCATCTTCTCGTCCTTTTCATATTCAGAACTTTAAAACGTTTCAAAATCAGCAACTAAATGTTTAAAATTTATTTGCTAGAAGGCTAGTTGGGATGAGCTCAAAAAATTCTCTAGGTAATTTTCTAGGAAATTATGTTTGTTGGACAATAATGTCGATGCCAAAGACAGAAATGATTGCACACATCATTTTATTTGGAATGAAAACTTTTATTTCATCCAAAAACATTTCGATTAAAATCAGATCGAAATCATGGTTTAATCAGACACGCAAAAATTCAGTCAGATCAAGGGAGGAAACTTTCAGGTTCTGGCATAGAAACAAATATACAGATACTGATTCGCTACGTAAAAGAGCAAGATCTTCATGTGCCAATGTAGTAAGGCATGAGAAAAATCTGTACGATGAACGCCTTTAAGCTGTTGCTCCTTTGTTAGAAAAGCTAGGTAAGATTCTAGTTCATCAATTCCGACTCTTATAAAGAATAAATGAATTCACTGGCCCGCTTGATAAAGTTAACTATTTTGGCTGTTATATTTGCAAATAATTCTTATTAGTCGGAAAGTAATCAACTACCGCCCGAACTCGACAGAGTATCCGAGTTGTTATAGATGGGATTTTATCAGATGAGTTCAAAATTAATTCAGGGCTAATGCAAGCTTTTACGATCTTTGAACTTGAACTAACTTTATTGCCCGCCAAGGGGTGCTTATACATCTGTTTTACGCGGTTATCCCTTAGACAGGAATATTCTAATTTAACATTATCCCATATTATTGCTATTATCATCATTCAGTGCTACGCTTCTTTGGCTGTGCGTTTTGTTTTCATTGTGTGTTATTTGTTTTTGTTTTCTGTTGTTCAGCTTCTTTCGTGGAATTTATAACTTTTTGTGTATAAAAGTTTTTATTACATTACGCAGTCTTTGGAAGACACAGTAGGTCGTTACGTTTATTTTTTATTGATAATTTTTTTTTTTAAATTAAAAAAATCTAATTTTTAAATACCTCCTGTTAACGTCCTTCCCGGCTGTTTGTTTGTGAATGGCGAACGCTTTCGATGTGAATACATTATTATCAAGACAAAAAAATATGGTGAAAATGTGAAAATTTCAAGTAATTCATTATCTAAAATTAAGTCACATTTCCTCCTATTAACGCTTGATAGATTCATGAATTTATCTCTATACTTAATGCTTTTTTATAAAGCAGCGCTAATTGTAATACAGAATAATCTTTTTACACATTTTAAAGATTTAATTATTTCTCTTCGAACTGCATTTTTTCTAAACTTTAAATAGTTTCAATTATATAATGAAAACGGAAAACAAAATAAAATATTTCTAAAGGGATACTGCTGTCACTCATAATGGCTTTCAGTTCGTTTAAAAAATTTGTCCTAAAAGGACACTCAGCTGGTTTGAAATGTTTTTGTAAACATTTTGCAGATTTGTAACGCTTCTGTTACAATAAAGACACCAATTTCATCTTTTTTGCATATGTATTAATAATTTTGTTGTTGTTATTTACATGGGTAATCTTATGAAAATATCCCCTTCGTTAGTAACAAAAATTTTACTGGTTTTTAAAAAATTTTTAAAAAAGTAATTTTAATCATCTGCTAGAGAGTGTATATGTACACTGACAGAAACATGCATTGAATCATGTAATATTTTCAAAATAAATTTTGCAGATGACATTTACAAAACACACCCAACAATGTTTTATTTTAGAGACCTTTTTTACGCACTTGACACACAAAATTTTGACTTTTTGACTCATTTTGATTACACAATTATATGCCTAAAACACAAGCATTAACACTCACATACAACTGTTAATTGTGTGTGTGTGTGTATTTTTTTAATTCCAGTTCCCGTATTTGTTTTAGTTTAAAATCTATACCCAATGGACATGGTTAAGGTTTCAATATGTTACTAACTTGTACTACACATGTACATATGACATATATAAGGTAAGGTCCATACATACAAATATAAATGCATATGTGTGACATGTGTGTGACGAAAATTACATTAAAATGTGTGTTTATATACCCATTCATATATATGTATATATAGAGCAGTATGTAGCAGTTATGTTTACATTTGTTAAAATGTATTTGTGCATGATTTTTTGGTTTGTTGCCGGTTTACTTTATGCCTATTCTGTGGGCTAAGTAACTAATTTGGTTATTGCATAGTCATCAAGCACAAACAATTAAATTAACTAAAGACTTTAATTTTTATCTATGAAATAAAAATTTTCTTAAACTAAATGGGAACTAAAAATAATTTTCAAATGAACCAATAGTTAACACAGGTTAAATAAGTGCTTATTTGAAAAATGTGTGTTGTTGTTGCTCGGGGCATAAAAAGGATTTGTTCTATATTCTTGTTTTATCGATACTGATATACACTGATATAAACTATGTGTAGTTTAGCAAGTATAAAATCCTTTAAAAGTGTATTTTTTTTTCTCGGACCAGTAGTACTTAGGGGATGAACCCTACTCATGCAGTACATTGTACCAGAGCTAGGAAAATAAGTTACGAGGAGGAGGAAAGAGGGCGTAGTGTTTTTGGACATTCGATTTGAATTTTCCCTTATTGAAAGTGACAGGAAAGACCTGTGGAGGAAGTTTATTTCACATACGAACTGTTCTGCTAAAAAACGATCTTTCCCTATAATGCGTAGTGCGATTCATTGGCCATTCGATCACAAATGAATGCGCCCTCAACGAAAATCGAGTCAAGCGCAAAAGTGTAAGAGTTTCGGGAACCAATTCCCTAATTTCGTAAAAGCACTTACCGTTGTAGTAACGATAAATCAGTGATATACAACATACATTGCATCGATGCTCTAGGGAATTAATAGAGTTTGATGCCTTACCGTCCCTAATGAGCTTCTTGGCCCTCTCCTGTACGAGGTCGAGCAAATCCAAGATAGACTTTGGGGCGCCGGCGCATATATGAGTGTTGTATTCCATCTTAAGAGGGATATAGGTGGTATAAATAGTACGAAGATCGGATGGAGTGAAGTATCTCTTACACCGTTTTAGAAAACAGAGGCATCCGAAGAATCCTACAACATCGTGGACACACCCGATTGAAGAGGAAGGACACTATTGCCCTCGGACGAGATCATTGAGAACTACTAATATGTATGGATAAATTTGAAAAGTAGTTTATTATTTTTTTGTCTGGCAATGGCTAGTCTTTTACGTGAATATTTAGATATTTAAGAATTGATTACTTATTGTTAGCTCATACTATGAAGATACAATAAATAACATAAAGTAGGAAAACAATTAAAATTTTGATTAAATATGCTTTAATTAAAGCTGATTTAGCTGAAAGTTCTAACTAAGAGACAGATAACACAAAAGAAATAGAGATATTAATTTAAGTAAATAAAATTTGAAAAAAAGCTTTTTATATGCTACAGAAAGTACTTGTACAACAAATCACTTAAAAGTACACAATTTGAAATTTCTTTGAAATTTCTGAATACCTGAAAAATATTATATTCACATATTATTTACTTGATTACTTACTTACTTATTACTTATTTACTCTTGATTACTTGACTTAAACCGTTTTTTTTTTCTTGTTGGTTGGTTGGTTAAAAACATGCTTAGTGCGATAGCATATTTGACATGTACTTGTACTTAGCAAAAGGTTTTACAGTGCAAATTTTTAACGATAAAGGCACTTAAGAATATGATTTTGCTTTTAAAAGTTGCTTGTCGTCATATGTGTATTCAAAAATTCTTAAATGCGAATCATATGTTGCACTTGAACTTTTGAAAACGACAAAAAAAAAATAGTATAAAACTCTTAAGTAGCTTTGGTTGTATGATGGTTAATAACAAAAGAGCCCATAATCTTTTGTACTAGAGAATTTCTTTTTTTTTTTTTGTATTTAATTTTTCAAGACTCTACTTATTTTACATTTGAACAACTGAAAAGTATCACCACTACCACTGCCAGCTTTATCTTCTTTATAATTTTTAATGTTTTTTTTGGTGTTTTATTTGAGGATTCTTTGCTGTTATGCAAACAATTTTATATGCAAATTGTTGTTATTTAAATGTTTACATACCCATTTCAAAGAGATATGTTGGCACACCTCTAACATTATTTGTTGTTGCGTGTGGCATGAATTAAAATAGACAAGCGTTGAATAAAATGAATCCCTTGGGTACTTCAGCACTAATGTTGTATATGTTTATTATTATTTTTTTTTTACATACAATTGTTTGTTCAACTGTAAACATACAATGGATGACTGATACTTCAGAAATACAAAAGAGGTTGGTCACGTAATTGATAAATTCAGAAAAAGACAAAATAATACTTTTTTTATATTTATAATCAATAATAATAATGATAATTTTAGTCATCCTCCCTAAGTAGTTTAAGGTAAAAGGATAAAGCAAAATTTAATAAAATTAAAAGCAAATATTTTCCCAATAGCTAAATAATCAAATAGTAGCAGCTTTATAATTATTAAATCAAGATTTTATTATTTTTTTCAATAAATAATTATTGAAAAAAGACCGCTACTAAGGGTCTTTTTTTAATTTTTGTTTTTTTAAAAATTAATTTCCTGAACAAGCTTTCCACAGGAAAGCGAAATATTGAAAATTTGTAGTGTTAAATTTATTTCAAAAAGACTGCTACTAAGATCAAGAATTATGTAATTAAAGAAATTAAAATTCTTTTTCAGATTCTCACACATATCGGCTAAGCTTATTAATTCATAAATATCGAAGCGCACACTGTCGGTTTTTGTAAATAAATTGTCACTTATCAGAGGCATGACACAGGGATCTATTCTAGGACCACTATTATTTTCAATATATATGAATGATTTGCTCAAAGTGCTTTTAAAATGCAGCATCCACCTATACGCAAACGATGTGCAACCTACACTAGCTACCCCAGTTATAAATGCTGCCACTGCTCTATTGCATTTCAATAATGAGTTAAGAAAAGTTTATCACTCAGCGTGTGCAAGAGGATTTCTGCTTGAATCCTTATATATCTAAGTGTATTGTAATAGGCACCAAAAATTTTGCAATAACTTTTTGAGAAGACATTGTTTTAAATGATGAGATTATCGAAATTGTTAATAAGGGAAAAAATCTAGGCAACATTTTTTAAAAACTTGTTGACTTGGTCGCACCACGTAAGCGCTTTAGTCGGACAAGTGCATTTGAAGTTATGAACTCTCTCGACCACGCAATTTTTCACTCCATTATAGATAAAAATTTTTGCTCGCCAAAGCATACTTGATTCCAACTTTGATGTATGGATGTGAACCATTTAGTAACTTCGACGCCGTTAGTAAGAGAAAACTGAATAATATTCTTAGATATAACTATTTGACGATGGTCGACGTAAAATCATACCCAAATATATCTATGGTTTGCGTAGGTTTGAGCACGCTTCAAGTGTAAATAAGAATTTTGCTTTAGCAGAAGTTTTATTAGAGCCACGTTTGTTTATGTTAAATAATTAGTTTTTTTATTTACTTTAGATAACTTCTATTTATTTATTAAACTTTACTTAAACATATTTAATTTTTTTTATTTTAATTTTGAGTGTAACGCAATACGTTTCTGTACTATAAATAAAAGACTTACGGCTGTATGCATAAAAACTTAAAGTAGGTTTAACTGCCGTTGTTAGCACAATTTCCTAAAGTTGTATTCATAAAACACTTTTACCTTAAAATACCTTCGTAAACTAAAGTAGGAAAAACCTACGTTAAACCTACAATAAATTGACAGTTCAATTTTATTATTGAAAAACAAATTGTGTTTACAATAAACTGAGCCGTTTTTTTTTAAGTGGCATAAGTTACTTTATTATAGTCATCTTTTTAATTAAATTAGTTTATAAAACATTTTAATTTTTAGCCATTTCAACTAGTCTGTATTTAGTTTTCTTTCTGAAACGGATTTTTCTAATGATTGTGTTGAAATAAAATCTTTTTTCTCCATGTTGTGTACTGTGAAGGATTTTTTCGACAGGGGGCTATTACTACTATTACTATTTTGTCCTTTACATAAGTCACTATGTGCAGTAATATGCTTTTGAGTTGTGACATTCTTAGATATTTTATATAACACGAAACAACCTCCTGAGAATAAAAAAATAAAATAATTGTAATTATGTGTAGTATATTAGATATCAGTATAATATTGTTCCGTAAACTGCACTATTCTTTCGAACTAATAAAAATAAGTCAAATAATCACAACAATACTTCACACACACTTATTACATGTTTCCATTTCTTTCACACCAAGCTCCGTAATTAATTTCCTAAGTACAACGACTAACGCCACTTTCAAAATAAGCATTTTTGTTGCACCGTTAATTATCAACACTCCTCTCAAGCAAATCTTAATACTTCTTAATTTCAAATTTTTAAAAATGAAAAAAAAAACTGTTCAGTTGTGACTTATGCCACTTTTAATGTAAACGGCTCAATTGACAATTATACTTTGTTATTCCAAAAATGTTAAAACATATTTATTTAAACAAATTGTAGTATACAAATAATAATAAAAACTAAAACATAACATGCCATTCAATATAAAACATTTTTACATCTTTATTTTATATTTTACAAAAATATAATTATAATTAATTATTTTAAACAAAAGTTTTATTGATGTACATACAATCAAAACAAAGCTCGTTATCCGAATAATTATTTTTTTAATATGAACAAATTCTTTGTAAGTTCTTCGTAAGCCTTGTATATTAACCTTTTTTTGGGTGCTTTGCTTTTTATTAAAAAGATTAATATAAAAGAAAAAACAAAAATATGTTGATTTTGCTGAAAAAAATGAAAAACAATAAAAACATTTTTTATGGATCTGACTACCCGGATAAATAATATTCATATTTATACATCGTAAACTACAACGTGACAACTGAAAATAGTGGCATTGCCAGAATCAAAATACTAATTTTACTAAAGCATACATTAGCTAAAGTACTGTTTATGAATACCATTTTTTAACAAACGTCTGTTAGCCTTACAGTGTTTGTTAACTAACGTGTACTTTAAAGCTCAAGTAAGCGTTTTTTATGCATACAGCCGTTAGTCTTGTTATACAGGAAATAAACAAACAAGCAAAAATTTTGCACACGCCTTTCTTAAAATTAACAAATTTTCATTTCTGAATGAACTGGAAATTATAAAAATTGCTTTTGCTTTTTGTTAATTTTACATCTTTTTGGGCCTAATTTTTTTATAAAAATTTAATAAAAACTCCTTAAAATTAAAATATTTTCCCCACTAAAAAAATTGAAATTCTCATTGATGGTAAATTTTCGTTTCATATTTAAAGTAAATTTTTTTTGTGAAATCTATTCCCATTTATTATTAAAAGGAATTACATAAAACGCTGCATAATGCTGTTGTTAAAATAAAACGATCCCTCCGGTAAAAATGTCTCTCCATGTGTGTAAACGCTTTGTTTGGTTTGGTCAAACCATATTTTATATTTAATTGTGGTTTAACACATCCCTTACTGAAAATTATTTAATTCCTACTGTTATTCCTCATCTGCATAATATGACTTTAACTTTAATAAATTTATAAAACAAATGCATACTGATGTTAAAACCACTCAAGTTAAGAATACACCACGACCACAAGATATGTTTTATTAATCTTTAAATTTTATATGCATTTATCTATGACTACAAATTAAGGAAAAAAGTAAGAGTAAGAGAGATAGAGAGAGAGAGAGTAAAACAAATACTTATAAACCTCCTCCTATCTGTTAACAGAAAACATATAAATATAAATAAGAACATTGGCTTAACTAACCACAGTTTGCCTAACTCCTTCTTCACTTCATTACATATATTTCAAAAGACACCTAAACAATTATATATCTTCTCTTGCATAGCCACACGTATCATACATTTTTAATCAGATGAAAGGCTTCTTCAAACAGACAACACAAGTACACTTTGGTATTTATAAACTTCCTTGTATGTATGGCTAGGAAGAGAAGTATTTCACTTAAAATAGAAATTCTATGAGAGCAGCAGAAGTGGTTTTCATTAAAACCTTTGATGGAGCTTGTTATTTAAGCATATATTAACCCGTCTCACATTGCATCTCTTATTTTAAGTGAATCATTATTTTTCTTTGTCTAAAACACAGCTTTTAGTTCAGCAGAAGTTTTATTGGAGGCACGTTTATTGATGTTAAATAATTTAAGTTTCTTTACGTAAAAATATTAAAACAACTAAACTTTTGGGTCGTCTTTTAAAAAATATCATAAATAATAGTGATATTTAAGATTTATTAATACAATTGTCTGAGTTTTAAAATGCAGAAATGATAAACCGATATGATGTAGTTTTAATTAAGGTCTTAAGTAAATGTTATTGAAAAACTAAAATTTATAAATTTTGTAAATAACGATTCTAAAATGGCCATAAAAGAGAAGCCTCAGTAGCATTTCTTAAAACAATCCTTTCTAATGTCTTTAATGGACTCGTCACAAAAGTTTGAATTTGTAGCTCCCAATAGTAATACAAAAAGCTGGATCAATTTGGCAAATACAATTTTTTTTTCCTGGCTCCACCACCCTTGGATCGATGCCATTAAATCACAGTAGCTAAATCTCAGCCGCATCTTTTTTAAAACTATGCCTGGCAAAATTATATAGCTTTCCTTGGTCTTGGCAAATTTTATTTCAAGTCAATCAAAAGTAAAATAATCATTAAATTGATTTTGCTGTGTATAAAAAGCTAGAATTCATTCTTGATAACAGACGATTAAAATCGCCTATGAAAAAGTTAAATTGAGAAATATCAAAAAGCTTTAAACATATAAATAACAATCAAAGAATTCCTTAATTATTTCCTAATTTTTCTAAGTCTTTCATTTTTACATATTTAATGATTTTTCATAGTGTTAATAATGTTTTAATACAAAATTGCCCATTTTGGGAATGGATGGATGGATATATGCAGGAAAGAAAATTTACATGTTGATTTCTGGCCATGCAGATTTGTAAAAATGGTACTGAGCTTGCATACCAGTGTTAAAAACCCAAAGCTTGCTTCTCGAATCACATCAATATCGATGTGCTAAGTGCTCGTCTTCATAGCAGATGGATGTGCAAACAAATAGAGAATTTTGTTTTTCATATTCTGTTGCATTTTGTGTGTGTTTATGTGTGTGTATATGTGTGTGCGTGGTTAATTTGCATGTTCAATTGCAAAATGATCCATCAGCCGAACGTTTCTCAAAGCAATGCCTAGATTTTGAGAATGGCGCAATTCCAATTGACCCCACCACAAAAATGATTACGCTTCTACATAATACTTTGCACAATTAAAACAAAAATTAGTGACAAACGTATTTCCCGGTATTGCACAAAATTTTTGAAACCATAGTTGGTTGGGTGAAAGGGCTATCTTAGCTGCGAAAAATGCAGATGTTTCAGATATCAATGTGACAATTTTTAATGCCTTTCCCGTGGGAATTTTTACCTAGAAATCGGTTGACTATTTTACCAATCAAGACGATGATGTAAATTATCCAGTCGAATTTTAAAATTCGCTTGAATTATCTGGACTGCCGCATCATCGCCTACAAGTGAAAGTTGGTGTATCAATTATTTTTGCTTAGAAATATCTGCCAGTCACGACTTTGCAATGCGACAAGTTTAGTAGTTAAAAAGAGGCATGAAAAATCTGATTGAAACAAAAATTTTAAAAGGAAAATATAAGGGCGAGGATGTGTTGATTCCACGCAAGCTTATGATTCCGCTAGATTTGCCGTGTGATTTTAAACGGCTTTAGTTCCCCATACGTGTTGCTTTTGCAATGATCCCTGTTTTTCGCACGGTCATTTATATGTATCATGTTCACGTGTTAATAAACCAACTGTTTTGTTTGTCTATACCGCGAACTAAAACCGATCGAAGAATGTCGTATAGCCGTAGAATAGGACGTATCATATGAGCACACAAAAATATTGAAATGTGAAAAGGAAAATTTATTAAAAAAATATAAAAACGAAAAAAAGAAATCTGTTCTTTCTGATAATTTTCTTGAATGATTGAATTTTTTGACGCACACAAGAAAGAACGCTGCAGAATAAAAACAAACCGCAATTGACTTTCAAAGCAGTTACGGGCACGCTAGCTTTTTATATAAAACGACTACAATTTTTTTTCAACCAGCACAAAAAAACAAAAAAAATTTAGATTAACATGATTCAAATTTTTATTTTATTAAGAAGAGAAAAGTTCGGCAATTATGAATGGAAAATGATATCTGGCAAATGTCCACCATGATCACGCTGACAGATGTCGATTTTTTCATCAAAGTTTTTAATTACTTTTAGGCAAAATGACGGTCCTATTTTTTTAATCACATCATGGATTTAAATTTTAAAAGGCTGAGATCGATTCAATTGGATCTCTATAGACTCTGTCCGTAATATAGTCCCACAAAAAATAATGCAGTGGTATTTAATTACACGATGTTTCTGGCCACTTAACTACTGAATATCGTGAAATTATGCGATCGGGAAATTTGGTTTGCAATTGGATGTGTTTGGATGTGTTACATGTAGCAACGTCCTATTACAATCACATGTTACTGATATCGACATCGTCAATAATCGGGCCAAATTGAGTTGTTAGCCTCTCGTGATAGCCTGATCCATTGACCGTTACCACATTTGCAGCCTCATCTTAAAAAAAAGTCCCAATTAAGATTCCAGAAAACATAATGCACCATAAAGTGACACGTTGACCATGCAAGTGCTTGTCCATAAATGCTCTAGGATTTTCAAAAGCCCCATAATTTATAATTTAGGCGATTTTTCATTTATTTTATAGTCGTTTGCTCATTTGGCGATTTTTATTTATTGTGCGATTTTTTGTAAGCCCATTTTCAATATTGAGCGTTGTTAGCATTATTCGTGACATTCAATGTCGTCGCTAGCAAATATATTTCATTTATTGTTTCTTTTATACGCAATTTCATGGTTAAAGGTTTTTCTATTTTTCTTTTCTACATTAATTATTGTTTAAAATATTTTCTCTTTTGTAGCCGTGCTGCTGTCAATTTTCATTATCATAAGCATCAATGTTCGTTATTATTGTATTATATTTGTTGAGTTTTGTCGTCATTGTTAAGTCCAGACCACTCTTTGTCATGTGATTAGCATTTGTAATGAGTTACTGATGTCAAATTATATTGTTCGTTACAAACTTTTTGTTTTGAAAGGTCTTTACCTCATCAGTCGCCTTCAGTCGCTTTCATTTTATTTTTTGTTTTTGCTTTTTGATGCAGAAATATTAATGTAAAATAAGATGAAATTTGATGACTGCTTTATGTAGGAATTGTTGAATTTGTCCGTCTGTCTAAGAATTAAACTGTCTCTCTCTCTCTTAATGTTTGTGTGTACTTCTGTATGGCGACGGAAGGATGTATAAATGTTTTTGTATTTCATTTTACAGAAATTTGTTGTGGCCTCTAATATTCTCCTTTACTATTCATTAACGTTTATAATTATAGTACTTTTCATTATTTAATATTTTTTATTCTATTGCCTTTTAAAGATTTAAATGTAGTTTTCCTTTTCTTTTAATTAGTCGACTATAATTATGAGGGGCTGTGATTATGTGTATATATGTATGCATGTATAAATATATTATAGAAGTCTTAAACAAGGCTGAAAATCACTAAGTATAATATCCAATGACGTCTTCTTGGTAACAATAACAATCGTATACTCAATTGGAATTTAGAACGCAAATATGGAAGATTTTAAAATACAATTATGTTTAAATTAGCTACGACAGTCACTCGAACTTGAAAAAGCATAAATAGCTTAAAAAATATAAAGTTATGTAACAAAATATACCGAAAATAATTGAAAAGTATCGGGTATTTTTTATAGACGTATGGAACTTAACATTGGCAAAACTTTTTTTAACAGGCGATCATTTTGTTAGTTTAGTTTGTTTTGGGATTTTAATATGAATAGACTGACTCTTGAATAAAGCCAAAAATAAGATTGCGCCAAAAGCAAGATTGCCCTTGTTGCATTACACTTGTGTTTGAATGGATACATAAATAAACAAAACTACAATGCGTGATAAGATTTACATCTGTACCTCTTTATGTAATACATAACCAGATAGTGGATCATACCGCTGTGGATGAAATGCAGCGTCATCCTCGCCCTAGAGGTCTTCATATACGTGTATCCTCTGGTCACCCCTAGTTGCAACTTTAAAAGCCCGAAGCAGGTCGCAGCCTTCACTCCTTGCTGAAGAGTTGGAGACTATCTAACTCCTGATCTAGAACGCATGAAGCTTAACAAAATTTAAGAACACAACAGCAAGCATGATCACTGGAACTGGATCATTCAATGTGTTCATAGTGTATGAACACACGATGCCCCCGAAGGGACAACATCAATTATCGGTCAGAGAACACCCAAAAGGCTAAAACGACAAATAGCTGAACTCTGAGGCCTTACTGATTCCCGTGGAAATATAGTGGAATTGTTCAGTTGGCTCTTGCTAGCGTTTTAGTGTCTAGGGCTCCCTTTTATCCCCGGTGGTACATGTAATGACAGTGAGATTTCGCCAAAACATATCAATGTGTGTGTGGGGGGTAACAAAACTTCCATGTTTGAAGTGAAGATAATCTACCACCGTTACTTCTTTAAATATGACGCTGTTAGGCTCGCTACTGTCAATGGCGACCGCTATAGAGCCATTGAGTTTTTCATACTTAAAGAGTAAAAAGGGAACCCTGCTGTGCTCCTTACATTGTGTCTGTCTGTACGTTATTTAGAGCCTATAATCGTTCAATGAATACTGCAGAAATTCTCATAGGAGTAATAGTTGCTATAATAAAAAATACTGTATATTAAAGGTTGTTTCGAAAGTGATGTGATATTTATTGAAATATTGTTCTTCTACTGGAATCGGCTATTGTCTCTGGATGACCTTTAAATGAGAAGTATAGTTTAAAAAATTACCATAGCCATAATGCATACATTACCATAATGCTAGCAGCCGCTACTTGGCTGCTATGCGACCTAATATTTAAAAAAGAAATATAAAAATCAATAACCTCTTGCTTAGCTTATTATATTCTTAATGAATTTTTAAGTAAAATATTTTCGAATAGAGTGCAATCACTTAAGAAATGATTGCAGGCAATCAGTATTGAAGGAGAACTGACATTAAATATTTTGCACTGGCTTCTCTAAAAAGAGTCAACTCCAAATTTACAGAAGAAACAAAATAAACAATTTTTAAAGAATATCAAAAAGTGAGATACTGTACTTTTTTGACAAAAGAGTTGAGAAAATTATGCAGGATCTTTGCAGTGAGTAGATATAACCAGTGCACGATAACATGTAAAAAGTGACAATAAGTATATGTGTTAAATAGTGCTTTTTTAAATTTCTTTATTGATTAAACTAAAGAAATTTTATAATATTTTATACACTCCGGTTCACTTACTTAAAAGCACTAAAAACTCCATATTCAGCAGCCTGTATCTTTTGCAATTTTTTTGGTTTTTTGGTTTCTTTACTAAAGAACTTTTTTAAAGCAATTTATCAAAAAAGTAGTCCTAAAATGTGCCATTTTTTCTGGTTCACTGTAATAAAAGCACTTTTTTATTTTTAAAGTAAGCGATGATTATTTTAAAGGAAGCGTTTGTTTGTTGCAATTTATTACGAGCCAAAATTTCGAAACAAAAAATTTTCAATTTATCGGAAAAACTAAAATCGATGTTTACCCTTCTAAAGGATATTCTAACCGTGCAATAGCTAAAAAAAATTAACGAAGCCCAACAGTTGTCGACAATTACAACTTCAAGGATCCCGAGGGGTATGGACAAATTGTAAAGGAAGGGTTTTAATGTATTCATTTACGTATGAGAAATGAAAAATCTTCACAATTGCCTCTAATTCTGCCTTATCCTTGTCAAAAATAAGAGCTCAAGCTGCAGTGCAAGCGAGCAAGTCATCAGTACGTAGAGTAATTAAGAGCTGTGAATACCTTTAATACCAAAAATTACAAAAAAAGCCGCCATTTAATGCTCCTCGTAAGGAAAAGCGGCTCCAGTTCGCAATAGACTGAACCGCTGTATTTACGGATGAGAAGAAAATTAATTTGGACGGGCCTGATCTCTACAACTATTATTTCCATGATCTACGTAAAAAACCGATTTTTGAATCGACGTCACAACCGAGAGAGCGGCGTTATTCGATCTTGAATTTCAAAATGCAAAAATGACTGGTGGGAGCTATAAAATGCTATTGGAATCAGCTTTTCCGAAGTTTATTGAACTATTTCGTCTCATATCATGAATATTGCAACAGCATAATGCCCCTATACACAATGTCTGAGTAGTAAAGGAGTTCATTGCCATTCTTGACTGGCCATACTCTTCATCAGAACCAAAAATGATCGAAAAAGTCTGAGGTTGGTTATCTCGTAAGGTCTATTAAGGAGGTAGATAATTTGATGACAAGCAGTCACTAATTCAGTCCATTAAAGATGATTGGAATCATATTTGGTTGGATTACAAAAATTTTCTTTATCTGTTAATGAAAACCGGTATATTTGAAGTTATTAAAAACAAACGGGATTGTATCCATTACTAGTAGTTCTTAAATAATGTAAAATAAATTAAAAAAACAATAACAACTGTTTGTTATTAAAATAAGTTAAGGTGCCTTTATTCAAGTGAACCAAAAAAATAGTAAATTTTTTCACATTTTTTCATAAATTGCTTAAAAAAAGTTTTTTGTTAAGAAACCGCTATTGTCATGATGTCCAGCTTCCATTTCTATTTCAAAATATTGCAATCGGTTGAAAGTTGCAAAAGATACAGGCTGCTGAATATGGAATTTTTACTGCCTTTATATAAGTGAACCGGAGTGTATATATATACGCCAGTGTAGTATCTTCTACAAAAGACAGAAATTCTTTCTTATGTATTAAAACGTTTCTAAAAAATGTTTGTCTTAATTATGACAACTATTGTTAAAGGCTTATAAATGACCCATTTTCAAGTGATGCAATCCCTTTATCTAGAGTATTATTAATTAAAACACATATATTTCATAAAAGTTTAACAAAATTTAACAGGGATTACAAGAAATTAACTTTTGGCATTCAATTGTTGTTTCAAGAACAAAGTACGGCAGAGTAAAGGATTAATTTTAATAGAAATTTTGTGTGATTCGATTTATATTCTTAATCAAAACAATTTCATATACATTCTTACAAACCCATGCCTATACACATATACTACACATACACAATAAAACACACAAAGAGTTACTAAATTAATTAAAATTTAAATCAAAACTTCAACAGCTAATGGCAATATTAGTTATGCTTACATACCCACACACCCACATAAGCACACCCACACACACGCACGTACGTACACGCATTATACAAAACTAATTTTTAGACACATACTTTAATTTAAGGCCAAACAAACATTTTTGAAACTGATTATCATTGTGTAATGTAGCGCATTATTAATGTCCACATTGTTGTAATTGTGTGGTCTTTAAGTAGTGGAAGTGGAAGTATTATTATCAGTGGTAGATGTAGATGAAGAAAAGTTTATTTGCTTTTGCTACAGCTACAGCTACTCACAATCATTTTCAGCAATTGAAGGTATTACAACTTTATTATTGTTATTTTTTTGGTTTGTTTTTTTGTTGTTTAAGGTTAACTAACTGGGCTTTCGTTGTTGCCACAACAAAGATGAGTTTTGTTTGCCAGCTGCCATTGTAGCTGCTGTTATGAATTACTACGGGCTTTATGGTCTAATTCCATTAATGTAACATACGAAAACAAAGAAAATGTGCATAATTAATTCTAAGGAGCAACTTTTAATAAAATTACTTAATATCCGAATGGGGAGGTGTGAAAATTTAATTACTTAATTGAAAAACAACAATGCCATGATATTGCCTGTGACGTTCACGCATTTAAAAGTTTAAGGTTTTAAGTTAAATAATACTTATTCATAAAACTTGTTTGGTTGTTTTGAATACAAAAAGATTTGATATTAAAAATTTTAAGGGTTTATTTAAACGGGGGTTTTTTTTGCCCTATTAACCATTTAAGTAATGCTCTTTCAATATATTCGCTACACTTACAAATATTCCTAGCCGCCTATATTCAATAAATCTTTAGTTTGTTGCAGTTTTGTCTGTCGAAAACATATTTTACACTCTAAAAATATACAGACGTTTAAACGTTAAAGGGAGGTAAACGTATGCTAAAGCATTATTCCCTTCATCCACTCATCCAGTCACACTAAATTTGAAGGGCTTTAACATGTAACAATATTAAATCATTTTTATTTCCATGACAGCGACACTTTGCTAAAAATAAAACCCTTGGTATTCAAAAAAAAAAAACAGTTAAAATCTCCATTAGCCTTGATAATTGTTTAATCTTTTAAATGTTTCGTTAAATTGAAAAGCGAGAAAAAATTGAAAGAGAAAAAAATAAAAAAAGGGAAGCAGTAGCATACGGGTGACAAGCTACTATTGTGCCTATTTCATTTTCCATAAACGTAGAGAAAATACAGGGTTATCATATTGTCATAAGAACTATGTTATGTTTTTCTTAAAAATATATGGTTGCAGTGAGTAAATTTTTAATAAAAATTAATTGTTAGATGTTTGTCACTCGAATACAAACAAATTGTTTTAATTATTTAAAAATATTACCATATCAAAACATAATATAATATTAATTAATATAATAATATTAAATTAGCTCTTTCGTTATTAAAGAAGAACTAAAATTAAGTATATAATGTATAGTTTTAAAAATATATATTAATTTCGCACTTAGCTGTCACTATGACTTCAGTGACAGGTGATCATAAAGAGGTTTTGCAAAAATATTAAACACTATTTTTTTATCACAAATAAGTTTCGTTTAAACCAAATATTTAAACAAAACAAATATTTAAGCAAATAAAGAAAGTAACAAATAATCTTCAAATAAATTTATTATATTTTCTTTGTCATATAATGTTAACATGTTTATGCAACAAATATAATTATGATAAAATTTATTCATAATATTTTTGTTATGACGTGATAAGATTGATATCTGCACCTGGCCGTGGGCCTTAATCAGATGGTGTATCATTACCACTACGGATGGTATGTAGCGCCATCCTCGCCCTAAAAGGTCTTCTGATACGTATATCCTCCGGTCACTCCTAGTTGCAACTTCAAAAGCCAGGAGTAGGCCGCAGCCTTCACTCCTTGCTGAAAAGTTGGAAACCTGGACCATTCATTGTGTTTATTGTGAATGATCCGACCCACAAACTTAAACGAGGGCCTTGAAACACAGCCACCACGATACTCCCGAAAGGCTTACCTCAATAATCAGTCAGAGAACCGCTAAATGCCTAAAGAGACAAATAACGGAACTGTGGGGCTTTACTGATTCCCGTGGAAATATAGTGGATTTTCCAGTTGGCTGCTACTAGTCTAATTGGACTGGGCTCCCTGTAGCCCCCGCAAGACACAAGTCCAGATGGTTGTGTGATCCATAAAGACTTATAATGTGCCCCGGGAGGGTATTTTTGTTATACAATATTATTATTTGTCACAATATTAAAACATACTGTTTTTAATAATATTATAGTTGAACTAAAAAAATACTATTCAGCCATAATATGCTGCTTTCATATATTGTTTACATCTACCATTTTATTTTATTTTATTTATTTCTACTTGTATGGAGACCTTGAAAAAATTGCCAAAAAAATTCCATTGCTTTCCTTCATGAAGACTGATGAAAGGTCGGATACAAACTTTATATCAGCTTTTGCTTCCTTACTTAAATTTTTAAGTTAGTTCTTTTTCATATTATGTATATTTTACAAGAGTGCAGTACAACCGTTTAAAATCTCAGGCAATAATAGTGATACTGTGATCCTCTTTTTGAGAGCTGTCATATCTCATTCTGAATGGTACTTTAGCACTTTTTATTTTGCAAGTACCAACTGAAGATCTCGAAAAACAAAAAAAAATATTCCAAAATAATACAATAATCGGGTTTTAATAATAATAATCTTATGGTTGTTAATACAATAACATGGTTGTTTACACAATAACTATATAACAATAACTCTGAACAATAATTATATAACCCACAAATAATATGTTACTCTGGCATAATGCTTACCTCCTGAATTTTATTTCCGTGCCTGCAGATATTTTTATGGAATAACGCTTGTGTTTCTTTAGAATCTCTCAATTGCCACTGATTTTTTAAAAACGCGTGTCTTCTCTCAGTTAAGTTAAATTTAAGGAATTGCTCAATTGATTTGCAATATATGCTCACAATGGCATGTACTTAGATGTATAGAAACCTCGCTAGCCCTCTTACTCTTTCTTTTACACTCTCCTTAGGGGTTAAAATAATGACACAGCGTTTGTGAAAGTATTTTTTTTAAACCAATTATTTTACAAACAACTTTGAGCCACTAGTAACACAAATTTTTCTTCTCCTTATTAATAACAATCTTTGTGGTAATTATCACTGGCATACTTGTCACGTAACCTTTAAAAATAGCCTAAATCATGACAGGACAAATGTGATGCAACTGCGTACCTGGTTGGATGTTTAAAAAAGAACGTCATTATCCCTCAATTTATCCTAAAGGTTAAGGTTAATTTCGTTTGGCGTAATATGGTGGGTAATGACTTTACACAAGTTCTGTAAAACATTTATTGGGGTATCTTTTTTAAATTTAATGTCTAAGCTGGTTTTTAAGAAAAATATTAATGTAATTAGCATTGAATATGTAAAAGCTCACCAAGGTAGGAAATTAACATACGGCTAATTTACACCTAAAGCTGATAGCTCAGCCTGTAGTGGAATCCTTTCTATAAAGAAGTAGTTTTTTAATATCGGGCACTTAATACTTTTAATTTATTCTTGTAAATTCTATGTAAGCCCAATGGACCAATAAGCCATATTTGTCCTTGTCATAATGCTATAGAGGCCTACAATGACAATTCGAATTTTTCTATTCATACCTTGGGGAAGTTTGGCCTTTGACATTTCCAAGAAGGGTAAAATAATCCCTGAGTTTTAAGCCTTATTTTTTTCTTTTACAAGCATCGAGCAGTGCATTTCTACACAAAGTCTGGTAATATTATCTAATAATAAGCAATGAATAGACAGCAGAAGAGATATTATTTGAAAATTATTTGATAGCAAATTCAATAAATAATTGCGTTATAAAAGATTTTCACATATTCAGAAATTTACTCAAGTGCTGTAAAGATAGTATATTAAAATACTTGTATTTGTAATGTCATTATACGGCAAGAAATGATACCAGCGTAAATCAAAAGCCCATGGAAAATATGCGGTATTGGAATAACCTAGACGGATTTATATTTTATGACAAGTCGCAAATCCATTTCACAAGAATAAAATCTTCTCAACATCTAGTCATGGTTCAGAAAAGTTAATGACTACACCGAAATAGTTATGAATTTTAATGAAATTCTAGATACTTTAATTGAAATATTGCTGTCGTCCTAAAATTAAGTTCTCTGCTAGACATTGCAATCTTTCATCACCTAATTATTTTTAGGTTGTAATGGTTTATTGATTTGAAAACTCCGTCAATATTTCTATTGCACTAAACAGAGGCATAATATTTGCCGCAAATAAGAATGATATAAAAAGCTCTAGTTAAGGATATACGATTTTTTTTACCAAACTCATAATATGTGTTACCATTATAATTATATGTGTTCTATAATATTGTTACGTTTATACCTTTTATTAATGTTTTGTTGTGAGTTCTTTATTGCAAAATAAATACCACCAATTTTTAGAGTTTTTAAATTAATAACAAGTTTATTTACTTTAACTACACAAAGTTGACACTTCAGAACAATTTACTTAAGGTGCACGTCTTTACTATACGTTGTTTAATTTTACACTGATTCACTATCCACTCAGACGCTGCTGTATTTCTATTTGTCCATTTAAAGTCTAGAAAATTTAAGAATCTTCTACTCCCTTCGTATCACATTTTGTTGTCGTCTTTTATAGAAAACGATTTCTTAGAAAACTACGCAGATGGTAAACAGCATACATGTTTGTTGTTGTCTTTCGCGTTAAAAATTTCTACGCAGTTAGTAAACAGCATAAGAAATTGTTGTTGTTTGCATTTATAAAATTTCTACGCAGTTTGTAACTAGAAATTTTGTTGTTGTGCCATAAGTTTTCTTAGCAAACCACGCAGTTCGTAAACAACATACCCAGTAGTTCGCTTTATTACTTAAATGTTTTATTTTAAAACGTAAGCAGGAGACAGCTTAACAATATGCTAATTGTTTATTTCATATAAAATCAGGTTTGGAAAGGGCGTTTTTAGAGAGGTATGGAATGAAGCAAAGCTGATTTTTTTAAATTGACAAGAAATTTACTTTATTCGCTAGATAGCTTTTTGGCATTATAATTTAAATATGACTTAAGGCATGTGACCATCACTGTTGGCTCAGACGTAGTTTAATATGGAGTTCAAATTTTTGATGACTTTTTCCAACATTTGTGGCCGCAATAACTGCAATAATGCAGCAAATGTTGTCCTCCAAGTAGGTTCGGGCTTTCTGCCGAAGCCTTCGACCGTACATATCCTCACTATAAACAGTCCAGTGATGTTAAATCGCATAATCTTGCAGATCAATTCAAGGACTCGCAACGTGGTTATGAGGTTACGAAAGACTTTCTTCAATAAATCACGAGCTATGTGACATATTGCATAGTCTTGTTGAAGGCACAGCTATTGGACATCAAGGTTGTTCACTTGATGAACTAAAAAGTCAATAATCATGGCTCTGTGGGGATCACCATTGACTGTAACATTCTGACCAATACCGTTTTTAAAGAAGTGCGGACAAATATTTCCACCAGCCCAATAAAGCACACCCAACAGTCACTTTTACTAAATGTAACGGTGTCTCAACATACACTTGAGGATTATAGTCACTCCGTAGTACGGCAATTGTATTTATTGGCGTATCGTTTTAAGTTAAATGAGCTTTAGCGCTAAACGATGAAAATCGTGAGCAACGGCTGTGTCGTTGTGGGCCCAATTTGGAAGCGTCGTCGTTCAGTTTATTCATGTTGAAATCTCAAACCAAACTAAGTCCAAATGACTTGACAGGCGACAAAATATTTACCAGATAAAATAGGGTGTTACCAAGTTAAAGTTCTATATCACTATAAAAACACCCGATATATAGAAACAGTGGTTCCAATTATATATTCAAATATTTTTTTTATTTCCTAACACGTTGTCGTTAATACAAAATATGCAAATAGCTTTGAGCCAAATGGCATATTCGTTTTAAAATAACGAACCATCAACCCTTTTCAATTTAGCAGTAGGAAAGTAGGAAAGTTAAAAAAGGAAAAATTAAAATAAATTTACATGACAAACGTATTTTATCATTAAATATTTGCTGTTTTTCAAAGATACCACATCTTAAGCGCACTTACAGCAAAATCAATTTTTCATGGCAATAGCACTGCTAACAGCTATTAGAGATTTAGCGATTTATTTACATACAGTAAAGCAAGCAATTAAAAATTAAGGGGTTTTATGATCTTTGATAGCAGCGATGTCTAATTCACCTTGTTTTTTTTTTTAATATGGCTGTTATCAATTGAAGTGAGTAGTTGTTATTTTTAAATTAGATAACATAAAATTAAATATTTTTAAGGCTTTTAATTTAATTGTTAAAAAATAATGAGATGACGTCTAAATTTTTGTCGCTATTTTCATTCGAATTTTTGATAAAAAATTCTTAAAAATTATTATCTTCCTAAATTTGAGTGATTTTGAAATTTTTATTCCACTGAATAATATTTAATCGCTTAATAACAAAATAATCTCTTGACTTATCCAGATTACATAAAAAATTTATTGATGTGCGAAATGAACATGGCTTTTAGCCATTCTGTTGGCTTGTTTGTACATTTCAGCTTACGAGAAAATCTTTTAATTGTATAATTTTGATCATGTTCTTATTTATGATAAACAAAAATGACATCTTATTCTTTTGTTAAATACTTTGAAAGCCTAAATAAATATATTAAATTAGCACAGATTATGACTACAAATATTCTTTGATATATGGCAGGACCTTTAGAACACAATATTGAAAATTGACTGTAACTAAAATGATTAAAAAAATGCGCTTCGTGCGACTTAGTCATTCATTTCGAAGTTCCTTACCTCTATAAAAAACAACCTATGGATAATTGTTTAGAATAAAAATTATGTTATGCTTTTTTAGAAGCATTTTATTCATAATAATATAAATTGTATAGATTTTTTTGGGAGAGTATTTCGCTTTATTTAACTTTAGATGAACTATGGACTACCCTTAACATTTACTTAAAACTATTGGGACAACTTTTAATTTTATGTTTTTTATTTTTCTTGTTTTTATAGCGAACTTGGGTCATACATATATAATTCATGGAATATCCTTTATTTAATTTAATTTTATTTTAATTTTTTTATACTTGCTCAGCATACATAACAGGGCATAACATTTATCCATTTGCCAATAATTCGGAAATAAATGAACGAAACATGTTTTATGCCTTAATGAGCCATTTATGTCTTTGTCCTGTGTTGAATAAAATTTTTTTCCGAATCATGAAAAATAAATAAGACACCTTAAAATAATAAACGCACCGTTTCTCTTAGGAAATCTTTAATTGGAATTACTGGCTAAACTAAAACTGATATTAATTGGCCAATCCAGAAATTTTGTGTTGTTGATTTCATAAGCTTTAGCTAATCAGGCTTAATATATTTGTGCCAATAAAAAAACAGTTTTTTATCTCACTTTTGCCCAACGTTTCGTCAATTTTTTGTTGACTTCCTCAAGGGCTTCGTCTATTTAAAAATTAAAATCTTAATTTATTACAATTTTAATACACCAAAATAGAACTCTAATAAAAGGAAGGAAGTACAAGTTATTGATTTTTATAAAATAAAAAAATTAATTAAAAAAACACAAAAGATACAGAAAATTCGTGGACATGTTCAAAAAGCAAAATTAAAGTATTAAGGGCTTTTCAAAACGAAATTTGTTTCTAAACAAAAAAAAGATACCACAGAAAATTTAAATTAAGATGATTAAAATTTTTATTGTATTACGAAGAGAAAAGTCTGGCAATGATGAAGAACAAATGATATCTGGCAAATGTCCTTCACGACCACGCTGACAGATGTCGATTTTTGCATTAAAGTTTTTAATCACTGAAATGGATTCGACTGTCTCGTAATCACTCTGGCCTTAATATTGTCCCCCAAAAAAAGATAATCCAGTGATTTTATATCACAGAATATGACTGGTCACTTAACTGTGGATTGTCGTGAAATTATCTGGTACCCTTGAATTATCACCTGCTTTTTTTGTTACAGTCATCAAATAAACCCTGTTTAACGAGGTTTAATTATAACATATAGTTATGTCTATTAATTATATGAGGTAGTTATATAGGTAAACGATTAGATAATAAGTTTTTTTCTCTTTGTGGGTTATCAATCGCCCACAAACAGCAGGTATTTTTTTATAGAAGTCTATAAATTTAAGTTGGCAATACATTTTTTTCAAACTGGTAGCCATTTTTTTTAGCTATCAAGTGATTTATATTATATTTGGTTTGTTTTTTCAATATGAAAAGACTGGCGGTTAAACATCGCCTCGAAATTTAAAAAATTGGGACCAAAACAAGGTTGCCGTTAACTACGATTTTCGAAAGCTGAATGGACTTGCAAGTAAACCATACTGCCATGTTTTGAGTGATAATAATCCTTAAATGTACGTTGAAACACCGTTACATCCAGGAAAACGAACTATTTTATGTGTTTTATGGGCTGGTGGGAAAAAAGTTCTGCACTTTATAGGAACTTGTAAGCGTTGCTACTGCATTATAGGTCAAGTGACAGCTTTTTCTGTGCTAAATTGATGTAAATCGAAGTGACATTTTACTATTGTTGTTGTTTTTAGTTGGAAATGCTTCAAAACAAAGACGTATGATATTTTTTTTACGTTAAAAAAGCACCGTTACACATTTGTACGTCAAAGTCAATCAATACAATTTTTTCTACAAACCTGTTAGATTGTTCAAATGTGCAAGGCCAACTTTAAGTTTGTTTTTTTCGATTTGTGTTTATTATAATAATATTAATTTAAGTGTAAAATAGAGAGACAGGTAAATACTAATGTTTTTAATTATAACTGCTTTATATTTATGTCAATATACTTGAAAAGAAGTCATTAGACAACATCACCTTGAAACATCACATTGAAAATTGAAAAAGTGAATTAAATATAATGTAATGTGTTAAATTTGGTTTGTGACAAATTGCGATTATTTGCGCTTTATTGAGTTATACCTTTTCTTAGAGGTAACCTATGTATGAAAAGAAACGATCTGTTTGAAAAGAATGTAATAAGAAAGACAAGTTTGATGAAGCTTTCAAACACGTTGTTGACAAAATCAAACTTAATACTATTTCCGATAAAATTGATAGAAAATATAAAACAAAAAATTCATTTTTTGCGTAAAATTGACTCAAAAGTGGGAAAAATGTCGCAGAAAGATAAATGTCTTCAAGGATCAAAATCATACGTGGCTGAATTCTGGATTTCCTTTTATGGTAAGTGATATTTCAAAAAAACCTACTTGTACCAGTGTTGGATGTGCAAAAGTCCCATTGAGCGCAAAATCAGAATTTGGAAAGCTGATACTAACCTTCTCGTTCGTGCAGCAGCAGGTGAATCAGATTTGGTTGCAGTACTGAAAGATGGTATCAAAAGCCCGACAAGGCCATCAAAAATGCGAAAAATGTGTAATCAAGATACCAAAAAACCAAATCCACTTTCTGCGAATGAGGCTTTAGCTTTCTTTCTTGAATAAAATTTTTCAAAAGAACAATATAATGCAATACGCCACGAAAGCAAATCAAGAAACTGCGATATTTACCTACACTATAATAAAATTATATATACGGCAAAAACAGCCGTACCCAATAGCCTGTTAGATGCATTTAATAGGGCTGTCTGATACTTCAGATCCAATAATTTCCACAGCATTTTTAACCGGACGCTTACAAAAGCGTAAACGTTCTTCACTTCCACCTGAAGTTATTGAGCTATTATGTTGCAGCCAAGACGAAGAAATTAATGATATTGATGAAAATGTTCTTCACTCTTCTTCTTTAAATTTACAAAATGAATTAGATTTAAGAAATTTCGAAATGTTATAATATTGTTAAGAATGTGTCTTGCTTATGTTAAAATAAAGCAATTAAGCAATAAACCAAACTACTGGTTACAAACTGCATAGAAGTTTATACACACACAACTACAATTGGATATGCTGTTTACTAACTGCCTGGCAGGTAAGAAAAAAATACAATACATGTATGCTATTTACCATCTAAACGCGCAGGACAAAAACTAATTTTACAACAACAAATATACATGTTGTTTACGATCTGCGTAGTTTTCTAAGAAACACTTTTTTACAAATAACAACAACAAATGTATTGAAATAAATCCCAAGCAGAAACCTTATCAGCATAAAAACAAAAACAACTATACACACAGGCATACAGGCGCCTATACATCGAATAAACAACATACAACAACAAAATGCGATACAAAGGGAGTAGAAGATTCTTAAATCTTTTAGATTCTAATTGGACAAGTATAAATAGGGAAGCGTTTGAGTGGATAGTCAATTAGTGTAAAATTAAACTTCAAGTTAAGACGAGCATTTTTAAGTAAATTCTTCTGAAGCGTCAACTTTGTGTAGTTAAAGTAAGTAAAATTGTTATTAATTTAAAAATTCTAAAAACTGGTGTTATTTATTTTGCAATAAAGAACGTAATAATATAATAAAAAAATGAATTCAGTGTATTATGTTTGTTTTAATGATTGAAATAGGGTTAATTATTGGTCATTAATGGCCTAAATTTCTTTTTTTAGAATAATATTTGAATTCTACGTTTTTGAATACATGTTTTTTTAATGGTTGAAAAAGGGTTAATTATTGGCCGTTAATGGGTTTAATTCTATATTTTTTAAGTAGGGTTAAACTTATTTATGGAATTCTTACAGGTTTTGATTTGAATACCATGTCTTTGTAGTAGTTATTAATTTCGCACAGAAAAGTTGCCATTTGACCTATAGTGCACTGAAAGGAAACATGATACAGTCATGTTAGTTGTAAGTGTTTGAACGAAGGTTGTTTTGAAAGAGCTTCAGTGCGGCAGCCACAAAAAACTCTTTAGATATTAGCTTCAAACAAAGCTAATGTTCTTGTTGCTATTGTTGGTTAAAGATCTTCATATACAGAGCTGAAAATTTATTACGTTCGAAATTCTTTTAGGTAGTCTGAAAACATGTATTTGATTCTATCAAGAAAAAGTAACGTCATCGACGGCCTTACAAATGTAGCATTCATATTAGATATGATTTCCCGATAATTATTTCTTTAGGAGTATTGGTTATGATATTAACAAGAGACATTCATACATCTGCTTTGCTTCTTTTCTATCTCGACACAATAGTTCAAGGCAATAGTACTTGAGAAATATTTCCAATAAATCTACAATCATCCGAATAGTCCTAATTAATACGATTAAATAACATTTTGTGTAAAAAGATATATCACTAGCAACTATGCTAATACTTAGAATTTTGCGTTTCATTTAAAAGCTTATAAATTTAACAACCATACAAATTTAGCTGTAAAAAATCATGTATTATTTTTTTTTCTTGTGATAAGAAATATCGGAGAGTAATGTTAATGGTTTTCATTATCCTGGATTTGCAAGCCTTTAAGTGCTAGAACATTTTGAGCTAATTATTGGGGTTTATTATACTTAGTGTTTTTTCATAAAGTTTGAAAACATTAAGCTATAATTTTCACTGCAATAGCTGTCCATTTATATAGCCTTTTATTTATGTACAGAAGACCTATTCATTTCCAACTGCAGGCAAATAAAAATTAAAAATTTTGTGTATGCAAAAGTTGTTTCAGTTAAATTATTCTATGAGTTTTAATATTTTTAAAGAAATTTGTTATTACATGAGGTGCGGCTTGAATTAATATGCCGTATGTTATAACATTTTTTCTCTTACTTTTTCAATGGCTAATAATTTTACTTAAATTTATGACATGACTACCTTTTGTTTGCGTTAAATAGTTTCGTTTTTATTAAAGTTCTATTTTACTTTGCATTTTTCAAATGACTATGATATACGATTTGGCTTAGGTTTCCTATTACTACACTCTTTCCTTCTCTCTCTCTCTCTCTCACTCTTCGCTTTCTCTTCCTTTGTTTTACATTTTTCTAATGGTTTAATTACCCCATGGCATACTGAAGACCATATAGAATTTTTTGTAAAGTTGTTTCTTCTTCTGACATATTCATTAAAAGGTTTTCTTTTAAGTTTTGCTGTTTTCACTATGCTGTGGTGATAAATTAATTCCATAAAAGAAAAAACAATTTACGTTATAATATTTAATGACATAGAAATTATTTATGCAATGAGAGATTCCTTTATTATGATAGTTGAATGTAGTGGAGGAAGGGGTATTACACAAATAATAAAACATTTGCTAAATTGAGTGCTTTTGGAAAATGATATCATATGCTAAGTAAAATACTTGTTTAATTATAATTGCTTACATAAGCAGCTAAAATGAACAGATATTTATTGTGATCTATTTTCAAAAAAGGCTAATAAAGTTCTTTGTTGAATGCACGACCCAAATTAGTTTTATATAAACCCAATTATTTTGAAAACAATTTTCAACACAGAAGATATACTTATCTTCATATTGTAAGAAATATAATCATTATCCATAGTTTGAGAAAGCGTCAATATTAAATATAGAAAAAAACTATAAGAGACGTTATATGTTAGAAATGTTAGAAGTTGTTAATGTACCAAATGGAAGGAGAATAAATTTCAAAATAGACACAGACAATTTAACGCACAATTATAGGTACTTAATTCAAAAAACACATAATTTGTTATAATTATTTCATAAGAAAGAATTTGTTATTTAATTTCCATTTCCTTGTTTTTTGTATGTTTAAAAATTTTTGAAATTTTAATTTTGTATGAAGAAAATTATTTTATATGTTTTTGTCAATTGTTTTCAAAAATGTTTTCAAATTGTTAATCATTTTTGTTGTTATAAAATTAATATCCTGAAGAAGCTTTCCAGAGGAAAGCAAAATATTGAAAAAATATAGTGTTAAATTTATTTAAAAAAGACCGCTACTATGATTAATAATTATTGACTTAAAAAAAAGAGGTCGAATAAAAATAATAATCAAATAATAATGAAAACAATTTTCTTAATGCAGGGTGTCTGTCGGAAACGTATACTACTTTGTTTTGTTGCCATTTTGGTAAACATTAGTCTTGTCAGTTCATATTTTGCAGTCGTAAAAGCCGACACGTGACAAATGTATTATGGAAAAATTTTCAATAAACCAACGTGTTTTAATCGTTAAAATATTTAATCAAAATCAATCATCGATTACTGAAACGATGAGAAAGTTACGTGAAATTTTTGGCAGAAACAACGTGCCAACAAAACGCACTATTTATCGTGTAGTGAGTGATTTGAAAGAAAGAGAGTCTGTAGATTATAGGCCGAAGCATGGACCACAACGTAATGCAAGATCAACTGAAAACATTACTGCTGCTCAAGAAACTGTTTAAAACAGTCTATTCGATGCTGTGCTCGGTCTTCAAAAAACAACTTTGGCCACAATTTTGGACAAAGATTTACATTTGTTTCCATATAAGATTTAGTTATCACAAGACCTTTTGCGCAGCTGTACATTGGCCAATAGAATGTTACATACAGCTCGCCCATGACAATCCCGAGGCCTGTTTTAATTTGAATGCATAAGTGAATAAACAGAATAGACGATTCTGGGGAATGGAAAACCTTCAAATTATTCATTTGGTCAGGAGCAATCATTGGACCTTAGTTTTTTGCAAAATTAAAAATTAAAACAACTGTATGCTGTAGACATCGCATACAGTTAGGATTACAAAGGAATTACTGCGAGACCTCTATCCACAACTAGTTATTTCTAGAAATGGCGATGTTGATTGGCCTCCACGTCTCTTAATTTGACTGCTTCTGACTTCTTTGTGGGTATATCTGAAAAGCAAGGTTTATACAAACAAACCAGAAACGCTTGAGCAATTCAATTAGGTCGCTTAAGGACATTTGTAAATAAATGGCGAAAAGATGAAAATGCTTAATGAGTCAATTGGGCACTATTTTTAAATGTAAATTAATTACAATTAATTTAAATGAATAAATATTTATTTTAGAATATAAAAGTTTAGTGCACTTACGACATTCACAACGAAAATGAATGCTATAGCGTTTA
This sequence comes from Trichopoda pennipes, assembly GCA_030448955.1. Lineage (NCBI taxonomy): Eukaryota > Metazoa > Arthropoda > Insecta > Diptera > Tachinidae > Trichopoda > Trichopoda pennipes. The sequence continues at coordinate 13,768,037 of JASKUP010000023.1, forward strand.
CATCTGCGAGCATATTAAATGTGCTTTTGCCTCAGAAAACTGATATTCAAAAAGAATTAAAACACACAAAATATATACATTTAAAGCAAATAATATTATCCCCTGTTCAAAAGTATGTAAAATTCGGTATAGTCAAATGTAGCAATGATTTTTTCCAGCCAGCGTTCGATACCATTTTAGAATAAATTTCAATTTAAAATAATTTAAAAATATTTATGCAATCACAAATCAGGCTTCATTTTGCTTGAAAAACTGGTTATGTACGAAGTTATTTAGATTTACTATTGCTATTTCCTGTGCTATCTGGCTGCTTTGAAGTCAAAGGCGAGCGCTTTCGATGCGAATGCATCATTCTCAAGCAGCGTTTTGATTTGTACTGGCAAGTCAGTGTTGGCGTTCAGGCAGTTCTGTTGATAAGTTCGAATCGACACAGGTAAGCAGAATACCAGCCACCTTACATTTTTATGCAAAGTAAATACGATCTCCCTCTTTTATAATTATTTAGGTACGTGTGTCCGTCTGAGGGTGTTTTTCGTTTGCCCGTTTGCAAGAGTAGTTTTAATGGTGTGAAAATTGTGGCTGAGGTCGTGTTGACCTTTTCATTTATAATGTCACTGTTGAAAGTTTTTGTTTTGTAGATTTCCGTGTCTTCGTCCTATTTCCCTTGGTGCGTGTCCGTGAGTGCTAAGGTTAAGTTAAAATCTTCTCTTTCCCGTTTGTATGAACGTATGTGTTCTGTAGACCTGTAAGTCTGTATACCCCGCTGGAACTAAATTTGTCAGTTGTTGCTGTCGCTATTCTAAGATTATGTCTCAGAGTGTTGCCAATTTTTAATGCTGTGAGTATTCCTTCTTTGTGAAAAAGTTTAGTTGGTCTGTATATTTCTGTTCCTGTGTAAGTAAAGGTGTGTCGTCGTGCTGTCTCTTTGTCTTCTTTATTTCTGTTTTTAGTGTTGTATTGTCTAAGAAGTTTATCGATGGTAGTGGCCTTGTAGCCGTTATTTATAACTATGATGTAAATTGTGTCTTTGTTGTACTTATCTGGAATAAGTGGGATTATCTTAAATCTGTGTATCATATATCTAAACTCTGCTAGTTTATGTTGGGTAGGGTGGTTTGATGTGTTGTAGATTTATTTCTAGTTTCTTTCATTTTAATATTCTACTTCAAAATATGTCCAATGCATGTCCTGGCTAAATAGCCATAAAAAAATAAAGGCCATAAATTACACCCCTTGTGGAAACAATCTAATTTTGCATATTTGTTATTATAGCGAATGTTAATTTTTAAATGTCTGTTTGCTAAGGTGCAATAGATAGGACGATGTAAGTGAAATTACATCAATTGTGGCAATGTCCTTTAAATTATAAGTTTTTTTTCTATAAGCTTTTCTTATTAAGAGTTAAAATGATGCCAATTTTATTAAATTTATACAGACGATCACTGCACCTCAATAGATAAATAAAGCTATTTGGTCTTTAAAGATACACCCTTTAGTTTTTAAAATATGCGAGTAATCCTTCAACGATATTTTCGAATTACAAAAAAAAAGAAAAACTCTCTTAAATGGGCTTCAAAATGAATGAGTTTAACTGGCACTAACACAGAAAATGCTGACAAACTGATTAGGTTTTCTGTTTTTTAAGTTATTTGGAAATATCCTTAGGTAATGATGAGTTATGCTTGCGAGGACTTAATTAATTTCTTCAGATTCAAATTTATGTTTATTTGCATAATTTACTTGTTCCATGTTTAAGTGGCAAATTTAAAACAACATTAAGACATTATTTCCTTAAGTAGTTTTAAGAAAAGAATTAAGCAGTTTCCTTCCCAAGCAAAGCTAATATTACAAAAATATTTATAGAAATATATGTACAAGAAATTAATTTAATAATTTTAAAATCGGTAATTTGGTAACACACTATTCATGCCTTAATAGCCTATGCTGCAATCATAAGAGCAGGAGTCTAATTTGTAAATGTGCATACAACTATTTGATGCATAAATTAAAAATTCAAATATCAAGTGTGTAAGGATGAAAAAAAAAGAAAGCAACTAAACATCATGTGGGTGTGTTACTTCTAAAACCAAACGTGACGAGATGAAATTTTGTTTACTAATTGCAAAACAAAAATCATCACAGCCACTAACATTACAAGCGTTCCGAATGAAATGTTCTGCCACAAATCCTTTTGCCGCTTAAGTCAGAGCCCTGCAAATTGCAGTGAGATGTAATTAATGCCACATGACACAATCTACACTATTAAATACAGTAGCCGACAGTGTTTTAGAGGCGTTTTGTAATAAAAGAAGACTGTATTATTGCCTTTCACTATTGTTGTTATTGTTGCTGTTGCTGTTGTTTGTTTGCTTACAGGCAAGCAATTGGAATGCGAATATGTAATTATGAATTTTGTTTGTTTGCCAGCAACTTATAAATTGCATACATGAATGATTGTTGGCTTGCAAGTATGAATAAGTAGAAATATGAACGTTTGTATTTATTGGCAACAGTTGCTGTTGGCGACAGCTGTATTTTGTGTATTTCTGTGGCTATGTGTGTGTGTTAGTAATAATGGGTTTCCCAGGTTAATAACACACAATATATATTTTTGGTTTGCTTTTTAACAGTTTTGAGCGTATATCTTCCTCTATCTTTAGTACTTTTAACCTTTGAATTCTTTTTCAAATTTGATAATGATTATGACCTTAGAACAGTTCCACTGAAATTAATCTAATGTCATATTTTTTTATGTCTGCCTAATTCTTAATTTTTTTTATAGCCCAGCTAAGAGCATTCTAACAAACTCTCTGAGTAATAAATGCAAAAGTTTTATTTGACGACTTATGTTTGCATGCAAGTCTCAAGTATAAAAAGTGTTTTCTTAAATCCCAGAAAATTATGTTACACAAATATTATGAAAAAGTGCAAAACAAAATGAATACTGATATATTTTTTTATATACACGTTGCCATTAATATGTTTTAATGTCAACTACTTACACACATGCCAAAAAAAAACATCTGGGTTCAAAAATTAATTTCTACTGTAGAAATGACAGTTCTTTTACGTTCAGATAAGGAAAGAAAAACCAAGAATAATGAAAAAAAAATGGTAAGCGGATGTTGTTCGCCATTAAGAATTTATGCTTAACTTACACTAGATTATCACCATATTAACTTAAGCGATAAAATACAACTATAAAATGACAATGAAATTGAAATAAAAAACAACAGCTTTAATAAAAGTGTTAAAAGCGCTTGTTATATAATTTATTTCGTAAAAAAATTATAACGCCATTAACTTTATTTCAATTTTCATAGGCCCCAAAATGCTTTTATAATTTAATAAACATTTTTATTGCCAATAGTGGCCTTTATTAAAGTTTTTTTGTTGGTAACTTCTTGTAACTTATTTTCTAATAAAACACACAGGCACATGCACACAGACACATATTTAAATTTTCTCCAGAGTAAACGAGTTTGCCTTTATGCTCCTTTTAAATCATTTTATTGTTATTGTTGTAACATAATCGCTTAATTCCGTACATGCAACATTAAAAATTCATTTGATAAACTTATCGTAACTACAACAACAGAGATGGTATTATTAAGCCAGTAGTTATCCGCGTTGTATACACTCATGCTTTTTATATTAAAGGATATTTTTGTAGAACTTTAAGTTGTAAAAACAAAAATTGAAAAAATTACATTTTTTTTAATAAAATAAACAACACGGGGGTGGCATTAATTTTTAAAACTAAAGAGACTCATGTTGTAAAATCAACACCACAACTGCTACCATATGTCTTGAATATAACGAACATTTTGCTCTCTAAGATTTCAATTATTGCAAGTTTATTAGCATAAACAAACGACTTTATGTGACGTAGTTGTACATAATCGAGAAATGCCTATTAGGATTGAATTAACAGTTCTAATGCGTTTAAAATTCTAAAATAATATATGACACTGCATCCTCTAAAGGGAGTTAAATCCACATTTTTAAATTTTCGGTAGAGACAAGAACAGGGCTACAATTATATAATTTTTTTTTTTTTTGCAAAAACGAAAATAATGTAAGATTTTTACAATGGGTAATTATGACCACTGTACATCGAATTCACCTTAGACCCGGAACCAGTGCGATATGTTTGAATCACGTTTTGTTTTAATTATTAGTTATTATTCATATAAGGGAAATAAAAATATTTCAATTAAAACTGCTTGTCTATTGAGATTCGAAATCAGGGCCACATATCGCAGCCAATTAAAAATACTTACATTTTTAGGATAGATAAAAGAACTATTTAGTTCATCGTGCAGAAGTAACGCACTTAACACAAAAATAGTCATAACTATATTTTTTCCAATTAAAGACATTTCCAATTAGACATTTAGTTAGAGATGTGTACTCTGAATTAATTCATGGAAAAAAAGTTTTGGAAAATTTTTGATTGTGACCCTTTCGTATATAGGGTGCGATACGTGAAAAATACCATTATTGGGCCAGCCTTTAATACATCATTTTTATTACTTTTACTTGTTGCTATAACGCGCATAGCTCGTCACTATATGAATTTGACGAGATGGTCTATCACAGTTCAAAAAATAATATTTCTCTGAATATCACGTCAACTGAAGCACACTGAGCGAAAGAAATTGCAACTTTTATTTCTTCATTTTAAAACTAAATATTTTTTTAATTAAAGTAATTTTGGCAAAACAATGTTATTCCCTCAAAAGCGATATGAAGAAGTATGATAACGGTTTAAGTATTTTTACTTTTATTTATGAAGGTTTTTCACTTTGCTTGTGAGTAGGTCTGTATAAAAGTGATGGTATGGGAGATGTTAACAAAATTTAGTCTCCAGTTAAATTTATTTTAAATGTTATTCAATTACGTTTAAAATAAGTTTTGTTAAGTAACGTTAAAGAGTGAAATTTTTAATTTCTTTATTATTTCAATAAATTATTTTAATAATTACAAAATTATTTATTGTTTTTATTTTTAGGTTCGCTAGAAGGTGCATCAAAACGATTTTTCACTGACTTTTTACAAGATTTACCAACACCAGGCACTGGTGGTCCCACATTTGATACAACTGTACCCTCAAATATAACCGGACTGGTGGGTAAAACAGTTAAATTGACATGTCGTGTGAAAAATTTAGGCAACAGAACGGTAAGTTAAAAACTATTATATATATTTATGTATCACGGCTTGTGATGAAAAATTATTCCTAAAATAGTCAAAAGTGACTTAAAAGCCAAATTAATTTTTTTAATATATTTCTTTTCTTTTGGAAACAAAACACATTTGTGCACTGTAATTTTTTTAAAGGGTTGCTCAAATTACTTCTCGAGTCTTCAATTAAAGCCACCTAAATAAAAAGAACTTTATTTTAGTTTCTGGCATCATTTAAAATGTAGTTGCTTTAAATTGTCATAGCTGGAGTATAACAAAATATTTAGTCGATTTCAAAAATTACATAAAAATTTAAAAATTTATTTGAAAATTAATTGAAATTCCTTTTATTCCCGCTCGCATAGTTGTTAGTACAATAATTTTTCCAGGTTATAGTCATACTGAAAGCAAGTGTTTGTAAAAATAAATATTATATGAAAGTTTAATACTTTTTATTATTTATGATCATTATAGTTTAGAAAATCATTGTGCAAAGATTGACGCTTGGAGAAGGCATGTAAAGGATACAGATTTACTTTGAAAATTAATTATAAAATCTTATTACTTATAGACTACTGCCACTGCGGTCGACAACTAAAAATTGCTCGTTGTACATCTGTCTCAACAGGCAAATGGTTTGCAGTCTCCTTAGAGCCTCTGGCAAGACGATTAGGGTGAGCTCTAAGCTTTCTTACATAGTCGGTAGCTGCCTTTGTAATTTCCTCCCCAACGAAAGGTATGTTGAGATCCCTGTGGATGTTGTTGTTCCTGATATACCACAGTGTACCTGTTATTATTCTGAGAAGTTTAGAGTGTTTTCTGTGGAGAAGCTCCACACTCGAGCCAGATGGTTTCAATAAAATGCCGCTGCAGATATTGAAATCAATAAATGTAATGAACCTTTCACTTAGTTTCCAAATTCATGCATTTTAGCGGCACTTGACGACTTCATGTGGCTCCAAGTGATGTGTAGCTTATTTTTATTATTATAAATAGAAAAAAATAAAAAAATCGACAAAAATCATCTCATTAAGGCCTCAACGTTTTTTCGTGTTATTTGTGGGAGTATCCATATAATGTCCGAAGATAAAGACCAAAATTAATTATGTGACGAACAGCCATAATGGGGTTATATATCTGATATCAGTATTAGTATTTGACTATATCGTGCTTTTCAATAGGAAGTTTGTTTCTCAACTATAGCAACCCCAACTATGTGATAGTTTTGACATTTAGTTTTTTGAAGTATTCGTAGTAAATGCATTGGGAATTGTTACAATGAATTCAATTTCGCACCACAATCGCATTGAAATAATTGAAATTGTGGATTTCCATTATTGTAATGCGAAATGTTACTTTAATAGAGCTGTAACTTTAACAGAACTTTTAAAGTTATATTAACAGAACTGGTGGTTCTGTTAAAGTTACATTTCCTAAAATTCGTGTCTCCTTCTGAGATAGGTATTAAGAATTTGGTTCTTGCATTTGAGTCGACAGGTTCGTTATAAAATGTACAAACACTGTCGCATGTTTAGCCGGCTCGTTTAACTGAAAACATTGCAGCCGTAAGCCACAGTGTTGGAGCAGATCCATATATGTTAACTACTCGATGTTCTCAACAATTGGGGTTACCCAAAAGCTTTAAAGCCTTTCAATATTGAACTGGTGCACGAATGAAAGATGACAGACCATTCACATTACCGTAGATTCACTCAAGTCATTCAGGTCCAACCAGCTGGTTTGTCTTAAAAAAATATTTCTTTTATACGAAGCCCATTTTAACTTGCCAGAGTATGTCAATAAGCAAAATTGCCACAGTTGGGCTTCTGCAAATCCTATAGCTATTACTGAAAAGCCTTTGCATGTTTGACGTGTCACTGTATGGTGCGCTATGTGGTCTGAAGGCGTGGTTGGGCTGTGAAATGCGATAACGAGAGGCTAAAAACTCAATGTTGGCCTGCTATTGACTACGTGAATATCACCGATATGCAGTTTTAAAAAGACAGTGCCACATATCACACAGTCACACAGTCAATAAAATGATCAGTTTATTGTAAACCAAATTTCCCGATTATATAATCTCACGACAGATAGTGTGATTCGTTTTACATCCGCACCTGGCTATGTAGCCTTAATCAGATGGTGGACAAACCACAATTGTATAATTTGGAACGTCATACAGGCGTCCTAGGAAGCCGAAGACGTAATTCTAAGCAACAGAACCGCCTAGATGCAACTTTAATGATTCCAGGGCAGGGCTGCAAACCATCACACCTTGCTAAAGAGGTGGAGACTTTCAACTCCTGTGCAGAACACATGTCTAGCATGCTCACTGGACTGGATCATTCACTTTGCGTGTCATTATCAGTGAGATGATCCTGGCCACCATAATAAACATTATTAAACAATGATCAGTCAGAGAACTATTAAATGTCTAAAGAGACAAATAATGAACTCTGCGGGTCACTGATCTCCGTGGAAATAAAGTAGAGCTTCCAGTTAACTCCCTGCCTGTCTTCAGGGGACTGGCCCCCTTTTTCCCCAGTTGCACTGTGTCTAGATAGTGGAATTCTATTAAGACCATATTTATATGCCCCTGGGGGGAAATAATTTCACGACAGTCAGCAGTTAAGCAGCCGCTGAATTATTTTTTGTGGGGCTATATTAAGGACAGAGTCTATAAGGTGCTACTCGAATCGATTTCAGCTTTAAAACTCAAAAACCGTGATGTGATTAACGAAATAGGACGGCCATTTTACCAAAAAGTGATTAAAAATTTAGATGAAAAAATCGATATCTGTCAGCGTGACTGTGGTGGACATTTGCCAGATATAATTTTTCACTCATAGTTGCCAATATTTTCTCTTCGTAATACAATAAAAATTTTAATCATCTTAATATAAATTTTTTGTTTAATTTTGTTTTAGAAAACAAACTACTTGTTGGATTAAAAATAAATTGTTGTGTGTTTATTTTTGCTATTTTAGAAAACACCCTTCAATATCACAAATAGTAATTTCCAGAAATTTTCTATTAAAAAAATCTAAAAAAAAGTATTTGTTGGATTATAAAACATTAAGGGAGTTATTATATGGTTTGTATTTATAAATTGTATTGTTTATTTTTATCTGTATTTTATATGTTTTAAGCAATAAAATAAGTTTATGACAATACGCAATTTTACTTATTGTTTTTTTTTTTGTTAACTATTACAAATGCAATTGTCTCCCTTTTGTTGTTTTATTTTTATTTAATTAACTGCACAACTCTAGATGTAAGGAACTCTAGATTTACTACACTTATTTAATTCCTGTTTGTGCTAAGATAAAGCTCAAATATTTTATGATTTCAGTATTTTTATTTGCTTTCAGGAAATATGTTTTAATAATATTATGTTGAACGTCATTATCCTTACAGCTCCACTTAGAAATTTTGTAATATATCTTTATTTTCAAAAACTCGTCTCAATCCCCATATAAAAGTGCACAAATAAGCTGATATAACAGAAACTTATTTATTTACAATTTGGTAGTTTTTTTTATCTAAATTTCATTTTTCTGCTATTCACTGATGCGATCTGTGTATGTTAGATAATATTTTGTTTGTAATGCTTTAATGGGATCTTATAACTATTAGCAGTAGTAGCAGCAGCAAAGGAAATGATGTTAGTAAACATAAAAGGAACAAAATTTATACATGATGAACCAAATGCATAAAATCATTTTTATGTGCATTTTTACATGAACATACACACAAAAACATATACAGAACTTTTAAAGTTATGTGCATGTTAAGGAGGTACACAAACACACACACACACACACACACACTTATCTTTATGCCTTAACATTCATTTATTCAGCTCACTTTAATATAAGGAAACTTTTGTTGACTAATAGCTTTAGTTTATTTCCTTTAACATTTTTTTTTTAATTTTTTTTTATTTTTTGTTTAATTTCTACTCATATTAAACCAACTGGAACAAATTCAAGCACTATTTTAAGAAATATGTTGAAGTATTTTAGAAAACATGTTCAAGTACTTAATGGAAATATGCTTGCGTGCATGCTTATATGTAGCTGTTTTGTATCTTAATTTGTTTTTGTACATTCAGTTTTTAAAAGACTTCAAAGGGAATCATTGATTTATTTAAAAATTTTGCTTTAAAAGATTCTCTAGAAAATTATACTCCCTGCTGCTTTGATATCAATTTAAAACTGCAACTGAATGATATAATTGGCTTTAAAATTATAAAGCGTAAGCTGATAGACGTATTGGTAAGAGATATACATTAAAAAATATTCTCAACCAATGTGGAAGGAGTTTCTTAAACGCCTTTTATAATTGCAGTTCAGTTTAGAAATGAAATCAATTTGAAAATGTATAACTCGAGAGCATAAGAAGGATGATGTTAGGGAATGACAAGCACCTACATAGTTGGACCAAAAGGCGCCCATGTTCATGTTATAGGCTACATTAAGCGCTGTACTATTACCTCAATCCGAAATAAGAAGAGATTCATTCGTTCATGAAAAATACGTGTAAGGGAATGGATGAAATCCAAACTTCCTCAAGCAATAGTTAGATATGCACAACCAATTTTTATTGTAATTAATAACGCACCTTGTCAAATTTATGAAGTTCTGTAGGAGCAGGAATTTTTTGACAAATGTATATTTAGATTTGTTCCCTATAGTGCAATGTCTAATTGTATTTAAAATACTCGGTTTATAGTAAACTTAAAAGAGAGCTCTCAAGAAAATTGTTAAATATTCTTAATAGCAAAAACGGTATTAATATTTGGCAGTCGTGAAGTAGACACTTATTACGGAAAAATATTTGATACACCCACGTGTTTTAGTCGTTAAAACATTTTATCAAAATCAATCATCGATTACTGTGACGATGAGAAAAATGCGTGAAATTTTTGAGAGAAACAACGTGCCAATAAAACGAACTATTCGTTGTGTAGTGAATGATTTTGAAGAAAAAGGGTCGGTAGATGATGGACCACAAGATCAGCTGAAAACATTACTGCTGCTGCCATGTTCAGCAGCTTGGTCTTCAAAGAAATTCAAATTTACATATGCCAATAGGATGTTATAGCTTGCTCATAGCAACCCTGATTTTCATAAAAAAAATCATGAGTGGCGAGGCACATTTTCATTTGAATGGATATGTGAATAAACAGAATATACGGTTCTGGGAAATGGAAAACCCTCATCCCTCATGGAAAACTTTGCATTCCTTAAAAGTGGCAGTCTGATGTGCAATTTGGTAAGAAGGAATCATTGAAACTTATTTCCTTGGAAATGAAAACGGCGCAGCGGTAACTGTGATATTGAGAAATGATTGAAAACATTTTAACGGCATCCTTTGGTCTTGATTAACATGTGGTATCAACAAGACGATACCACATCCCATACAGTCAGGATTACAATGGAATTACTGCGAGACCTTTTTCGACAACAAGTTTTTTCAAGAAATGGAGATGTTGATTAACCTCCACGGCCGCCTGATTTGTCTGGCCTGCGCCTCCTTTTGTCGGGATATCTGAAAAGCAAGGTTTATGCAAATAAACCAGAAATACTCAAACAAAATGTTCGCGATGTCATTAAAAAATACCGCGTCAAACATGTGAGAATGTAATACGTGATAAGATTTACATCTACACCTAGCTGTATAAGACATAATCAGATGGAGGATTATACCACTGTAGATAATTGTAGCGTCATCCTCGCCCTATAAGGTCTTCAGATACGTATATCCTCCGATCACTCCTACTTGCAATTTCAAAAGCCCAAAGCAGGCTGCAGTCTTCAATCCTTGTTGAAGAATTGGAGACTACCCGTTTCCTGGGCCAGAACGCATGAAGCTTAATGTAATTTATGAACACGACGGCATTCATACTCACTGGACCTGGACCATTCACCCACAAACTCAAATGAGGGCCTTGAAGGGCCAACCTCAATAATCAGTCAGAGAACAGCTAAAAGGCTAAAAAGACAAATAGCGGAACTCTGTACTGATTGCCGTGGAAATATAGTAGATTGTCCAGTTGGCTCCTGCTAGCCTATTAGGGGACTGGGTTTCCTTTTAACCCCGGAAGATACATGTAATGAATGTGGATTACTATCAAAACATATAAAATCAGAATATAAAAAGGACCCGCATTTGTGAAGTTAACAGAGGCGGACATTTATCTGATATTATATTCCATATATTATGCCGCCATTAAATAAAACATTTATCAATATTAGATCCATTCTCTTTCATTTAATCAAAAATTATAAGTAGAAGAAGCAGTATACCTTCTGTATTATTTTTTAAATTAAATTAAATACAAAAATATTATATTAAAATTTACGATACTGACATTGAAGTTAGTTACTCATATATTGGAAAAGAGTTGCAGGCAGGCTTAAAATGCTTTAGAGAAACTAGATAAGTTGATCAAGCATAGTGGAACTTAGTTTACAGCTTATTTTATTTCTTTACATTAAAAAATTCGTAACTATTTAGTGAAGGGATTCAATATCTTTTTTAGACCTGTGGGAATAGTAAAGAGGTTACTTATTTGATTATGGACTAATACTCGAACATTTTCGTATCGTAATTGAAGATTTTGCTAGGATAGATTGAAATTATCATTAGTTAAAGGGAATCTTGTGACTATTGCTCCTCTCGTTTCAGTGGTTTTTTTTCTGAGATGATATAATTTTTTTTAACGGAGTTAACCTGAGATGATTTATATTGTTACATTTATTCCTTTAATAAACGTCTTATTGTATTAAGTTCTTTTACAGCTTTAGAGTTTTTAAATTAAATTACAGGTTTTTTCGCTTTTATACACTCAAAATGCACGATGGTAACTTCACTGCTTTAACACCTAATTGTTGTATTATCTTTATGTCTTCACTCGACGATGTTTTCACTTGAACTCTTTTTATTGCCCAACAGATAAAGCGGTTCGCACATATAAAAGAAAATTCTACTACAACATCATCACATATGTTGTTTGGTTGTCCTCCGCCAGTAGATGAGTACGAGTACAAACTAAACCGCGGCTTGAGAATGATGCATTCGCATCGAAAGCGCTCGCCATCGAATACAAATCAGCCAGTTAGGACGGAAAATGGCAATATTATCATCACATATAGTTAGTTGTTGTTGTTGTTATTGCTATTCAATGTAGGCGCCTGTTTGCCTCTGTTTGGTTTTTGATTATTCTGTGTTAGTTGGTTTTGTTTTCTGTTTGTTTATCTTATTTCGTGGAATTTTAGATGTTGTCTTAAGATAAGATAAGATTCCTTAGAAACTACGTAATTTGTAAAATGACATTATTAGATCATTTCATCAACTTTTTTTTAGTAACAATTTTTTTTTTGTTTAACTTAAACAATAGCAATATATATTGCTGTGAACATATTATATAATACCGACTAATCTTCTTAACCGCGTGAGAATTTTTGAGTATAGAAGGAAAAAGTTTAAGTCCAGTAGAGCAATTACTTTTAAGTTGAGACGTTGAACCCCCGCTCGCGCTTTTCACGTGCTCACTTTGCTGTATTGGGTAGCAGGCTTAATTTTGATCAGATTTATAGTATAAAATTATTAATTCAAGAACAATTTTATCACAGCTCTGCCCAAGAATTCTATTTTACCTTTAATTAATTTTTGATTTCCTCTAAATACTTCCAAATAATTGATTTTGACAAAAGTGAGAAGAATTATTCTGTCTGTGTTCTATCAATTAAGCGAATGATAGAGAAAATCTTTATTCCAATAACATAATATCTGTCAGCGTTTATGCATTGTATTATGTAACATAACAGATATCTAAAATTGTATAAAAATATTTTGTTTGCGGAATAAAGACGAATGTGTTTTAATTCATTTTCAGTTAAACTTTACTATCCTGCGAAAAATCTAGTGCCAAACTAAAATTACTTTTTTTACCATAAGATTTCTTCGCTTCTTATAACTTTGCCTAGACACTTTATTATAAACATTAACCCTTGAGTTAGCAGTGGTCTTAAATAAAGTATCAACAATTATTCAAATGTTATAAAATTAAATTATGTTCTTTTTCTTTCAATTTCACTTTCTTAAATAAAGGACTCTAATTAATTGAATTTGTTTTATGAAAGTTAACTCTAAAATAATATAACTGCTAGGAAAATGGAAAAAGGTACAAAACCATTTATAAGTTCAAGAAAAAAAAATATAATTTTCTTTTTTACTTTTTATTTAATTAAACTGTATCGTTACTGACTGCATAAATTATCTTTATAACTACTTCTGCTGTATTCAGTCTTCTTCTTTATATTTGAAATAAGATTAAAATCACGGTTGCAGTAAACTTGCCACAATTATGCTGCACTGTAATAGTGCGTTATTAATTGTAAACATTTTTAATAGTTTGCTGTGATAAAAGTTTAGTGTATTCAAGTAATGGAAAGTATTTTATAAAGATACAAATAAAACAGCTTCTTGGTTTTAATAAACATATTTTAAAGTATAAAAAATTAAAATCGGAAATAGTTTTAAATAATTTTTAATAGTATTTATGTTCAAACTGTTTGACTAAAAATAAAATAAAAAAAAAAATAAAAAACACATAGTTGCGGTTGAAGTAGTTAAAATGTATACAAACTGTTTAAAAATAATTGAAAAGGCAGTGATATATAGTCACTAGAGACGGTTCAAATTAAATTCTGCCACAATGTTTCTTCTTCAATTTACCTTAAACATTATAACGAGTTCAAATTTAATCTTTTAAATGGCTCCTCTGGATTTAAATCGTGAATAACACGATTTTGTCTGTCTTTTTGATAATGATTCTACTAGTTATTCTTATTATAAATCCCATTAAAAATAAATTAGATTACGACGGAAAACCGTACCCAAATAAAATTAAAATTATTTTCACTTATTTTAGCTTAAGATAATTATTCAAAATATTTATTTGTAACGAAAATCAATTTCGCGATATTAATATTGGTTGTTGTTTAGAAATAAATATCAAGTTAGACTAACACCAGTAAATTTATCTATCTTGATGCCTTCAAATAAATATTTCATGGTATTCTCACAAAATATTTATTAAAAAATATTTATTAAAAAAATTAACTTTTATTGATATTCTCATAAAATATTTATTAAACTAAAAATAATTGAAATGTATTACTGCGGGGGAGAGCATATTCATATTGCACTATTCACTATTGCTCAATTAGCTCATCAGTGAATTTTACCCCAATATTGTATAGAAAAACCTAAGTGTCTTATATCTAAAGCCAAACTGATTCTATGAGAATTTTCATTAAACCAACATAGCATAGCCAGCAAAAAAAAAAAAAAAAACAAAACACATTGTTTATTTATAATCATTTCATTTTTTTTAATATTTTGAAGGAATCAAGAACGAATGAAAATTGCTTAAGTTTTACTTTAAATTTACTTTTTTTTTCGTTCGGACCAGTACTCAGGAAATGACCCCTACTCATGCAATGCATTGTACCAGAACTAGGAAAATAGTTTATGGGGAGGAGGAAAGAGGGTGTAGTGTTTGTGGACATTCAATTTGAACTTTCCTACATTGAAAGTGACGGGAAAGATATCTGGAGGGAATTTAACTACATACGAACTGTTCTGCTTAAAAACGAATTTCCCTGAAATGCGTACTGCTATTCACATACAAATGGATGCGCTCTCATTAAAAATCTAGTCCAACGCAAAAATGTACGAGTTTCGATTTCGTTTGAACAGTAACGATAAAGCAGTGAAATACAACCTACATTGCATCGATGCTCTAGTAAATCAATAGAGTTGGATAGCCTACCATCCCCAATAAGCCTCTTGGACCTCTTCTATACGCGGTGGAGCAACTCCAAAATAGATTTTGGAGCGCCAGCCCATATATAAGAGTTGTATTCCATCTTTGGACGGTTATAGATGGTATAAAATAGTCAAAAAGAAAATATTCATAAAATTCTATATAAATTTTATTTAAAATGCTTTTAGTAAAACTGAAAAAAATACTTTTACATTGAAACTTTTTCGACGTTTTAGCTTTAATAAAAATTACTAACAAAGAAAATGGTTGGGTTTCCTTTTTTCTGACTCTTCCTTTCTGCAAAATATCGGTTGCATTTCCATTTTTAATTCAGACAAAGATATTCTCTTTATGTAGTGATGTAACCTTAATGTTATCAATTCCTCCTCTTAACAACCTTCTCGGCGGAATTGAAAACATTGGTTCATTCACCGACATGATAATCTTTTTGAAGCCTACTATTCCATCTAGACTGGTGTCTTGCGGGCTTAAAGGGAGCCTAGGGCCCTTAAAGGCTAGTAGGAGCCATCTGGACAATCCACTATATTTCCACAGGAATCAGTGACCCCCAGAGTTCCGCCATTTGTCTCTTTAGATAATTAGCTGTTGTCTGGCTAATTATTGAGGTTGGCCTCTATATGGGAGTATTGTGGTGGTTGCGGTTTCGAGGCCCTCGTGAGAGTTTGTGGGTCGGATCATTCACAATGAACACAATAAATGGTTCAGGTCCAGTGATTATGAATGCCGCCGTGTTCGTAACTATATTAAGCTTCAAGCGTTCTGGACCAGGAGTTCGATAGTCTCCAACTCTTTAGCAAGGAGTAAAGGCTGCGACCTACTTCGAGCTTATGAAATTGCAACTAGGAGTGACCGGAGTTTGCACGGATTCGAAGGCCTTCTAGGGCGAGAATGGCGCTACATACCATTCACAGTGGTTTGACCACCATCTGGTTAGGGCTAACTGCCAGGTACAGATGTAAATCAAATCACGCATCCCCCCGGGGACTCATTTATCACTCTTTATCGATTACTTAACCATCTAGATTTGTGTTAGCGAGAATATAAGAAAGCCCAGTCCCCTGAAGGTGAGTAGGGGATCAACTGGAAGCTCCACATTATTTCCACGGGAATTAGTAAGCCCCAGAGTTCCGCTAATTTTCTCTTTAGTCTTTTAGCTATTTCTCTGACTGATTATTGAAGTTGGCCCTTCGGGAGTATCGTGGTTGTACTTTTGCGGCCCCTCATGAATTTGATTAGGGAGCCAGGATCACCCCACCTTTACTGAGAACAAGGGGTGAATGATCCGAGTCCAATGAGCATGCTGGTCATGTGTTCTGAACCAGGATTTGGATAGTCTCCATCTTTTCAGCAACGAGTGGTGGTTTGCGACCCTGCTTTGGAACCGCTGAAATTGCAACTAGGAATGACCTGTTGCTAGAAATTAGTCTTCGGCTTCCTAGGGCGAGATTGTCGCTGCTTATCATCCACAGTGGTATGACCACCATCTGATTATGGCTTACAGCTAGGTGCAGATGTAAATCTTATTGCGCATTAACATACCAAATATAATCTGAGTACACGTGGCGTATAATTAATTTTTATATTGTAATATTACGAATACGATCCATCTATTCCGTGAAAGTATGTATGACTTTGTCTGTATAAAAATTTTGCACAGTTTTGCACAAGATTTGCATTTGTTTCCATAGAAGATTCAGTTGGCACAGAAGCTATCACAGCTCGTCCATTTTCACATTTTCATTTGAATGGATATGTGAATAAACAGAATAATCGGGAATAGCGGGAAACCCTCAAATTATTTCATAGTCATTGGACCTTGCTTCTAAAAAATTAAAACGGCATAACGCTAACTATGAATGGGGAGCGACATTGTAATATGTTTGAAGTCTTTTCAACGCCACAACTGCATGCATTGGGTTTGATTAATATGTGGTATCAACAAGACGGTGTCAGATTGCATACAGCCAGGATTACAATGGAAGTAGTGCCAGAGCAAGAAATGGTGATGTTGATTAACCTCCACGGTTGCCTGATCTGACTGCTCAGTACTTCTTTTTGTGGAGATATCTGAAAAGCAAGGTTTTCCAAACAAACCAGAAACGCTTGAGCAACTCAACTCAGCTCACTTTCGTTGCTTCGCTATTATGTTCCTAAAATTTTTTCTCGTGGCATCTGTGTCTCCATATCCTTCAAAGGTTTATGCTTTAAAGTATATTCTTAAGTATATATGACAAAACTGGTTTTATTTTTTTTAACATTTTTCCTAAGTATTTTAAACAAGTAACTGTTGACCTTTCACCAATATTTATCCTTCCTTTTAGAATCAAAACATATATTTATGATAATAGTATGTTTATTTTTATAACTTCGAATCAACATATAATAATTTTTAATAAGAAAATTTAATTTTTTAAAATAATTTTAAGCTTTTCAGCTTATGCACACATATAATTAAATTTAAAAATTTAATTAAACTTTTATTAAATTTTATTAAACTTTTCGTCTGTTCAATTTCACACAATTATCAAAAATTAATTTAATATTTGCTGCCTGTAAATAATTCTTTTTCAAAAAGATATTATTAAAATTTTTTGTT
This sequence comes from Trichopoda pennipes, assembly GCA_030448955.1. Classification (NCBI taxonomy): domain Eukaryota; kingdom Metazoa; phylum Arthropoda; class Insecta; order Diptera; family Tachinidae; genus Trichopoda; species Trichopoda pennipes. The sequence continues at coordinate 13,785,679 of JASKUP010000023.1, forward strand.
GTTGGTTTTTCTTTTTTTTTTTGTTTTACAAATGTTTCTTTTGTTCACTTTACCATTCTTCTGCCATGACTGTTTTTATAATTTAAAATTTATTCTCAGCCAAATATAGACTGTTAGCCTACGGAAATATACCTTGATTGTGTGACCTTTTAAGTGCATTAAAGATTCATAAATAAAGGCAGCAGATGTGTTTTTACGTAGTGGCATGCAATGGTTATTTGTACATAAATTTTTTTCATACACATTTTGTTCCAATAAATAATAATATTTATAGATATGGCTTGGGCGAAGCAAAGGTAGATAAACATGTTGTACTTGAAAATAAAATAATTGCATTAGTTTCTCTTTTTCCATAATATTCTAAGCTAAACTATAAAAATGTTTAAATTCATATATGTGTTATAAATAGCACTGTTCACTTCATGCTTGTATTATCAGTGGTTGACCTACATATATTTTTTGAAATAAAGATTAAATTATGGTAATTAAACACTAAATAATTATAGAAAATAAAATACATAAATTTCATACCTTCAGTACTAAAAATAAGTGGACACTTATGAAAACAAAGTGATAATATGAACTATCAAAAGGGTTACATTGATTTCTGAATATCCATATCAATTTCAGATAGATATTAACACTTCCAGTTCCTTAAAGTGTTTTAAAATCCTTTAAAAATCCTAAACTGTTACTGTTTTTTGAAGACGTAGCTGAGCAGCATTTTTATACACTCAGTAGGGTTGCTAGCTCCCTGAGTATTGAAGCCATTCCATTAAATTTAAAGCTACCTGTATCATCAATTTTATATGGTCATAAGTTTGCATCAACCTTCTTCTTCTGGAACTTGCAATATACAAAAATATCGTCTTTAGCTGTTAGTTTGCGTTTTTTCTATTAGATGATTTTTCAACAAGAAATTTTTTTTCTGCAAAAAAATAAAACAAAAAATTCAAATTATTACATTATATATTTATTATGAAGAGAAGAGTTAAGCAATTATGAGTGAAAAATGCCATCTGGCAACTAACCCCCATTATCACGGTGACAGATGTGAATTTTTTCATCAAGGTTGTTAATTACTTTTTGGCAAAAGTGTTTCAAGGCTGAAGTCGATTTGAGTGATTCTGTCCTTAATATAGTCTCACAAAAAAAATCTAGTGGTCTGCTGCTGATTGCCATGAAATAATGCGATCGGAAAATTTTGATTCACAATAAATTGATCGCTTCATTGACTGTGTGATATGTGGCACCGTCACATCAATGATATTCCCGTCATCAATAATAGGCCTAAATTGGTTAGTTAGCATCTCGCGATAGCGTGATCCATTTGCCCATTACCGCATTTTCAGCCTCATCTTTGGGAGAAAAAAACAGCCAAATCACGCCTCCACATTATAAATTACACCATACAGTATCACGTGGAGCATACAAAGGCTTCTCAGTAATCGCCGTAAGATTTTCAGAAGCCCAAATGCGGCAATTTTGCTTTCTAACATATCCTGACAAGTGATAATGTGCTTTGTGTGAAAAAATGATTTCCAGCCGGTTATTATTGAATTAATTGAACGAATCTAAGGCAATGTGAATGGTCGACCTGCTTCAATTCCTGCAACAGTTGAACCTTGTAAGATTTCAAAGTCAAATCTTTAGGTGCCCCTGTAGGCTAGTAGGTAGTTACCTAGCTTGTCAGTATGGGAGTTGTGGGTTCGATTCCCAACTAAGATCTTTGTTTTTTTCACTACAAAAATAAAAATTGACTGTCGGTGGGGCTGCTCAGCGATGAAGGCTTAGTCACTGGCCTTATATGCGGCAGTTAATTTCCGACTATCCCTCTACTTTCACCATCTGTTTCATCTATTCTCGATCCCTTTTCTAAGGAATGTGGCACGGTACTTGACCAATAAGGCATTGTTGCCTGAAGTGCTACTTCTCTTAAATCAAAAACAAAAAAAAAAAATATTTACGTATAATTCGGTTGGTTTTGGACAACCCCAGTTGTTGAGAGCGTCAAAGAATTGATAAATTTCGATCTGCTTCAACACTATGGCTCACGGCTGTTATGTTTTCAGTTTAGCTACCTTGCCTTACACGTATTGGTGTTCGCACGTTTTGTATCGAGCCTGTCAACTCAAATTTAATTACCAAATTCTTAATAGCGGTCTCAGAAGACGGATTATATTTTCGCCGAGAATATCAGGAGTTTTACGAAATGTAACTTTTCATAGTGGACTTTTATTTTAATTCGATTTTCGTGCAAAATTGAATTGATTGTAACAAGTGTCAATACAGCTACAACGAATACGTCAAAACACTAAATAGCAAAACTATCATATTGTTGGTGTTGCCACAATGTAAAAACTAACTTCTTGTTGAAAAACCCTATATTAAAACAGCGCAATATTTCTAGCCATTGAATAGCGCTATCGATTTATGGGGGGAGTTCTTATTCGCCCTTATTCGCTTGCCAATAGACAGCTGAAGTTATATAGATGTTATTACAGACTACCGTAGACGATATAAAAACAGGAATGGAGATTGATTTGTACAAAGTAATCTATGGTACAACCCCTAATTAAATAAATAAACAAACAAAAATTGATCCTCTTAAAGCTCTTAGAAGTTTATTCTAGATGAATTGAGATGGAGGTGTACCAATTGATTTTAGAAGTGCATAGTAAATTTACTTAGATGTCGCATTAGAAACCCCTCATTACTTATTTGTAGTCAGTACTGTGGCATATATATTTCATTTTAATCTTCAAGCCTGTAATTTTAAGCCTGCTGCTTTTCAGTAAGTTAGTATTATTTTTATAACGCCTAGATGTCTCTCTAAAACAATATTAATGGAACATTTTTAAACATTTTTGACAATTGCAATAGCTTTTCTATATAACGTTTTTATACATTTTTGAATACAAAATAATGATTAGAAAATATAAATATAGAAATTTATATGAAAATTGCTTGAAATAATTGAATTTTCTTTTAATAAACAGAATTTGATTTTTTTTTGCTTTTGATACAACTAAATTTTGTAATGAAATTAATAATTTTAATTCGACAGAAGATAAATTCATAATTTTTTCACCACAAGCATTGTGATACTAGAACAGTTTCTACTTTAATGCGATACAGAAAGTGTGATAAAGTAAACAAAATGTATTCACAGCTAAACCAGCGGTGTACGAAAAATTGTAGGCAATAATTGCAGAGATGATAAGAAGAGAAAACAACAACAACAATAACAAATTCTTTTGGTTTTATTTTAATTAACTAACTAATTTAATGTTGATTATTATAAGTCTTATTATAATTTCTTACTAGTTTATGTTAGTTAAATATTATTTTTATAATATCTTAGAGTTGATACTGGTGATGGATAAATCGAGCCAGAATATGCTGCATTATATTCTGCTAATGTGTTATTTTCTTTTTTTTTCTTTAAACGATCTAGAAAATTTGAAAAAAAAAATTTCTTATTTTTTAATAAACTTAAAAAATGTACATGGATTTTAGCGATATTAAAATGATTTATTTGGCTATAATATTAAATAAAGCCTCTACTAACAAATTTATATTTTCTATAAATTTAAAAGAGAAACAAATTAATTTGTTTTTTTTTTTTTATTTCTTATCCGAGGCTTTAATTGGGTTTTTGTTTATAATTAAAATTATTCAAATATATTTATTCAATATATTTACTCTTTAAAATTATAATGATCAACAAGCATTTTGTTGCTTTTAGCATTATTTTACCAGTTTCCATATGTTAAGAATCAGTTATGTTTTTAACTCTATTAATTAACATCCCCTAAAAAAAGGTATGATAGTGAATTATACTGTAAAAATTTCTCATACATGAAGTCGCTGCGGAGATAAATGAGTTCAAAAAATCACACTTAAACTGATATTGTAAAAAATAATCTAGAAATTGTTTAAAAATACGTGAAAGCTACTTTCAGCTGGCAACTACAAATTATATCTAAACAGTTTCTATTAAACAATCAGTAAAAGCTAAAATATATTATGTTGTTTGTCTTCCCTCCGCCAGTAAATGAAATATTATTGCTATTTCCTGTCCTAACTGGCTGGTTTGTAGTCGAAGGCGAGCACATTTCGCTGCGAATGCATCATTCTCAAGCCGCGTTGTGGTTTGTACAAACGGCTTGAGAATGATGCATTCACATTGAAAGCACTCGCCTTCGACTACAAACCAGCCAGTTAGGACAGGAAGTAGCAATAGTCTAAAATATATATTTATTTTCTATTTGAAATAACTACAATTTTAATTTTAACGGATCTACGTTACAAATTAAAATCAAAATAAATGATAACATTTTTTCTTATTTTACAAAGTTAGCTATTTTCAAACTCAGCTTATAGCCAGAGTATAAAAATAGTTGATTTCCTTTTACTAACAAACTCAGCAGCTAACACCAGAAATAGTATAAAAAATTTTTCATTACTGCCAAATCAATACTGTAGAATTAACAAGACCATTTTCCCAGAAATGATAACGTTTTTTGTTTGTTCCTTTTTATTTAAGCTAAAACTATGTTGCCAAAATTCTTGCTGTAAAGCAACAACACAATATCATGTTAACTATTTGAAAATCTATTTTTCCTATTCGAATTACAATGCATTCGAGAAAGCTTAGATACGTTAAGATAAATTAAATAAAAGATTAAAGAAAATTGAAATATTCTAAAAGCGATTGAAGTTGAAATGATTGAAATAGCTGCGAGAGATGTGTTTGATAACCAAACAAAAAAAAAAATAAATTAAATAACAAAAACTGAAATCCTTAATGGTTTGGGATATAAGAAAACATACTTGCAATTTTATCATTCAAGGTAAACTCTTAGAATGTATTGCATTTTTTTTTTTTGTTTTTTTTTTTTTATAAGTAATTTTTATTTTTGACTTTATTCTTATTCTGAAGACAAGCAAAAATTTTTTTGTTAAAGAAAACTGGAAAACAAAAATTTTTAATTAAGTTCTTAAACACATTAAGTTCTTAAAAAATATAATAACAATTGAAAATAAAAATATATTTTTTTAAAAATTTGTATATAAGAACCCTTAAAGAGCCTTAGAAATTAGTTACGTAGAGTATTTTGAGCTTGCAATATATGGCAGATTTCAAGTGATTTATGATTGTTTGGTTTGGTATTCCAACAATGAATAGACTGACGCCTGAATAGCGCTTCAAAATTTTACAAACTGTCCCCAAAACGAGATTGCTGTTGATCTACTTTTTCTTAAGCGAATTTTGTCAATTAATAAAATTGCCCTATTTGAAGTGATGATAATCTTCAAGTGTATGTTGAGACACCATTACATACATTGCAGATAAACTTAACGTTTGGTGTAATTTATGGACTGGTGGAGTTATTAGTTTATACTTTTTTTAAAAACGATGCTGGTCTGAAACTTACAGCCTTATTTCTGGCGTTTTCTTCCATCAATTGAACAACCATGACGTGCAGATACTATTATTTGAACCACACAGTGCAACATCTCACAGAGCCTGTGTCACAATTAATTTATTGAAAAAATATTTGGTAACCGCACTCTTCTACCCTTGAATTGATCTCCAGTACTGTGCGATTTAACACCGCTATATTGGCGTTATATGAAACCAATAGTCTACGTCAATAATTTCGACACGATTGACCATTTGGAGAACAAAACTCGTGATATTGCCGATATACGGCTATAATGCCCCCCTCCCCCCTCGGGGGCACATTTATCGGTCTTTATAGAATACTTGGGAGCCCAGTCCCCTGAAGGTAGCAGCGGTCAACTGGAAAGCTCCACGCTATTTCCACGGAAATCAGTAGGCCCCAGAGTTTCCGCTAATTGTCTCTTTAGACTTTTAGCTGTTTCTCTGACTGATCATTGGGGTTAGTCCTTCGAGAGTATTGTCGTGGTTGTGGTTTTGCGGCCCCAAACAAGAACTGATTTATGGTGGCCAGGATCATCTCGCCTTTAATCACACCAACGGGTGAATGATCCGGATCCAGTGAGCATGCTAGTCATGTGTTTTAGAACAGGAGTTGGATAGTCTCCAACTCTTCAGCAGGGAGTAGTGGTTTGCAACGCTGCTCTGGAACCACTGCTAGAAATAGTCTTCGGCTTCCTAGGGCGAGAATGACGTTGCTTTTCATTTCTAGTGGTTTGGCCACCATCTGATTAAGGCTCACGGCCAGGTGCAGATGTAAATCTTATCACGAAAATACGGCCATAAATATTGGAAAAAGTCAGTCATCGCAATCATATGCCAAAGATAATATTTAGATTATAGTCCTAGAAGAATCGTAGCTTACTAATAAAATATAAATTCATCTTTGTTTTTAAAATTGTATACCGCTATAAAAATACTCCATACGAGGGCTGCTATTTATATTTGTGGCCTAAGGATGAAAACACAAGCATTTAAAGACAAAATCTATTTTATTGTTTTTCAAAATATTCTCCATGAAGATTTATACACTTTTGCATGCGTTGGAACCAATTTTCAAAGCACTTTTTTCACTCCGATTTAGGTACTTCTAAAACATGGGTTTTGAATGCAGAAACTGCTTATTCAGGTGTAGGATACCGTTGTCCACGTAGTTTTTTCTTGATGTTCCGAAACAAAAAGAAGTCATTAGGTGCCAAGTCAGGGCTGTACGGCGGATGACCCATCAATTCAATGTTTTGCCCTCTCAAAAACCTCATTGTTTCAGCCGATCGGTGATAGCTCGCATTGTCGTGCAGAATGAGGTGTCTTTTCCCGAAATTTCTCAAAGACTTCTGGCAAACAAATAGTGGTGTACCATGCGGAATTAACCGTCTTACGTTGCTCTAATGGCACAGTCGCCACATGTCATGATGTGCTTTTTCCACGAACAACTTTGGTGGGATTTCGCTCGTCTTGAAAGACCCATACGGTGGATTGCTGTTTTGTTTCAGGATCATATGAGTATATCCATGATTCGTCACCTGTGCAGATATTATAAGCTGCTTTGATGCACCTTGAGCGAATGTCTGTAACATTTTCTGGCACCAATCAACACGAGCATCCTTTCGTGCGTTTGTCAGGTTATGCGGTATCTAACGTGAACAAACCTTTTTCACGTGCAAATGTTCATGCAAGATCTTATTGATGCTTGTCATACTAATCCCTACAGATGCCTCAATTTCGCGATATGCTACATGACGATCATGCTACATGACGATCAGCTTATGCACAGCTGCAATGTTTTCTGGCACAACAACCGTTGTTGGACGACCTCCACGGGATTCATCCTCGAGTGATTGTCGGCCACGATTGAATTCATTATACTAGTTTTTAATGGAACTGTTAGAAGGTGCTTCATTACCATATAAGGAATTAAGTTCATTTGTGCACTGTTGTCGTGTCAGGCCACGTCGAAAATTATGGAAAATTATTGCACGAAAATGTTCACGAGTTAATTCCATTTTCTCATAAGGTCACTTTTTCGATCTGCTATCACTAACAACAATAAAATGACCAAATGTTTTGGTTGAGGTTATGTTTAACAATGTGAAGGTTGCATTGGAAACATCAGCTGGTGCCTAGCAAGAGTGAGTGTTACCAGGCCAGAAATATAAATAGCAGCCCTCGTAAAACAATAAAGAAGATGTAACTTTGCTTAACTTTATAAAATTCGAAACAATTTTAAATCGAATTCAAGAGGTTTTTACCGGTTTGCCAACTCCAAAAAAAAATATCAACGGCATTTTCCTCTGTTATGAAGTATACAAATTTTGAATCTGTTGATGAGCTGACAATAAGTAATTTGTTTGCAGATTTCTATTTTACCACCTATCAGATCAAATATCAGAAAAGCTGTGTCCGACTATATCAATCCATATCTTAATGAATCAACAGTTTTGTGCTGTTTAAAAAAAGCTCAAATTTTTATATAAATATGGTTCGCATAGTGTTCCGAGTTATATACTTAACAAATCTATTGTTGAACGTAAACAAACTGATGTTATTTATACTGACTTTAGTAGGGCAACTGATAAGGTTAACCACAAACTGGAGATAAAATGCTCTCAACAAATGATGAGAGATCCATTTTATTATTTTTTAAATTTTATTATTTAATTTTTAAATTTTAAAATATATTTTCAATTTCGTGAACGATATACATTTGCAAGTATGTGTAAAAGTAATATTAATACATTATCGATTTTTTGTAAAGAAAAATTCAACAATTTTTTTAGAAACATTTAACAAAAACCTGCTTCCCAACAGCATGTTGAAATGTTTTGTTACTTCAATTTAAAAACTGATTTGATTGTTCTTTTCAGATTGCTTATCTCCCACAAATGATGCCTCATTTTTTTTTCTTCTTGAAGTAAAAAAGAAATACAACATAAATTATACTTGAACAGCAACTTTTTGTTTAAAATTGCTTTTATAAAAAAAAAAAATTTTGTTGTTTTTTTTTTATAGAATATAGCTAATATTACAAGACTTTTTGCTTTTAATTTTCCTAAAATGATAATAAATAAATAGAAAAAAAATAATTATAAAATTAAATATAAAAAAATGAAGCTCAACAACTGCTGAGTAATTCCTTGCAATTTTTAATAACTTGCTAATCATGAAAAAAATATAGCCAATTATTCTATAATTAACTTGTAAAGCGTCTTTAAGGCTTTATAAAGAGTATTTTTTGTACAGGCTTAGATCTACGAAATAAAACAAAACAACGATGAATTTTTTAAAATGAAAAATAATTTATGTTGTTGATTTCATAAGCTTTAGCTAATCAGGCCTAATATATTTGTGTCAATAAATAATTTAAAAAATATTTTAGTTTATTCGAAAGATAATCTTCTGGCATTATAACTTAAATATGTCTATCCTAGAGGTTTAATTTTCTTTTTGCACCATTGATTGAAAAAAGCGAATTTTTCCCTCCAAGCAGTATGTCGCTTCAGGCTAATCGCCGTAGACAAGCAAATTTACATAATCTTCATAGAAAAGGATGTAAAGGCGTTTGATTGCCGCACGGGCTTGGAACTATGAGATGAGCAATCAATTCCTTCAATAAATTAATTGTGAACCTACAGTTTTGGCACTTCACTACTGTTCAATGAACGAAAAAGTCACAAATCATATCTCTATAGCACTTACCATTGATTGTAACGATCTGATCAGCATCTTTTTCAAAGAAGTACCGATCAATGATGCCATCAGCCTATAAAGCACATCATACAGTCAATTTTTCTGGAGTATAACGATATCTCAACATATATTTGAGCACTATCATCACTCCGAGTATGAGAAATTTGTTTATTGAAGTAAACATTCAAACAAATGGGAGCTCCATAGTTAAGCGGTTATGAAGATCGTAATCAATGGCAATCTTGTTTTGGGTACATTTACCTCTGCTACGCATTGTTAGGTAATAGTGTAGCTTCAATTCTTGTACCAGTTGAATCTTGTAACCAAGATTTTTTTGCAAAATCTTTCATAAAGTGAATGGAAACATATCCTATTCCTGTGCATGATAGCCGGTAGAATGTTTCGGGTCTTCCCCTATGCTACGCTTAACAGCTGCCATGACTTCTTTTGTAGGCATTGATCGACGTCTCTGTGGATGCATGTAATCTTTTGTAGTTCACATGGGGCGAAAATATTAATAGAATTAATTGTTCTAATGGACGGTTAAGTTGACGTTGAAATGGACGTAGTACGCGGTTCTTATACCGAAAAGAACCATAACTTTCAAAATTTGTACAATTTGAAAGCATTGTTCTAGCGTCAGTTTATTCATCTTATAATTTCTAACCAAACAAAACATAAATAGCATAAAAGCTGACAAAATGGCCGTCAGTTAAAAATAGTGTTGCCACATTTAATTTCTATACCTGTATAAAAACACCCTTTATAAAACATTCTAATAAATTTTACCTTTATTTTCGATATTTTCCCATCACAGTAATATCATCAGGAACACGAAATGATAATATAATTTTATGATGACGTCAAAAATTAATAACCTGTAATTATGACAGAGTTTTTATACTTAAAAATTAAGAATTATTAAAATTTAACGATATAAAATTGCCAGGAATTTAATTTTTTAAAAGTAAAACTAAATCAGATTATGTTGTAAAAAACTATTACATTTCTCAAACATTTTCGTTTGCAGTTTTTATTCTATCAAAACTACAAACTGTTTCCGTTTTTTTTGTTGTTTAAGAATATTTGTTTTTCAATTTCAATCAGCAAATATTTGCTGCTCAGAAGATTATGTTGTGTGGTATAAAATTCATTATACTTTTTCATTATATCCTCCGAACATGTTTTTTTTTATTTTTTTTAAATTTTAACAGAAATTTCTTATTGCTAGAAAAAAATTTCAGCAAGAGGAAATATTTGTTTTTTACTTCGGTTGTTTCTATGTAAAAATTAAAAACGAAGGAAATGTTGAATATTTTGTTTTCATTTATTTTTTAAGTTTTATGGTTTGCAAAATTAAATGTGGTGGAAATTTAAATTTGTGTTTTATTTGTTTTTGCGTTTCTTAATACAATTATTATCAATTTCGTAATTTGAAATATCAAATTCTATTAAATACTTTCAACATATTTAATTTACGTTTATGCATGATTCCTTTAATAAATATTTTATGGTATTCCCCCAAAAATATTATTTAAAAAAAATATATACATTTGAAATGTATTACTGCTGGAGAAAGCATATCCATATGACCATTTAACTACTGCTCATATAGATCTTCATTGGATTTTACCCTACAAGTAGACATTGTACTTTGCAAAGTTTCATAAATTAATTAAAATAACATTTTTAATTTTGTGTGTGAATAAGATTGATTATTAAACTGCTATAATGAAGGCTAATAATATAGATATATTAGTTGGCATTTTACTTAATGCACTCACGAAAACTTTTTTAAATTTCACCAAAAACCTAGAGCCAAAGTCCTGTGAATAACTACAGCCTATGTGCCTCTAATTAGATTGACACTCAGATAGATTAAAAAAATCAAGATTTCTAATTGTTATTAAGAAGGATATGCTATTTATACTACAGTGACAAAGTTTTACAAAAATTTTTTAAAAATTTTCGCCAGTTTGCACTTATATAACACACTACAATATTTATAAGAAATTAATTTAGGACTCAATTCTGAGAATTACGTGTGCAAATACTATCGGTCGTAGGTGCCCTGTAGGCTAGTAGGTACTGTGTTAGCTTACATGACTGGGGATTGTGGGTTCGATACCCAACAAAGTCCTTGGTTTTTTTTTTCACTACAAAAAAAAAATATTGACTGTCAGTGAGGCTGCTCGCTCAGTGCTCGCATAGTCACTGGTCGCTGAGCTGTGTTATACGACAGTTAATTTCCGTAACTATTCTTCTACTTTCATCACCAGTAGCATCTCTTCTCTACCCCTTTCTTAAAGAATGTAGCACAGTACTTGACTAGATAGGCATTGTTGCCTGAAGTGCTACTTCCCTTAAAGAAAAAAAAAACATTCGTTTTGTCAAACTGGCTGCATTAATAATTTAATAGCTGAGGAATAAACAATCTTTGGAGGATTTCTGCTACGTTTGTGCTAATACCGCCCCGAAAATAGGCTGAGGAATTTGAAACAGTGTATTGTCATTATTTTGATGAAATAAATTGAGATTGTGCAAATATTATGACAAATTTCTTTTATAAAGCCTTAAAATTTGTGTAAGACCTGACTGGTGGTGATGAATCCACATGCTATGCATGCATAAATTCTGGTTATGGATTGAACAGAAAGAAATTTAAAACAAAAGTATACATTTTGAGTCTGGATACTGTATTCCTGCAAACTGAAACTGTTTCGCCAATTAATGATGGAGATCGGACACCCGATATTGAAAGTAATGCACTACCATCAGTAACATCAATAAAAATGGATTACATTGGGCCTAAGATGGGACTATCACAACAAAATTGAGAAGTTTAGGTATCATGTTTAAGGTGTAGATAATTTTCAAAACAAAATATTAGCCCACCATCACCCCGAAAACACCAAAATAATTTTCAATAATTTTTTAAAATTAAGCAAATACGTTCAATAACCGCTATTATATGGCAATGCATTATATCGTTTATTTATCGGAGATTCAGTTTCAATTTTGGAAGCTGTGCTATTGTAAATAAACGTACCAAAAAACCGTCCATTGTATTGGGTTTCAGCACAATCTTAAAGGAAACGTATGGAACATTGGTCAAAATTTCAGAGAAAATCTAATATAATGGACACAACTAAAAAATTAGTTGTGATTTAAAGGATCACTGTATTTGTCATCCTTACTGAACATAAAAGTGAAAAATTGCCATTTTGGTGACTTTTAAGATGCTGGCAGAACTCTTTTAGGATAAGTTTGATTTGGTTTCTTTCTTCAACTATTCAATATGTACAACATCGCTTCAGACATAAAAGGGGTATTTCGTACGACATACAAAATATCCCTGTTATAAAATAAAAAAGTGATAATACTCCATTATTAAATTATTAATGCAGCCATGCATTATTAATTATTATTAATTTACATGCAATTCTCAGAATTGAGTAACAGTATCATGTGCTTTACTGTGTAATAAAATGCTCAGCAGTCAAAAGAAGCGACACAAAACTATTTTTAGAATCCCTATCTCCTCTTTTTTACTTAGATGCCATGACTATAATCCCACTGAATATTCAGTTATTTTTTAGAAACGTGGCAAATGGAGAAGAGTCTATTTACACTCGAACTTTCTTTTACTTAAGTGCCTTTCAAACGGTTTGAGGAGCAGATATGCTTTTCAACCGTTAAACTGGTATTTTAAATTCGACATTGTGAACTAAGTTCCTCGGTAGTCATTAACGGGTTTGCAAGCAAATGTCCTCTAAAGAATATAAAGAATTTTATACGGGATACTTCCTTTCTAGAAATCATGTAGGTTATCTTATGACTGAAATTTTAAAAGCCAATTGTATCACCCTGTCCCTATTCTTCTACTTCATACTTGCCGGCCAAAGCGGGGAAAACTATCGACCAGAAGAACTATTTACCAGTTGTAGTTTATGTTTCTGCGCTTAGAAACTAGTATATAAATGAAGGGCCTAAAATATTGGTTATGAGGCTATTGCTAGCAGTTCCCTTGAAAACCTTCGAAATTGGTGCTTTCAGATATTTTCTTTTTATGAGGCTAAAAGCTGACCTTGCAAGAATAAGGTCACCTTGTTTTGATGAAAAGAGCAGAACATGCAGCTTATAAATAAAAGTGGTAAAGAAATGTTAATGTAGATGATAGCGTCGATAGGTTCTTGGTTGCCTGGAAAGCATAAATGTCGGCTAGGACATATATGCTTGTAGGAGAAATCAAAAGAAAAAATAAAAGGATATAAGTCCATAATTCACCTACTCTCTAACTGACCTCTCTTAACAGATTCTAGATATAGATTCCTATGCAACCGAAGATAGAGGTAAAGGAAACTTTACTGAAATTTTTAGACCCATGATATCGCACCCTAAATACAAAAGGCTCACAACTCAAAATACTAAAATTTTTAGAAGAGACAAAAGACTGTTTAGTTCATTAACACTAAAATAGACATAACTGTATTTTGTCCAGTTAAATAAGATAGACCTTGCATTAGTTAGAGATGGGTACTCTGAATTAATTTATGGAGAAAAAGTCAGCTTTGAGAAATTAAGAGTTCTGATCCTTTTGTATGTAGGGTGCGATATGGCGACCTTCTAAAATATTAAACAGCTAGAGGCTGGCTCTATCATTATCAAATATTACAAAACAGATTGTATTTGATTATTTGGAAGCGCTATCCTAAAATGTTAGGCATCTCATCAATGAATGAATATATTGGACACAATCTAAAGCAACTATCTAAGACAGTTTATTTACCATTTTCAGCGAATGCCCAACATTCAGTTAAAAGCAATAAACTAATGGGTTTGCACATTTGTAAATAATGATGATATGGTATTTGTTATATAAAATTCGAAATTCAACATCACAATTTCAATTATGGTTATGCTAAATTAATATACAAAGAGCAATAAAAAAAAAGAAAACAACAACCAACAAAATATTTTGTATAAAATTTTCAAATAATTGTAATTGAAATAATCATAAAGAAAAAGAAGCCTTAAAAGTCTTATATAATAAAAATAAGTAAAATAAGGGAGACGTAATAGATTTGCCAGTGTTATTAAAGAAAATCTCTTTATGATGGCCCTTAAAATGTTACTATTTTCCAACATTTTTATTTTTGTGTAAGTAAACAAACCATAATCTTAAATGAAAATGCAAATTTTATACATATTAACAACAGATTGTTTATATTTATATTCTATTTATTATTTCTATTTCTATTTCAATTTATATTTTGCTGTTTTTCTTTTATTTAATTTTCTTGCTGGTTTTGCAACTGTAAGGGCGAGACCGTTAAGAAGTAAATAAGAAAATTCTAATAGTTTAAGTGGCCACAAATTTATAATAATTTATTCTTGTAAAAATATTTACATTTAAATTATTTCTTTGCAAAACAACAAATGCTCCCTTAAATTTATTAAGAATTAGATAAACAATTACGAGTTGTTGGTAGATGTGTGCAGAAGTTGGCTTGTTTACTGCTTATCGTAAGGCTAATTAATGTATTCATAAATAAAGCATACTTTAAGGAATTGTTTTGCTTTTTACTTTAATTATTAAATAATTAGTTTTTTTCTATTTTTTGTGCTTAACAAAGTTTTGTTCTCTTATTTTCTTCTGGGAGTAAATTGCATTTGTTTTATGTAAATTTATTCCTTCTTTTTTTTTAACTTCTTTTTCAATTGTATGCTAATTTTATGTAAATTCATAGCTTGCTTACTTCAAAAATAAATTCATTTATTAAGTTTTCATTTGAAATTTTACTTACCTTATGTTCCCTATAGATTTCTCCTTATTTCCCTTTTTATTTTCAATGTTTTATGCATTCTATCTTAAGTGGGTTACAGTAAGTCGCTTTTAATATTGTTAAAGTTTCATCACGTAACTCCTGTGAAGTTTTATAAATTAAAATAAAGTATCGCAAAGATTGCAGCCTCCCACTTAATTTAAAATGGATTTTCTCTATGTAATTATATAAAAGAAAAAGGTCAAAAATTAAGAGACCCTTACTCTAAAACTAACAGGCAAATTTTGTTTCTCTTTTTTTTAATGAGATAACGTCCAAGAAAAAAAAATGATTGCCACATATATAATCTACTAAAAAATTTATTTAATTATATCACTGTATTCGAAATATTTAATTTTTATATTGTGTATATATTTTTATAAAAAAACTGTGTAATAACTATTGACTTTTATGCCACAACATAATCTTCTGAATTGAAGAGCAAGCAAACAAACACTTTTTTAGGCCGGCGCCATTTTACTATACATTAGTCTTGATATTTCATATTTGGCTGTCGTTAAGCAGACACATGGCAAATTCATTACAAAAAATATATTCGATAAGCTAACGAATTTTAATCGTTAAAAGGTTTTATTAAAATCAATCATCGATTACTGTGACCATGAAAAAGTTACGTGAAATTTTTGGGAGTAAAAATGTGCCAACAAAACGCACTATTTATCGTGTGGTGAATGATTTCCAAGAAAGAGGTTCTGTAGGTAATAGACCGAAACATGGCCCACAAAGTACTGAAAGATCGACTGATAATATTACTGCTGCTCAAGAAAGTGTTCAAACCAATCAAACATCAACCTCAATTCGTCACCGTGCTCAGAAGCTTGGGGTCTTCAAAGAACAACTTTTACCACAAGTTTGCACAAGGATTTGCATTTGTTTCCGTATAAGATTTAGTTGGCACAAGAGCTACTTCCACAAGAGTATTTACGCCGCTATATATATATACCAATAGGATGTTGCAGCTCACCCTTGACAACACCGACTTTTATAAAAAAATCATAATGAAAGACGAGCCACATTTTCCTTTGAATGAGGAACGCCAAATACTCCAATTATTCCCCAGTCACCTTTGCATCCATTGAAACTGACAATCTGATGTGCAATTTGATCAGGAGGAATCATTGGACCTTAGTTCTTTGAACTGTGAATGAGGAGCGATATCGTGATATGATTGAAAACTTTTTAACGCCACAACTGCATCCTGTGGGCTTGATTAACATGTGATATCAACAAGACGATGCCACATCGCATGCTGCCAGGATTTCAATGGAATTACTGTGAGACCCCTTCCCTAAAGAAATGATTTTAAGAAATGATAATGTTGATTGGCCTCCACGGTCACCTGATTTGACTGCTCCGGATTTCTTTTTGTGCGAATATCTGAAAAGAAAGGTTTATGCAAACAAACTAGAAATGCTGGAGCAATTCAAGCAAAATACTCGTGATGAAATTTATCATATACCCCATGAAATCTATGAGAATTTGGTGGAAAATGTGCTCAAAAGGGCTCGCATTTGTAAGGCTAACAGAGATGGACATTTATCTGATATGTATTCCATACACAATTGAAAACATTAAATAATATAATCACCAATATCAAATATATTCTCTTTCATTTAGTGAAAAATCATGCGGATAACCTATTTTATTTTCGAATAGATAAATGTCTTTAATTTATCGATAAGCGAATATAATTTTTAACTTAAAATTATAAAAACTTAGTCACAATTATAACTATTACTTATTGACTTTTTTAAAGCACAAAGTCTTAATTATGTTTCTATTTTCGATACTTCGCCATATCTAGCCGGCATCATATGGAAGCGGAAATAAAACTATACACATTTTTTTTAGAAAGTGTTGTTGATTTTTTTTTAAATTAGGTTGACAAAATTAGTTTGTATTTTTATTAGTTATTTAAAAAAAAAATTTTTCAATAAGGGGAGTTATTTAAACTAAAGGAAAAATAAAACAAAAATAAATTTTATATAAATTTTTCTTAATAATGGGTGGGCAAATTTTAGATTATTAAATAAATTGGCCTGAAATATGAACTTCTTTTTGAAACCTGGAGGTTTTCGATAAGAATATAGAGTAGAAGTATGGGAAATAATAATGGAGTACGATATTACATATGACAAATATTACCTCTAGCATGTCATCATAAAAACGCTCTTTTCATAACTGCAGCGCCGATAATGATTTTTGCATTACATCAGTTGTTTGTGGGTTATTTACATAAATCCGGTCTTTCAAATCTCCCCAGGGAAAATAATACAGTAATAGATCATTCTTATAGCGCGATCTATAAGAATGAAATTACGCCACCGGAAAAGTTCTCAGGTAATGGTTTTTCTTAGACTGTTTGTGGATTTTGTAAGCCTCATATATGTCAATTTTGCTTGTTAACATAATAATTTCCGATTTCTAAAAGACTAGTTTTTTAACATGCACGCACATTGCAACCTTTATGTAAGATCAAATAAATAGAATTGCATTATTGCATTTTGTTAGGTATCGTTGTCATTAACTTTTTCTTTTCGTTCGCCATTTAAATAAATAAATTGGCGTTAGTTTAATTTCTAACCTTTTATTACTAGTGCTTTTTTTTCAAGCATCAATTCAAACCATTTTTAAATGCTAAGCTGCTTTAAACTAGAAAACATTTACGCACAAACTCCAACAAACCATATTTGAGAGCCTCATCTATCTCTCATCAGCCTTATAGCTCAAGCCAAATTATTTCAAATTGTTTCGCAATGTTTGCTGTGTTTTTTATAAAAGTATTTTTGAGTTTCGCTGTCTTTTTGCTGTATGTTTAAAATATAATGCTCAATTAATCAATTTAGCTTGAGATAGATTGCGATAGAGGTAGATTTTCTGATTATTACTTAATATGGTGCAGATAAATACATTCGGTGGTAAACGATAGCAGCGCATAAACTACTGGACACCTAAAATGAAAAGGAAGATAAATATTGAGCAAGTGTAGACGACGGAAAGTTTACTTGCAAACAAATTATATTCATATGATCCGAGTAAAATGAGTAAACCTATTGTTCAATACAATACCGTGATCGTCAGTTTATTATCAGATTTAATTTCAGAATTACATTTCCGGTCTTTCATCTCCTCAGACGAAAGCACATTAAATTTCAAAACCTCTGTCTTAGATCGATTTATTAAAAAACCAATTTCGATATCATCCAAGTTGCAACATCATGTAGCTTAAATATAAATATGTCAATCTGAAGTTCTAGTAATAGTAATAATAATAATAATAAGCTATTTCGTTGTATTGAAAAAAGCAAGGTTCGTTCCTTGACCCACCGGCAACTTAAGTTTTTGGGTGCTTGACTCCCGACCATCTAAATAAAACAAATTGTTGTTGACCGCTTAAGCATAAGTATACATGTAAACATGCCATTCGCGAACACCTACACTCAGAGCTAAGCTTCTTTATCATTTCCCCATGATCAAAATGATCAAAAGCCCTAGATACAACCAAGGAAACCATGTTTTCATTTATATTATTCCTTTTGAACTCAGCAATACCTAAAAGTGCAACAGATGAGTTACAAGTCTGGCGAAAGCCTGTTTGCTTTATATCTATTTTTATTTCATTATTTGTTATCGTGGTGTTCTTGGGTTAAGCGCCAATAGCTTTGTATGGCAAAAGCTTTATTATAGGAACTATTTTTTGCTTGTAGTATTAATTTATAAAGACTTATTTAACCTGAATATTAAATTGGGTGCAGCTGCGAAATTTTAAGAACTTGAAAATAGCTAATGCTTGGCTTTCGAATGTAGTATTAGAATTGCCAGCATTAACTATATATAAAGTGCTCGCCAAATAACTTTTTGTTTGTTTGTTTTAAATGCTGTAAAAAAAACTATCAAATATTTTCTCAAATTTCTTTTTTTATTTAAAAGTACAATCCTTCCGGTTAATAATGGAAAATAATCTCATTCAAATGGCTGCCTCGGCTGGCCATGCAGTATCGGTCCAATTTTTAAGCACATTATCGATTGTGTGCAGCTGTATTTCACCAATAGCTTCAAGAATATTGTCCTTTAAAGCGTCAATTGTAATCTGGTTTGTCGGCGTAACACTTATCTTTGACGGCAGCCGACAAATAATAGTCCAACGGTATCAAATCGCAGCTCCGAGGTGGCCAAACGACATTAGCTCTGCGGCTGATAATGCGATCTTCAAAAATAGGGCGCAAAACATCGAGTGTAGCTCGGCTGTGTGGCTCGTAGCGCCGTTCTATTGAAACCAAATGTTGCCAATATCCTCCTTTTCAATTTTTGTGAACAAAAATTCGTTTTACATGGACTGATAACGATCGCCATTGACTGTAACGGCCACTCCTTGCTCATTTTCGAAGAAAAATGGCCCAATTATGGCTCTGGACCAAAATCCGCACCAAACAGTGACTCGTTTTGGG
This sequence comes from Trichopoda pennipes, assembly GCA_030448955.1. NCBI lineage: Eukaryota > Metazoa > Arthropoda > Insecta > Diptera > Tachinidae > Trichopoda > Trichopoda pennipes. Next base: position 13,805,127 of record JASKUP010000023.1, read on the forward strand.
TGCGTCGGCTTTTCAATGTATGCGTGCGGGTTTTTTGTGCGACAATTTTGCTTGTTTACATACCCGCCAAGATCAAAATGAGCTTCTTCTGAAAAGATGATTTTTTTTGCAAAATCGGCATCTTATATAATTCGATCGCAGACCCGTTTAGCATAGCACAAACGCATTGGATGGTCACTTTGCTTTAACTCCTGAACTAATTGGACTTTGTATGGCATTATACCAAGGTCTTTATGCAAAATTCGTCACAATGATGTCTCTGAAATGATCAATTGTTGAGAACGATGGTGAGTTGATGTTGATGGCGCTTCAGGCACACTTTCTGCCATAACAGCAATATTCTCTGGAGTACGCACTGTTTTTGGCTTATTGTGCTTTGGTTTATCGACGAGATTGCCAGTTTCTTTCACTTTTTTACAAGATAACAAACATACGGAGCTGACGGTGCTTCTCTTCTTTCAAAATCCGTACGCAATTTTTGCACACATTCAGCAACATTACCACGATTTTCAAAGTAATGTCGCAATATTTTCCAGCGTTGTTCAAGCGTATACACAACCATATTCGTTCAGAAACAAAAAAAGTTAGATGGCGGACCCTTTATATATATTTAGAGTTTATAATTCTTAGAAAATAATCAGCGAATGTTTACTAATGACTCATTATTCATTTAATTTTATTTGTGTCATCTCTTTCTGCGTTGCTTCGTTTGACTTAATTTAATTTTCGTATTCGAACTCCATTTGTTCTTTTTTTGTTTTCACAAAATTCTTTGTTGTGTTTCCTATTGAAAGACTATTTCACTTGTTTGCTGATTGCGGATGTATTTTGTTTTTGTTATTTTACCTGTTTTGAAATTCAATTGTTAAGCTTTTATACAAATCACGTTTTGTATAAATCAACATTTGACAAAGATTTACGATGTTACTTCTAAGTAAAAAGGTTGAGTCTTTACTCTTGGATGGTCTTATATTTTTATTGTTATTTTTTTTTTAGTAAAAATTTGTTTACGTCTTGTTATTTCTTCGTATATTGAACAAGTGGGTTCTAAAAATTTAGCAATGGAAATGATGTGTTATGTTAATCTACGTTTTTTTTAACTTTCAAAAATTGAAGGGAAATGTTTTATAATTATTTTAAGTATTCAGTTGCTTTCAAATCAGATCATTATTGATTAGACAATTTGTAGGAGTTCTTGGTAAAATTTTTGTATATCCTTCAAAGTTAAGGCAAGATAAATCAATTATATGTAAATTTATTTGTAATAAAATATATTCTTACAATATCATCTTTTAGATGTCAGGATTTATTTCTTTATTTTATTATTAATTTAAAATTTTTTAAAATAGATTTAATTTATAACTAATTTAACTAACGTGTTATTCTATATATAAATATATTATATTGGAGAATCATAACAAAAATATATGGTTAAACATCGAATTGTTTTATAGTTGCTTTCAGAACTTGGCAGAATTTATGAATAGTTTCTAATAACTATTTATTATAACCGGTTAATTATATAAAATATATTGCACTGCAAGTTGCATACATATACGTATAATCAAAAAATAATCGTTATTTTCAAATTTCGTGAGTTATGTATGTTTGATATTCGCAATTGTTTTCGCTGTTATATTGGTACACATGTCTGTTCTATATGTTGACATTATCAGCCATTTTGGATTATCAGTTTGTTTTTGACAGATAATAAGGTTAGTCGTGTTATGGTGTAATCTTCGATTTTTTACTATTCGAAAAAATGGATCAAAGAAACTGTATTAAGTTTTGTGTAAAAAATTAAATTAAATGTGCAAGGACATTTGAAATATTGACTAAGACGTTTGGCGAGTCCACTATGAGCAGGACACAAGTTTCATTGTGGTATAACCGGTTTAGGGAAGGCCGAGAAAATGTAAATGACGATCCTGGTCGCCCGAGCACCTCAACAACCAATGAAAACATTGAAGCAGTAAAGAAAATGATTTTGGATAGACGTCGTAACACTATTAGGGAGGTTGCCGATGGTGTCGGCATTTCATTCGGCTCATACCAAGCAATTTTTACGGTTGCTTTAGGCATGAAATATGTGGCAGCGAAGATTCTTCCAAAATTGCTAAATTTTGAACAAAAACAACGTCGCATGGACGTCGCTCAGGCGTTCTTGAACCACGTCAACAACCATCCAGATTTGCTCAAAAAGGTCATATCTAGTGACGAATCACAGGTGTATGGCTATAACATTGAAACGAAAGCCCAATCATCCCAATGGAAGCATCCAAAATAACTAAAACTGCAATACGCACGTCAAGTTCAGTCAAATATAAAGGTTTTGCTCAGTGTGTTCTTCGATTGCAATGGCATGGCGCATCATGAATTCTTGCCACAAGGTCGTACGGTCAATAAGGAATACTACCTTTACGTCATGTATCGCTTTCGCGAAGCAATTAGTTAGAAACGCACAGAATTGTGCAAAAACATATCATGGACTTTATTACCATGATAACGCACCAGCTCACACATCGATGCTTGTGCGTGAGTTTTTGGCCAAAAATAAAACCGTTATTCTGCCTCAACCACCGTATTCCTCAGACTTGGCCCCCGCTGACTTTTTCCTCCACAAAAAACTGAAAGAGGAGCTATTGTCGATGCCAAAAAGCGCGTTTCAGAAGTATTTCGAGGATTGGAAAAACCGCTGGCAAAAATGTATTGTATCTGAGGGGGGTTACTTTGAAGGGGACAAGATAGGAATTGATGAATAAATAAATACTTTAAAAAAATTTAAAACAACGGTTATTCTTTGGTCATACCTCGTATATTAGAACGATTTATGTTTGCTAACATTGACACTGAGATTTCGATAGATTTGCGATGGAACGAACAGCTAGCGGAGGTTGAATATATGTTTCAAGACAGATTTTTTAACTGAAAAGTATCGTAAATGGCATACATTTCCTATATCGGAATTATCGGCTTGGTTTTGAACTGAATTTAACCGGTTTATAACCTACACATAACCAGGTCATGTCCGGTCTTAACCGTTCTTTAAACCGGTATTTAACAAGTTTTGCAGGAGTTTCTAACCGCTTGTTAAATGGGGTTTTTATGAGCTTTATCTTTTGATTTTTTTTAATTTTTAATTTTCTGAATGTGAAAAAAATTGGGTGTATTAACTCAAAAAACCGGTTATTAAAATATTTAAAGATTTGTATATTTTGTCAAATAAATTGTTAAAATATGTCTAGTGGTTAAGTAACGAAGATTATTCCTCAGTTGGGCAAAAGAGTGAAAATCTGAAACAATAAAAGCAAAAATTCCCAAAAAGTTATTGAAATTGTTTTTAATTAGCGAAAAGCCTTTAAATCTTGTAGATTAACAAATTATTTTAAGCTTGTTTTCAACTGCCATAAAAAGGCAAAATTCTTTTACAAAACTTGATTTTTACCCACATTATGCAGGAGGTTTTTTAAAAGTGTCGAATTACAAAATGCCCTATCGCTAATTATAATTGTTTATGGCGGTAAATATATCAAAGCCAAGGTAATACTTGCTGATGACGTGATAAGATTTACATCTATATCTGGCCGTGGGCCTTAATTAGATGGTGGTTCATTACCACTGTGGATGAAATGTAGCGTCATCCTCACCTTAGAAGGCCTTCTGAAACGTATATCCTTCGGTCACTCCTAGTTGCAACTTCAAAAGCCCGGAGTAGGCCGTAGCCTTCACTCATTGCTGAAGAGTTTGAGACTATCCAACTCCTGGTCCAGAATGCCGTCGTGTTCTCAATATAATTAACAACACGACGGCATGTTCTTAATATAATTAAGAACACGACGGCATTCATACTCAGTGGACCAGTAGTACTTGCTGATAAAAAGATCGAATAGATCAGAATAAAAATAAACTAAAATGAGCCGCTTACTTTTTCTTTTTAACAATTCTCCTCTTCACTGAGCCGCTACCATCAAAAAGTGAAGGTTATAGAAAGTGTATATTTTTAGTACAAGAAAATCTTAAAACTTGTTCATTGCAAAAAAAAAATGATAATACAATAATCTTTAGAATTAAGCAATTTCTTTGCAAAATTTAAAATTCACTCTGCTAAATTAAACACAACGTGTTGCCTAATAAATTAAAATAAAAACAACAGAGAACTCAACAACTTCCAACTTGCCTTCGAGGCATTGCTGGTTATTTTTTTTTTCTTCACAAACAAAAAATAAAAAGAAGAAAATCTAACCAGTTTTTCCTGTTTCTTATGTTCATTACTCTTCATTTGTCTCCAACTGGGCGGAAATGATGAATTTCACATCAACAGAAAATAACAGCAAAACCAAAAATAACATGCTTCAAGGCAACAAATTTAGCATATTTTTGTTGTTTTTGTTTTTTTATTTTGCTTTCTTTCTTTTGTTTTTCGCATTTATAACAGCAATAAACAATCATGGTCAAAATTTAAGCAAAGCTAAAATACAACCATCACACATACACACACACTCCTAAAAACACTCACACACATGCACAATTATTTATGTACGAGGTAAAATCCTATGCTAAACCAACGTTTAGGAATTATAAAAATTTTAAATGAAAACAGTTGCTTTAAGCTGAAGAAATAAACAACTTTAAATATTTGATGAGAAGATTGAAAGAATGACTGACAGAACTTTTCATGATCACATGTGCTTCCAGAAAGTTTTGATTTTAAATCAATAATGCATATTATAAATTATTAGACATGGGCGATTGACAAGGCATTCGACTGTTGAAGAAGCATTATTCTAAGAATAAATTTTCTAGAGGATAGTAAATGCCACAGCAAGAGATTTTAAATAGAAAATCCCGCATCCCGAATCCTGAAATTTTGTGAGAGTATAGTAAAAAGAGACAAAAGTTTTTGTTTAGCCAGTAGACCGGCTGAAAATATTATTGGTACGAGCTAACAGTCCAGTTTGTTTGTATGCTTATAGAAATCTGCCCTTGGTTAAGCGAGCTATTCCTGCTTATATACTAACACTTAATTCTAATTTGTTTACAAAAAGGGCTTATCTAATATTCCTATGCTAATCGTGGGAAAATAATTTGAAAATATTTTGGTCAATTATTTTCCCATACGAAATTTGAAGCATGGCAAATATTGTGAACATTTGTGCGGTTGTGTGTACTCACACTTGTAACATAACACTTGGTATTGTGTATTATTGCACAGTAAATTACAACAATCAACTCACGCTATACTGTATACTAATTTTTCATAACTATAACTAATTTAAATCGTACAATATTTTTAGTTAATATTTGAAAATTTTAAATCCTGAAATCCTGCCAAGGCCAACGACACGATGCTTATCAAAAAAAAAGTGTACCCTTGAAATATTTTTTTCTTTCGACCAGCAAAGGGAAGAAAGAAGAAGTAGAAGAGTGCTTGTGGACATTCAATTTCAACTTTCCTACATTGAAAGTGACAAGAAAGACCTCTGGTGGTAGTTCATTCCACACACAGACTGTTCTGCTAGACAACGAATTTTCCTTGCAATGCTTAATGCGCTCTATGGATCAATAAACCACAAAGGCATGCGCTCTCAACGAAAATCGGGTTAGAGTAATGGAGTGAGAGTAATGGGAACAAGTTTCCTAATTCCATTAGAGCACGTAGTAACGTCGATGCTCTAGAGAATCAATAGAGTTGGATACCATTCTGTCCCCAATGAGCCTCTTGGCCGTCTCCTATACGCCATCGAGCAACTGAAAAATAGACTTCGGGGCTCCGGCCCATTCATGAGGGTTGTATGCCTTTTTTGGATGGATATAGGCGGTAAAAATAGAACGAAGATCGTATCTCTTAAACGAAAGCTGTTGCAGCTTCTTTGAATATCTGAAAATGTGATTTGTCCAAATGCTTTCGATTCCGTAATATATATATCACCCATAGTAAAAGATGCAGCATCATTTCCGAATACAGATCTAGACGTAAGCATGCAACATTGCGTCTTACGGGCACTAAAATCGATTCTATTCACACGACCTTATTTTCAGATTGTTGCAAGACCCTGAATTTACGTAATTTTATGTTCCGCTTTGTGGAACTCACCTCTAACTGGTTCGGTCTAGTGACAAATGGTGCTGTCATTTACGAAAGGGTATGTATAGGGTTAAAAATTTGATAAAGAAATATGGTCTGAAGAGATAACTAAAATCTTCCGAACATGTCTTAACCAAAACAATTTAAATAAGGTTTGGCTATTTTCCATTTATTTAAATATCCTCAACTTTTTTAAAGTATCGAGAATTTTTGCTTCTTGCTCTTGCATTGTGGCCTAATTAGGGATAGACTATTTAGTGAGGCGGTCAAGTTTAACAAGTTTTTATAATTATTGCGGTCAAATCTTAATCTTTAAAATCTGTTGGATTATTCCATAACAGCCAACATATTGCTATTTCTTGATACTAACATTGATTACTCTTCGCTTTTTAGCAAAATATTTTTCTTTCCTCACATCAATATATTTGTCTGTCTTACTTGTCGTCTCATTTCCTAAAATATTTAAGGGGTTCCTTATTTAAAGTTGTAGTCTTATTATTTAGCACATAAAAACGCCGTTAGGCATTATTTTTATTTCACATTTTTCATTTTTATTTTTGCTTATTCAAGTATTCAATAAAGCCCATAAGTTTTTTGCTGTCTTTATACTTTTCTTCTCCATCTTTTATCATTTTGATGAAAAGGTTAACTTTTATAAATAATAACACGAGTATATAAAATTTTCCAAAAAAAAAAAAAAAATCCAAAACACACGCTTCATAAAACAGAGATGTTTATAACTGATGGAATCAGTAACTAGTTTAAATGACGCCATAACAGCAAAAATACTCTACAAATAAAAAAAAGGGACAGAATTGCAAATTTTAAATTATTATTGACCCGAAAAAGCAAAGTTAATCATTTGTATTTTACACATATTAATTCAGCAAACTTTTTCTTTTATAAGTTTATAAAAAATATAAAAAAATTTTTTATATTTTAAGTTATTAAAAGAAAATAAGGGAAATTTAAAATTTGTTAGTTCAACTCACTTTTCACTTTATGACGTCAGCAATTTTAAAAGAAGCTGATATGCGTAAATATCTTAAATGCTTTTCGTGGCTGGAGACGTCAACTTAAAGCACTCTCCCTCACAAGAACACATAATAAATTAAAATCGCACAAAAATGTTATTCATGCATAATACCTTCTAAGGCAAACGCTGCTCTCCGTTTATTGTATGAATAACACAAATTGTTAAGGCCACCGCCTAATGATTTATAGAAAATAATGACTTTGCCTTCAAAAAAGCATGTGTTAATTTTAATTAACTTTTTATTTAACTTATGCATTCTGTAAAATTTGCCTTGACCTTTTTATTGACCTTCAAACGATAATTTCTTTTAGATTTATAAATTAAATGGATGTTTTCCATTTACTTTTCTTTTTTCTAAAATCTAAAGTCAGTTAAAACCATTTGTTTCCATTTTTCCCTTGTTACCATTGTCTAACAACATTCATTATATTCTATAGTCATTGTTCAGTTGGAAAGAACAAACAAAAGTAACTAATTATTGTTAGCAATAAAGTGTTAAAGAATCTATTAGTGGAAAAGGTCAATTGGTTTACAAAATGGCATAATATCATGAACTTTCCATCAAGAAATCTAATCTCAAGGAAAATAATTTAAAAAAGGGAGGATATTCAATAAATAAGTAAATAAACAAAAAAGGAAAATGAAAAAAAAAATATGCAGTCACATTCATATGGAAGTTTATACAGGGTATACGCCGGGAAGGTATACTATTTTGTTTGTTTATAATTTTTGATTAAATGTTTTCTTTAAATGACGGCAATTATATTTGGAATACAGTATAATATAAATGTCCGCCTCTGTTAGCCTCACAAATGCGAGTATATTTTTCATTACATTCTCACACGTTTCACTCATTTCATTACAAATATTTTGCTTGAGTTTCTCCAGCGTTTCTGGTGTGTTTGCATAAAACTTGCTTTTTAGATATCCCCACAAAACGAAGTTCGGAGCAGTCAAATCTGGTGACCATGGGGATCAATCAACATCCTTTGTAATCCTGGTTATATGTGATGTGGCACCGTCTTGTTGATACCATATGTTATGTAAGCCCAAAGCATGCAGTTGTGGGATTAAAAAGTTTTCAATCATATCACGATATCGCTCCCCATTAATTTCATTACGAATATTTTCTTTGAGTTGCTCAAGGGTTCTGGTTTGTTTGCATAAATCTTGCTTTTTAGATATCATCACAAAAAGAAGTTCGGAGCGACCGTGAAGGGCAATCATCATCATCAATCAAAGTCTTGATATAATTTGTTGTTGTGAAAGAGATCTCGCAGTAATTTCATTGTAATCTCGGCTGTATACGATGTGGCAACGTCTTGCTGATACCACATATTAATCAAGCATGCAGTTGTGGCGTTAAAAAGTTTTCTCTCATATCACGATATCGCTCCACATTCGCAGTTACCGTCTGCTGTTTTCAAAGAAATAAGGTCCAATGATTCCTCTTGATCAAATTGCGCACCTGGATACTGGATGCAAACGTGACTGTTGAATAATTTGAACGTTTTCCATTCCCCAGAAACGACTATTCTGTTTATTCTCAAATCCATTCAAATAAAAATGTGCCTCGTCACTAATTATGATTTTTTCATAAAAATAGGTGTTACCATTACTATTGGCTCTTGTGTCAACTACACCTTGTATGTAAACAAATGCAAATCCTTGTGCAAAGTGGTGGCCAAAGTTTTTCTTTGAAGACCCCAAGCTCCTGAGCACGGTGTCGAATTGTGGTTGATTGTTTTAAACACTTTCTTGAGCAGCAGTAATGTTTTCAGTCAATCTTACAGTACATTGTAGTACATGCTTGGGCCTAACCCTCCTTCTTCGAAATCATACATTACACTTTAAATTGTGCTTTTTTTTGGCACGTTGTTTCTCCCAAAAATTTCACGTCACTTTCATTGATTTTTATAAAATGTTTTAACAATTAAAATACATTGGTTTAATGAATATTTTTCCAATTTTATTTGGGTACGGTTTTCCGTCGACCCTCGTCAAATTTGGTTTGTGAACAAACCGGTTTCGGCTGTTTGCCATCTTCAGTGTTCTTTTCGTACTAGTTGCGTTCTATTGTTAGTTGTGTTTATATAGTTCGTGTCTCCCTTCGTGTTATTGCGTTCGTCACTTACTGTCTTTTTTGCCTGCATCTCTCTCTCTCCTTTTTCATTTGTCTCTTTTTACCTAGTTTGTCGTCCTTTTTCATTCGTCTTCTTTCCTAACTAAATCCTTTTACGATCATGCTTGTTGTCCGTTTTTGTTCATGTGTGAACCTATTGGGTTTTTTTCTTTTTTCTTCATGTGACATAATAATCTGTAATTGTACGTTTATGATGTTCTTTATTGCTTTGGTCTTCTTTCCTAACTAAATTCTTTTACGATCATGCTTGTTGTCCGTTTCTGTCTATGTGTGAACCTATTGGGTTTTTTTTCCTTCTTCCCCTTTTTATGTGACATAATAATCTGTAATTGTACGTTTATGATGTTCCTTATTGCCCTGGTCTTGCGCACCTGCGTAACGTTTTTGTGCTGGTGTAGTGTTTGTTTTCCTGTAAAAATGTTTCAACGGTTCAAATATTGTGTCCGAAGCAGTGTTTATTTGTTCATTTATTATTCGTCCGTCAAATGTTTTTTGTTTGTATATTTCCATGTTTTCTAATACATTTAGTCTCCTTCCTTTGTGCTGTGTGTGGAGCAGTTTAACCGTTGTCTTAATATGTCCTGGTGTACATTTGTTGTTAAATATATGGTTCGCGAAGTTTGATTCTGGAGTCGATTTTGGTTCTCGTAGTTTCTTGTTATAGTCTCTGATGTGTTCCCTAAATCTGGTCTTAATTTTTCGTCCTGTTTGCCCGATGTAGCTATAATGGCATGTACAAGTTAATTTGTACACTCCTTGTTTGTCAAGTATATTCGCCTCGGTTGTTTCATTCCGTAGTATTCTGCCTAGGTTGTTTCTTGTTCTGAATGCGGTATTGATGTTGTGTTTTCCAAAGAATTTCGCCAGTTTGTACGTTGATGTTCCCATATATGTTAATGTAGCCCACTTTTTCCCTTCCTTCTCCTGTTCTTTGCTCGTTCCAATTTGTTTCTTGATGTTATCTACGAGGCGCTTTTTGTATCCGTTGTTTTCCGCTATGGTGTATATTGTTTCCATTTCCTTCATATACATTTGCCGTGTTAGTGGTGTTCTCTCGAGTCTTGTTATTAACTGCCTGATTGCTGCGTTTTTGTGTTGCTGGGGATGATTTGATGAGTTGTGTATTATTGTGTCCGTTGCTGTTGGTTTCCTGTATATTTCATATTCGATTCTGTTCGAGATTATGTTCCTCTTGATCGTTAGGTCCAGATAATTAATTCTCCCCTCCTCTTCCTTTTCCATTGTAAATTCTATGTCCTTGTGTCTTCCATTCAAGTAATCCAGAATTTGCTCCTCGTTACCTCCTTCTAGTATACATTTAGTTAGGAAAGAAGACCAAAGCAATAAAGAACATCATAAACGTACAATTACAGATTATTATGTCACATGAAGAAAAAAGAAAAAAACCCAATAGGTTCACACATGAACAAAAACGGACAACAAGCATGATCGTAAAAGGATTTAGTTAGGAAAGAAGACGAATGAAAAAGGACGACAAACTAGGTAAAAAGAGACAAATGAAAAAGGAGAGAGAGAGATGCAGGCAAAAAAGACAGTAAGTGACGAACGCAATAACACGAAGGGAGACACGAACTATATAAACACAACTAACAATAGAACGCAACTAGTACGAAAAGAACACTGAAGATGGCAAACAGCCGAAACCGGTTTGTTCACAAACCAAATTTGACGAGGGTCGACGGAAAACCGTACCCAAATAAAATTGAAATTAACCCCGTCGGAAAAGCCAAGCACATATTGAATATTTTTCCATAATAAATTTGCCACGTGTCTACGTATCACGACTGACAAGACTAATGGCGGTAAAACAATATTGGTATACCTTCTCGGCGGACACCTTGTATGTACTTTCTAAGACAATGTCGACAATAGTTTTCAATCGGAAATTTAATCGAACAGTGACTTCCGTTTTTTAATGTTTTGTTCAATGGTATTCCACAGAATAACAAGTGAACAGACAATAAGACTTAGATAACATGATTCTCAATGAACGACTAAATTTGTGGCCAAATAGGAAAACTAGATAGATTTTCAATAATACTGAAATGTTGCTGCCGGCAAATGAAACTTTCTTATAATAGTTTTAAATTTTTTTTTGTTTTACTTTTGTAAATAAATTGTAAAATTTCATATTAGTTATCCTTTTAATAAAGGCTCTTTTGTATTCTTTTCAAACGGCTTGAAAAGCAGGATTTTGAACCCTAATGTTTTAATACACATGCTCGCTTTCCTGAGATCACAACGAAAAGTTTATATGAAACACATCTTTTTTATTTGCTATTTCAGTTAACATAATTGAAAAGTTGTGTTAAAATTTAAATAAAAATTATGTATGCATACACTTAAAAAAAATCTTGAAGAATGTAAAAATTAGTAATGTCGATTTTAGCAACATATAGCACAACTATTAGAAATGGTTTGTTTCAATAATTGCAACTTTGATAATATCGATTTCGGTACCTAAAAATAATGTTTTGCGGGGAAGTCTGATAACCTTCTTTTAATTGGAGAAAACACCTGCTGCCAGTTATCGATTGCTGGTAGAAGCTTTATTGAAAAAAGTGCCGCAGAATTTTGTGGAAAAAGCAACGATCTGCCGATATGTTAGAAGCTAAGATTATCCGATGTCGTATTCTATTACAAATTCCCATATTTCTATTTTACACTGGTATCAATAAAACTGGTGTTATAAAAAAAGTCCACATTTTAAGTAAATATACCTCCTAACCTAAAATTTCCCCATGCATTATAAATAGAAAAGAGGTGATCTATTAAGGAGACTTTGAAGGCATTTATTTTTGATCGAGTACTGCCTCTTTCTTGGGTCATCACTCTCTTTGGCTACTTCTGTTGAGTTGATGCATATATTTTGCAGTATACAAAAAACTTGTGATCAATGATCAAAAGTCGTGATTTTGACACAGAAGACAAGGAGAGGTCTGTTTAGCCGAAAAAATTTTATAACTAGGAATTAGAAGCATTACGAAGAATGTGCATTATTATTGAGAGCCACAATCCATTTATCTTTGTTTAAAAGCATTGGGATTTATTCAAAACCAAAAAAAAAAATTGGTCCCATATCAATTGAAGCAAAGTGATATTGAAAGGCGATTTTACATGTCGGAAATGATACTTAAACCCTACAAAAAAAAACATTTTTGCATCGTATTATTACGGGTGATGTAAAATAGATGTACTACGATAAGTCCATGTGCAAAAAGCCAATCAGTCAAATCAACGCCAAATCCGAATATCCATGACGCCAAGGTAATGCTCCTTATTTGGTGCAATTAGAACAGTGTTTTATATGATGAGCTGTTATTGTCGGGACAGACGATCCCAGAGGAGACCTGTTCTGAAGAGGAAGCATTCGATCACATACGAGGCAATAAACTTTCACCACATATGGCAAGGCAGATCAAAGACCATACGGAAAACATAGGATAAAAATGTTTAGCGCACCCACCTTATAACCCAAACCTTGCCCCTTCTGACTACTAGTTCTTTCGGTCGGTGACAGTATCCATTACCTGAACACGCTCCGCTTCAGGACATGGTATCAAACATTGACTTGATCATTTCTTATCTCAAAAGCACAGTAGTACTTTTGGCACGGAGTCAATATGCTGCCAAAAAGATAGCAAGTATAGTTGCTAACGATGGACGATATTTTGAATAACGTTCATTTCATGTTAACAACTCGGGATTATTTTTATTAGTTTGTATCACTCGCCATATCATTTACACTCACAGTCTTATGCAAGCGTAATCGATATTTTCTGAAGTTTTCCGTCATTTTTCCGGATGAATTAAAGTTCTTTCAACTGAACGATAATTTAATTAAATAAAAGTAAAATTATTATTTTCAGTTTTATTCGACCTTTTTTTTATTTTTATTAAATGTGTAATAATCTTTTAAACCGTCTTTTAAATTAATATTTAACGATTTATTTTTTCAATATTTCGCTTTCCTGTAAAAAGCTTCTTCAGGAAATTATTTTTTATATTTTACAAAAACAAAAAATTATAATTATAATTAAATTATAATAATTATTATTTAATAAGAGTAATAAGAAACATCGATTAACTTTTGCTAATTGAAAGAGATTTGTCTTTTTTAAAATTTAGATTTAGTTTCCCTACATTTTTTAAAATATTTCCTCAAAATGTGTAACAAAATAAAAAATAAATATATAATTCATGTATCTCTAACAATTTTAATAATTTATTTACTTTACTCTTGATGCTTTTGAAGCTTCGATAAATTTCTTTAAGGCCGATAATTGTGATTGTTCTATAAAAATTATAAAAATGATTGCCTAACAAATATATCATTTAGTCGTAAGATAACGTCTTTAAAAATAATGATTATTATTATTATAGGGTGTTTTCGTAGAGGTATGGCAATTTAGGTTGTGAAAAATATTTTAACTGGAAACTATTTTGTTTGCTATTATGTGATTTTTGCTTAGTTTGATTTAGCATTTCAATAAGGCTAGACCTACGCCTGAAAAGGGCTTCAAAATTGGATCCTTACCATGGATACCGATTTTCGCAATCGAATTTTCTTTAAATAACGAAATTAACATTAGTTTGAATGTAAACACAATCAACAAAACTGCCTTTTTTGGAGTGATAATAGTCCTCACGGGTATGTTGAAACATCAATAAATCAAAAAACAAAAAAAAAACTGACTGTTTGGAGTGCTTTATGTGCTGGTGGAGTAATTGGTCCGTAAAAATGATGCTGGCACTGGCCAGAATATTACAGTCAATGGTGTTCGCTATAAGGTCATGATTGCTGACTTTTTAATCCATCAAGTGTGCAGGAGTTGTGGTTCCAACAAGACGGCACTGACAAAACTGATTTATTGAAGGAAGTGTATGGTAACCCCATAGCTTCACGTTTAGGACCCGTGAATTGCTCCCTAAGATGGTGCAATTTAACATTGCTAGAATATTTGTGTGGGAATGATGTGATAAGATTTACATCTGCACCGGCAGTGAGCTATAATCAGATGCTGGTCAAACCACTGTGAATGAAAAGCAGCGCTATTCACAGCCTAGAAGGCCATCGAATACGTATATCCTCCGTTCACTCCTAGTGGCAATTTCGAAAGCTCGAAGTAGGCCGCAGCCTTCACTTCTTGCTAAAGAGTTGGAGACTATGCAACTCCTGGTACAGAACGCATGAAGCTTAATATAATTAAGAACACGGCGGCATTCATACTCACTGGACCTGGACCATTCATTGTGTTCATTGTGAATGAGCCGACCCACAAACTCAAACGAGGGTCTCGAAACACTCAGCCAGCACGATACTCCTAAAAGGGCCTACTTCAATAATCAGCCAGAGAGACAAATAGCGGAACTCTGCGGGCCACTGATTCCCGTGGAAATATAGTGGATTGTCCAGATGACTCCTATTAGCCTTGAAGGGGTCTGGGCTCCCTTTTACCACGCAAGACACCAGTTTAGATGGAAGTAGTAGGGTCCATAAAGATTATCATATACCCCCGGGGGGATTTTTGTGAGAATATGGGTCGATAGTACATTCGGCCACAAAAGTGCTGGAAAAGTCATCGGTAATTGAACTTCCAGTTTAGACTACATGGAAGAAATGCCAGGGGACATTTTTAAGTTATTATGCCCGAAGATTATCTTTCGAATAGAGTATATTTGAAGTTAATTTAAAAAGTCCATTTCAAAGTTCTATCTATACCTCTATAAAAAATACCCAACATCCCAAATGTTTATTAAATTTGTACAAATTAAATTTAGTTAAAAATTCTGTGTCAATCAATCTTACAATGTGTGTATTTATTTTGCCTTCCAATAAACTGACTGTGACAACAATATTGTGCATCAGAAGCAACTATGATGACTTTTTATAGAAATTTCTGTAAAAATTTTGTACACTTTTGTTTGCATGATTGACAACTTAATGACAAGTGTGGTCGAAAATCTCAGAAACTACAGATTTTATTCTCAGTTTTTTTTTTATTTTTATTTCTATACATGTTCACAGATATTTCAAATATTGGATAAAAGGAAAGTTTTGGTTCCTGTCTAAATATCAAAAACGGAATGACTTGTCAATTTTGATTATATTGTTAATGGTTTTTGTAATGGTGTCATCATTTTTTTTCAAATATTGTGAAATGGGCTGGAAAAATCTAACAAAACATTAAATTAATAACAAAAAAAAAAATCTATTTTCGCTAGTTAGAAATTTTGGTGGAGAATAAGACCAGCAAAAACAAAAAAAATTTTAAATTAAAATTTCTTTAAAATGTCGTAAACAGGAGTTCAAAGATTCGAGTTCGTTAAATAAAAAATGATAAATTATTGTGAATTTAAAATAAAAAACAACAATCAATCAGAAATCAATTTTTCTCAATGAGTTTTAATGTTGTTATAAAAGTGTTTATATATTTATTTATTTTTGTTGTACTAGCAAATCTCTAGGGATTATAGCAATGAGAAAAGTTTTAAAATTTATTACAGATTATTAAGTTCCAACCGAAGTGGAATTCTTAAAGTTCTTTTTTAAACATTTATAACAAATTTTGGTTTCAGTTAAAATTTAAATCGTTTTGTAAAATTTGTTATTGTTTTTTTATTTTTACTTCTCGTTAAGATGTCAACTTGAGATACCCTAATCACAAAAATTAATTCACACTTAGCTTGGCAAATCTCACGCAGACTTTTAAATATCCTCCAGCTCTGCCGGCACATTCTGTTTGTCACACACAAAATCATAAATCATACCTGAAGAAGATGAATTTTCTTTGGCATTTTGTTTTATTGTCGAGCTTCAAAAAAGACGTGAGAAAGGAACAAAAGCAAAAATAAAACGATTAGTAACCACTTTATTTTTTACTTAGTATAGTTTTTTTAAATTTTTCCTTTGTTTGTCTGTTTTTTTTTACGAAATTATCTTGTACTTTTGTTTTAATGGCGAATTCATTTAGTAAATTTATTTCGAAGCTCATTTAACATGTAAATATCGCAGCACTTGTAATACTTATAACGCTTCAATGCTTCTACTTGAGCCAAATTATTAAGAGAAAGTAAATTTTTCAAGGAGCAAAAAGAAAAATTAAAACCCCAATGCGGAACAATGAAACTGTTACGAAAAATACATCCAATAGAACGTCGCCAGCATCTATTTTGCTTTTCATATTGGTTTTGATAAAATGTAGTAGGTACTTGAAAGTCATTGCTTGATATTCCAATAAAGTTTCATCCACAATCTACGTGTGGCACGTGAAGCCTATCAGGAGATCAACGAAGCAAAAACTACATGCTGCAGGTTTTATAACGACAACATCAACAGCAACAGAAACAATATCAAAAGCAAATTTCTAACATGCACCCATACTCTTGTCATGTTTTTTTTATTTTTTGCTATTGTTTTTTAAACTTCACTGTAACCATTGTAGCATAGCAGGCTATTACAACATAGGTTTCTATTGTTGTTGTTGTTTTCTATTTGGCTTTTTCCCTAGCAACTAAATGACATTAGCATTCCCATTGCACTCATCTCATCTATAATATAAAGAAGTATAGAACAAAAATACAAATACAAAAACAATAGAAAATAAAACAACAAAAACAACAACAAATAGAACAATATTATAAAGGAAATGTAAAATCAAATACAATTCTGGCACCAATTCCATGTTAAGTGTTCTACTTCTCCGGCTACCAGCACTGGTTACATAATATTAATATAACCATGTTCACAACAAACGAAACAAACAACAACACTATAATGTTTGTTGTATTTTTAAGGATAATAATGATATCTAGTTCTAGGCGCTACACTATAAAAAACAAGTTTTCAAATTCATTGTTACCTAAACGGTAGAATATTTATGTTTCATTATATACATATATCATAATTAAGTTATACTTTTAGTTATACCAACGAGAAAAAAGAAATATATATTGAAGGAAAAAAGTAAATTAATGCTGCTGTGTCACTAGGATAGAATAATACAATATGAATAAAATTTAGCTTACTACCACAATGAAAGTCAGATTTTAAAGATATTATAAATCATAGAATCAAATCACATGTGTGTGTTAATTGCAGATCAACTATGATGCCTTTTTTTTAATGTCAAAAAAAATGTACAAAGTGCTTAAAAATTTCCCCTAGAATTTTTTTTTATTTTGACAATGTTCTCGTAGGTAATACAAAATTTCTTAAAATAAAATATTATAAAAGTGCATTAAATGAAAGTCATTTATCTATTGATAATTAAGTCGGTACCTATTCAGCTTCCATACACAAACAAAAATTTTATTATTAAAAGGCATCGTGAATGGTATTACCTGAGAGTGTCACTTGATATCAAATAAAATAATACTTTTTAAAAAACTCAGTTTTCGTATTCAATTAATTATTATCTTTCTCCATGCGCTCATGGAAAGTTTTTATTGGCCATAATTTGTTCCGAAACTCTCAGTTTACCCACTGGCTCTTCGCAAGATTCATGTCTTTCCCTTATTGTAAATAAGTTGTAAGCCATGTATTTACCATCACTTAAATGTTATACCATACCTGTATTCGCAGAAAATACAGCAATAGTTTGTTCGGATATATTCTTTGAAACTATTACTTTTAACCTACAAAGGGAAAACTAAAATTTAGCATTAGATTTCTAAAGGTTGAAGATAACTCTACACGCTGATAAAACCGAGGCAATATATTTTACCAGAAAAATAGTCATTTTATTTCTCAGCGAAACGTTCTTTTATTGAAGTAGAGAAATTCTATGGGTGCAAAATGTAATATATTCTGCAAGGTGCATGTTCTTACCCGTATACTACATTCATTCATAAATCAAATCTGTACTCTCAGTTTTGATATTGATACAACACTGATATTCAAAAATATTTTTTCGGCGGTAATATTTTTACGTTAATACTTTGTGCAGCAATAGCGCTACTTCTCATATCCGATAATAATAAATCGTGCAGAATAAGTTATTGAAACCGATATATAATTTTGTGTGGTTCGTTTCGATGGTTAGGTTTCAAACACTTTCCGATACAGATCTTATTAATTGTAGATTAATTAAATTGATTGTAAACTTTTACACGACATTCTCTACTTCGAATAATTCCTATAAATGGTGTTCTTAATAGAGGTAACAAATTTGAAATGGAATAGTTAATTTTTCAAATTGATATAAAATTTTCATCATTCGAGAGGTTATCTTCTGGCATTGCAATTTAAATATTACTTTTTTTATATGACCACCACGGCTGACTTAGACGTAGTCTAACCTGGAGTTCCAATTTTGGATAAAGTTTTCTAACATTTATGCTCAAATATCGACAAAAATGGTCCAAGTGGTCAATTATTTAGAGACCAATTCAAGGGGCCTAAACGAGAAACGTTTTCTGCAATAAAAAAATTGTGGTACGAGCTGTGTGATATTCTAGACCATCTTGTTAAAACCACCACTCCTACACATCATGGCTGTTCAACTGATGAATGAAAAATTCGGTAATCATGGGTATATATAAAAACACCACTAACTATAACATATCATCGGCCCATAACAAGCACACCAAGCGGTCAGTTTTTCTACACGTTACTATATCTCAACATGCACTTGTGAATTACTGGTAGTGATATTTTTACCATAATTATTTAAGCAAAGTAGAGCTTATGAAAATCGAAATATCTTTCCATTTTTCGGGTTTCGCAGAGAACATACTACTATTTAGCCACTTATTAGATTAAGTAAAGCTATAAGCACAAATTTCTCACAAAAGAGGTCTGCTGGAATGATCGTATTAGACATTAAGGCTGCTTTTGACTATGTTTGCATGACGGCCTTCTTTGCAAAATGATAAGACATCAGTATCCACCATCATTAATAAAAATGGTTGCAAGCTTTCTTTCTGATCGAACTTTTAGTGTTTTTGTTTACGTCATTCGAGAGAAACGGTTTTATTAGCTGGCTGTCCCCAGGGATCATGTCTGTCACCAATATTATATAATATATTCGCTGATTTTCCATTGCTTGACGGCTGCATATAACACTGTTATACTCAGCTCTGGAATATATTCGGTCGACGTGTTAGCTAAGTTACAATCAGCTCTTGTTGCAATAAATGCATATTTCTTAAAATGGAAAATCCTCATTAATCCACAAAAACGCAGCCTATATATTTCTCAAAAAGAAGAAAAGCATGTTACTTACCTCAGCAAAATATAACCTTTTAAAAAAACTGAAATTTCCTGGATGGATAATGTGAAATATTTAGGAGTTTTTTGGATCCTTAACTCAAATTAAGGCTCCTTTAACCCTTGATAAATAGAAATTCCAAACTCAACATCCATAATAAAAATTCAATATTTAAAACAACGTTTCAGTCGATAATGTTTTACGCTACACCTGTGTGGTCTACATCGGCAGCTTATCAAATCAAAAAACTACAAATTGCTCAGAATAAGCTGTTAAAAATGATGTACAAATTTCCTTGGCATTATTCCCTTCAACGTTTACATACTCTAGCAAACGTTGATCTTGTTAAAAATAGAATTTCAAAACTTACCACGAATTTTAATTTAAGATGCCTCAACTCAGAATTTACACATATTAGTGAACTCGCTTCATCATAATTTTTACTTTGGCTGTTCCTTAGTTTAAGTTCTATCCTAACCCTCAAAAATTTTAATAAAGGTTTTTAAAAATTTTTCCACAATTATCAAATATAGTAAATCTACGCTTATAAATTATAAAAAAATTGTATATACATTTATTTAAGTGAATAAATTGACTTGAAAATATCTTTCATTAACTGTAGCATGCGTTTACAATTCGCTTGAAGGTTGTGTTAGGAAAGTTATCTTTATTGTTGCAATTCTCACTGTTAAAATATTTTTATTTCTTTTGTCACTTCCTATATGAGATATGTTACAAGTAGTCGTTGTACTTTATTTTTAATAGAACAAAAAATGTTTCCTTTTTATCTATTTTGTTCAAGTGTGTCAGTAATTGTGTTTCTTTTTGTGTTTGGCAAGATATTTTTCTCACATTTACAGTAGATGGCTTGACAAGTCATGTGGCAAATCACTTCTGGGTATTTTGTTTTCTCCTAACTCGTTTGTGAATTTTTAAAAAACAAATGAATACAAGTGTGGTCAAAATTTTGAGCGTTCTCCAGCAATAGTTATCAAAAAATATAGTATCCTCAAAAATGTCTAGTAACTAGTGAAAATCCATATAAATTTGTCGTTGTTTCTAGAAGATAAGGCATATGGCCGTGTGACAATAGATTTTGCTACTACATACACAAAAGATTTCAATACGATATAAATTATCTTTACGTTACATTGTATCAAGTGTATTTGCTTAAAATTCCTTTTCTTTCTGGGATACTAAGGATTTGAATGTCTATACGTGAATTCAGATCATGAAATTGTTAAAAACTGAACAATTTCTCATACAATATTTTTTTTTATAAGTAGCACTTCAGGCAACAATGCATATTTAGTCAAGTACCGTGCTACATTCTTTAGGAAAGGGGCAGAGAAGAAATGCGACAGGTGGTGAAAGTAGAAGGGTAGTTACGTCGTATAAGACAGCTCAGTGACCAGTGACTATGCCTTCATCGCTGAGCAGCCGCACCGACAGTCAATTTTTATTTGTAGTGAAAAAAGAACCAAGGTCTTTGTTGGGATCGATTCTCACAACCCCCAGTCATGTAAGCCAGCACACTACCTACTAGCCTACAAGGGCACCTACAAATTCTTTAAGATTATAGTGTCTCATATATGTTGGCATGTTTTATATTTGGAAATATTGTCGATTGGAAATTTTTAGCAGCGAACTTAAGCTTACTTAACAAAATGACTTCTTTTAATTTCTATAATTTTTATTTTATTTCTTTTCGCTCATCATCATTATTATTATTATACACAGAGCACTGTCGTACAACAATTGGAGATCTTAAGATATTTATATCGAAGCGAATAATAAACTAAAATTAATTCGAAATCAAAATACATGTTATACTAAATGAGAATTATAAACTTTTTTCAAAAATATATGCAAGCAAATTTAGTAATTTTAAACCACAAAAAAATACATGAACAATATTTATTGTAACTAAAATACTATAACGTGGAAAAATCAGTATTTAACAGCCTTGGAGTGAAGTCCTAACGCAAGTTACTATAGTAAATGAGAGTTAGCTGGTCATGAGGTTAGGTTGTAAATTGTTTATCAAAAGATTAAATATCAAGAATTAAGCTATCATCCTTTGGCACTTATTTAGTAAAAACTTGGGATATTTTTAAACTGGAAAGTTACACTATTAAGCAAAGAATTTTAATTGTGAAAATTTTCTAACAAAAAGGAGAAAATTTCACTGCATCACTGTAAAATTTGAGCAGATTTTCGTGGTAGCCAGGCTCCCACTTATACCGCTGTGCTTATTTAATTACATCAATTCATGGCTAACGGTATTGCAGCTGGAAAGAGATCTAAACAACATGCTCATAGTGGCCGTAGTGATGCAAACATAGCCGCTGTACAGGAATGTATGTCGAGTGAGTATGGACCATCAACTCGCCAACGTTCGCAACACTTGTATATCGCAACATTCTGCATAAAGATCTTCATTTTCGTGCTTATGAAATTCAACTCGTTCAAAAATAAAAGCCGACCGAACTTTGTTTGCGTCGAACGTTTTTGAATTAGCTATATAAAAAACTAAAAGAAAAGACCCTATTTTTCAATAAATAAAATTGTTACATATAAGGCTCACAAAATCCACAACAAGACGTTGAAAAACTGTTGTATTGGAGATCTTAAGATATTTATATCGAAGCGAATAATAAGCTAAAATTAATTCGAAATCACTTAGGAGTCCAACATACATGTTATACTAAATGAGAATTATAAACTTTTTTTCAAGAATATATGCAAGATAAATTTGGTCATTTTAAACCACAAAAAATAAATGAACGAATTTTCTACGCTACCAAATCATGATACACTTAGCTAATGTTAACATCAGTGACCTTCAGTTATAGCAATAGGGCGCCGCAAGCCACACAGCAACCCAAACAATTTAGTTATTGCATGAGAAATTTCCAAGTCGCGTAATTTTGTGCTTGTCGATGTCAACTGGAAGTCTCGTTCTTATGATTTAACGCCACCAGATAATTTTTTCTGGGGCCTTTTAGAGACTGAGTTTAGGTAAATAACCTGGCGGTGTATTTAAGAAAAAAGCAAAGCTTTGTTTCAAAATGTGCTTCAAAATTTTGTGAAAAGAGACAGACGTGCTAGACATGGTGCTAGGAATGATATTTATTACCTTATTAATATATGTGTTCGTACTCTTTTCTGGTATTAATACTACTAAAGTTGTCAATTTACTTCCTAACCTCAAATTTGCTCATACTATTCATGTAAAAGAGGGATAAAAACATTATTGATTTTTTAATAAAACCACTTTCTAAACTTGAGCTAAATATCCTTAGCAAACAGTAAATAATCTTCAGAGTTTAATTTAAACTATTCAATAGTTTCGCACAAAATATAATTTATCCTTTTGCAAAAAAGGACAAGGAGTTATTTGTTGAAATTTATTTTACAGGAATTAAAAAGTTCAACAATTTTTCATAATAAATAAAGTTATATTCTTCAAAATGTCACCCTTGTAGCCTACAACACCATCAATATAACATCAATTCTTTTAAGACACATAACTTGTAGCAATAACACAAATGTTTGTTGTTACTTTGTTAAATCCTCAGGTAACTTTAAATAAATAATGTTCAAGTTTAAATGATTAAGTTTTATTTGTGTTTTGCAAAAGCATTGTCAAACTTCCTTTCGAGTGAAAGAATTTGTTTCTTAACTTATTTTTTTTTGCACAAGTAAGTAAAAGAAATTCATCAATTTCGGTTTTTTTTCTTTTTAGTTTCACTATGCTAAAGCAAATCTCTACACAGTTCATTTCCTCTAAAAAAATATTTTATTTAAAGACTTTTATTCAATGAACGTTTTTTAGTTTTTGAATTAAAAGTATTAAGACATTATTTGCATACGTCGATTAAATCAATATATCTTGAAAATGGATGTATTTTCTGCTATTTTTCTAACGAAATATAAGAGTTTAAATAAACACATTTTCCTTCTTTCACAGTAAAACATGTTACTTATTAGTGACTGAAATAAATGCCAGAAGTGAGGAAAATGAGGTATTGTCACCTTTACTTGGCTGTCAGATGTTTAAATGCACTAAAAATTTTCTCATAGCCGCACTTACCTCTCTCAAAATTGATTGCATTTTTTTATTTAGCAACGTTTCCTTCATTGAGTCATTGGTCAAATGCAAAATGCCCCTGTAGGCTAGTAGGTAATATACTAGCTTATAAGACTAGGGAGTTGTGGTTTCGATTTCCAACAAAGACCTTGGTTTTTGTCACTACAAAAATAAAAATTGGCTGACGGTGGAGCTGCTCAGTAATGAAGGCACTGGTCGCTGTGCTGTTTTATACGATAGTTAATTTGCGATAACATGGGCCTTCTAGAAATGAAAGCTGCCCCGGTAGGCTAGTAGGTAGTGTACTTAGCCTACCAATGTAGGGGTGGTTGTTTTTACTACAAAAGCTTGATGGCTATATAATATGAAAGTATGGCAAGGCGTAAAATGAAATGAATAAAGAATGCCGCTTTGTTGAATAACTAGAGTTAAGGAATACACACGTGTTTTATTTTAAATAAATATATAACAATAACTATCCTTCTACTTTCACAACCTGTCTTATCTCTTCTCTCTCCCTTTCCTAAAGAATGTAGCAAGGTACTTGACTCAATAGGCATTGTTGCCTGAAGTGCAACTCCTCTGTAACCATACAAATATAACGTTTTTTTTTGTACGTTAAAGATAACGTCTGAGAGGCGTTTGGTTTTTAACATCCTTTTAAGGACTTTATAGATATAAAAACTGATATTTTTCTTATTGAATTTATTTATTTATTATACTTTTTTTAATAACGTTAAAATTGTATAAGTAAATAAAAAATAAAAAAAAGTAATAGCCAATTCAATAGAGATCTTAATTGAACATAAAATAAAATGCCTCTGGCAAAGGACTCAAAAATAATTATAAATAAAGTAAAAAGTATATATTTTTTTAAATTCATTTAGTTGTTTGCATATAATATAAGTTTTATAAATGAAACAAACCTTATTATTGCATCGTTATATGCAAGTTTTACAGATTAGATTTTTGTGTTCTGCACACATAGGTGTTTGACATTTGTTAAAATTTTGGACATTCTTTGAATTTTTGAAGGACAAAATCCACAATATCTTCTTTTTTAGGAACAGGCTGAATTTCGTTATTGTTGGTATCGATTTCACCTTCACCGGGTACTAAATATTGAATGCTGTTACACAAGGATTTTGACAAAGTAGGATGAGGGAACTGTATTATACGATCACAAGTTGTAGCAACATCGATAGACTCAATGGCTTCACTATTTACCAATTGGTCAAAAAACGTAGTAGCTTGAACGGGTTGAAAACTTTCATTGACCTCGTCTTCTATATCGCTTTGAACGTCATGCTCTAGTGCTTCATTTTCTAATTCACTTGCAATATCGGATGAATTTGAGTCATCAAAATCACTCTGCAATAAAGCAGCAATTTCTGCATTATTCAAACCACTTTTACGTGCTATTATCATAAGAAAATTTGAAAAAAAAATAAATGACCTAAAAATGTTAAGGAAAATAATAAGACAATAACTCAAACAGTCACATAAAAGATAACGATACGTCTCCGAGACGTATGGCTTTGTAATTTCTCAGAAACAGATCAACTTACCAAACGAAAACTACCGCCACCAGTAAGCTACGGAGGCCAACAGAGAATACTGAGCAAAACAAATTTATCTCATAACAAATAACAGAGATAGGGAAGAAATACAAAAAGTCATACGTCTGATAGGCGTAGCTTATCTTTCTAGGGTTAAAAAAAATATCTATATGCTTCAGCTGGGAATTTTTAATGATGATTTGAATGAATTTTGAAAATCAACAAATTTACCAGTTTGCCAGCATAAACCAGGGAATTTATGTGGTCTTACAGAATATAAACGAGAGTTATCAAATAGCCTGATCTTGGAGGCTAATTCGAATGTGCATTTCCCCACCATACCATATTCAGATTGCAATAAGGCGATAGTTGCAGTTCGAACTTAACAGCAACCAGTTATAAACATATTTCACCCGTTTTAATTTCACCTACAATTTCAATTCAAATCATTCAGCACCTATTTCTATTGACTGTAATTGGAACTTTGATATTATTTTTGAAGAGGTTCCTGCTATGCCTATAGCATACAAAATACACTAAACAGGGCGTTTTCCATTATAATGAAATCTGTATGATATGTTGTAGATTAGTTTCACTCCATTTATTAAAAAAAAAGAAACCTTACCGCGGAACAGGATTTTTCCATTCTAACTGAGAAAAGAACGATGCATATTCATACATTAGATGGATCCTTACTCAAAATTATTGTATTATAGTAGTAGTATTATAGTAAACAGACGCAGTTTGTTTTATCTTAATTTGTATATTATTTGACATTAAATTTTAATAGCGATAATATTTTCTGGAGTACTCAAATTTTTTCTACTCGGTGTTTTTAAATCATTTAGAGACTGCGACGTACAAAACCTAGTTCCTAGTTCGATGGGGCAACTAAAAAATTTAAGAATCACAAAGTCATGACGAGATAAGGTTTACATCTGTACCTGGCCGTGAGCCCTAGCCAGAAGGTGGCCATTACCACTGTGAATGGTATGTAGCGCCATCCTCCTCCTAGAAGGCCATCGAATACGTATATCCTCCGGTCACTCCTAGTTGCAATTTCGAAAGCCCGAAGTAGGCTGCAGCCTTCACTCCTTGCTAAAGAGTTGGAGACTTTCCAACTCCTGATGCAAAACCCATGCAGCTTAATATATTTAAGAACACGACGGCATTCATACTCACTGGACCTGAACCATTCATTGTGTTCATTGTGAATGATCCAACCCACAAACTCTCACGAGGGCCTCGAAACACACAGCCACCACGACACTCCCAAAAGGGCCTACCTCAATAATCAGCCAGAGAAGAGCTAAATGCCTAAAGAGACAAATAGCGGAACTCTGCGGGCCACTGATTCCCGAGGAAATATAGTGGATTGTCCAGGTGACTCCTACTAGCCTTGAAGGGGCCTAGGCTCCCTTTTACTCCGCAAGAAACCAGTCTAGATGGAAGTAGTAGGATCCATAAAGACTATCATGTGCCCCCGGGGGGAAATCACAAAATCATCCAAAATTTAGGTGATGATAATAATTGTTTTTTTATAGCACATCTCAACATTTTGGTATCGCTATGCCAGCATAAATTAATTTCCGCCAGTTTGAAGGAATATGCTAATTCTAGCGGTCTAAAACTAAGCGCAGTATAGCGATTGTTCCTTTTACACTTCACAATATCATATATTCTATTAGTCTTCAAAAACACCAGAGTTATTTTAGTTAGTCTACAAAATAATAAGATTGCACATAAATTCTCTATTGGGCGGGCAAATTTTATGTTAGGAAAAGCTGTTGTCATTTGACATATATTTATTAAAAAGAGGAAAATTTTAATCCATGATCCTTTACACTCTTGAGCAAAGTATTTTAGTTATACAAATTCAATTTGAAATGGTGCAATTTCACTGTAACACATCGTAAAATTCGAGCAGCTTTTAATTGTAATCAGGCTTCTTCCGAGATTGCTATGCGAAATTTTATCGTTAAATTCGAAGCTCATGGTGTTCTTGCCGATAATACGCACGTAGTGGCCATAGTGCCACTGTGCAGCAAGGTGTTGAGAATGAGCCTCAAACATCAAGTTGTCGCCGTTCGCAACAATTGGGCATCACTTGAGGTACTTCGCACACTATTTTGCATAAAGATTTTTATCTTCAGTTCAACTCATTCAAGAATAGAACCGACCGAAAATTGCTTAAGTGATGAGGTTTATTTTCAATTAGGCAGTTATTAAAACAATCAAAAAGATTGCATGCGGGGCTTATAAAATACATAAACAGTTCTCGCAAAATTATCACGCATCCAAAGAAATTGATCATGTGGTGCGATTAGTGTTCAGGCTGCATTATCAGCCTGTACTTGATCGAAAATGAGTAAGAAAACAATGTCACTATGATTTCTCTATGCTACCAAACCATGATAACCAATTTTTTGTGGCTACAATTGGCTAATGTTGACATAAGTGAACTTTGGTTTTAACTGTTCTGGACTTAGCGTAGATAATTGGCTGCCTCCTTATGATTTAAAGCCGCTGGATTATTTTCACTGGTGCCATATGAAAGACCAGGTTTATGTAAATAACTCAGCAATAGCTCTAAAATATAAAATTCGTAGATGCATTGACAATATTGCAAAAAAACGGACGTCTGTCATGGTATAGCGGACGTTCCATAGTTATCCTTTACATTGGCATTCAAAAAAACTTAAGTTGTCAAAAAAGTATGTGTTTTAAGACAGAATACTTCTTAACCTCGAAATTATCTACCCGTTATGAAAACCACTATTCTTGTCCTAATTGATATTTCAGGCATATTTTTTCGGACACCTTAATCAACGCGAAACTTAACTCAAATACTTCTCTCAAACTGTGCATTTTTACATTAAAATTTCAGATTTTGTTGCAAAAATTATGTTTTAAAAAACTGCACGTTTTAAATTAAAGCAAAATACGTTCCATGATAATGCTCTTCCAAACAGCTTTAAAGGAAAAAAATATGTTTTGGTTGTGTATATCTTTTATTTTTTTTTGGTAGCCTGTATACTCATTAAACATTTTGGCATACAGCCAACAGTATGTAACAATGTTGAACTAAAACAGTTCGTAAAGTTTAAACATCTGTATGATTAGGCCAATTGTTGTATATGAATTATTTTTCTGTTTTTTTGATATTGGCTGTACTTATGTACTCGTACACAATCATTTCTGGTTTTTATATATTGCATTGATATTAAAGCAAATTGTTTTTATACTCTTTTGATATCTGGCATATTTTGTTATTTTATATCTTCTTTAATTTATTTTATATAAAAGTTTGTTTTATATTTCTTTTCAACAGGTCTCGTGGGTACGTCATCGTGACATACATTTATTGACAGTGGGCCGTTATACATACACTTCAGATCAAAGATTTGAAGCAATGCACTCACCACATGCCGAAGATTGGACTCTACGTATACGTTATGCCCAGCGCAAAGATTCTGGAATATATGAATGTCAAATATCGACTACACCGCCAATTGGCCATTCAGTTTATTTGAATATTGTGGGTAAGTTTTAAGAATATTATTTTTTTTTTTTTTTGTTCGAAATTATTAAAGGAACAGTGACAAAAATATAAGCGAAAAATCTAAAGAATGAATGAAAATCAAAATGATTAAAAGCATCCCCAAACTTGGCAAAAATGTAAATTGAACTGAATGCATAAAGTTAATTAAAATAATAATGTCACAAAATCTATTAAATTGGATAAATTTTTTAAGTGGAAAGGATTTATTTGATGCTCTCTTTTTAATTCTACCAACGGCTTCGAAAATATTAATTTAATTTCAAAATATCTTTTGCTGCCCATATATACAACTCCACTTATGAGCAGAGAATATAACCAACAACTCAAAGGCAATTAGCCTGGAGTAGTAGATCTTGGCCTTATTAGAACATTGCTGATTGTTTATGGTGGGTGGATAATCTAAATCTTATAAATATTAATTGGATGGATTACTCCGAGCGGTATCTGAATCAATAAAAAAAAAGTTTGAAACTTATGAACTTAATTTTTATTTTTATGAACTTAATTTTCACTAGATTTCAAATCAAACCAATGAAGTCAAGGGAAGCGTTGTTATTGCTTATAGGATCAACATTTCAAAACGCTTTTTAAAATAACTTTAAAAAATTATTAAGTAATTTATAATTCATTTGAATCATCTTCAATCTTAGCAATTTTATTTCGTGCTTGATAATATAAATAAACTTAAAACAAGATTAGCTGGTCACAGGTGTGACCAAAAATATAGGAATATTTCAACACAGAAGACATCCTTATCTTCACATTGTAAGAAATATAATCATTATCCAAAGTTTGATGAGACATCAGTATTAGATATAGAAAAAACTACAAGAGACGTTATATGTTGGAAATGTTAGAAATTGTTAATGTACCAAATGTAAGGAGAATAAATTTCAAGACAGACACAGACAATTTAGCTCAGAATTATAGGTACTTAATTAAAAAGACACTTAATTTGTTATAATCATTTCATAAGAGAGAATTTGTTATTTGTTATTTATTTGTTATTTCCGTTTCCCTGTTTTTGTATGTTTGAATATTTGAAAATTTAAAATTTTTGTATGTATGTAGGAAAAAATATTTTATATGTTTTTGTAAAATGTTTTGAAACATTTTTTCAATTTGTTAATAATTTTTTTGTTTTCAAAAATATAAAAATTTGTTCCTGAAGAAGCTTTCCAAAGGAAAGCGAAATATTGAGAAGAAAAAATATATAAAAAAGATCTTAAAAAAGAAAAAAGATATTTATTAAAAATTTTTTATAATAAATATTTTGTGAGAATATCACAAAATATTTATTTAAAGGAATCAAGCACGAAATAAAATTGCTTAGATTAAAAAATTACTTTTACGCTTAAGGCCTGTGGAGGTATTCATTGGTATAGAACTTAATAAAATAAATTTGGACAACATATGGCATAACAATCATATATGATTTGTGTCAATAATAGCAAATGTGCTTATTTTTAGGGTAAATATCTGTCGCTATAATTCAGTATTCGGTATAAGATAAAGCTACAAAAATGGTGAACTTTGTGTCTACAAAAATGTTTTGCAGGGAAGTGTGATAGCCTACTTTCACTTGAAGAAAACGGCTGCTGAAGGTTATTGAATGCTGATAAAAGTTTACGCTCAACATGCTGCAGCAATTCAAAAACCTTGTGAACGATGATTTGCAGGATTTAAAATTGATGATTTCGATATAAAAGACAAGGAGTAGTCTGATCAGTGGAAAAAATTTGAAGATGAGGAACTAAAGTCATTAATCGAAAGAAGAGTTTGCACTCTTGTTGGGAGTCACGCAACAAGGAATTTTCCTACGTTTAAATGTATTGGAATTCATTGAACAGCAAGAAAGTCGTTTCCCATATGAAATATGATTTTGAATGTTGGAAATGATGCTTGATCGTTACATCATATTATTACTGGTGATGCAAAATGGATACATTACCACAATTACAAACGCTAAAGCTGATAAATTAAGTCCAGCCAACTAGCCAAATCAACGCCGAATACGTGATACATGACACCAAGGTAATGCTTTGTAGCTATTGGGTTCAGAAAAATGTTTTGTATTATAAGTCGTTGAAGAGTTATAATGAAGAAGGTTGATTCGTTTGAAGAGATCTACTAACGAAAAAAGGTCAGAATATTCTACCAGATATAAGGACATATTCTTTCATCATGA
The DNA here is from genome assembly GCA_030448955.1 of Trichopoda pennipes. Classification (NCBI taxonomy): domain Eukaryota; kingdom Metazoa; phylum Arthropoda; class Insecta; order Diptera; family Tachinidae; genus Trichopoda; species Trichopoda pennipes. The sequence goes on from JASKUP010000023.1 coordinate 13,836,025, forward strand.
AAACGGTCGGCCTTATACTGCAAGACCGGTCAACAACTATTTGCAAAACAGTGGATGAGAAGTTTTGACTCAGTCGTCTTGTTTTAATCGATGCAGAATACTAGAATACGCTTCACTACAGAAGCGGGTATCAGAAATGGATTTGATTCATTCCTTTCCTCAAAACCTCAGCTGTCCTTTTGGTTCTTTAGCAGGTGGAAAATAGTAGTGACTAACAATAGCAATATTTTCAATAATCAAATCATATTGTAATAATAATAAATGCAACCAACAGGTAAATGACTTAAAAAAGTCCCGGCTATAATTTTTGTATTTTAAAATCTAAAGTTGATTTTCTGTAAAAATATGTCTTTTAAAATTCAAGGAAGATTTTTCTCTACAACTTCATTACCATAAACAAAGAATAAATGCAATTGATATACATTAGAAAAATATTAGTTCTGCAACTTTTTTCACACTTTAGTACTGTGGAGAAATCCTGTACTAATACAGGGTATGTTAAATTATAATACGTGAAAAGTTGAGGTCGTAATTCGATTAGTAAAAATCGAAGACTTTCAGACTTCATTGCAATTTCTTTTTTAGATTTCATATCACTGCTCAACGAGTCCAAAAGAATTTTAAAATACAATATTCTAATTTCAAGTGGTTATATTTCTGTAAGAATAGGGATTATATTTTTATTGGATGCATAAAAAATAAATGATTTATAAAATTTAGCTTGTTTAGGACGGGAATATTATTTAAATATCAAGTTAACACAAAAACTCTGCTGATGCTTAAGACGGTTCCTTGAATAGATAAAAAATTAACAGATAAATATTTCCTCTTTAAGATTTGACATTAGCTAAAGCTTTTAACAGACATGTGATAGACTTGTCTTGCAAATAAAAGTGCTAAAAATTTGCATTTACAAAGTTATAGCTGCTATCCATCAGCTACTTTTAGTACAAGGTATAAAATGATATCATGTTTAGAGCCATAATAACTGCATGTAAAAAGGAACAGAAAAAAACAACATTTATGGCTTTTAAAAATAGCAACAACAACAACAAAAACAAAAAAAAACATAGAAAAGTACGGAAATAAAAATATAGAAAAAAAAAGATGTTGTGATGTGATTTATTAAGCGTAGAAAATTAGTTACGTGAGTCCCGTCAAAAACAGCCCTTAAACATTAAAACAAAACTTGATGGTGTCAAGGCAAACTTTAACAACAGTAAAAATAAGAATAAATGCAAGACTATGATAGCACAACCATGCTACTGAAGACTGGTTTCTTTCTTTTTCTCGTTTGCCTGTAAATGAACACTCACTCACATGTGGGCTGTTTTTATATTTTTAGTTTGTGTAACACGATTACGCAAAACCATAAATTGCTAATGATGCTCCAGGGAATCATACAATATTTTTTTAACTTTGTTTGGACTAAAGAAAGGAGGGCAAAATAACAGAACATAAAGACCTACATAACATTAAGTCATAAAAACGAAAGATAACTCTTACTCCATGTAATACCAACAATAAGTAGAGTACTAGAGGACACAACATCTTTATTTGCTGTTTAAAAATTGCATTTTTTACAGTTTAAGTAGTTTTATTTAAACAGATATAAACTAAAGTATTTACACTTACAAAAAATTTTGTTATTAACCACTATTTAAGTGCATCCAATTCAAAAGTTGGCTTAGATATTGCCACATCTCACATGTAGCACGTCTAAATTAAATTGTTATATTTTTAACATGATAACGACCCACAAAAAGCGACAGGAGAGAGAAATCAAATTCGATTGAAAGTATGTATTCTTGCTAAGATTTTGATTTTGTCAAACTTCCATTTTACTTCATATCCTATCATTGGAAAAAAAATAATAAAAATTAAAAAATTTTGAATATTAAAATTAATTTTTTTTTTTAGTTTGTAATTTATTGCTCAAGCATAAGGGTTCATATACAAAATTGAGTTAATTTTTATTTTTGTTTTCAATATTTCGCCACACTATTGGGTGGCATCTTCTGGAAATGAAAAATTGTATAAACAATTTAACAAATTAGTTAATAAATGAAAAATTATTGACAAACAAATTCAAAATAATCGAAAAATTTTTTCAAAGAACAAAATATACAGAAAAACAAAAACAATAAAAACTACAAACATACAATTTTCTAATACAAAACAATTTTGCAAATATACACAACATCCGGATTAACCATATTTTAGGGTATATAACAAAGTACATACAAGTAAATAAGTACCCTGCAACCTAGTTTCAAAAGTCTAATAATAAAGGGGGTTGTGTATACGCTGAACAACGCTGGGAAATATTGCGAAATTACTTTAAAAATCATGGCGATGTTGCAGAATGTGTGCGAAAATTACGTAAGAAGAGAAGCACCGTCAGCTTATCTTGAGAAAAAAGTGAAAGAAACTGGATTCCTCATCGATAAACCAAAGCATGATAAACCAAAAACAGTGCGTACTCCAGAGAATATTGCTGTTATGGCAGAAAGTGTGCATGAAGCGCCATTAACATCAATTCACCGCCGTTCTCAACAAGGGAACATTTCAGAGACATCATTGTGACGAATTTTGCAAAAAGACCGTGGTATGATACCATACAAAGTCCAATTGATTCAGGAGTTGAAGCCAAGTGACCATTCAATGCGTTTTCGCTTCGCTAAGTGGGCCTGCGATCGACTTACAATAGATGACGATTTTGCAAAGAAAAATCGTCTTTTCAGATGAAGCTCATTTTGATCTTGGCGGGTATGTAAACAAGCAAAATTGTCGCACAAAAAACCTGCAGGCATACATTGAAAAGCCAACGCACCCAAAACGAGTCACTGTTTGGTGAGGATTTTGGTCCGGATGCAGAATTTTGCCATTTTTCTTCGAAAATGAGCAAGAAGTGGCCGTTACAGTCAATGGCAATCATTATCGGGGCATGTTGAACGAATTTTTGTTCACAAAAATCGAAGAGAACGGTGCTACGTGCCACACAGCCGAAGCTACACTCCATGTTTTGCGCCCTATTTTTGAAGAACGCATTATCAGCCGCAGAGCTGATGTTGTTTAGCCACCTCGGAGCTGCGATTTGATACCGTTGGACGATTATTTGTCGGCTGCCGTCAAAGATAAGTGTTACACCGACAAACCAGATTACAATTGACGCTTTAAAGGACAATATTCGTGAAGCCATTGGTAAAATATATCTGCACACAATCGATAATGTACTTAAAAATTAGACCGATCGTGTCAGCTACTGCATGGCCAGCCGAGACAGCCATTTGAATGGAATTATTTTCCATTATTAACCGAAAGAATTGCACTTTCAAATAAAAAAAGAAATTTGAAAAACTATTCAGTAGTTTTGTTAAAACCAAAAAAAAAAAGTTATTTGGCGGACCCTTTACAAGAACAGAAAGAAATAAGCTTAAATTATATATATATATATATATATATATATATATATATATATATATATATATATATATATATATATATATATATATATATATATATATATATATATATATATATATATATATATATATATATTTGTCCCCTAGAGGTTTAGAATTTTCTACTTCCTTTATATCACATTTTGATGCTGCTGTTTTATTCATTCAATGTATATGCGCCTGTTAGTTTGTGTGTGTTTTTGTTTTTATGTTGTTAAAGTTTCTTCCTGGAATATATTTTAAGATAGTTGTTGTTGTGTTGCGAGTATAAGTTGGCTTAGAAAACTACGCAGTTGGGTGTGTAAGATTTGTACTCAGTTTGCAACTAGAAAGTTGTTGTTGTCTTGCGTGTATAAGTTTTCTTAGAAAACTATGAAGTTAGTAAACAGCATACCCAGTTATTTCGTTTACTTTATGACATTTTTATTTTTTTTAAGCTTAAGCAAAACCTATCCGTAACAATATTAAAAAGATTAAATAACTGTAATTATTATTTATTTGGAAATATTCAAGAAATATATTTTATATATTTTATGTCAACAGTTTCAAAACTTTTTTGCATTTTATAAATTAATTTGCTTTAACAAGGCGTTGCTGTGTAAAAATATATATATCTAATAAAAATTAAACTGTTTGACAAAGACAAAACAGTTCGTAGTATATTCTCCGGTTTAAAAAAAAATCATGTTTCAAATAATATTTTCCAATTTCAACAGCTTCAGCTATAAAATGTATAAATTATCCAGTAAAAAGTTATTTTCTTTAATAATTTCCTGGAAAGTATTTTGATTTTTTTTAAGTTAAATTAAAATGAACAAATTTTATGGTGTTTTTAGAGTAGGAAAATCAATAAAAATAATATTAACAATAAAATCATCATCACAATCAAATTTTGATTGTACCTTTTTTTTAAGTCAAGTACCAAATATTATTTTAAAAAGCTATTTATGCGTAAGTTTGATGCTGTTGGCATAAAAAAAATGGAAAAATTAAAGTACGTGCTTAATTACATGTATAAAAAGTTAATAACTTTCTTCGCACTCGTGTATATAAAAATCACATTTAATAAGCTTAAATTATCATTTAATGTGGCTCAGAGCACTTTGACGATTTATAGTAACAATCAGTATTGGAAAGCAGCGTACTGTGCCAAGAATGTCAACTTAAAAATAAATTTATTTTTGTATTTATTTCATGGTTTGGTTCATGTGTATCCAAATAAAAATATCGCACACAACGATTGAGAACTAATGAGCACAAACATTAAAATTTAGTGTTGTTATGATCAGTACAAAAACACTAAAAAAATTTAAAGTGAACTTTAAAAGGATAATGGACACGCATCAAGAGAACTAGATAAATGTATGATATTACTACATCCTGGCAAAAACGGACGAAGACTAGATATTCTGGAACACATTGAAATCTACAAAACCATGAACTTTTAATAGTGGCATTATAAACGAACAGGTAAACACGACCTCAAACACAATTTTCACACCACTAAAATTACTCACAGACTGCAATAAACGAAAAATACCCTTAGACGGACACACTTACCCAATAAATAAAAAAAGATGAAAACATTTAATTACCCCCACATAAAATGCCGGGTGGTGAGACAATCTACCAGCATGAGTAGATACGATCCTAATAAAAGAACGACATAATCCAACACAATTTCCATACACTGATAAAATACTAACTACCCAGTACAATTTAGAAATGCGGCTTGAAAATGATATCATCGAATCGAAAGCACCGATCAAGGGGAATGACAACAGTAAAAACAGGATCGATAGAGAATACATGTGTGTACTGCTTTTGAAAGATATCAGTAGAGAGAACTAATGTAAAGTTTTTTTATGATTTTCTGCAAACACTTGTCATAGACATTCCACTTTGTAGCCAACTAAAAAGTCATCGTCTTGTGTGTATACAATGAAACAAATTTCGTAGGTAATTTTAACAAAACAAAAATGTAAAATTATTTAATTTAACAAAACTTTTACATTAATTCATTCATTTATTTACCCATATTATTTACATTTTCGTTTAAATATAAAAAATACATGTAAATATAAGTGTTCAAGAGATTTCTTTTTCATCTTCATAATAATTTTTTATTTACAAGAATTCTATATACATACATATATACATATTGACAACATATTTTGGAGGAGAAAATTTTACAAAACTTTTACAATCAATAAAAAAGCTAAATAAAATTATTTTTGTTTTAATTTTTAAAATTACTAATTGAATTATTTTTAGTATTATAGCAAAAAAATAGGTTAAATTCGGCTAAAGTTGAAATGAATTTTAATTTATAAAATTATTAAGAAATCAATATTATAATAGAAAAATATTAAAATATTTTTATTTAAATTTATATACGGTGTTTCTTTGATGATATCTTCCTATAAGAAAAAAAGCTGGAGTGTATTGGCAACCCTCTCTAAGTCAAAATAGAATCTTTTAGATTGTGTTACTCAAAATGAAATGAAAAAGAATAAAGATTTTGTTTCTACACACAATTCTGTATTTAAGAATTTTAGAGGATGAATTCTAACGGCAAACGGATAAAATATGCATGGTTGACATGAACATACGGTTTGTTTAAATTAACACATTTTATTTAAATTAAAAATAATTATTGTTATAAAAAATATTTCATTATAAAAATTGTTAATTTGACTTAAAAAGCACATTTAATGGAAAACGACGCACAGTGAGACAACGCCGGCATTAAATACAAGGAGTCATTGTAGAGTTCTGAAATTTTACACAGGTTATTTTGGAGACAAATTCAGTTAAAAAAAAAAATTAAGAAAATTCGCCTACTATTACGCACACCTCCCATTAAAATGCAATAAAAACGTACAACATTCTTTTCATTATGTCAATAATTTTTTAACATCATCATGGTATTCTAATTTTTTCAATTTCATTCTCATTACTAAATGAATTAATATAAGGATCTGATGATATTTGCAAATAGTGCATTACATCTTCATACGTAGAAATACGTGAATTTTTACTAGAATTGAATAGCCCACAGTTTCTATTCTCCTTATTCATTGCTTCTTGCACTTCTTCGGATAACATTCCTGTAGCAAAAAAAAGTTAATATTAAATAAAATTTAAAAAATACTTTCAAAAATAAAATTGCAAACAAACCTATTGACAATATATAGCCTCAGATGCAATTTTGCTGCCGTGAATAAGAACACTGATAGATAGGCATGTAATACCAGCCATAAAGCTCTACATACAATTTTGCAGTGTCCATGCAATACGTATGGAATTTACCAACATCTATATTTTTACTAGTACTTATAGTATTTAATATAATTTTAAAACGATTAAGTCTACATTTACAACAGTTATGTCAGCGGTTATTTCGGGATTTTCAAAAAATCCTCTAGAGAAATTAGCATTACTGGTTGTTCCCATGCCTTGTTTCACCACATCGACTTTTTAACCCAGAACTAATTTGAAATTTTTTTATTTCTGTTTCAACAGCTTCTTTCTGTTATTTTGTGTCTCTATTTGTCCTCCACGTTTTAAAAATTTTATTATAACTGATATGTAATTACAGTCCATGAATTTGATACGAGGCGGTAGCGGCGAAATTCGAAATTTCAATGCTGCAGCTGAATTTGTTTTTAAGATAACTGCTTCCAAATTATTCATTTCAGCTGGTTTTGCTCCACATATGAAACAAACAGCCATCGAGCAACTCTTACCGACTGTTGTTGCCACTTTTCCGTCAATCATCGTCATAGTTAAACTATGAGATATCGCAAACTGCTTGTTGAACAAGCACGATATTTACACGATTCACTTTATTATTAATAACATCTGCTGTTTCTTTCACAAATTCGAGTTTCATAGGCCTACAAAGTTTTGTTGAAAATGGTTCTGAATTTGTCCAACACAAATAAGCATCATTATAAATATCAGTAAACTTTAACGGAACAAGAGATGTTAAAAACATATTTTTATCAGAAACATTTTTATCGGTGAAATGCTAATCTCTTATCAAAAGAGATCATTACAAGAACACCCAAAATCAACAACCTTCAAAAAAATTTTCAATGAAATGAATAATGTATATAAAATAATAATAAACAATAAGTGAATAGTTGTAAACAATTAAAAAAAAAAAAATAAAACTAAAAAGTTGTAAACATGCTATTGCATGCTAACATACGTATGGCGACAGAATGTGCACATTGCGTATTTTTTGTAGTTTTTTGTATGTTTAAAGTAGTTTTGCAAGCTGAGACTTCATTTTATTTGATAAAAGTCTGCACCTAGAGCGAGGGGCTGCTCTATATTTTATAGTCCATTGAAAATGCAAAATGTTTAATTTTTACACCACAATTCTGTTGCAAAGAAATTTTTTTTTGTGTGTTTGTTTTTAATTTATTTTTTCATCTACTTATTCTACAACAACTAAATTAATCAAAAAATACTTTAAAGTTATATTTATTATGTATTATTTTGAATATTAAGTATTGAATATTAAGTATTTCAAGCGCGTTGGCATACCTCAACTTTAACTTACTATAGACCAAAAATTAATGAAGTTATGAGGCTGAAATTTTTAAGGAATTGTTACTCATATAGCTATTAATATAATGTGAAAATTTCGTCGACATGCCAAAAACCATTTTTTGCCGCAGTGCTGTCTTACTGTGCGACGCATGCAATTAAGAATGTGTGTATACTTCGAGATATTGTATAGGGCTTAACTGATTTATTTTAACAAAATTGTATATGGTTTTCTTAAACATGAACATTTACATAAAAAGAAACCTCTTTAACTTGTAATTATTTGTTAAAAGTTAAAAACAAATATTTGAGCAGATACAACAGCCAAAAAAAAGTTTTTCTTTTAGTCTTTTTTTCACAATTTTATATATTTTTGGATTAGAAGGCTTCAAAGTTGCACAATAATTAAAATATTATTGCTTTTTTTAAAATAATTTTACAATTTTTAAGTATGAACACAGAAATCACTTTTCAACGCCTGTTGTTTCTAATCCTTAAGGCAACACAGTTGCTTTTTCAGATTTTCTTGAACAAATTTCGAATTTCTTTTAATTTTTTTTTAACTTAAAAGAACTTAATATAAATATTTTAAAAAATTATTTAAATCGAATTGATTTTTATTTGCAATTTGTAAGTTATAGTTATAGTTCCATACACAAAATGAAAAAAACATAAACTTATGTTTTCGCTATACAATGTCTATCTGTCTGTCTGTCTGCCCGTTAGTCACAGTCCTTTATAAATCTTAATTACCTTATAATTTTCACATAACGACTTTAATAAGAAATACTAATTATTATTATACTAAATATTATTTTCCTTGAACAGTAATAATTAATTTAACTACCGTTTTTATCTATAAAATAATAATCACTTGTACCGATTCCCTATGCAATCATTACTTTTATTGTTTATGGGGCATCATATTTGACACTATATAATTCATACTAGCAGCGATTACTAACAATGTATTTTCTTCAAACCAAGCGAAGATACAGGGTATTGTATTTCGAGTGTGGATTTGCATAGGCAGACATGCTCACACAAGCATTCAAACCTGAACAATGCACAATGATTAAGTTGTAAGTACGCGTACGCTTCAAATTTTGTCTGGCAAAATAATTTATCAAAATTTTGTCAAATCGTTTTCCTACACTTTAGCATAGGAATTCTAAGCATTTTTTGTAGAGAAATTATGAGTAAGAATTAGTATATAAGGAGGAATATGTTCTTAATTATAATCATAACAATACAGAAAAGCGAGCTAGACTGTTAGCTCGCTAAACAATAATGTATTAAGACGAAATACTGGCGAAATCAAAACTATTGTTTAATTCTACTACACAGTAACATGTAATTCATTCGAGAACTTGATAACTAGTCCAATTAATATAATTGAAATTATGGAGTTAATTAATTAATAAATGATTAACAATTACACACTATTTGTTTTGAGCATTTTGTGAAAAACTTAAAAACATTAGGACTGTGCGATTGTAAATCATGTTCTTATCAAACAGAAGCTAAAGTACAATTTATTAGCATTTACTTTGACAAAGCATTTTCTTAGCTGCCTAAGCTGTTGTCGTGGTGTAAAGTTTGAAATCAAATACCAAATTTTATTTCTATTTTATTTATGTAATTTCAATTTTACCCCTAAAGCCAGCTACTATAACACATACATATGTGATAATTTATGTATGTAAATGCAGCGTAATATGACTTTAAAGGTGACTTTTGAAATTGTTTTAGTAATAAAGTCAAGCATGTTATGAGTGTGCATGTTTTGCTTTTCTTTTTGTTGTTATTATCACATTACTTTAAATTATTTAATTATCTTTTCTTTTGGTTGAAGTTAGTTTACATAAAGGCAACATAAAGTAAACAGGAGTACAGCCAAATGCATGCATATTTATGGGAACATAAAATCCCTTATTATTGCAGTCAAACGTCATGTGTAAGCGACATTTGGTATATTAGGGTAATAACTTAATGTGTATAGAACAATATTGTCCCTTAATTACTGTTGTGACATTTTTATTCAAAGTAAGAAAAGTTAAATATCTAATAACATAATATTGCTTTCGTGCAGTTTAAAAGAAAAAACCAAAAAAGAAAGATGAAATATATACAAAGTATGCATGCAAAAGCTGTAAAATTTTCATATACGCACTAAAGTCTAGCGGCATAAGAACAAACAAAAAATATGATTAATATAACTGAAAATATTTAAGACATATTTTCACCATTTAAAGCCTTAAAATAGAAGAAAGGATAAAATTTTAATTAAGACACATGAACTAAAATGAATCTTAAGATTATAAAATTAATTTAAGTTTTAAAGATCTTCTTATGGATTTAAATGAACGCTGCGATAATTTTTCCATTAAAAATGCTTTCTATCTTAATTTATATTATGTTACTTTATGCTTTTTCTTAAATAAATGTTAAATTTAATTTAGAAAATTTAAATATTTTTGCGTTTTGCTTCATTGTAATTGAATTTATAAGAATAAAATTAAATAATATTTAAAGAAAAAATTCTTAAAATATTTTTGAAACTGCAGTTAGTCCAGTCGATTGACTTCATTTCATCACTCATATTAGCCTATTGCCAGGTTTCTCTTTATTCAATGTATCATGTGTTATTGCCTCTATTACGTTTTTGTTTTGGCTTCTATTTTCTTAAGCGAATTATTTCCATGTGACTAACCACCACTAAGTCCATGGCGTAGAGCCCAAGGCCCCTACTGCATCTCCTATGGCATCTTCTCATCAAACACTGCTTCTAATTTATTGTTTATAACTCTTTTTAAGCGGTGATTATGTGTTTGGACGATTTCATCGTTTCCTCTTCTCTTTCGTTCAGCTTGTTTTATTTCACTACAATTCAAATGCAGAATAACTCAAGCTAAAATTACACAAAATGGAAAGTTTATCTAAAGAGCATAAAATTTTAAAATTATCAACAAAAAAAGAAAAACGAAAATTTACCTAAAACTGAGTAATAAATTATTTTACATAAAAAAGAAAATTTCCTCAAAGTTTCAATTATTCAATAAGACACTTTATTGTTCAGGCACGTTTTAAATTCTATTTAATTTTTAAAAAAATTTGAAAAGTTATGAGTATTCTAAACATGATTTTGCTTATAGTAAGAAAAATTTTATTTTTGATATATTAATTTGATATATTAACAAAATATTAGTATTATTAGCATTACTTTTAAAAGCTTTATTTTAGAAATGTTTTAAATTTTAATGTGCTGCCAGAACGAACTAAAATAATCAACAAAATTATAAAGATTTCATTCGGTTGCTGACATTTCGAAATCTTTTTACTAAGGAAAATCTATTATTGTAAAGTCCTTAAAAGCCACAATGACAAACAAAAATGCTGCAATGGAAAAAAAAGCTTGCGCCTGAATTTACTACCATAATTTGACACACGCATTAGATCTCAAAACGCCTAACTTATTTTAGAAACATTTCGAAGATTATCGCCCTTAATTTCCATTGTAATAAATTGCAGCAGTTCGTCTCAATAGGCCAGTACACCATATACCTACCTAGCTGTTTATGTTTCCCATTAGGTAATTAAAATAAAAATTATGTACATTTCCCATATTTCACTTATCTTCTTATGTAGCGGTAAATTTCGTTCAAACCCATTGCTGTGATCACTTGTTATAACGCCTCTCATGAACCATAAACAGTGCATGAATCAATACCTACACAAGAAATCATTATGTTCCATACAACAGTGTTACCACGTATCAAAATTTTGAATGTAAACATTTCAAAAATTGAAATTTTCATCTTGCTCTCCGAATGTAGTTTAGCGTGAGAGGAAAATTGTGCTAGCCGGAGAATAAAAAATAAAAAAATTAAAATAACTAAATCAAATTAATTTCTATTTTAAATAAATAAGTATTATTTTTAACTCTGGTCTTTTTTTAATAAATTTATCACTATTTTTATTTATTTATTTTGTTCGACCTTTTAGGAATGTCTATTTCACTTTTCCTTTTTTTTTTCCGGGCTCTAGGTCAATAATATCTATTTAAATAAAACTCTTCTCCGTTTCATTAAATATTGTTTTTATTTTCTTTCGATATTTCGGACAACTTCGTTGTCCTTCATCAGGAACTACAAATATATAAACAAATAAGTTAAAAGCAATTTGTACACTTAACAATTTATACAGAAAAACAAAACAAAATTATAAAATACTAAACAATGCATTACTTTGAGTGACGATGTCAATCCCCTTGAGGGTGTCTTATGTTTACTAAAAGGTCTTTTGTTTATATTTTGCTATTATGTGTCTATACGAATGCGCGCAATTTTCAGTGTCTCTCTTAAAATTCATTCTCTTGTTATCTGGAGTATTTATTATATGTAGCATTTCCAATATGTATCTCTTCCTGTAATTGTTCTCCAGTTGTAATATTAATTATCACTATATTTTCAATATTGCGCCTTCCTTTGGAAAGCTTCCTCAGGAAATTAATTTTTATAAAAACAAAAAATTATTAACAATTTGAAAAACTTTTTTGTCATTAAGTATATCTCTTATTGTGTCCTTATTCTTCAAATGATATTCTCTATCACTTATAGACAATATTCTGTCTATCATATTTTTCGCCATGTTTATTATCACTTTTCTCGGATGTTTGGAATAAAAATTAATAATTCTTCCAGAAGGTGTTGGTTGCTTATACCAATCAAATAATTATTTCTCTTTCTTCTCTTTCAATTGTAAATTTAATATCCGGATGAAAATTATTCAATTCTGACAAAAAATCATCCATTGCATCTTCCGAAGGGTATACAAAATAAAACATATACATATTTTGTGATAATCTTCGGTTTAATAATTTCTATTTTAAACTTGTAAATACTGTTTAAAATTCCATACGCAATGTTTTGGGGTTTTCAGCAAGAAGTATGTTTTTCAATTGTGGCGATAACAACAACATGATTGTTTTGACATTAGGTTTTTTGACGTATTCATAGAGGATGTACTGGCAATTGTTACAATGAATTCAATTTCGCACGAAAATCGCATTACAATAATTAAAATCCACTACGAAAATGGTGGTTTGTAACATTTTAGAGACCACTATTAACAATTTAGTCATCAAATTTGAGTCGACAGGCTCGATACAAAATGTATGAAATTCAACACGTGTTTGACCAGATCGTTTAACTGAAAACATCTAAACATCTTAAGTGCCCCTGCAGGCTAGTAGGTAGTGTATTAGATTGTGAGTATGGGGGTTGTGGGTTCGATTCCCAACAAAGATCTTGGTTTTTTCTTAATTACAAAAAAAAATTAACTGTCGGTGGGACTGCTCAGCAATGAAGGCGTAGTTACTGGTCGCTGTACTGTCTTATACGGCAGTTAATTTCCGACTATCCTTCTACTTTCACCACCTGTTTCATCTCTTCTCTATCCCTTTCCTAAAGAATGTAGCATGGTACATGACTAAATAGGCATTGTTGCCTAAAGTGCCACTTCTCTTTAAAAAACAATAAAAAAGCGTGTGCCACAGCGTTGACGCAAATACAAATTTGTTAATTCCTCGACGTTCTTAACAATTGGAGTTATCCAAAACCACCACATGGCGAATTTTGCGTAAAAATTTGACTTTAAAGCCTATAGCGCTTCAACTAGTGTAGGAATTGCAGCCGACCGGTCATTCATATCGCTGAAAATTTGCTCAATTCATTAAGGAACAACCAACAGGCTTTTCTGAAAAATCATTTTTTCAGACGAAGCCCATTTTCACTTGTGAGCAAAATTGCAGCACTTGGGTTTCTAAAAATCCTAAAGCGATTATTGAAAAGACTTTGCATGCTTAACGTGCCACTATATTTTGCGGTATGTGATCCAAAGGTGTGATTGCGCCGTTGTTTTTTTTTCGAAAAGAAACGAAATGGAATAATGATGTATCGATCACGTTATCGCGAGATGCTAACAACTCTATTTTGGCTTATTATTGACGACGTGGATATCACTGATGTGAGGTTTTAACAGGACGGTGCTACATTGCACTCGGCCAATGAAACGATCAATTTATTGCACACCAAACCAGATCGTGTAATTTAAAAACACTGAATTATTTTTTATAAGGCTATGTTACGTCTATATGGAGCCAATAGAATCAAATTCAGCCATAAAACCCAAATTCGTGATGTGATTAACGAAATAGAACCGCCATTTTGCCAAAAAGTGATTAAAAAATTTGATTAAAGAAGCGACATCTGTCAGCGTAGTCTCTTTGTAATACAATAACAATTTCAATCATCTTAATCTAATTTTTTTTTTACTTTGTTTTAGCAAACAAACTTTTTGTGGAGAAATCCTTTAATAAAAGCAGAACTCTTTTGTTTTCTCTATAATTTTTGTCCTTAAACAATTTACATAGCGTTAGTAAAACAACGTGTGCTATAAATAAATCAAAAAAAACTAAAATTGAAAGGTTGTGGTTATTTTCTAAATGCCCGGTTTTATTTTTAATACTTCTAAAAGTAAAATAAACAATTAAGGGGAACGTTATATATGGTAAGGAAATCTCTGAATCTTCTCGCACTTGACGACTTTATATTTCTTAATAAATTTAAAAATTCATATACATGTTAACTCAATAAATTAATAATTTTGTTAGAAATATTAAAATTTATTTAGCGAATGCAAATACCTGGTAAATGCTACAAATAACACGCGATCATTATCACATACATTTATGTAAACAAATAAAAATATTTTTATATTTCCTATATATAAAATATTATTGTACAAAAAATCATTTCCATAAATAAGTATAAATGTAGGAAAAATAAAGGGAAAAATACTTATCACAATCAGTAATGTAAAACACCTAAAACATAAAAGTGTAAAATATACACTATAGAAACTAATGTTAGTTACATGTATGTATATTATTAAATGAAATTGTAAAGTTTAATAGTGTGTGTGTGTGTGTGAAGAGTGTGTTGGGTATTATAACGAGTGTTGTAGAAATAATGTGTCGTGTTTTAACAACTATTTATTTTTATATGTATAAATATAAAGTGACAAATGTGTTTGCAATATTTAACCCTCTTAAAATAAACTATCATTTATACAAATAAACTCTTAAATGCAAACAAACAAAAACAAAAATAACACACTAACGTTACCATATTATTACATCTTACATATATTTCCATAATAGATAGAATGAATATTTTATTGTAACATTCATATGATAAAAATAGAATAATATTTAAATGTAAATAGAATTGCTTTGACTCTCATATAAAAAAACAACAACAACAACATGTTGGCTCTAATTTTTGTTTTATACCCTACATATTAACAGTCAATATCTGGGATTTATGTAAATTTTGTTAAAGATTTAATTTAATATTGTTTGTCTGAGAATATAAAATCATGAATATAAATTGTCTGATTCCCATAACTGACAGTTGTTGTCATGTGGATTTCATGTGCAACTGATATTTACATGAGACATTTTAAGAAGAAAAAAATTCAATGTGTTAAAGTGCTATTAAATGTACAAGCAGGTAGGGCTGGCAGGTAGCTGGAAACTAGACACTAACATAATGTAATGTAGCTTTCCCTTCATAGCTTCTTCAATTGTCAATAACATTCTTGACATTTATCCGCTTTAAACTTTCCACGACCAATTGTTTAAGCTAATAGTATGAGATATTAAAATGTGAAATATAATCAATTTTTATCTTTGTTGTGTTGTCCTACTGACTTGGCTATACTGGTCGATTAGTGAAGTAAGATTGAAAACATTTTCATATCTTTTTTCTCCTACGTTTCGCCGGTATTACCCGGCTTCTTCAGGGAGTATTTAAACTTATATTTATTCTTAGCACTATAGAATTAAATTGTAATTGTTGCTAATTTTGTCCATGTCCTACTTAGTGTTTATTGTTCTGGGAACAATGTTCAGATATGAAAGATATGAAATTGTTTTCAATCTTACTTCACTAAACGAGCAGTATAGCCAAGTCAGTAGGACAACACAACAAAGATAAGAAAATCAACCCTGGTCTATCAACTTAACATAATCAATTTTTTGTGGCCACAATTGGCTAAGTGATCTTTGTATACAGCAAGGCACCGTCACAAGCCGCACAGTCACCCAAACGTTTGAGTTGTTACATGAGAACTTTGTTGGTCACGTAATTTGTCGATCTGAATTCACCAGCGATGTAAATGCTGGATTATGTTCTCTGGAGTTATTTTAAAGACTAGATTTACGCGAACAACCCACAAACAACTAACGCTCGGGAAGATCAAATTTGTTCCTGCAGTGAGGAGGCCATTGTAATCTATTCTACCATTAATACTACTTTACATTGTCAGTTATCAAAAAAGGTTGTGTTTTAAGGCAAATTCATATTGTTGTAAATTACAAATCATATTTGAATAAAAAAAAAAAAAAATTATTAAAAATGGAATAATCTCTTAAACAAACTGTTTAAGACAAACTAAAGCTAAAAGCTTTAAGAGCTTTAAATAAAGATCTTGACATAAAAAACAAAAAAATGATAAGCAAACATTAATTGTCTATTACAACTAAGATTTCATCTAATAAAATATTCAAAACATCTGTTGCCCCATAAAAACCAGACTATAATCTGAAGATTAATTTTCAATTAAAGCTGATTTTGAAAGCAAAAAACAAAAACTCCCGCACAAGCAATCTTGTGATGCAAAAATTACTCAAAAACAAAAATAACCAAATTTCCATTAAGCAATAAAACAAAGCGTAATGTTGGTATTTTTACACAAAACAATGATAACAATAACAACAAATATTTATGGAAACAAAGTAAACAAATGACAATAAAAGAAAAGTAAAGTATGGAGTTTTTCAACAAGAAGCTTGTTTGGTTTCAATTGTGGCAACAGCAGCAACATGATGGTTTTGACATCTAGTTTTTCGAAATATTCGTATTGTTAATTGTTACAATGAATTCAATTTCGCACGAAAAACGCATTAAAATAATTAAAATCCACTAAGAATTTAGTTGTTAAGTTTGAGCTCTATACAAAACCTGCAAACATCAACGCTTCTTTGACCGGTTCGTTCAACTAAAAGCATCGCAGCTGTAAACCACAGTATTGAAGCAGATCCAAATTTGTCACTTCATCGAAGTTCTTGGGTTTATCCAAAACCACCACATGGCGAATTTTGAGTAATTTTAACATTGAAGCCTTAAAAGGCTCAACTGGTACGGGAATTGAAGCTGACCAACCATTATCATCGCCATAGTTTCGCTCAATTCATTCAGGAACAACCGTGTGGTTTTTCTGAAAAAAGTTATTTGTCCAGACAAGGCCAATTTTCACTTGTCAGGGCATATCAACAAGCGAAATTGCATGCATTTAGGCTTCTGGAAATCCTAGAGCGATTATTGAAAAGCCTGTGCATTGTTAATATGTCACTGTATGGTGCACTATAAGATCTGGATGCCTGATGTGGCCGTTTTTTTTCCGAAGGTGAGGCTGGAAATGCTGTAGCGGTTAATGGATCACGCTATCGCGAGATGCTAACAACTTGGCCTATTATTGACGTCATTGATATCACTGACATGTGGTTTCAAGAGGACGGTGTAACATTTCACACAGCCAATGAAATAATTAATTTCTTGTAAACTGAATTTCCCGTTCGCATAATTTCACGACCATCAGCATTTAAGTGGCCAGCCAGATCGTGTGATTTAACACCACTGGCATATTTTCGGAGGAACTATGTTAGGCACAGAGTCTATACGGAACCAATCGAAAATCCAATCAAAATAAGTTAGGTAATTAATGAAATAGTAACACGATTTTGCTAAAAGTTGTTAAAAACCACTTATGAAAGAGTTGACATCTGTCAGCATAGTTGTGATGGACATTTACCAGATATCATTTTTCATTCTTAATTGCCCCACTTTTCTCTTCGGAATACGATAAAAATTTAAATTATCTTAATCTAATTTTTTTTTGTTTTATTTTGCTTTAACAAACAAACTTCATGCTGAAAGACCCTTTGCAAAATGTCGATTAATAAATAAATAGAAAACCACTTAAATAAAGGATAGACTCATGTATAAATAAATACTCATCCTGCTATGCGTTAAAACGTTAGAACACTCAGACAAAACAATCCTGAGGAATTATTTCTAAATAAATATGAACAGCAGACGAAACTTATGGTGGAGGACCAACCATTGATTTGATGTCGTGATAAAACACAAAATAAAAAAATATAAAAAATCTTTAATATCTTTTATCTTTAAAAAGGTACGATTTGTTGCAGCTGAAAAGGTAAAAAAAATATTTTCAGTCTTAATCTGAAATAATGGAGCATGTTAAAGATTTAAAAAATTTTCTATTAAATTTTAATCTTTTTACACGGTCCTTCAAATTACAACGATTTATTTTTCTTTTAAAAAAGATTAAAATTTAATAGAAATTAAAAAAAAATCGAATAAAACTGAAAATGATTAAAAAAAATAAAATCCATGTAAATTAATAAGAATTCAATTAAAAATTTTAATCTGCCCAATTTGGGTATAAACTATGACTAATAGAATCCTACGATGAAGAATCTCTACTAGTGGATAAAGTAAAACCGGCAGAGATAAATAAGAAAATCTGAAATTGTAGATATTAAACTGATTAAATTGCCTCGATTTTTTTAGCTCCTTTTGAAACTCCACAAAAAATCTTGTTTTTCTTTTCATTAGAGTCACTGGGAGAACCGCATTAAATACCAATTATATGCTTCGAACATTTAAAATAAAATTGTTTTGCAGAAAAATTCAAAGAATAAAGTGCCTTTACAAAATGTTTACAATTTTTATATTTTAAGAATGATTTTTTAGAATAATTTACACAAATTTTAAAAACTTACAAAATACTTGCTCTTGCTAGAACAATATACAAAATTTCTTCGGTAGTAAACAGCATCTCTTTCGTATGTAGCAATAAACACTTTTATGACTTTTAATCTTTAACCCTTTTAGTCATTTGAGTTCTTGTTTATTTTACGTATGTTTTTACAATCTAATCAATAAAATAAAATGAGAAGGAAAAAGTGTTTAAAATTTTATGGTTTCTGTTAAAGTAGATGCTAAACAATTGAATTTTGTTTATAATTATTAGGGTGGTTCCTTATGCTGTTTGTTAATGTGAATAATATTTGCAGTTTTTATAAAATTATTTCAGCTGCAGTTTAAACAAAATTAATAGCGACAAATTTTTGAGTCATTTATGTTCAGGTGTTTTAAGGGCTATTTCTTCGAACTTGCTCGTTTCTAAAATCATTTTAATTGTTAATCATGTTAATCACTATGCAGGGTGTTTACAAAATAAATTGGCAACTTCAGTTTTATTGATATCTATGTAAAGTAAAAAAGAGTAAAAGGAGTACACTGAAGAAGACGAGGGTCAACGTAAAACCGTACCCAAATAAAAATGAAAATGTAAGAATTAATAAAGGAATATGAAGTCGGACTTATGTCTATCTTTAGCACGTAAACAGTTTTACACTTTTTTCAAAAAATTTTAAAGCGCACATATTTCATCTTTCTGGGAGTCAGTTTTTTTGTGGGTTGTTCACTTGAATCCAGTCTTTCAAACGGGCAAAAAAAAATAATCCACCGATGTCAAATTAGAAAAAAAAAGATGGTCAATTGACATCGCCAAATGGAAAAATTACTCGACCGGCAAATTTTTTATGCAAAAGGTGAGTTGTTTGTTTGACTTTGTGGGTTGCGGCGTCTTCTTGCTGCAAACAAAAGTCACTGATGTCAACATTAGCCAATTGTGGCCACAAAAAGTTGGTTATTATAGTTTTGCAGCGCAGAAAATTTACGGTGACGGCGTTGTCTTGCTCCTACGGACCGATGATGTAGCCTTAGCTCAAAGCGCACCATACAGCCATTTTTCTTTTAATTTAATAGTTTTTGAAGGACTCTTTGTGAAACGAGGTGACCAATTGACATCGCCAAATCGAAAATTTACGCTACTAGGAAATTTCTCATGCAATAACTGATCTGTCGCCGTCTTGCTGAAGATAAAGTTCACTGACGTCAACATTAGCTAACTGTAGCCACAAAAAAATGGGTATCATGGTATGGTAGCGCATAAATTCATAGTGCCAATTCATAAATGTTCGAGGCAAAGAATTATTAGTCAGCTTTAATTCTGGAAGTAGTTGAACTTTATAAGCGTCAAGATCGAAATGTTTATGAAAAATTTTGCCTGAAGCGCCTCTAACGATGCCCAATTTTTCGCGAACGTTGACAAGTTGATGTTCGAGACTCATTCTCAATACTTTGCCACACACAGTGGCTATTTGACAACACTACCGCCACTACGAGCTTAGTGTTTTAATCTGTTGTAGGCAACAATATTGTAGGCTTTAAATTAAGAGATTAAATCACCCGCAGCGGTCTCAGAAGGAGCCTGATTATGAAGAAAAACTATTTGAATTTGATGAAGTGATCCAGAGAAATGTTTACCATTTTGATAATAAATTTTCACAATTAAAATTCTTTGCTTCAGAGTTCAGCGTTCCATGTTGAAAATTTCCCAAGTTTAAATGCCAAACGGTGTCAGCTTAATTCTTTACGTTTAATCATTTGGCAGACAATAACAACTTTTGAAGGGATTTAATAGGTTCTTTAAAACTGCATGCAAATCATAAAATTAAGTTATTGAATAGTTTATGTCATAATTTCCAATTATTAGCTTCATTACAACTTCTGATAAAAATTGATTGTAAATGTTTGTAAAAAAAATCAAGTTAATACATTTGGAAGAAAAGTATAAATAATAGATTTTTAAATTTAAACTTTTAAAAGGTGGACATTTTTTCACTTCTCCAGAAAATACCTGGAACATTAACTCCATTTGGCCGCCAAGCTGAAAAGAAGAATTTGAGTCATGTACTGTTTAAGCTTCATGAGGCGTAGTAATTCATGTTCAGAACAAAGGGTGACGCCATTTTGTAATGAGTGCTTACTAGAGTATTCTTATTCAATGATTTAACAAAATTTACGGCTACATGTGAACATAAGTAAAATATACGGGATGTTCGCCGGGAAGGCATACTATTTTTTTCGCCGCCATTTTAGTAAATTATTAGTCTTCATATTTGCTAGTTGTGAAGTAAAAAAGTGGCAAATGTATTATGGAAATGATAAACCAACGTGTTTTAGATTTTAAAATATTTTATCAAAATCAGTCATCGATTACTATGACGATGAGAAAGTTACGTAAAATTTTTGGGAGCAACAACGTGCCAACAAAACGCACTATTTATCATGTAGTGCAGGACTTCGAAGAAAGAGTGTCTATAGGTGATAAGCCTAAGCATGAACCACAACGTACTACAAGATCGACTGAAAATATTACTGCTGCTCAAGAAAGTGTTCAAAACAATGCATCAACCTCAATTCGACGCGTTGCTCAAGAGCTTGGTCTTCAAAGAACAACTTTGGCCATAAATTTTGCACAAGGATTTGCATTTCTGTCCATATACGATTCAGTTGGCACAAGCGCTGCTTCCACAAGACCTTTTACGCCGCCACACATATGCCAATAGGATGTTATAGCTCACCCCGATTTTTATATAAAAATCATAATGACTGACGAGGCACATTTTCATTTGAATATCGTTTCTGGGGAATCGGAAACCCCCAAATTGTTCAACAGTCCCTTTCCATCCATTAAAAGTGGCAGTATGGTGCGCAATTTGGTCAGCAGGAATCATTGGACCTTACTTCTTTGAAAGTATAAAACGGCGCAATGGTGACTGTGAATGAGGAGCGATATAGTGATGTAATTGAAAACTTTTAAATGCCACAACTACGTGCTTTGGACTTGATTAGCATGTGGTTTCAATAAGACGGAGGCACAACTCATACAGCCAGGATTGCAATAGAATTACTGAGAGACCTCTTTCCATAACATGTTATTTCAAGAAATGGTAATGTTGATTGGCCTCTAAGGTCGCCTGATTTTTCTGCTCTGGACTTTTCTTTGTGGGAATATGGGAAAAGCAAGTTTTATGCACAGAAACCAGAAACGCTTGAGCAACAGAAACAAAATATTCGTGATGAAATTAATGATATACCGCGTGAAGTATGTGATAATGTAATGATAATGAAAAATGTGCTCAAGAAGACTAGGATTTATGAGGCTAACAGAGGCGAATATTTATCTGATATTATATTCCATACCAAATTGCTGACATATCCATTAAGACACCCTGTAGAATATGGCTGCTTTTCATTACTTATCTTTTTTTAAACAACATTCTTATAACATTAATTATTATTAAAAACTTATATTTTTGTTTTTATTTTAAGCATTTTAACCTTTTAATATTAATATTTGGTAAATGATATAAATTTTCTCAACAACAGCAAGAAGAATATTTTAATAAAAATTAATAACTCTATAACTTTCATGTACCGAAAACAATATACGCGGACCCATGAAATAATACCTTCTCAGAAACAACTTGGCAAGAAATTGATTGCTGTATAATACTTGAGTTCCCTAAATATTATTTAGGGAACTCAGGCGGTTGATGAAAATTACTAAATGATGTTTCTATCAGTTAAGACGTTTCTGATATATTTGCTTCTGACCCACTATGCAATGTTTGTTAAGGAGTACTGAAAAATTTTGCAATATAGTATCAACAGTAAGAAAAAGCAATGGCATTTAAGCAGAAAGGTTTCGATAAAACCCTCTAAAATTTGAGAGATTAGAATCTAATCGAATTAACAAACATTCAGAAATAAAAAATTTAGACAATTTTATATTAAATATCAAGTATGTAAAATAAATTACTGGTTAAGTTTATAGTCGACAAAATCTAAAAAAAAGAGTTTTAATTCCGTAAATATCTAGACAATTATCCAAAAATCTGCATTATTATATAATATTTTCTAATTAAAAAACACAAAAAGCAAAAATAGCAAAAAAACCACAAGTTCTCTTAAATTTAAAAAAAATATTTGGACTTCCCTAATCTAACTATACTTAAAATTACTTTTACCAATAATAATTTATTAAGGTATTTTACCTTTTGTTATTGAAACCATTACAAATAACATACATGCTCATGAGCATAGTTATTGAAATAAAATTCACAAAATAGGTTTATACTTTTTAGTACAGAACCAAAGCAAAGCCTTAATAAACTTTCTTTTGTTAAATTCTACAAATTTGTATAGAAAAGACTTAAGAAAAAAAAAATAGAAATAAATATCAATTGCAAATATAAATTTTTAAAATGTCCTTTAGGATATAAAAACTTTATGCTTGAACATGAATAAAAGTTATTTTACAACATGTGTTCTATTTTATGACACAACCAAAAGAAAACAAATAAAAATGTATAAAAAATAAAAACTCTTACCTGTCATGATGTTAGTTTAACAATAAAGTAAAAAGGATGCTTTTTCAATTATTCGTATAGTCATAGAATTTGTTGTATATCTCTTAAAACACAAATTGAAATTGTATGAGGACATCATTAAAATTTATATAACTACATGTTGTAACGATAGCAGAAATCTATTAAATACTAGATATCTCATAAAATTGGTCATGATGACCATCATGGTTTCAATAAGTTTACAGCAAGGATAAAGGTTATTAATTTAATGTTTTTAATATAAAAGTAAAATTTATTGTTGCGATATTCTTGTTCTTAAATTGAAGTTTATAAATTAGAAAACTTTATATTTCTTATGAAAAAATTGTATACAAAATATCCCTTTTATCGTTTTAGTGTAAACTACACATTATTCAATTAATGGTACTGGCAAAAGACAAGTCTTTTAAACACTCGAAATGTTCGAAATGTACCAAAAATAGTTTTTTGGTCAATAGTTTTGATAGTAGTGACATTTAGTTTTTTAATGTACTCACAATGAAATCGAACGAAAATCGCATCCACTATGAAAATAGAGATTCTGTTAAAGCAATATATATTGTAACGCTCATACCTTTTATAAACCTTTTGTTGTAATGCTAGATTCTAGAGTTTTTAAATTAATTACAAATTTATTTACTTTAACTGCACACAAAGTTTACGCTACAGAACAATTTACTTTAGATGCTCGTCTTTACTTGACGAGGTTCATTTTTCAACTAACTGCCTATTCACTTAGAAGCTGCCTTTTTATATTTGTCCACTAGGAGTCTAGGAAAATTAAGATTCTTCTACTCTCTTTGTATCACATATTGTTGTGTGTTATGTTATTCATTTAGTGTATAGGCGTCTGTATGTCTGTGTATTTTTGTTTTCATTTTTATGCTGGTAAAATTGCTTCCTGAAATTTATTTTAAGGTAGTTGTTGTTGTCTTGTGTACATAAGTCTTCTTAGAAAACTACACAGTTAGATAAAAGTATATCCGATTGTTGTTGCTTTGCGTGTATGAAATTTCCACGCAGTTTGTATTTAGAAATTTGTTGTTGTATTGCGTGCATAAGTTTTCTTAGCAAGCCACGCAGTTAGTAAACAGCATACCCAGTTGTTTATTTTATTACTTAATTATTTTCTTCTATAACTTAAGCAAGATGCCTATGTAACAATACGTTGGAACGGCTAAATCATACCTACGAAAAAGATTGGCTGTACATAGGTCAGACGATGAAATACGTAAACTTACAAGGGAACCAAGAACAGCATTGGCAGTCCATTGTCGAATCAAAAGCCACTCCAATTCCAATTTCGATGAAACAACAATTTTACAATATGAGAAAGAATTTTAGGACACACATGGAAAATTTAACTCATATATAGGGACAAATAAAGAAATTTTTAGAGAGCTTTGCACTTTCTTTAACAGCAGACGACTCTTAACTCAACATAAGATAATAATAATTGATATTTTTATTACAATATTCTTTTATTTACTTTTCTTATATTGTTGCTGTCTCAAGAAGCAGTTGTGAAAAAAGTAAAATTATAGATTTTAATAACAAAAGTGTTAAAGTGCGATGTAATTTATTTTAAAGAAATTCAAATTTAAATAACTGCTGGCTCTCAGCACCTTTAAACATTACTTATAAGTATGCAAGTGGAGGCTTAGTAATATTAATTTTTATATAAATCCCATAAGGAGATACCATGTTTAAGTCTCCCCGGGGGCACATTTATCGGTCTTTATAGAACTTCGACTATCTAGACCTCTGCAACTGGGGGTATAAGGGAGCCCAGTCCCCTGAAGTCAGCAGGGGTACAACACACACATTATTTCCACGGGAATCAGTGCGCTCGCAGATTTCCGCTATATGTCTCTTTAGGCATTTAGCTGTTCTCTGGCTGATTATTGAGGTTGGCCCTTTTGGGAGTATCGTGGTGGTTGTGGTTTCGCCGCCCCATAACAGGTCAGTTTTATATGGTAGCCAGGATAATTTCACTTTTAATATCACCTACCTGGTGGAATGATCCTAGATCTAGTGAGCATGCTAGACATGTGTTCTGGACAGGAGTTGGATAGTCTCCAACTCTTCAGCAAGGAGTGGTGGTTTGCAGCCCTGCTCTGGAATCATTGAAATTGCTACTAGGAAGGAGCTGTTGCTAGAATTATACTTCGGCCTCCTATGGCGTAAGTGGCGCTGCTTTTCACTCACAGTGGTATGACCATCATCTGATTAAGGCTCACTGCCAGGTGAAGATGTAGGTCTTCTCATGTAATACCATGTTTAAGTATCCTAAATGCAATTTCTATACAAAATTTTAAATAAATTAAATAATCATGTGTTTACTCTTGATAAAATCTTAATTTGTTTAAAAAGCATGTATGAAAGGTACCCATACCTTTCCGGTATTTTCATAGCTTGACGACAAAAATCTTAACACCAAATTTTGACAAATTTTTTTCCACTTTGAAGCACAGTATTTCTTTCCCTCTATCCCACTCATTTTAATATTGAATAAGTCTTGAACAATGGTATATTGAACAAATTTGTAACAATTTCTGATCTGGGTGTCTTATTTGATCCTAAACTGAATTTTATAGGCCATATTTTATTTAAAGTAAATAAAGCTCTATCTGTCTTGGGATTTATAAAACGCTGGAGTAAAGGGTTTACTGACCCTTATATAACAAAGAAATTGTGTATATCTTTAGTTATATGGAATATGGCTCTATATTTTGGGACCTAACCTACAATATCTATATGAATACTGTCGAAACTGTTCAGAAACAATTGTTGCTCCTTTTTCTATGTGGCTTGCATTAGAATAAAAATTTACCACTTGCTTTAATTAAACTACCGACGCTTAAAAGTCGTATAACAATGTTGAATGTTAGTTTCGTCCTAAATCTTAATCAAGGAAATTTTTAAAAGTAATATCTGTTTAAATGTTATATCATGTCCTACACGTACTTTTACCCCGCTTTCCCTACAAGTATGCAAAGCTCACTATGCTAACTGAGTTCCGTTATTAAAGATTTTTTCTGACTTTAATAAATATTATAGACTTATTGATTATTATCAGAACATAGATACTGTTAAGATAAAAATTGTTCTCTTTTTGAATAATTAATATTGTAAAAATGTATTAAATATTGTTATAGTCTGTAAGAATATTGAATTTATAGACTAAGATAAATAAATAAATAAAAAAACCATCTATCCGACTATGCATCTTCCCTACTATCCTAGATAATTATGTGTGTCAGCCCTGCCAACCGCACACTATCTAAATTAAATAATCGGATACTTAATTTAGATAAAATTTTAATTTTTTTAAAAAGGTGATATGCAAGATACGCTTGTATGTGCCCGTTTTTTCTCTGAAATGCGATTGTTTTTATAGCTCAAAGACAAAAGCGTTCATGCCAATTTTTATTTTGGTAAGCCTTCTTCTATTTTTGCCAAATTTTATTGTGCTTTGAAGCACTGTGCGTCTGTTTCTGAATGCGACTGTTAATTTGCCCATCTATCCTGCTATTCTTATAAATATCTGTCACAGCCTTGCTGATCTTACAGCATCCCTTTTTTTCATGGCAACATTTGTCTTCAGACCCATCTTCACCGATTAAACTGTATTTTTTCAAAGATGTTATTGCCGATCGCATGTATGAGAATGATGTGATTTTTGATTTTAATTTCACTAAATTTGTTGACTTCTGCTTTATTCTATATTTACTCCATCAGTATGTTGAAAAAGTTGTCACCCTGCTGAAGATCTTTTCGGATTATTAATGATTTGAAGAGGTCACGTTCTACAATTTTTACAGTTTCACTCATAGTCATTTCAAAGTCAAAATTTTGCAGTCATACTGAATCATACATCTAGAAATTTATCTCCCATCATTATCATCAGCTTAAAAGTGGATTATTTTAATATTTTTGTTTTTTTGGGTACGGTTTCCATCGACCCTCGTCAAATTTGGTTTGTGAACAAACCGCTTTTGGACGTTTGCCATCGTCAGTGTTCTCTTCGTACTCTCTTATCAAATAAATTTTCCAATATACTCAAATAAAAATTCAAGACATATTCGATTCGATTTCTTTCCTCCTATTTATCTTTAAAACAAAATTATCCGGAAGTAAAATAATTCAAAAAAATGTTGACCGATTAATCGACTAATCCTGCTAATATTTAAAATTTTAAGGAATATTGAAACTTAAATTTAATAAAATCCTTACTTTCATTAGAGTTATTTTATTAAAGGACTCTGAGATTTAAGCACAAAAAAATTTAATAAAAAGAACAACTGAATAAATTGAGTAAAATCAGAAAATAAGAGGGCCAAAAATATTATCCACTAAAGTTTGTTTTTGTTTTGTTAACAAACTAATTTCTGTATATATATCTCCAAGGATTTTTAACGGTTTTCCACACACTTTTAATTTGCAATATTAATACGATGAACAGAATGTTTTTGGAAATATTAAAACGAACAAAGTCACCTCTAGAAGCACAAAAAAGAGAAGAATAATAAAGAATTTTTCTATCTTTTCTTTAACTCATACTTGTTAACTTATACTCTTATATATCAAACAACTTTTGTTTTGGTTATTTTCTTTATTCCTTCCCATTGCTTTTTTGCTATTTGGCTTATGGTTATATTTGCAGTTAGCGGTTTTGATAAATATGTTCAGGGAATTTATTTTTCGATTCCATTTTAGATACTTATTTAACCATCTTTTTATATTTTTGTTGTATTATTTTTTTCCGGATATTTTATTATTTATTCAAATTGAGTGGGATTAGTTCGTTCTGTAGCCAGCATAACAACTATCATTTATGTTAAAATAGAATAAAGAAAGTGGATTTTCTGCAAAAAAAAAAACAAAAAAGCTTCTAAGTTATTTATCATCATTTATTATTTAGCTTTAAACAGAACACAGTTTCTTTTATACTTTTATTTTATTACTTTCAGTACTTTAAATAAATTCGATTTTTCCCAAGTATTTTTTTTGCAGTTTATTTTTTATAATTCACCTTAAAAATATTTATTAAAAATTTTCAGTATTTTATGCGTTTAAAAATAAATTTAATTTAAAATCACAGCAGCAGATAATTCACTTATTTTAACTATTTTATTTATTTATATTTTTTTATTAAAAATATTATTAGATTTTTTAACACTTCATTTATTAATATTAAGAACTCACTTTTAATGCAGCAATACTATCTGGCTGAGGCGAGATTTCCACCTACATGGTGCACTTTTTTATAACGAGGTCCGTTAGCCAAGTAAGGAACAAATGATCTACACAACTTTTCTTTCAACGTGAGCCTCTATTGTACTAAAAATTTGTCCTTACCATATTTATTAAATATTTTAAAACTTCAGCAAAACACGAAAAAGTTACCGCAAATATTTAAGTTATTGTGCAACTTCAAAGGCTTTAAATAATAAAACATGTCAAACTAATGTAAATGTCTCCTCAAATTGTTTATGTATATATTTTTTTTTAACAAATAAGTTAAATTAAGAACTTTTTTAATTAACTTAAAAGAAAGTTTTTGTAAGTTTCCCTGGCTTTATTAAGTAGTAAATTTCTCTTTTAGTAAAATAAAATCGTTTAAAAAATAAAATAAAAAAAAAATAAATAAAAATCACCTTTTAAATTACTCCTTGTAGAGTCGTGAACCTAAGCTATATGAATTTTAAGAAGTGTCATTTGAGATTCATCATATTTAATTTGTTTGAAGTTTTAAAAATTTTATTAGAAAATTTAAATTTATTGTTTATATAGGTTGGGCAAATTTGAGGTTAGGAAGAAAATTGGCTTAAAACAAAGTTTTTTAATAAGTACAGTTTTATTGATAAAGTAGAAATATAGAGTAAAATATTGCATTATGCATTTGACAAATGTTCACCTCTACCACGTCGTCAGGCTTCCGCTCTCGTCACAAAATTTTTAAACACATTTTGCCACATTTTGTCACTGCAGCATCGAATTTCATCTTTCTGAACGTCAGCTGCCAGTGAGTTGTTCACATAAAGTCGTTCAATAAAATGGCCCCAGCGCATATGATTCAGCTGCGCTGCATTAC
Source organism: Trichopoda pennipes (assembly GCA_030448955.1). Classification (NCBI taxonomy): domain Eukaryota; kingdom Metazoa; phylum Arthropoda; class Insecta; order Diptera; family Tachinidae; genus Trichopoda; species Trichopoda pennipes. The sequence goes on from JASKUP010000023.1 coordinate 13,865,621, forward strand.
AAAAATAGGGCGGCCAATTAAAATTACTAAATCGAAAAATTACAAGACCGGGAAATAGTTCATGAAATAACTGAATTGTTTGGCCGGCTATTAGTAGAATGATAGTTACGGAAATTAATTTTCGTATAAGACAGTACAGAGACCAGCGACTATACCTTCATCACTGAGCAGCCTCACCGACAGCCAATTTTTTTTGTAGTGAAAAACAGCCAAGTGGAATCGAAAACACAACCCCTTGACTGACAAACTAGTACGCTACCTACTAGCCTACAGGGGCATACAGGGACAAAATATACTTTGATATAAATAAATCAAAATATAACAAAATCAAACAAAAAAATATCAGCCAATTATGGTCACATAGTTTGGTAGCGCAATGAATTCACAGTAAAGTCATTTCCCTCCTCATTTTCGAAGACATACGGGCCGATTACACCGCCTCATCATTAAAAGTACTATATAGTTATTTCGTGATAAGATTTACATCTGCATCTGGCCGTAAGCCTTAATCAGATGGTGGTCAAACCACTGGGAATGAAAAGCAATGTCATTCACGCCCTAGGAAGCCGAGGACTAATTCTAGCAACAGGTCTTTCCTAGTTGGAATTTCAGCGGTTGCAAATCAGGGCTGCACTACTCCTTGCCTTGTGAAGAGCTAGAGACTATCCAACTCCTGGTCCAGAACACATGACTAGCTTGCTCACTGGATCATTTACCCGTTGGTATTATTAAAGGCGAGATGATACGGCCCACTTCATAAGTTCATGCGGGAGCCACGAAACCACAACCACAACGATACTCCCGAAGGGACAATCTCAGTAATAGGTCAGAGAACAGCTAAAAGTCTAAAGAGACAATTAGCGGAACTCTGGGGCTTACTGATTCCCAGTATGGAGCTTCCAGTTGATACCATGCTTGCCTTCAGGGGACTGGGCTCCCTCATACCCCCAGCAGCACAAGTCAATATGGTCAAATATTCCATAAAGACCGATAAATGTGGCCCGTTGGAGGACTATATCGTTACATTTGTTTTTCGGTGACTGATTGTGTATTTTGTGGGCCCCATAAACGATAGTTTTGTTTGTGTACAAAACCGCCTAATTGAAAATGAGCCTCAGCATTAAAAATCATTTTATAATTCAGTTTTTCCAACAGCCAATTTTCAAACGTTTGATGGAAAAATGTATCGATCGGATTTTACTTTACAAATGTGAAGATATTAATACAAAATGTTGCACAAAGTAATAGCCAGTTGTTAGAAACGTTAGCGAATAGATGTTTCAGGCTTCCTCTCAACACTTTGCTGTACAACGGCTGTGTTTGCATCACTACAGACACTACGACCATACTGTTTTGGTCTTTTATGAGCGTCGAACTTAGCAATTAAATTACGCACAGCGGTCTCTGAATAAATTTGATTATTGTAAGAATTCTACGAAGTTATACAGTGACTTTTTTGCCACTATTATAGTAATTTCTACAATTAAAAATCTTTACTCAAAAGTGTAACGTTCTATGCATACAATTTCTAAGCAGCTCTTGACATTTAATACTTTGACAGACAATTTATTTCTTAACCTCAAGCCTCTTAAGTTAGCACTACTATGGCTGGTATGCAGCTTACCTGAATATATACGAACCTAACAACGAAACTGCCTGAACGCCAACACTGACTCACCAGCACAAACTACAAAGAGGCTTGAGAATGTTGCATTAGCATCGAAAGCGCTCGCCTTCGACTACAAACCAGCCAGTTAGGAAAGGAAATAGCACTATTAGTACTACTATAGTTAAGTTATTCAAAATATTAAACACTATTTACAACATTTTCCAAACTTATTTTTTATATAAATCCGACCGCAATAAAAAATTTATTTCTTAAGGTAATAAACAAATTTTGCTCCAATAAAACATACATTTGTATAACTGGTTAAATAATTTATTGCAATATGATGTGTTTTATCTTCTTTTTTGATTAAATACTTAACTGATTCAATTATAAGTTTAATAAGAGAACTGTTTAATTGTTTTTAAAATGAATTAATTGAATCAATAAATTTATTAAATTTCTATTTTAATTTAAATAAAACTTTTAATTGCTGCAAAAACTTCTTTTCTATAACTGAACATTTAATTTTTGCCACTTTTATGAAAAGTAACATTATGGAAATAATAACGCTTACACCTGCTTACAATTGAACAATTTTTTATACTTTTAAGTAAAGTATACAATTTTTTTTTACTTTATTTTATAATTTTCAGTAAAGTAAAAAAATTAATGTGTTCAAAAATAAAAGTTTTAAGAAAAAACCGTCACAATAATGATTTGGTTTTAAAAATTTATAAGTATAAATTTCTGCAACTGTGAAAATAATAATATTTAAAAAACTTAAAAATCTTATTTATAAAAAACCTTATGAAATATTTCGAAAATATTTGGTGTATTTACAATATATTGTGTAGTTATTTAGATTAATTCGTTAATTGAATACCCTCATATACGTGGTCACGGAAAGCAAAAACAAATAACACCAAGGCAATCTTCACGTTTATTAAGGAAAATGATAAATTTCACGAAATTTATTCCAGCCGCCACTCGCTCTAGTCTATTTTTGTTTTAATTATAAAAAAAAAGTTATAAACTAATCATGATTAATGATAATTATATTAAGATTAAGTATCCATTTATTTACACTCTTCTTCTATTTCTCCATTAACAATGTCATTATTATTTATTACGGTGATAACTTAAAATATACTTCCTACTTTTGCAGTCCTATTTTTCATCCCCCTTTCTTTCTTGTCACTCCCATTTTATTTTTTTTGTTTTGTTTATTGTGAAATTCTTTCCTAACAATTGTCATTAAGTGCGTGACCAAATTAAAAATTATATTCAAGTTTACTTTTGTCACAAATTTAAATCAGATAATTTATATATTTATTAGCATAAAACACACTTGGCGTTAAAAATGAAACAAAAGACAAAGAATAAAAGTAGAACGAAATAAAATAGTCATTTGGATGTAAACGCATGAAGAATTATAAATAGGAAATTATAACTTCGAAAAATATTGTGGTCTCATAAAAAATCTTAACTTTATAACTTACTGGTTATTAAAACGTACTAAACGTCTTGCAAATGAATAAGTTCTAGCTAATAACTTTTGAATGGAAGTCATTAGCGCTTTATTTTCCAATTTATAAATTGTATCAAAATTTTTTAAATTGATAGCTAGAGCTAGAAGGCAAATTCTGTAGCCAGCTAATGCTAATAATATGCTAGTTATAAAAGATAATTCTACAGTTTGCAGGTTTTTTTAAAACGAAAAGTCTGAGAAAGGTTCGCGTGCCTGAGTCGACCTGCTTTTAAAGCCCTAGATAAATGGGAATCCAAATACTTATCTGCTGCTGCGTTGCACTTGACATACTTTGTTGGTGTTATTGTCGGAAAAAGTCTTTTGTAAGGCTCTTGCGTTTTATTCTCTAATGGATGAATCGATTTTACTGTTAAGAACCTTCAGCAACTTTTTTTTTTTAATTCTCTTTTGGGCTAATAATTTCCCATAGAATAGATGTTTTCAAAGGGATAAAACATTGCACTGAATATAAGGTTGCCACGAAATTTCTGCTTCTGCAGAGCTTCTTCACTTTGAAAACTACAGAGTTTATTGCCAATAACAATTACAGCTGTTTCAACATGACTAATCACTGCTAGGCCGAGACATGTTTTAATGGACTCTCTTGCATTTTTTCCTGGTAAGGAATGCTTATGCAGCCTATGACCTGAATATTAGTACCTTTTCAACCACCAGGTAAGGCCAAGCATGTTACATCCCTTAATTCTGTTCCTTATATATGAAAATTGCAATTTATTTCATTCATAAACAATGGGTATGTTTTTGAAATTGAAATTCTGAAAAGCGTTTAACGAACTTCTTACACTTTTGTTTGTTTTCTGGTGAATTTCCAATCTCAGGTTCATGACAAATAATATGTAGCATACGGAACTTTCGTATTTGATTTTGGTGTTTTTTGAGATACCAAAAGTAAATTTTTACTAAAATGCAGCATCAAGTTCCGCTAGTATAATCTAGAAGTTTTTCCAGTCATTTAAATAGAAAAATAAATTAGTATAATTTTTTTTAATCTCCTTCCTCCTCTAAGGTTTTTTCTTCTGATATTCTCTGGTATATTCTTTTTCTATTCTTAATATTTGTAGATGTTTTTCTCCGTTTGAAATTTAAATTTTATTTTATTTCTCTTTTAAAGAACGTGTGTAAAACGGCAATTGTACTGTAAAATTTTGTTTTACAATTTTTTGATTACAATATCAAGAATTATTAATATTTTTAACCTTTATTTTCGCTATTCTCGTTCACGTTACTATTCCACAATGAAGTATACAAGTCTCATTTTGAGTATAATCGATATTTTTCCAACAGCTATTAATAATAATTATACGCAGACATGTGCAATTAGTTATCAAATTTTTAGGGCCAACTGAATTTTTATACTTTATTAACACGTGTATGTGTACCATGGCAAATCATTATGAATAGTTTTAGGCTTCAAATAATACTATGAAATTATTTGGATTTATTTCGGAAAATAGCGTTTAACTCGCACAATTCATGGGCACAAAGTTGTAATTAGCAATCAGACTCATTATGACCTTAATATGATGGTTGATAAACAAAATTGCCACATGTGGAATAAACCAAATCAATAATAACTAAAACGAGAACAGAATATGCACCGTATGTTGTGGCTTTCTAATAATGGTAGTGTCAGTGGTCCTTACATCCTTAAAAATGAAGCCGAGAATAGTGCATCATTTGACAATTTTTTTGTTCTAAGATAACATGGGCGAGATTTAGCTAAAATAAAGTACTACTAGCTGTCATAAGCCAAATATAAATCACCGGCTTTAAATTAATATTTGCGGGTTTAAGACTAAAAGGAAAATAGACTTGCGAAAGGGCGATTTGACATCATTCCATAAGTATCTGTGGGGCTTTAGGGGAGTGGTGGGAGAAGTCTTTGCTGTATTAAAATAAAGTGACAACAATTTATATCTTGGAATCCAACTTAGGGTGTTGTTATCGACATAACAAGTACTCATAATTGGACATAAAATATTAGATGCAAAGCTTGCCCAAATCCGAGATTTTGTGTTAATTTCACATATTAATTTTTCGGAACAAATTTCATTTTAATTTTCTAACAACTTAAAGTTCTATACCATTTAATGAATCCCCTTTATATGCACAAAATTTCACTTGTTTTTTTTTTTTATTATTTTATTAGCAATAACAAAATCTGAAAAGAAATAAAGCTAAAAAAATCTAAAATAAATAAAATTGCAAATTAGTGACTTTGGTTTTGACTTGAAGTCTATTAATGTCTATGCTGTGATACGCCAAATAAACTTTCTATGAAAGTTAATGTAAAGTGATTTAATTGCGGTGGGATGTTTATAAACAAACCGATAATTTTTTTTGCAGTTAGTAATAATTATAGTCTTTGAATCAGAAATTGTATATGTTTTTGTTTTTTGCTTTATCGACCCCCCATTTAAAAGAATAAAAGAAAATATTTTTTTTCTTGCAAAACAAACAAACGAATTATAAAAAAGCAGTTAAATTGCTTAATGTTTTCTTTTTTCTTTCCTAAAGTTTTCACAATATGTCGCTCTCCTAAATTTATATTTGTTCACAAAGAAAATCATATAAATTTTTTTGCAAATCAGGCAAGCGTTAAATTGTCATTTCATTTCTAATGTAACGCATCATAAGAAATAAAATCAATTTGTTTGCAAGAAGCCTAAAAGAGATATATGTGAGCGCTGCTAAAAACAACCTAAATGATACAAATAAATAAAATCATTCTCTAAAAACATTATGAAATTTTAGTCATTTAGATAAAATTTATGAGATGACTGTGATGTAGAAAGAACAGAATATATACCGACATTTTAAGTTTAAAATTTTTGGGTTTCAAATAATGTTTTTTATGTGTCTGGTGTTTTACAGATGTTCAAAAATGTATGTTAACATGTTAGAGGACGTTAAAAATTTTAGGAAGCTGCAAAATTATGTTTGAAACTTGCTTTATGTCCGAAATCTGATTAGAAATATATTAGCAGAGTAGTCACAATGACTTGTTTTATTCGTTAAAAACAATGAACCGATTTATATGACCTTCCTAGGTAAATGGTATACACGGAAAAAAGTTAACTTGTTTTATTCGAACTCAGTTTTATTCTAACTTTTTTTATTTTTATTGAATATCCACTAATCTTTTAAACGGTCTTTTAAATTAAACTTTAACGATTTATTTTTTCAATATTTCGCTTTCCTGTGGAAAAAATTTTTTTTTCTTTTCAAATTGTTATAGTTTTTTGTTTTTGTAAAATATAAAAAATAATTTCCTGAAGAAGTTTTCCACAGGAAAGCAAAATATTGAAAAAATAAATCGTTAAAATTTAATGTAAAAGACCGTTTAAAAGATTAGTACATATTTATTTAAAATAATATGAAATACCTAATGAATTAATTGGTTATCATTTTTAAATATAAGCTTGTAAAAATAAATGATTAAAAATTGGTTTCTAACTTTCAATGTTCTGGCATTCATGTTGTTTTTCGTAACTACGAATGAATGATTAATGTTCGCGAATGTGTTAAATAGTTGCTACTTTCTCTAATTACTCTGTTGCTGCAAGAATAAAAACTAATTGATAAAGTTATATGATTTATTAAAATTAAACTTGCCACTCTCTTGCAGCACATTCTGTTATCATAGCCATAGTCTTTTACATTAGTGATGACGAATCGAAACTTCGATTTTTCAAAATTTTCCATCTATACTAAACAAATAGCACGAGAGAATGAAAGATTTAATATTGATTTAAAATATTAAAAAGACTTTGTAAAATTAAATTTTTATCTGCCCTAATTAATCAGAAATTTTTCCCTGATTCTAAAAAATGAAAGCACATGGATATTGAGGAGATTATTAAATGAAACTCCGCTTCGAGGAGATTTGAAAAACATAATCACATCTTTTTAATCCGTAAGCATCTATAATTTTGGCTTTATTTTACTAATAGAGTCACACCCTGTAAAAAGTGCACAACCGTACTTAACCCACGAATAAAATAATATTGAGCACTTAGGACTTAGTTGCCTTACATTTAGTGTATATAGTGCAGTGATGACCCAAGACACCTCAGTTTTGTGTCCTAGTAAAACTGTTATTGATTCTTATTCAGAGGTTTTTGACAGTATTTATAATAGTCATTTTTTTCTCCATGTATTTATAACATCAACATGATTAATAGTTTTATTCTGAATTATAATACACTTTGACTTCAGAGATTAGAGGCAAAGTTCATTTGAAACTGCCTAGCAATAAATATTACTAAGATCCTCATTTATGACTGGGCTGTTTACAGCTGCATACGGCTGCGGACATATGAATTTTGAAGTGCCAAAGCTGTTAAGGTAAATCGTTTGCATAAATAGCAGAAAGAAGAAATCCAAGGATTGATCCTTGAAGAACTTCCCCACATAAGTATTACACCGAAAATTAAAGATTGCTTAACGGCATACACTGCCTACGATTACAGAGGTACGAAGATAATAGTCACTTGGAAGTTAAAAAATTATCATAATTTCATGCATAGAGTGCAATCATCAAGCGTGTGAAAGGCCATAGTGTGATCAAAAAGTCTCAAAAAATTTGTTTATTTTTCCTGCAACAAGTTTATTTTCAGTTATATCCAATAAAGCAAAAACACAGCCGTAGTTTTGACGTAGGCCAAATTGTCAAACAATAGAGTCTTATTTTTAAAATAAGATGACATTTCACTATGAAGATCTTTTCAAATAATTTAATAAATCACACCAGATGTCAAGTGGCCTGAATGCTGAGTCATTTTTAGAAATTGGCATAAACTTTACGTTATACAAATATTGTTTTTTGTTTACTTTATGTTCAATCATTAATTCAGTGCTAATATTTGATTAAAAGGATCCTTATGGCGTATAAAGTGGCACTACATACTGCTGGTATTTTATTTTATCTGCTTTCTTTTCAAATTTTAATTAAAATTATGGCTTACTGACCTTTTTTATTATTTTATTATTTTTTTCACAACAGGTTTTTGTATAAAAATCTGTGTAAATTTTATTTTTATTAAAAAAAAAATTTTATAAAAATCTTGCGCTTGAAAAATCTATTATTAAAAAAAAAATTGTAAAAAATTTTTATTTTCAATGAATTCAGAAATTAAAATATGCACGAACTTAAGCCGAATTAATACTAATGATATGTTATTAAACAATATTTTCTATCTTCTTATGTAAAATACTAATATCACCATTTAAGAAATATTCTATTCTTACAATTAAATAATTTTAATAAATTCAAATAATAAACTTGTATGACTTTATGATGGCTATCTCCTTAATAACATTTATTACGAAGGTCGAACTACGTTAAGCAGAGTACAGTTGCTTGAAAGTTTAAATGTATTGAACATCACCACTGATAATTGTTATTATCAGTTCTAAGATTATAAAATGAAATGATAAAATGCTTTGATTCTTTATATGTTAAAAACAAAGTTAGAAGAAATAGCCAGCCACATAAATCACAAAATTTAATAGTGTAGCATATTGCAAGGTCTAGTGCAAATAAATTTTTACACAACTACACAACATAAAAAACCAATAAGACGGTAGATTATTAATAGTGAAATATAAATACACATTCAAACATGTGCACAAACATACAGCTATACATACCAACATAGGTATATACAAAAGTATATATGTATATTGAGACATTTGAACAAGGGCAATCTGGAATACTTGGTTTTTTTTGTTTTTTGTTTATAACTATAAACTTTCCCTAATAAATGTGGAAATATCACATAAAAATAAGCAATAATAAAGAGACAAAAGGTCATTTTAAACAATAAAAATTCTCAATAAATATTTATAAGAAGAAAAAAAAAAACATCAACAGACAAACAACAATCAATAAAAAAAAGAAAGTTTTCTTGTATTTTTATTGCTGTTTGTTAACTTTTTCAATATTAGTAAAGTCTGCTGCTGCTATCACTAATAGTTATTTTAGTACATGTATATAATATTTATTTATGAACTGTTTTTAACTTAAACGCTCTAGCCAGGATTTTTTTGGGATTAAAACAATTAAATAAATTAAATTATACTTATTTGTTTATCCTGAAGATGCCAACCAATGGTTTGGCGAAATATTGAAATAATATAATAAATAAAGTTTAAACATTTTTTATTAAATAAACACCTAAGTGCTTAATAATAAAAAACTAATAATTATAAATTAAATTAATATATTAAATTCTTTTTATACCTAAGCATTTATAGCTTCTCAGAGTGATTAAAGAAATGATTTTTTAAGATATATTCCTTTTTCTTTTTAAATTTAAAATATTATTTATTAAAACTTTGAAATGGGTTATAAAAAACTTATATTTCCTATTTATAATATTTAAATTCTCTGCTAAAAAATTAAATAAATAAAGAAAACTCTCCTATACATACATATATACAATGATTAGCTAACTTTTTATTGTATTTTTAATGCTTCCTTTCTGATTTGTTAACGGCCTTAGAAAGTATTTTTATTTGAAAACATTTTACCACCAGCCTGTGTCAATTTAAAAATCTCATTCATTCTCCTCTCTTTTATTTTTATTGTATTAAGCTAATACATTGTTATTTCAACAGAAAAATAAAACAGAAAAAAAAAATTTAAAAAATGATTAATGCTGTCAATTGTTAATGGCAAGATTTTAATAGTCTGTCACATACAGTTAAGCTGTCTGTGTTTTCGAAGGCAAAGTAATATGCGTATTTTATAATCAAGGATAATATAATAAAATAAAAAGAAGATATTATTTTCGAAATATATATTTTCATTTATCTTTTTCTTTTCTTTTCAGAGCCAGTCACAGAGGTGATTGGGGGGCCAGAGTTACATATAAATAAGGGATCAACTATAAATTTAACATGTATTGTAAAATTTGCTCCAGAGCCTCCTCCTACAGTTATATGGTCACACAATAGACAGGTAAGCTGATTGAAATCTTGATGATTTATTTGAAATAAAAAGAGTTGAGAAAGAATTGCTTTTATAATGCAAAACAGATTTTCAAATAGGTACCTGCAAGTGTTATAAAACACACAAACATTATAAAGTTACACACTGAATCGAAAATATATCTAAATATGCTAAAATATAGAATTGAAGAAAAGTAAATACAGATGATTTCTGTAACCAATAAAATCTTACGAAAATTTGTTCTACAGAAGAAATTTTATCAATATCACTGAATTTTCTTTTTTTAAGTTCACAGTGATAGATAGAAGATTTTCTGAAAATTTTAATAAAAATTGCTTAAAATTGATAATTACATTAGCTTTTGGTTAATAAGTTTTAATTAAATTTATTTAAGTAATCTATAATTATTCGGAATCATTATCAATATAAGCAGCAATTTTATTCGTGCTTGATTCCTTTTCAAATAAATATTAAGTGATATTCTCACAAAATATTTATTACAAAACAATTTTCATAAAATGTTCTTTTTTAATGAAAATTGTTTTGTAATAAATATTTTGTGAGAATATCACTTAATATTTATTTGAAAAGGAATCAAGCACGAATAAAATTGCTGCTTATATTAAATTTATTTATTATCTTTTCAAAACAAAAATCAATGACTTCTGAAAAATCGATTTTAACGGCGGTCAAGGTTAAGAGACTTTAAATGAAATAATTTTATGCCATGAATTTGAAATATTTTTTTAAATTAAATTGTAAAAATTTAGAAATGTTTTTACTTATTTTTAAAATTTAGAAAATAACTAAAAAAAATTTAATTATTGTCAAAATTCAAGGGCTTTAAAATTTATTTTATCAGATTTTTCTGTCTAATATTTTTTTTTAAACAGCATAAGTTTAATGCAATTTCTTTAATTTTTACAGGAATTCACTTGGTTTTGAAACTTATTTAACTCAAAAAAATTTCTTTTTTTTTATTTTATATTAAATTGTATTAAACAGCAGAATTTTATATAAAAATATTTATAAAACTTTTATTTTTATTCGACCTTTTTTTTAAATTTAATTAAATATGAAATAATCTTTTAACGGTCTTTTAAATAATTTAACGATTTTATTTTTCTCAATATTTCGCTTTCCTATGGAAAGCTTCTTCAGGAAATTATTTTTTATATTTTCAAAAACAAAAATTATAACAATTTGAAAAGAAAAAATTTTTGAAAAACATTTGACAAAACATATAAAATAATTTTCTTTATACATACAAACATCAAAAGAAAATTATTTTATATGTTTTGTCAAATGTTTTTCAAAAATTTTTTCTTTTCAAATTGTTATAATTTTTGTTTTTGAAAATATAAAAAATAATTTCCTGAAGAAGCTTTCCACAGGAAAGCGAAATATTAAGAAAAATAAAATCGTTAAGTTATTTAAAAGACCGTTAAAAGATTATTTCATATTTAATTAATATTTATAAAATTTATTATTTTCTGCCCGATATTTTATCACACGTTTGGGTGATATCATTAGGAACAACTATTAAAAATGTAAAAAAAAACCTCAAACCTTTTTTTTTGTTACTTGAAAAACTTTTCTATACATTTTTATATCTTATTCCTGATGATGCTACCCAATAGTGTGGCGAAATATCGAATATACAAATAAAGTGTACAAAAATTTGTTCATTTATATCTTTTGCTTAAAAAAATAATTACAAAATAATAAACAAAAATTATAATTAAAATGAATTGGTTTCAATTTCTTCTGTGTTATTTTTATACAGTTTTAAGTCACTTGCAGTTCATTAATTTTATTTCATATAATTTTTTTTAGTTACTAACACCATAATTGTTTAATAATGTAAATTTAAGAGATTATTTACATCATTAAAATATTTCAACTAAAGTGACAAACAAAATGGATCATAAGCAAACAGAAAATTAATATAAATCGATTTACTTCTGTAAAATTCCTTCAATTCTACATATCTGTATTGTAAATAAATAAATACTTCTAGGAAAATACGAAAAAAAGTTTTGTCAAATCGACGAAAAAGTTATTTACTTAAACATTCTTTTGTTTTTTTCTTTGATTTGCTCTACAGTTTCAATTACGTTCTAGTTAATTATATAATTATAATTTCTTATTTATTAATTATTAGTTTTTATTAAGAAAATACTATTTTACACGATTTGATTACAATTTTATTTTTAATTTCTAATGTTAAATTTTAACAAAAAATCTTTTTATTTTATTTTTTTCTACAAAATTTCGTTCAGTGTACCTGTGGCTGAAAATCATATATCTTTTTAATATCAAAATGTTGCAACTTTTCAATACAATAAACCTGATAGTTTAAAATATCTGTGATTCGCCTTTATAAAAGGTTTTTCAACAAAATGTTTGTTTTCGAAAACAAAATAAAGCAAAAAATTTACATTGCGATGATTAAACTTTTTATTGAATTACGAAGAGAAAAGTTCGGCCATTATGGCGAATCTATTTCGTTAATCACATTACGGATTTTGATATTTTAAGGCTGTAATGGATTCTATTGGCTCCGGAGAGACTCTACCCTTAACTTAGCTCCACAAAAATAATCCAGTGGTGTTAAATCCTACGGTCTGGTTGGCCACTTAACTGCTGATTGTCGTGAAACTATGCGACCGGGAAATTTAATTTGCAATAAATTTATCATTTCATGGACTGTTGAAACTACATGCCAGTGATATCCACGATGTCAATAATATGCCAAAGTTGAGTTGGTAACATCTTGCGATAACGTGAACCATTGACCGTTACCGTATTTCCAGCCAGAATGGCTCAATCACTTCTCTAAACCGCATCGCGCACCGTACAGTGCCACGCTGGGCTGCTCAATAACCGCTCCATGATTTTTATAAACCCAAATGCAGCAATTTGTTTGTTGATTTTTTCAGCAAAACTAACCGGCTGTTCCTGAATGAATTTAGCGAATTTATGGCAATGTGAATGGTCGACCGGCTTTAATTCCTGCACCAGTTGAATCTTGTAAAACTTCAAGGTCAAATCCTTACGCAATATTCGCCATGTGGTGATTTTGGATAACCCCAGTTGTTGTAAACGTCGAGGAATTGACAAATTTGTATCTGCTTCAATAGTGTGGCTCACGGCTGCGATTTTTTTAATTAAACGACCCAAACGAGTATGCGTTGGTGTTTGCACATTTTCTATAGAGCCTGTCGATTCAAATTTAAGGACCAAATACTTAATAATCGTTTCTAAAGCATGATTGTATTGTCTCAAAAAATCACGATTTTTTTTCAAATATAACTCTAATATAACCACAATCCACAATAGTGGATTTCAATTATTTAAATGCGATTTTCGTGGGAAATTGAATTCATTGTCACAATTGTCAATGCATCTACTACGAGTACGTTAAAAAACTGAATTTAAAAAAAAACATGGTGTTGCCACAATTGCAAAACCCTATATTTTATGCTAAAACTTTAATGTTTTTCTGCAACTTTTTGCGTTTCATTAATGTTTAGCTATTGGCTAATTATATCAATATTTACCACAGTGTGAAGACCATTAAAAAATAAATGAAATTTTATCAATAGCAAAGTGTTATTGTAATTTTTCGTTATTGTTAAAACCTAAAAATCCCTTTGAATTTACATATATGTAAATTCAAATATAAAGGCAATTTGTTGCACGTCTTAAGGATTATCATAAAATTACTCTATTAAAGGCATGAGGCACTTTCCTAAAAATTTTTTTTATTTTATTTTCTACTTTCCTTTTCAACAAAATAAAAATATGTAAAGCAGACGACCATCATTTATTTAAAATGTTTTTGTTAACCAAATGAGACACATAATATATGCGTGCTTAAGGGATAGACAGTCAAAAGAAATGTTAAAATAAAACATTATTCATAAGAAAACTAAAATGACAAAAAAATATAAACTAGCTTACTAAACAAATAACAGTGATTAAATTTATGATAAGGGTCACTTATTTTTATCTCCTTTTTGTCTCAACATATATTCATCATATTACTTAATTCTATCTAATGAAATCATTTCAGTAAATAAATAAAGAATTTTGAAGAAAAGAACACATAAACAAAAACTTTTAAATAATTACAAGCCATAAAAATATAGTTTTTTTTTTAAATAATAATAATAATACCAAAAGAATATGTCACACAGAATTACTCTTAAAAGAAACAATTCAGTTTAACATCTTTTCAGTAGAGGAAAGAAACTTTTATATCAAGAAGCTGGATACAAGTGTATTTTTTGTATTTGTAGCAATAATAATGTGAGCATTTTACAGTGAGTACATGTGACCAGTGTACATCGATTTCTTGTAAAAAGTGAAAATTGAACAATTTTCGAGTTGACTCTCTTTAGCACCAGTGAGATATTTGAATTTGAATTTTGAAGTCAGTATGTCAAAAATGATTTTGCACAACAAAAGAATAGTATTTATTTTCTGTGTTATTACAAAAACTAGTACAGTTCTCGACAGGTAAACAGTAACGGTACCAGAAACAGTATTATAATTATATTTTTATTTCAATTAAATTCAGGTCTCTACTTTATTGGCGGCCCGAAAAGAGTAGAGTAAAAAAGGGCACTTAGGTTCCCTGAAAGTGCCAGCTTTACCAGACTCCGACTGCCGAAAGAAAATGCTCTTTTTCTGCAGATGAAGGTGCTATACAGTCCATTCTTTATCATTGTCGTAGCATCGTCTGCAAAACCTTTACAAGAAAGATGCAATCTTCTAGCCCAGCTTCCAGTATAACGAGTGGTCTGCAGTAGACTTTTAATTTTTTCACGCACATACTTCGTTCACGCGTATACTAAAGGAACTCTACATCGTTAATTTAAAATCTAAGTTTCTTTTGAAGTCAAATATATAAATTTGTTTAGACATTTGCAGTACTTGAATAGTCCACTATACTTAGTCGCCGCATATACTGTAAGATCGGCTTTGAATTTGTTATATTTTTAAATTTTTAGTCTTTGCCTTTTTATTTATTTTTTAAGTCTATATTACGGATTTTATATTCAACCACATTAGATGGGTCTTTAAAATTTTCACAGAAAGTGTGCTCGCTATTATAATTCGATAGAATATAAAAGTAAAACAAAAATAATAATAAAAGTAGTTGACCTTTTCAATATTTTATAAATAATTTTTTTAACAAGTTCTATGTATAAAAATTAAATAAATTTTATTTTTAAAGTTCGCCCCACTATTGTGTGGCATATTCAGAAAGAGAAAAATGTATAAACAATTCTTCTAAACAATCAGTAATAATACCTATTAAATATAATATAAAGACCTGGTGCTTAAAAGTGTATTTATAAAATTAAAACTAAGACGTTGCCCGAAGAGTAGACCTAAATTTGAATTATTTTAATACCGATGGGAATTAAACTTATGATACTTTGTATTAACAAACACTTTTACCAATGCGATTACAGCGGTTGCTCAATATTTTTTTATTATACTCAAACACAACATGCTTTGTAGGTAATGGATTACTAAATTATTCGGCTTTATTTACCACAAAAATTATTTCAGAGGTTTGAATAAACTTGTTTTAATAAAATCATTTTAAATAATTTTTTTGTGGCGGCTCATATCACTGCTCATATTTCCCCCTCGGGGACACATTGATATGTTTTGACCGAATCTCACCGTCATTACATGTGTCACCGGGGATAAAAGGGAGCCCCAGTCCCCTAAAAGGCTAGCAAAAGCCAACTGGAAAATTCCACGGAAATCAGTAAAGCCCCAGAGTTTAGCTTTTTAGCCTCTTAGCTGTTTTCTGACTGATTATTAAGGTTGATCCTTCCAGAGTATCATGGTGGCTGTGGTTTCGAGGTCCTCATTTGAGTTGTGTTGCTCAGATCATTC
Organism: Trichopoda pennipes; assembly: GCA_030448955.1. Lineage (NCBI taxonomy): Eukaryota > Metazoa > Arthropoda > Insecta > Diptera > Tachinidae > Trichopoda > Trichopoda pennipes. Next base: position 13,881,656 of record JASKUP010000023.1, read on the forward strand.
ACAATGAACACAACGAATGGTCCAGGTTCAGTGAGCATGATTGCTGTTGTGTTTTAAATTTTATTACGCTTCCAGGAGTTTGATTGTCTCCAACTCTTCAGCAAGGAGTAGGGGCGTTGTCTTGCACCGAGGTCTTGAAGTTGCAACTAGGAGTGACTGGAGGATAGAAATTTCCGAAGGCTTTCTCTGGCGAGAGTGACGGCACATTGCATCCACAGTGGTATGATCCACCGTCAGGTTATGGCTTATACAGCTAGGTACTGATGTAAATACTATCACGCATAACTGCTCATATTTATAGGTAGATTTTCAGTTATACTTGAATAGCATGAAAAGATATTTAGGGCTATAGATATACTTGAGTTTAACATGTCTAAATAATATTTATTTTTGCGCACTGAAAATTATATTATTAAATTTTAACTTTCTTGAGCCCACTACTCTGTTAGGCTTTGTGAAACTAAATTCAAGTTAGAGATAAAATAAATTTTAAGAAATAAAATATAAATAAAAAATTATAACAATTGCATAGTATTGTCTGCATTAGGTACTGCATAAAAGCTAATTTTTTATATTACAGCTGCAGTATTTTAAAATAAGTCATATAATAAATAGAACATGCCAGCTGTAGCTTAAAGGAATTATTATTGTTCTTATTTTTTTATTATTATTTTTATTTTGCATAATCTGAAGCAAATTTTTTCAAGTGTATTTTAATGGCTTTAAAGAAAAATATAGTTAAGAAAACTTATATTAAACAAAATAATTTATTTATTTATTTTTCTTTGTTGAAAGGTTTAAAATTGTTAAATTATTTTCATTGTAAGAAACAATTTTTGTCATACTGAACTGTTTTTTTACTGTTTGTTTTTTTACTTGCCTTCACATACATACATATGTATATTATTTTTAAATCAAAAATAAAATTTACATAATATTATCACAAATATGACTTGAATTGCGGATCATAAAAATACACACATGTGTAGTTTTCTTTTATTCAAAACAAATGCAAATTTTTGTGTTGTTGTTTGTGCTAAAAATATCTTTTGCAAATAATTTTATTTTTGTAAAATTTTAACTTAATAAAGCTGATATTTCTTATTTTTATCTCTTCTCTTCCTTTTTTTCTCGCTTCCTTAATGGCCACTTAAATTTTATTTTTTTATTTTTTGCGGCTGCCTTATTGGCTGATTGTGGAATTTTATAAAAATCAGGTCATAAATTTCGATTCACCTCGTGGCGGCATATCGTTAGTGACGGAAAAAGGCGTTTTAACCACAAGTCGTTTATTGGTACAAAAGGCAATACAACAAGATTCTGGCCTTTATACATGTACGCCTTCGAACGCAAATCCAACATCTGTTAGAGTACATATCGTGGATGGTAAGTTATTTATTTTAAATATTTTTTATAAATTATTTTTTAAGTCTTGTTGTTTCTTTTACATATTATTATATTCTTATAAAATTTTATTTAATCAATATTTTTTTTATTCTAAGAGAACTTTAATGTTTAATGTATGCACTCAAATAAACAATTGTAACCGAGATTAAAAATGAGGCTCATTTGTACTTTTGTTTTCTTTTTAAATACATATTGTGGCTTTAACAACCTATCGCTACTGAAGCGATCTATTTTTTATTAGAAGACTGTGCTTATATAGGATTTTTCAATATGGCAACACCAACAACATGATGGTTTTGACATTTAGTTATTTACCGTATTCGTGGTAGATGCATTGATAACACTGAACAACAAAGTTTTTGTTTCGGGGTTGAAATTTGCTGATTTTAATGTATTTCCACGTGTTAAAACCGAAAATGATCATAAAAATTATATATTAGCTCTTGTTTTCAAAAAATCGTATCATTATATTATATATATATTGAGTTTTCAACAAATGAAATATTTCATCACCAATAGTTGGTACACTTGCTTGTTTACATAATTTCCCTATCTTATGAAGAAAAGAGGAACGGTTAAATACCCTAATCTCCCATCTGCTTTTCGGCCTGTACCACACTCAGACACTTTGCCAGTCCCTTCTCCACCCCAAAACTATGAAATTTTAGGGGAAGGTGATAAAGTCTGTGTAGAAGAAACAACCCATTCTTCTACATCTTATGACCCTGCTTTTCAGGTAAGCGATATGTCTAGTGATCTCAACAGAATTAGTCAAGCAGAGTTGAGTGACTTTGTAAGAGATCTTGGCTTGTCTAAGGAAAAGGCTGAGCTTTTAGGGTCAAGACTACAACAGTGGAATCTTCTGAAATATCTCAGTAGAGACAGCGTCAAAAAGATTTGCTTCCTTTTTTTGAGAAGAAAGAAAACCTCGTAGTTTGTTTTGATGTTTATGATTTTATGAACTGCTTGAATTTAGATCACACTCCATCTAAATGAAGACTGTTTACAGACTCTTCAAAACTAAGCTTAAAAGATGTACTTTTGCATAATGGAAATCAGCTACCTACCATTCCTATTGGTCATGCAGTTCACATGAAGAAAACTTATATAAATATGAAAACACTTCTCCAATCAATCAAACATGAACAACACAAGTGGCAAATCTGTGGTGATCTGAAAGTCATTGCTATACTTCTAGGAATGCAATTAGGGTTCACCAAGTACTGTTGTTTTTTGTGTCTGTGGGACAGTCGGGATAGAAAATCTCACTATAAAAAAGTGAACTGGCCTACACGAGATCTAAACCCTAAAGAGAAAAATGTAGTTGACGAGCCTCTTGTAGATCCCAAGCATGTTCTCCTTCCCCCATTACATATTAAGTTGGGACTAATGAAAAACGTTATCAAGGCCATGGACCAGGAAGGACAAGCTTTTAAGTACTTGAGAGCAAAGTTTCCCAGGTTAAGTGATGCAAAAGTCAAGGAAGGCATCTTTATTGGGCCTTAAATCTGTAAAATCGTAAATGATCCTGCTTTTGACATGATTTTAACAGGAAATGAAAAAGAGCATGGAAAGCCTTTAAGGGCATTGTTTAAAGAGCTTCTCAAAAACCAGAGCTAAGAAAAATCTTTCATTGTGATTTTCGTTTTTATCACCCCAAAATTTGTAGAAATTGACTAACTTAGTGTACGAAACATTCAAAAAATATTTTTTTATTGTGCAGTGCAATTGTTACAATGAATTCAAATTCGTACGAAAATCGCATTAAAATATTTAAAATCCACTATAAAAGCAGAGGTTGTGTTAAAGTTATATTTCGTAAAATTCGTGATATTTTCGGACAACATAATTGCCCTTCTGAGACCACTATTAAGTATTCGTTCGTTAAATTTTAGTCGACAGGGTCGACACAAAATGTGCACACACCAACGCGATTTTAACCAGATCATTCAACTGAAAACATCGCAGCCGTGAACAACACTGTTGAAGCAGATCCAAATTTGTCAAATCCTCGACGTTTTTAACAATTGGGGTTATCCATTTTGCTTAAGAATATGACTTTTAAGCCTTACAAGGTTTAACTGGTGCAGGAATTGAAGAAGCCGAACTACCGACATCGCGGTAGATTCGTTCAATTCAGAAAAAATCATGTAGCCCATTTTCATTTGCCAGGCTATACAAACAAGCAAAATTGCCACATTTGGGCTTCTGAAAATCCTAGAGTAATTATTGAGAAGCATAATTGGGCCATTTTTGTTTTCGAAGATGAAACTGTAAATGCGGCAACGGTCAATGGATCACGCTATCGCGAGATGCTAACACATCAATTTTGGCCGATTATTGTCGACGTCTATATCACTGATATATGGTTTCAAAAGGACGGTGCCACATGTTCCACAGCCAAATTTCCCAATCGCATAATTTCACGGCAGCAGTTAAGGGGGTAGCCAGGTGGTGTGATTACTGGATTATTTTTTGTGGGATTGTGTTAAGGACAGATTCTATACGGCGCCAATCAATTCGATTTCAGCATTAAAATTCAAAATCCGTTATGTGATTAACGAAATAGGACTGCCATTTTTATTAAACCCTGTGATGAAAGAATCGATATATGTCAGCGTGGTCGTGGTGGGCATTTGTAAGATATCATTTTTCATTCACAATTACCGAACTTTTCTCTATGCAACACAATAAAAACTTGAATAATCTTAATATAAATTTTTTGCTTTATTTTTTTTTAGAGAACAAATTTCTTGCTGAATAACTCTTTATTCACAAAAAAGAATGTCCCCGTATAACATACGTGATGCTAATGTATATTTTTAGCAACAGCAGGGAGCAGGAACTTAAATTGTTCACAATTAACAAAACAAAAAACTTCAAAATAAAAAGGGGTCGCTATAGGTGCTATAACATTACATTACATACAATATTAACATAATTATTATTATATTTTAAATGTTTATAGGCACACAGTAAACGGAAACCTAGTAATTTGTCTTAGAAGTATTGCAATGTTACATAAATGGTTATACCTCTCAAAGTTGGTTAAATTCAAGTTTTATTACTTATGCGTCGACCCCATTGGTAGCTATCTCTTTTGAGATGACTTTTTTTATTTAAGTCAGCTTAAATTGTGGGGTTCTAAATTTAAATTTTTTATGATTTCAAAGCTTAATATAAAAACGTTGTTAACTTACAAAATTTTCATAATTCGAGATGAAACGATACTTGGATAATAACAAATGCAATTATACCACGTGTTTGCCATTCACCGATGGGATTTGATCTCATTCATATGGCTGCCTTAATAGATTTGTAAAATTTAAATTTTAAAATTTGCGCGTTAATAATAATAACTTTTTAATTAAATATAACAAATAAACAATTATTAATTAAATATGAACTTAAGCCATGCTAAAATTTTATATATTTTTTTGTTATTTAATTTAACTCTGTTGAAATTTTTGGAAACAACTTAAATAAAAGATGGGCTTAGCGGGTCAAACAAATTATATAAATTACTTTTGCTGCACACTGTTTTTGTATTTAAACACAATAAAACACACCTTAGCTTGCTTAGAAGTATAAAAAGTGGAGTCATTAAGAATAAATCACTGAAAACTACCTTTAATGAAAGATATTTTCTTAAAAATCGGTACACATTTTGGATTTTTAAAGTTATTTTCTGTTGAAATTTATGGTTCGAAATCTCTAATTTTTATATTAAATTTTTAGTTTCTTCAATATATATTTTATAAAAGAATATTATTAACAAATAAAATAAATATTTTCATAAAAATGCAAAAGTATTTGTGAAGTATGTTAAATTTATTAACCCACACAATGTAAATCTCATTTGGTTGTTAAAATGCTTGAATGAGGTCTTGTATGGTTGCATGATTATGTGTGTTATTTTTTAAATGATGTCAGTTCCAATATATATTTTCTTTACTTGGGCATTTTTCATATTTTTTTTGTATTATATTTTTTTTAGGAACAATATTTATGGCAGTTGATTAGGATTTCATTTTGTGTTTCAAATTTATTACATTAAAGTATTTTGAAGAGCATAGATTTTATAATGTGGCCACATATGGAAATAATGGCGATTAGTGTACAACAGCCACAGGCATACTATTGAAATATAAACAAGTTGAATGAAAATTGTGTTATTGGCATGTTAGTGGTTGATAATAATATGTAACCTAAAATATTCTTATCCTTAAAATCATTAACCTTAATAAAGGAAAACTTGCACAGCTTGTGGGTCATTAAAGTTGTCATATTTAAATGAGTGCTTAAGGTGTAAGGAAATTAAGTGATAACTCTGTTTTAGGAATTTAGTTAAAGGACGTTCAATAAACTTTATAGTCAGTATAATAGATTTAAAGTTAATCAAGAAAGCATTTAGAAGATTAAAGTAAACTTAAAATAAATTTTCAATGGTGACAGTATTTTGTATCTGATTTAAAATACATAATTTTACATTGCCTGCTGATAAAACGTTGAAAACCTGTCATTTAAAGAATCCTATTTGTAGCTTTTTCCACATTGTCTTGCAGGTGTTATCCGCTGGCAATCTGGCTCCCTGGGGAATACAGGTAGAGAACATAGTTAAAATTATAACCACTCAAACTAGAACTAATTAATGAGCGCTGTGGAATACAGTAATTCTAACTCAGCCAAAGAAACTAGATCAATTGTGCTGCACTATTCGTTTTAGAACTAAGTTTAGAACTATCGATATGGTTTAAAAACCACTTTAAATTGTTCAGTTGCAGCAGGTGCTTCATATTCTCAAGTTCCAAAACTTTTATTTGTCTACTAATAATTTCAAAGTGTTTCTAGTGGAAGTACAACCACATGTGTCGAGCCTTTAATTTATTGCTTATTCGTACATAATTTCGAAATAAAATTGTCACTAATTGTCACAAAGTTTTGCGATGCACGCTAAAACAACAAAGAGCAAAATTAAAAATTAGAATATATTTTCGTAATTTTTAGAATATTTTACATACATATAATTTACTCTATTAAAGAAAAATGAAAATAATATAAGATAATTCTAAAATTTTTTTTTCGAGGGTTATTCTTGCTATATTTATTTTTTCTTAGTAGCAAAACAAATAATTTGTTTCTTATAATTAAACAGAATTTAATAAATAAATAAATATGGTTTTCGATTAGGTCATATATTTTAAGATTAAAATAATGCTACGAACATCTTAAAAATTTAATTTTTTTAAACAAAAGATTTTTATATAAATAATTTTTAATAAATTTAAATTTTATTTTCAATATTTGACCACACCATTGGCTGACGTCTTCCGCAGCAGCAAAAAATAAAATTTATTAGAAATTATTTTATAAAGGTTTTTTCAATAAGAAGTTTGTTTTCTAAAAACAATAAATTTAGATTACGATGATCCAAATTTTTATTGTATTATGAAATAAAAATTTCGGCAATTATGAATGAAAAATGATATCTGGCAAATGTCCATCACGACCACGCTGACAAATATTGATTTTTTTGTCAAAGTTTTTAATTAGTTTTAGGCAAAATGACGATCCTATTCCGTTACCGACCTCACGGATTTTGAATTTTAAGGCTGAAATAGATTTGATTGGCCCGTATAGACTCTGTCGTTAACGCAGCCCTGCGAAAAATCATCCAGTGGCGTTAAATCACATAATTGTCGTGAAATTATGCGATCAGGAAATTTGTTTTGGTGCCCTGTAGACTAGTAGGTAGTGTACTAGCTTGTCAGCCTGGGTGTTGTGGGTTCGATTCCCAATGAACACCTTTTTCACTACAAACATAAAAATTGTCTGCCGGTAGGGCTGCTCAGCGATGAAGGCATAGTCACTGGTCGCTGTGCTGTCTTTATACGGCAGTTAATTTCCGACAATCCTTCTACTTTCACCACCTGTTTTTTCTTTTCTCTATCCCTTTCCTAAAGAATGTAGCACGGTACTTGACTAAATAGGCATTGTTGGCTGAAGTGCTACTTCTCTTTAAAAACAAAAAAAAAATTATAATTTCTTTGGCTGTGTGACATATGGCATCGTCGTGTTACAACCACATGCCAGTGATATCCAAATCGTCAATAATGGGCAAAAATTGAGCTTGTAGCAACTCGCGATAGCGTGTCCCATTGACCGTTACTACATTTCCAGCCTCATCTTTGAAAAAAAAACGATCTAATCACTACTCAAGACCACATCATACAGTGACACATTGAGCATCCAAAGGCTTCTTAATAATCGCTCTAGGACTTTCAGAAGCCCAAATGCGGCAGACATACCCTAATAAGTGAAAAAAACCAGCTGGTTGTTCCTGAATAAATTGACCGAATCTACGGCGATGTGAATGGTCGGTTGGCTTCAATTCCTATACCAGTTAAACCTTGAAAGGCGTAAAAGTCAAATTCTTACACAAAATTCACCATGTAGTGGATTTGAATAAACTCAATTGTTGAGAGCATCCAGGAATTGACAAATTTGGATTTGCCTCAACACTGTAGCTCACGGCTACGATATTTTCAGTTGAACAACCTGGTTGAACACGCGTTAATGTTCGTATATTTTGTATTGAGTCTGTGGACTCCAATTAAAAACCAAATTCTTAATATCGGTTTCAAAGGGACGATAATGTTGTTCAAAAAAATATCATGAATTTTACCAAATGTAACTTTAACCGAACCACCATTTTAATACTGGATTTGAATTATTTTAATGCGATTTTCGTGCGAAATGGAATTCATTGTAACAATTGCCAATGCATCTACTGCGAAGGTGCCATAACAATGATGTTGCTGGTGTCGCCACAATAGAAAAAGAAACTTCGTGTTGAAAAACCCGATATAAAGACGTTAAATATTAGTTATTAATTTTCCATAAAATTGTATGCTTAATCTTATTTTCTATTAAAAATTAATTTGTAATAATTAGAAAATATTTTTGGTTTGCACATTATTTCCTAGAGTTGCTCATGTGGCAAACAAAAATTAATGTTTGGATATAAATACATTCCGCAAAAAGTATCCATATGTGTATAACTTTGTAATCAATATTTAAAAATCTATATAAAACAATTGTGTAAAATACATGAGCAGTATAACTTTTCCAAATTTCTAATAAAAAATTACAAATGAATAAAAGTTATCATAGGAAAAATTGCGTCAAATAATTTTTTTGGTTTATTTTACAACTCATTCATACATTGAAGCGATAATATAGCTTTCTTATTTAATCACACACATACATATTCGTATATATATTTATATGTATATAAATATACGAATTAACAAGATTATTTGAAGTTGTTTATGGTCCTTAATAATTGGTATAAATTAAATGACTATTCTTATTTGTTAGATGCCCTGTAAACTCAAAATAATCTTTAGTCATTTGTACACAAGGGGCTTATAATGTTATTCCTTATATCGTCGTTATGTTAGTAGAAGAAAAAAAAAAACAAAATAACGACAAAAAAGATAAGAACGCAATAATAGTAGTATAAGCAAGAGAATAGCATTTATTTATGTTCATTGTAAAGAAATTTGTTTATTTTGCTGTAGAGTTTAGTATTTTTTATTAGGAATTAAACGAAAGCATTAATTGCCATAATGAATATCCTTCGTTTTTAGATTTTATATACAAAATTAATTTAAGTGAACAATATTATCCCGTCTAAGTTTTCAAAAACAAAAACTACTCGAAAGGTGTTTTGTATGATATTTACATATTATGATATTTTGATATTGCATTTGTACTCCTTATTTAAGTTTACTTATATTTCAATTCGTAGTGTTAATTTTGGGAAGAAAACTGAAAAAAATTAGACACTAGTAGGGAGCTTTTATGCAGGTATAAGGACAGTTTTTTTTAACCAGCGGCCATTTGGCAGCTGTGTAGTAATTATATTAATTTGGTTTGTCATTTCAACATTGCGCTCGAAACAATAACAATTTTCATAAGCAAATTTTGCTTACCAATGAAAATAATTTTTGATTAAGTGCATACATTAATAAACAAATTTGTAGTGATAACAATCCTTAAGTTTATGTGGAGACACTGACAGTTAGTTTATTTTATAGGCTGCTGGAATCATTGCTCTGTTCTTCTTAAAAAAGATGTTGATCGCAAAGCTTCAGTTAATGGTGACCTCTATTGAGTCAATATTACTGATTTATTATTGATAAGCTGAACAACCATAATGTGTAGAGGCTGTGATTTCAACAATTCGATGCAACATATCACAATTAAATAATTACTGAGGGGACCCATGAATTGGGTTTCCAAAATTTTGCGATTTAACGACGCTAAACTATTTTTGGTGGGCCATACGTAAATTCACTAGGCTACGCCGATAAGCTCAAAACTGTTGTCCACGTGCAGTACAAGTGAACTTCCAGATTAGACTATTTTCCCACTACATATGTAAGAAGTCATATTTAAATTATAACGCTAGCAGATTATATCTCGAATAAAGTAAATTTCATGTCAATTTAAAAATTCATTAAGTTGCATGGATTTGCTCCGCCAGATATACTATTATCATACTTTCCGCCGCAAAACGTAGTTACTGGCTGTTTGTTTGGTACGATTGGCAAGCGCTTTCGATATAATAACATTATCAAGCCGCAATCTAGATAGTACTATTTGGTACTATTAAAACATCTAGGACTATTTAGAACGCTGCTTGTTAATGGTATTTTATTTCTCTATAAAAACCACCCTTTGAAATGCAGCATTTTCTGGATCGCTCCGGCATTTTATTATAACTGATATATATCCCAATTTAAGCAGCACTAGCAACAAAATAATCAATTATTAGTCAAAGAACTAAGTTGATGTTTATTTTATGCATAAATAATTTATGTGTCTATGTGATTCACCATAAATCACAGTAGAAAGAGCCTGATACGAATTCATCTTTGAACTTTCAGTTCTAAAACTTAAATAAAACATTAATTTTATTGAAAGAAATACGTGGCTTTAAAACATATTTGTAATATTTTTTTATAGTCTTAATGTTAAATGGCATTTATCAGAACAATATTATAACTACATTATATTCAATTTTTATAGATTAAAACATTACAAATAAAACTATTTTTGTTTTTGTTGTTGATTCTATAAACTTAAGCTAGTCAGGCCTAAAATATTCTGTGTCAATAAAAATTTTTTTATTTCACCTCTACCCAACGTTTCGTAAATTTTTTGTTGACTTCCTCAAGGGCTTCATTTATTTAAAAATTAAAATCTTATATTATTACAATTAAATACACCAACATGAATTATTTACAATATAATATTGATCACATTACTAAAAAATTATTTAGACAAATACCAAAAAACAATTAAACTTAAGTAAAAACAAACACAACTTAAATTAAATACGACCGTTTAAATTTTCGTTATTGGAACACTGTAGTTGGTGTTTATATTGTCTTCTTTTAGGTTCATAGTGTTGTCGATGTTCTGTTGAATGCGGAAATTTTCTATCGTGTATCTTTTCCTTTCTTTGCATTCTATATCCAAAATCTTGACTTCTTCAAAGTCAGCTGCTTGCCCAGTCTGCAATGTTGAGTCTAAATATGAGAATTTTCCATTTTTTTCTATCTCCACAGTAAATTGTATTTTTGGGTTGTAACTGTTCAGGGATTTTAGAACTTCATCTTTATCGTCAAGTTTAATTATGGCTTAAATGTCATCTACATACTTAGTTATGTATTTTAGGTTAATGTTCTTATTTTCCAGTTCACCTAATGCTTCGTCTCATAGGTTATCTAGTATAATGTCAGCTATAGTGGGTGCAAGAGAGTTACCCATTGACATTCAAAACGTTTGATTCTACATTTTCCCACCATATTAATAATTAGACAAAAATTAAGTATCTTTAGGAATTTTGATTTTGGTATTTTGGTGAAAGTTTCAATAATGTTCCAATTTTTCATTATGTTTTTAATTGCAATATGTACCGGAATATTTGTGACAAGAGAAGCTGCATCAAATGATATTAGGATGTCATTATCCTGAAGTTTTACTGATTATAGTTGGTCTTTCAATTGCTTAGAATTCATAATGTTATATTTCAAAGATACAATATTTTTAATTAACTTCCCAATACATTAATTGATGATACAATCGGACGAAGATGGGTGTTTCTTTATGAATCTTAGGCAGACCGTAAATTCTAGGAGCTATTGCAGATAAGCATAGTAGAAGATTTTTTTGTATTTTATCAATATAATTATATTTATAAAGATTTCAAATTATATTATTATTTTCTCTTTGTAGTTTAATTGTTGGATCAGTCCTTATTGTTCTATACGTATTTTTATCTCCTAAGACTCTCATCATTTTTTCTTTACAGTCTACTCGGTGCATTATCGTTGTTTTATTTCCCTTATCCGACTGTTAAGTATAATATTTTTGCTATTTTTCAAGAATGTTGTTGTCTTCTCATAAGCTGCATAGATAAATCATTCCTTCGGTGAATTTGTGATTTTCCTCCTATATCTTGTAATATTAGTTGCTAATTTTGTTATTGTTACATCTTTCTCCTTTTCTATGTCATCTCCCATCGCTTGTATACCTTGCTCTAGGTTAGCTATGATATGTAAAGGGGAAAAGTTTTGTTTCCTTATTGGTAGTGATTTTTGCTTTTGCCAAACAACTAAATAAAAATCATGAGCATTTTAATATTGTGTATATTTTACTTCAATAAAGTAGCAAAAAAATGAACAACATAAAATTGAGATAAAGGAACAGCCAATTTTCTTAATTAGCTAAGTGACCAATTAAATATGCTGTCGTGGCAATATTTTTAATATATTTTTTTTTGTTTGATTTTTTTTTTGCTATTTTCAAGACCTTGGAAAACAAAAATATTTTTATCCTCTGTTTTCTTGTTATTTTTAATCTTTGAAATATCTTAAAGCTGTTTTAAATGTATTTTTTATATCTACTTAATAAAAATATAAGAATACTTGTATACTTAAAAAAAAATAACACAATAAATTCCTTTGTCATTATATGAAATAGTATTTTTTATTAATAAAATTTAATACATAAAAAGTAATTTCTTGTGTAAAGAGTAAGAAATGAACTCAAAAAAAGAAAAAAAAAACGAAAGAATGAAAGGTCATATTTTTTAACAGTTATCAAATAAATTATTACTCTTTAGTTAGGCTTAAGTTCGTTATTAATTCTAAAAAAAATAATGTCAGAAAACGTTGCCATATCGAAAACGCTTATGATTCAGTCGGTATTTTTTTTGTTGGTATAAAATAAACACAAAATACATTTTTGTTAGATATTTATGATTCCGCTTGCTAAGAAGATAAAAGTAAAACCTTCAACAACTAGCAGTTATTAGGTAACCTTTGTTCAAGGCTGTCCTACTAAAATTAAAGCAAATAAATGCTTTTGGGCATATTAAATAATATTGAGCCATAATAAAAAGTTAAAAGCTTCTCTTTTTACAGCTGCCCTTTAAAAAGCTATTGAATGAACATTTTTTTGTTTCTCACATGTTGTAAGTTAAAGTTTTAGTTTGTAATTTCTGTAATGTGACTGCCAGCCGCAGTCTTTTTCTTTATTGTCTGTTGAAGAGTATGCCTTAAAAATAATACTAAAGAATTGTTTGAAAATTGATTTATTAGTTTTAATATGAAGCAAGTTTTAATATGGCAACATTGGTCCCGAAATCCGTGAATTCTTTTCGAAAGCTAAATATTAATTCCATTAATTTATTCATTTAAGTTTCTTTAATTTCAACTTTAAAATCAAATGTGTCCATTATTTGATATTCTCCAACCCTTTCCCTTTTTGAAACTGCTTATCTTTATTTTCCTTTTGCTAATACAACCCCCACGGTTCAGACGTCGACAGATATAACAAAACACATTAATATTGCCATTTTCCGTCCTAACTGGCTGGTTCGTATTCGATGGCGAGCGCTTTCGATGCGAATGCATCATTTCAAGCCGCTTTTTACTTTGTACTCCTAAAACGCGGCTTGAGAATGATGCATTCGCATCATATTATTTCATTTACTGGCGGAGGAGAAACAAACAACATAATACCAAAACACATTAGCTTTCTTTAAAAAAAATTTATAAGAAATTCTACTAAAAAGTGTTTTTAAACGCGATAGACTTTTAAATTGTAAAACTTATTAGCAAAAAAAATTATTTGTTAATTACAAATCATGATTTAAAAACGATTTTTGGCGTACCCTTGTTTTGACGAAGCGTGTTATTAATGTTTGATTATGGCACAGACACCATTCTGCTATTAATTATTGCAACTTTATCACTATACACCAGAGAACTTATATGACCCGACAGGAATTAACTAAGAGATCACAAATCACACGAAGTTATTTGAAGGTCAATTGAAAAATAATCCATTTCGTGAATTTAATTGCGGGTGCCGTATGATATGTAGCATCGTCCTGCAGCGTGCATCCATAGTCACTTGTACCGGTACAGTGTAATGTGAGCTGCTTGTTGTGATTGTCTGTGCAATCATTAATTAAATTGTTTATGAAGCATCATATGGCACTCTGAATAATTAACACTAGCTGCGATTACTGACAATGTATTTGTTGTAAGCCAACCGAACATACAGGGTGTTGTATTTAAAGTGTGGATGTGCACAGGCAAACATACATATGTAAATAACGCTAGGAATGCTCACAAGCATTCCAAAATGGACAATGGACAAAGACAGTACGGGTAAAAAACCCAAACCTCAACAACAACAACATGAAAAACAACGAAATTTTTTACCCACCGAGGCAAAATAGCATAAAAACAGTTTTTTTATCACATAATGACGACGATGGGGACACAACCTCTAACAATCGAAAAATACAGAAGAATGCCACAGCGCATTAAACCAGTCAACGACGCAGTCAAGAAGAAAAACTCAAACGAAGAAGTGCTGTCACAGTGGGGTTTAAAAGGGATAGAAATATTTTGCCGAGAGAAGTTAACAGCAACCCGTTACCCAGTTGGAGAAGATCGTCAAAAATTTGGCAAATAATTGACCAGATTGAAACAGTTTTTGGGAGCTTAAACGAGTGCAGAAGTTTGGCGAAGCTGAATTTAGAAGTTAAATGTCGTGTAATGTTATGGCAGGATTGCCATGCAATGTTTGGGGCAGGATGAATGATGACAAAAACGATGTAATGTTATGTGACTGGTAAAGGATTGCTATGTAAAGTGTTCCCAAGTATGGGGGTAGGATAATGAAAACGAAGAATAGAAAAGTGTTCTATAGCCCATATATTTATATTTAAGCAGCTATTTGGGGGTATAGCTTGAAAACAGGCGTTTTAATAAACAGCCTAATATGAAGTTTTAAAATAATAAACAAAGGCAGTTGTTGCCGTTTTGAGTCTTCTAATTTAAATCTTATTTTATAGGTGGTATGCCGCCCTTTTTATATCTAATTTACATTTTCTACTTAGCCCTTCTAACTTATTATAACTTATTGCTAATACATATTTGTCTCACTTCAATAACATGCAATATTGATTCATTGGTTCATGTGACGAATCAAATGCATGATAAATAAAAATACTCAAATAAATATGACACTTAAAATGTGTCACTCATTTGTGTCACAGATCGATTGCATTTCAGTCGACATATATTGCACTTTGGTAAGTGTTTGTCTGGTGTGTTTATGTGTTACAGTGCAGTACACATATTGTGGTACACTACAGTCGGAATAACATTTATATTTACATATAGGAAATATTATGTTTGATTATAACTAAATAACAATTATCCAATTCTTACGAAATCTAATCTCAGTGGCATTGTCAAACATATTTTAAACAGTCTAATTCTTCAGTAAGATGAAGTAAAGATTAACCCATATGCGGCAATTTGTTTTTATTAAGAAACCCGAAGCTCAAGACCAAAACAAAGCCACATTGCAGAACATAATATCGCAATAAAACAAAGCATCAGTTTGCAATTACCATAGAGTCCAATACGCGAAATACCAAGCGAACGAAACGGATCTGATATGGATGTATCCTAAAACGGGACGGAGAGTGTGTCTTCTTCAGAACTTTCGTTTACAGTGGCAATAGTCTTTTATATTCATAATTCTTCGATGTGTTGATATGATTGTACTGCTCCATAAAAAATCACAAAGTCACATAGTCTATAAGTCGAGCAAATTGATGACTAATATTTAGAAATAAATCTGAATAATTGCCATTGTTCCAGCTTCAATGTATTCATGCTGATTTGCCAGAGTATTTTTATCCTAGATACACTTGTGACAGCTCATTTAACATTTAAGACTTTCATAAATTCTATTGAAATTAAAAAATATGAGACATATGCTTTATTATAACAATTAGGAGAGTACAACCTTTGTTGATTTTAATCGAGATATTGTTAAAATTATGGTTAACAATTTTTATAAATGAAATGTCCGTAAAAAAGCAAATAATTATTGTTGGAATATTAAATAGTTACTTATTTCGCCTTACCTTATTAATTGAAGTTGTCTTGTATTTTGCCCAAATTTCTATATAATCGAAACTTTTTTTGAGACAGAAATATTTGCAAATCGTGCTCATTAGCCAGCAAACTCTTTATCCTGCTAATTGCAGCCATATGGTGAATTATTTAATCCTGAAAAAAAAAATAATTCTTTGATATTCTCTATGAAGTAAACTTAACATAAATAAAGGTAAATATACTTTCCAACAAGAATTCAAATTTGTAAATTTGTTTCTTTAATCCAACAAATCTATTTGCCTCATTACATTAGATTTCTTAAGCAGCAAACAAAAGCAAGAACAGCAAGCAAATAGAAAAATTAAATAAGATTAAGTTGAACGGAAAGTGAAAGTTAAAGTAGTGAGTGAGTGAGTGAAATAAGTAATAAAAGTACTAGAACAAGAACAAGAAGAGCAACTTGTCTTAATTACAAAAGTTTAAGTGATTTTCTTTAGTATTTTGTTCATCTTCCTCAGCACTTTCAATGAAAACTTATTAAGTTGTTTGCTATAATTTTATTTTGAAAATGCCTGCTTTGTGAGCTTTTCGTATGTAACTAAAAATGCTATTTTTTGTGTTTCCGTATATGTGTAGTTGTTATCATTTGCTTGGCCTTATATAACATATCCATACACATATACATATTTTTACTGCTGCTTTTTTGTGTGTGTATAACTTTAGTTTCTCAAAGGATATTCCAAGTTTTTATTAATTTCTATAAATGTCATAAGGTTTCTTAGTTTACTTATTTTATAAACTTCAATATACGTTAACATAACTATGTAAGCGTATTCAAAAGTTTTTTTTTAATAAAAAGATGTTTTTGTCAAAATAGAATTTGTGCTTTAAGTGAAACAAGTCGAACTATTTATTCAGTTTTTTTCTCTCTCTTAATTAACATTTGTGCTCTTAATCATGTCATATATGTTTGCCTCTTCTAAAAGAAATTTAATTATAACCATTTGAAAGTATAATATTTTTTATACTGTACCCAGTTAAGCGGCTTAACTGGGCTTAAGTTATTTGCGATAAAATGCTTTTGAACTTAAATTTTATAATTTTTCTATTCTATTTAGAAAATTTTTAAAAAAATGGTTAATTAATTCAGTTTTTGATTTGACGAGAAAATATATTTTTTTTGTTTTGATTAAATATATAATTGGTTTAATTAATTATTTAATTAAATTTTAAACTGAAAACTGTTAAAGCTCCACAATACACAAAAACACCTTATGTGGTTATGTGTATTGTGAATTTATTTTCTTAAATATCACCTTATTTAGTCAGCTAACTTAGCAGCAGATGCCCCTGTAGGCCAGTAGGTAGTGTACTAGCTTGTCAGTCTGGGGGTTGTGGTTGTGTTCGATTCCCAATGAAGACCTTGGTTTTTTCACTACAAAAATAAAAATTGACTGTCGGAGGAGCTGCTTAGTGATGAAGGCATGTGGCTACTGGTCACTGTGCTGTCTTATACGGCAGTTAATTTCCGTAACTATTTTTCTACTCTCACTACCTGTCTGTTTTCTTCTCTATCCCTTTCCTAAAGAATGTAGCACGGTACTTGACCAAATAGGCATTGTTGCCTGAAGAGCTACTTCTCTTTAAAACAAAAAAAAATATTAACTCTTCTTTTGAAGTCGGTTAAAAAGCAAAAGCAGCCTGAAAAATATATATTCTGCTTTTCCACCCAGTTTATTTTTGAAACTCTAAAAGAAGCGATTTTTAAGACTTTCCTAGCATAAACAATTTTTTTCATTTTCTTTTAATTTAGAAGATAAGAATAATTTCGTAGAGCTAGATGTTAAAAGCAGGAAAGTTGCATAGACCAAGCTTACCAGCATTACAACTTTCCATCATGTAAGTGAAGTGACAATTTCATTATATTTGCTAAAGCTGATGGAATCAGTTATTGGGCAACCATTAAATAAATAAAATTTCAACAGTGATTGGCCTTGGTTTCTCTTAGTAGCGTTAAATCAAAAGTATTTAAATTTTAATTTTTTACAAGACACCACGGCACATTGGTACATCTTACATCATTTTGTCTACTCTTTCGGAAACAAATCCCTCTACTTGATAAAGAAGTTAAGAAGTAAATTGGATCAAAATATCCATATCTTGCATGACGGCAGACGTCCGCCCTTTTCAAAAAATTTTAAGGTACATATTGCAGCAAAACTCCGCTTATCTCATCAATACAGCGCTGGATTGTCAGTTGTTTATGTGTTGTTCACTTAAGCCCAGCCTTTAAATGGCCTCAGTGCAGATAATCCAGTGACGTTGAATCACAAGAACATGGCACCAATTGATATCACCAAATCGAGAAATTATGCGACCGGCAGTTAATTTCCGACTATCCTTCTACTTTCACCACCTGTTTCATATCTTCTCTATCTCTTTCATAAAATGTAGCACGGTACTTGACTAAATTGCCATTGTTGCCTGAAGTGCTAATTCTCTTAAAAAAAAAACAAAAAGAAAAAAACAACACTGTTAAACAATTTAGGATCACTGTTTTATAAAGGATATTTTTATAGAGTTATAGAACTGTGAAGTGGAATAAAATAAAAAAAATATTTTTAATTGGCCTTTACCTTATTTCGAATATAAAAATCTGGTAATTATAATTTGAAAATGATTTCTGTCCTATGACCAGCTCAGACGTAGCTTACTATGGAGGTCCAATTTTCGATGACTTTTGCCAACATTTATGGTCATATATATCAGCAATAACGTGGCGAATGTTGTGCTACAAGTGGACACTCGCTTCGGGCTTATAGGGGTAGATTAATGGCTTCTTGTATCCCTATAGAAAACAGACCAGCAGGATTAAATCGCACGATATTGGAGGTCAATTTATTGGTTCGAAAATTGCGGTTACCAAACGTTTCTCACAATAACATAATTGTCGCACGAGCTGTATGAATTGTTGTGCCATCTTGTTGAAACCAAAGCTCCTGCACAGTACAGTTGATAAAATTATGAATGACGAAGTCAGTAATCACGGCTCTATAGTGGTTACTATTGACTGTTACGTTCTCAACAGCATCGTTTTTAAAGTTTTATAACTCAACAACAACCAGTAATTTTTTCAGGATTTAACAATGTCTCAACATACAGTTGAGGATTATCAACATTCCAAATGCAGTGGTTTTGTTTATTGACGTATCTATTTCAAGCAAAAATAAATTCCAATGCTAAACAAAATTCGCGTATGAAAAACAGGATCGGCAATATTGTTTTAGCCTCAATTGGCAACATTTAAAAAAGTGTTGCCAACTTAAAGTTGAGAACACCCGATATCAGCAACATTGTTAAAACCCCAAACTTTAAGAGCACTTTATACAATAAATTTCTTTGTTTGTTAGACTCTTGAGTCGCTTGTAATCGCGAATCCCTACTAATAGGTTAGATAGAATCCTCTAGATTATACTTTAAGAAGACTTTGGCTACTCTGTTCTGTTTTTTTCATGCAAATAATAGTGTATATGAATGGCATAAATTGATGAGAAGAATGATAGAAATACTTATGACGAAGTTTCTTAAATGTACAATTTTTATATATGGGAATAGCATGATAAAATTTTTGTGCTGAGGTCGACAGTAAATTAAATATTTTTTCTGAATTTTAAAGGTATTAAATTTTGTTTTTGTAGCATTACAATAGCAAGTAACTAAACATCAGACAACAAAATTTTATCGACTATCAGCTTAACCAAACAATGAGTGTAGAGTTACTGTTGGTGTCGAAACTGTCCTTTAAAATTATTACATTTCGGTAGAATAAACAGTTGGATATGCTGGATATGGAAATGTGGTACATAATCTTGACAGAGTCTTAAAATCATCATTAAGGTCATCACATTATTAAATATTTATTTTTCAAAAAGTCTGTCCTCAATATGCAGCACATAGCTATGAAAGATATCGCCACACGTTACCCCTAACCACTGCGCATGTCTTCTAATAAGAAATTTTTCAGTAAAAACGGATATTTTTGTCAAGACAAGACGGAGAGACTGAAACATAGATCAGACAAATTTAAATGTCGTTCTAGTGACTTATTTTCAATATTCCTCATAAGCAATCTTTTGTCGAAGTGTTAAACTGCCAGGTATCATAACGTGTTTAAGTTAGAATCACTAATATGTAAAAATCAAATTAACAACTCTTTAAGCGATAACTCACCGATCAACTGAATGGATTCTTTAAGAAATAAACTTAGGATTATTCAGAAATCGCTTCAGCAGACGACTTGTTTACTCAATATGGACTACATAAAAATAGGAAATGAATTCACAATAGATAAGAATTTGTTTGACAGATTATTTGATTTATATGATCAGCAGTTTCAAACAAATAGTTTTTAAATATAAACAACAATATTTATTTAAGCTTAAATTAAATTTTATAAATAAATATGTATTTCATTTATTTCAGGTGAGCATCCTGCGGCTATGCATCATGGTGGCACCATACATCTGCATGCCTCGCCTTATAGTATAATAATACTTTGGGCTTTTATACTGCTATGGCTACAGCAACAGCTGCAATACAGTAATTTGCGACAATGTGCACGTTGGCGCCAGGGGACCATTATTAAGCAACAAAAATTACAACAACAACAACAGCAACAGCATCGACAGTATCAAAAGGGTCATTTAACACGGTTACTATCACACCTACATCAACACCTGCAACAACAATTTCAACAAAAACAACGACAATATTATTACCTTGATATGAAATCTCAATATAGTTGTTTGTTATTTTGGTCGCAGCATACCAGGTCCACAACAAATCTACAATTGCCAAATACATAACCATTAAATGATGCTAAAGAATTTTTAAATTCAACAAAATAAATAAGGAAATAAAAGATAAGAATATTATTAACAAAACAACAGCAACAACAACTACAACTATACACACACACAAATAGCAATACCAATACACTTTCAACCACAAAAAAAAGATAAAGGTCACAAAAAATGTGCTCTAACCATAACGCGATAATACAAAATATTAAGTCAGCAACAGAACAAATTATTTAAAAAGAAACTTAAAACTATAATTTGTAAATAAATTTATTGTTAAGTTTTTAAGGAGTAACAAAAGAAAAAGAAAACTAATTGAAGCCCAGATGTTAATATGCGAGGATGCACTAAAAAAGAGGTGTTAAAAACAAATAGATGGAAATAACAAACTTTTAAAAAATTTGGCTGAAAATTTCTTATTTAAATATGTAAAAGAAAAATAATTTTTCAAACTAAATAAATTTGATATATAAAAAAAAGCAGCCAGTGTGTGTCACAAACAGAATATTCTGTACATACGGACCCTTCTTTAACTACAAATTGTGTATAGTTTTTTATTTCTATTCTATTGCATATAAAAAATATTAGGGAAATATAGGGTCACTTTTACAATCTCTATTATATTTTGTGAATTTATTATTAATGCGGGCACAAGTTCCAGGCAAATATCTAATATACATACGTCACTATTACACATGCTTCAGTTTTTAACTATTATCAAACCGAATGTCTACTGTAGATAGGCTACTTTTGAAAGTGAAGTAAGTATATTTTAGATCCTATTATAAAAGTCAACGTCGATAGTCTCTTCATTTCGGTCTCAATATCATATTAAGTTGATATCACCACGTTAAATTGGCATAAACTAAAATTGTTATTTTGACGTCGACATAATTGCAATGATTTACAAGAAATTTATGTCGTATCTATAGATTTTGCAGCAGCTAGATAAATAATTAAATATAAACATTGAAAATTTTATATAAATAAAAGTGTTTAAAAATGTTTGTTATGTCTGGATTCCATCGAAAGTTCGAGAAATGAAGAGAAAATGCTCAGACTTAAGCTTCAAAGAAAAACTTTGGGATAACAGTCTAACATTTGCTATTTGTTGGATAGCAATTAAATGAATAAAATAATTTTTGAGTAAAGGGAAAACATTAACAATAACTCAGATTTATTCTTGTTGTTCGTCCAAAGAAAACAGCGCTCAAGATCATTATAGAAAAATAGAGCCTTCGGTGAAAAGTAAATTAAGATCAACATTTATTTCAAATAAGTTAATGTTGGCAACAACATTGAGGTTCTTGCTACAAGGCTCGTATCAGCTGGCTATTAGGAATAATTTTAACTTTTAGTTATCATGATATCTTCTATTTAAGAAAAGCAAATCTGTTCACTCTTCATCAAACTTAAAATGACGAAAGCGGAAAATAGTGTCAAAGTTGATAGTCCTTGAGAAAACAGCTTGCACGAATGGCAAAGACATTATTAGAAGTCATATGTTATTTTTAAATTGCATTATATTCGCAGCAACTCTTTTCAGCAGCTAAACTGATAATTGCTTATATATGCTTCCTCCTATCGCATTCACATTTGCCTTATTTTTTTAATTACATAATTTTAACTGGCACTTAAAAACACTCTACACCAAAAAACTTAATTGATTTGTATTAAATTTGAAATAAATAATAACATTCTGTTTCTCAATTAAAATTTTGCAACTATCTCCTATTAGTAGGCGACGTAATTCCATTTCAACATTATTTACCCCCCACACACTTGTTTGTTATTGTTAGGATATACTTATATGTGCCTCTGAAATTGTTGGTTGGATTTAAGTTCATTTCCAGCCCAGCAATTAATGTTTTAAACTAATTATTATTCTTTATTCTTTAGGCAACTAGCACAAGAAGATGATAACATCTTATAACTGGCGATGCTATTGATCCTTAATATATACAAATTGAGTTATCATAAAACTTAAATCTAGCAACAAAGCATTAACAATACACAGGTATACAATGAAATAAATGTCAAGAAATAATAAAGTAATAACAAATTAAATCGATAGAAATTTAAAATGTGTTAACATAAAAATTAAGTCAAGATTGGGTAGAACTAAATGACTTATAAAGCTCGTTTTTAAATAAATTTGCTTTGCCTACTTTCTATATGGAATTTGGAAAACAGTTCCAAAGATTAGTTGCATTTATGAAAAAGTGGCGTTGAAATAACAGACTTTTGTATTTCTACTGGATAATATTCCTACCACAATGAGAACTTGCAATAAATATCCTATCAAATAGAAATGATGGTCGTTTCGAGATGGTGATCCCGTGAAAGAAAATCTATATTTTAGAAGAACATCAAATGTCATTCCAAAAATTAATCTTAATCTTTACTAATCCATCTCAAATTTGATTAATTTTTATTAATTCCTAACGACAACGGCAGAAAATTATATCGATTAAAAAAGAATGTGTCGACAAAAACAGAGTCACATTAATTCGCTGTCGCCTTCACAGCACCTTTAAAAATACCAAAAGTCACACAATAGTAATGAATTATTGTCAATGTAGACAACAACAATGCCACTATTATACTATTGACCGTGATTTGGCGTCAAAACTGATCTTCATAAGAGGGATTATTAATTACCACTTTTTAAAAGCGATTAACTAAAATTTATAACTACACCACAGTCACTGTCATTCACACATTTTTTTTCATTATTATTGAGCTTTTCAAGCGATAATTGTTTCGCTAGTAAATCAATTTTCCATTCGAATAAATCGAGTGATGATATAAACGCGCTAATACTATATTTCCAGAGTTTTGTTGTCCTTTCCATGAGGGCAAAAAATTAAGTGACAATGAAATTTTACCTAACATATATTGTTTGCTTTGGAAATCATTTGTCCAGCATAACCTAATCTAATTTACTTCTTCGCATTTAATAAATTTTTGCCTTCCTATAATTACTTCGTTTTGAGATTTTGTAGGTTCAAAAATAGTTGAAATTCTGTAAACAATAAAATCCCTGGAAGCACTTCAATTCATTTCTAATGTCGCCAAACATATAGAAATTGGTTAAAAGTAATATAGTACCTTATTAAATAGTACCATTTATTTAAGGAAAACGTACTTATACCACTTACTTATAATTAATTATATTTGTAATTTTTTAATTATAAAAATTTATAAAAATGAAAACAACAAAAATTTTGACAGGTTTTTTAAATAAAAAACTTTTTAGTTTTTTCTAGTTTTTTTGTTAAAATGGACTTACAACACTTTCAAGATAAACAGTTCATGTTATAAAAATTGCTTAGAAAATCAACCAAAATACAATAACCAAACTACTTTTGCCGTGAGCATAAAATATTAATTCAACTGTATCTTTCCGCCTTCAAGCGTCAATGTCTTTTGGAAAGCAGGTTTGACTCTGTGCCACATTCAAGAAAATTTTTAGCCATACCTCAAAAAACCTGAACAGTGCATGCCTCGTTATTAATATATAAAATAATATAATATAATATAATATAATATAATATAATATAATATAATATTATCACTGGGTTATTTCACACAAATGCATATAAATTGTATTTTTTTTCTCATAAAACTATTACTCATAGAATTGGTCTAAATATAATTAGAAATTAAAATAGATTTGTATTTAAAAGTATATTTTTAAGGAAAGTTTATAAACTGTTAATGTAAATAATTGAGAACAAAAACTATGGAAATAAATATAAAAGTCTATTAAGCAACATTATTATAAGGATTAAGTTTTATTTTGTTTAATTTAAGTATAATTTTTTGTAGCCAATATTTTCCATGACAGCTTTCTCTCTATGAGTGCAAGAACTGACTCGTGTCTATGATATGATCAATGAACACATTAACATACTTGCAGCATAATTCACTTTTCCGCAGTAGAGTACTTGTGTAAAGGAAAATTTATAATTAATTCGAAAATAAAAACGATTGTTCCTGTATACTTTAAATATTGTATTTTAATTATTGTAGTATACATACTAGAAATTTTTGTAAGGAAAATGCTGGTCTTATGGGAAACAATAACAACGAAAATATCAAATCTAATTGTTTGGGGTATAAACTCCGCCTTCTCGTAAAGAATTTTTTGTGTGTTTGATATTTTTATTTTCTTACTGAGCAATAAAAGTATCCTCTATGCTTATCAGTATAAGGATCTATCTGTGGTCCAAATTTCATCATGTTCAGTTTGACGTATTAGGTATCGTTAAATAAAACACATCTTATTTTTATTTATATGATTATTATTATTATTTTACCTTTTATATCTTAAATAAATATGTATTAATCTTTTCAACGGTCTTTTTAATTAAATTTAATAATATATTTTTAAATTAATTTCCTAAAGGAGCCATAGGAAAGCGAAATATTGAAAATATATATTGTTGACCCTTAAAAAGATGAATACATATTTCTTCTTATTTATATTTATAATATTTATAATTTTATTTTTTATTATTAAGCAAAACTTTTTGATTCAAAATAAATTTTAATTTCTCTAATTCGAAAATAAAATACGACAAAAAATATTTTCTATACTGTTAACTAGATCTATATAATTTTGTTAAGAACAAATGACTTTAATTTTCTATATTTATTTTTAATACTTTCATACTTTCTTTAATAACAAATATTGTTTAATGGCGATTTGAGACGTGTATATTAGTAGTATATGGAAAGATCCGGCAACTCTGTTCATTTTTCTTTTATAATCTAATAAACAGTATTTTGCAACAGCAATTATATTAAATATGCTTTGAACGTATGTGGGTGTATGAGAATATCATAGAGAATTTTACTTGTGTATTTTTGTTTTTATATTTTTAAAAATGTTAGAGTATAAAATCTATATTCATAACAATAATATAATAATAAATTTAATAAAGTGTATGTTGAGTTATTGAAATCATTGTACAGCATTGAGCGTAGAAAATAGGCCATTTGTTTGTCAATGAAATATCTGCTTAAGATTTTTAAGTAACCTACTTTAATACGATAAAATTGGTATGAATTTGCTTGTCTAATGGTGGCATAAGTGAGTGTTGACCTGTATTTATGAGACTTTTTTGCTAATTCGACAGATTAGCGTCGAAATAATAATTTTGCTTAGAGTATAGATGCTAAAGTAAATAGTGTTTGTTTTCAGTTATATAAAAAAATGCATAAAGCCACAAGAAATGAAAACTTCAATCCTAATTGACAATGTTGCTTAATATGATATTTATTTTTTTCACAAAAGTATCACTTTAAAAACAAATAAATTAATGTAAAAAAGAAAAGAAAAATTTAAAAAAAAATTAATACAAAAAGCGATTTTTAAAATCGAGAATTATAACCCAGAAATTTACACATCATTATGTACATAAGGGACTCTTAAGGATATTGAGTAGATATATTAAGTTTATTGTTACCACTAACATTAAGTTAGATTTTAGAAAAATGGCATTTGATTAAAAAATATAATTGATGTTGCAAAAAAATATGATCTTTATAAAATCGCATAACAAAAATCTTAACTAAAACTTAAATAAATCTTTTCTAAATGTCTTCTTTTAAAGAATAAAAACAAAATAATAATAAAAATAATAAGCTAAGCACTAACTAGTTAATATCCTCTTACTATTGTTATAATATCTATCAATAAATGTGATCTTGTTATATATTTATTTTACACATTACATTTTAAATGGCAACAAAAATAAATTAGCTATTGGCTAAACAAAAAAATAAATAAATAAATAAAAACTGAAAAACATAAGATATAAAAGCAGACATCATAAGTAAGCAAAATTAATTACTTTGCACCTAAATCATTAAATTATTTTTAAGTTAAGAAAAATCTAATGTTTTAACCCACTATTAAACAAAAAACCGGACAACTAAATGAATAATGAAAATAATTAAACTCAATCAAAAAAGGTTCGATGAATATAAATGATTTTTCGCTCAAATTATTAACCAAAGAAAATTGTTAAAATTTTTCTTAAAAGAAACTGCTAAAATTCAAACTTACTTTTCTGTTTTAAACCGAGTGATATCAATAGTAAGATGAATTCGCAATATCCTAAATAAAATACCAAACTTTAACAAAAGAGCGAATTAATCGAGATGTGAATCCTAAGGTTTAGGTATAAATTTTTAATTAAAATAATTTTTTTTTGTTTTTAATTTTTTCTTATTGGCTTCATTTTTTAAAATAATATTATTTCTATATTTTGAGTTCCCTGCCAAAGAGCTTATACTATTACCCTATTGTTTGTACTACAATATTTGTACTTCACGGTCCTCTATGTGTGCAACCATTATAGGTAGACTATTGAAGGTATATGACAACAAATACTACAAATTTAAGAATGTTCTGAAAACATTTTCTTATTTTCCAAATATGTTGTTATATTCGCACTATGTGCAACACGCCTGCAGAGACTAAAAATAATAAAATTTTAAATTAAAGGGTGTGCCAATAGTAACGCAACTTTCATATATTTGATATTATTTCTAATCCACATTAGGCAGACCCTTTAAGTTAAGTATTTTATATCCGCTTCAGCATAAACTTAAAGGGTGTCATGAAGTTCATGTATGTGACGTTATTTTTAAGCCGCATACGTATTTTTTACATTTGCTATAGTTAAAATAAAAAATTAAGTTTAACTTTGTTTTTTAGCCGCAATTGCAGACTCTAAGTTAAAGATGTTTTATATCTGTTACAGAAACAATTAAAGGGTGTTCCAATTATAAACGTAAGTTTCAAGTAAGTGACTTTATTGTTGAGCCGTAATAAGCAAACGCTTTAAGTCATTTATGGTAGCTTTTAAAACAAGTACAAAAAATTAAAAGAAACAAACTAAAATATAAAAGGTGTTCCTATAGTGACACCAGTTTAATGTATGTATATCACTTTAACTTTTAAACCGTCATAGGTTGACATTTAGAATTACCATAGAATATGCACCATTATGCTCGCTATCAAAATTAGTTTAAACTTTAAATTTCAAATTAATAGGGCGTTTCCATTGATGTTGTAATTTTGACAGGTATTTTATAGAGTTACAAGTATAAAAAGAAGCAAATAAAATTATATGAAGTGTGTCTCGAATGTCCATAATAAAGACCGATTTAGTGAAAGGGACAGTGAAACAGCTAAGAAATAAACAACTGCGCAACACAACTGGATTTTCAGCCACCGTTTATGAAAGAGCTGGTATAAGACTTACTATCGCAAGAATCAGTACAAATGGATGAAGTCATTATCGGTTCAGATTTCATGATAACTCACGATTTTAATCTGCACATGGCGCAAACAAATAATGATATGACACAATATCGAGATATCACTGGATGTGTGATATGAGAGCAGGACCGCAGTAAGAAAGCTATTTCCGTTGAACACCAGAAAGTAACACATCAGGCGAAGCTGTAATATGGGCATGTAGATCCAAAAAATCTAAGAGCTAATGATAAAAGCCAACACTCTCGTGAAAATCTACAACGATAGGAAAGTCCCCGTGATAATACTTAATCTGTAGAATAGCTGAAAGACTAGTTATAGATATTTTGAAATCGGCTGATGTTAGCCAGCAAGAGCCATGATTAATTGTGCAGCAAATTCAATATACTCCGATATAATAGCTAAAGAGTAGGATTTATTAGCAGAAGACGTAGAAAAATGGGTGCCAGAACTAAGTGGAACTGTACTCCATATCCTGAATTTATCCAGAGCGCAAAATAAAATCAAGTATAAAACTTAAAATTAAAAGGTGTCCCAATAGTCAATGTAATATTCGCTTGTTAAAAATCATGGTTTAAGCACTTCTTGCCAAATAATAAATTGTGCCTAATACAGCATGTACTACGACATTTTAATTAAAATTTTAATGATTGCTAATTTTGATCTCTTTATAGAAATAGCAGAATACAACCATATTCCTCCTACAAATGAACAATTACAAGTGAAAGTTTATTTGGTTCAAAACTTTTTTATATTTTTAAGTCTACCGAAGCGAGTTGAACTGACCTTAAGCCAATTTTTAGAGAATTCATTTAATTGCAGTTTATTTGTTTTTCATTTTTAATAGACAGAATAAATCACATACATTAACAAATATAAAAATTATACAAAAGTAATAAGAGTATAAAAGATAATAAATAAAAATCGTTATAAAAAAAAGAAGAAGAACAACTACTGTAAAAAAATAATTATTGAAAAAAATGTGCATATTAACTTTTAATTAATTACTTATTAATTAATAAAGTTATTTTGCAAACGAAATTAATAGTAAATAGCCGATGATTATAGACTTACAAACAAAAGGAAAAAGGAAACAAAGAAAAGCATGTGGAAAATAAATTTAAATTAAATAAATGAGCGTAATTATGGATATATTTAACAAATTAAAAATACCAAATAATTAAATAAAATATAAAAAAATAAATAAACTGAAAAAAATTATTATGGTTATGAAATAAATAAATAAATATATATATATATATATATATATATATATATATATATATATATATATATATATATATATATATATATATATATATATATAAATTCATATAAATATTTATATATAGTTTACGTAATTGTTTTTAACTAATTAAAAATGAAATATTATAAATATATAGTTTTACAAACAAAAATCAAAAAATAATAAAATACTGAAATACAGAAAAACCAAACACAAAAATTTATTGAATAATAAAATAATATATAAATGGATTTAATTTGTAAGTTTCAAACAAATTGATAATTTAATGAGTCATATTGATGGCATAAAAATTGGAAAAACAAATTATTATTATTAACAAACTTAAAAAGAAAACAATTAAAAGCGGAAAACAAAAACTAAATAAAATATTAATGAAAATTAAAAATAAAAAATTACTTTGTTTTATTTAATGTTACTGCAAGTCAATTTGAAGCGCTTTTAAAATTTTACCTAAAGCTGCTATAGTTAGTGCTAAAACTTGGCCATAATAGATTTTAATTTTATTCAATTTAGTCCGGCTTAAATTCTTTTCAATTGTTAAAAATTAAAAACAATCATAGTAAAATTATTTGTTTCATTTTATTCTCCAATAGTTCGGTTAACTTCGTTAATCATTATCAAGGAATATTGAAAACAAGTTGTGTTTTTAAAAAAAACGCTAATGGCCTGTCAGTCCTAGGAATTCTGAACAACAAATAATTCTATTATTGTTGTTTTTCATTTTTAACAGTTGAAACGATCTTAAGCCGGACTAAAGCCCTCAACTATAAAACATAGGTCAACTATCAAATAAACACACACGGAATTTCACTTAATTTTAATAGGATTTGAAAGGTTTCAACAATTTAATTTTAATTTTTAATTTCGTGAGAAAATGGCATTAAAATAATTAAAACCACTAAGAAAATGGATGTTCTGTTAAAGTTATATTTCGTAAAATTCGTTATATTTTCGCACAACATAATAGTCCTTTGGATCAGAGTAGAAATTTATTCATGAATGTGCAGCACATGTGCCAAAATTTGTGTACATGCACATAAATATGTGCAACAATTTTTGATCTTAATATGAAGGCACATGAGTGTGCATGGACAATAGAAGCACACGCACATGTGCCAAGTGCAAAGTACAGGCACATGAATGCTCATCTTTATGCACATCATTATGCTGCGCAGTTAAAATTATTTTCAAATGGGTAAATATTCAACACATACCATAACAACAAAACACTACAATTTATTGTTGTTATTATTGTACTTCTTCGTCTTGCACATACATATATTAATGTGCAAGATCGTGTGCACTCATGTGCCGCACATTTTAAGAGCGGCACATGAAATGTGCCATTCATTTTAAGAGTGGCATATGAAATGTGCCTACAAAAGTTGAACTTGCTTATGTGCTTTTAGTAGGCACATACAAAAATTGGCACTTACGCATGTGCATGTGCGTATTTATTTTGTGTGCATATTTGCCTTCATGTGCGTGTGCTGCACATGAGTGTGCAAATCTGTACCCTGCTTTGGATATCGCTATTCAAAATTTTATTGTCAAATTTGTGTCGACAGTTTCGACACAAAATGTGCCAATACCAGCGGTTGTTCGACTGGGTCGTTCAACTAAATATATCGCAGCCATGAGCCACAGTGTTAAAGCAGATCCAAATTTGTCAATACCTTAACGTTCTCTATAACTGGGGTTATCCAAAACCACCACATGGCGAATTTTGCATAATGATTTAACTTTGAAGCCTAACAAGTTTCAACTGGTGCAGATATTTAAGCCGACCGACCACACACATCGCCGTAAAATCGCTTAATTTATTTAGAAAAAAACAGTTGGTTTTTCTAAAAAATCCTAAAGTGCTTATTGAGAAGTCTTTGCATGCTCAACGTGTCACTGTATGGTGCTATATGTAGTCTGAAGGCCTGATTGGGCTGTTTTTCTTTTTACAAAAAATAAAAATTTACTGTCGGTTGGGCTGCTCAGTGATGAAGGCATAGTCGCTGGTTAGCGTGCTGTCTTATACAACAGTTTATTTCCGATAACATGGGCCTTCTAAAAATGAAAGTTGCCCCGGCAGGCTAGTAGGTAGTGTACTTAGCCTACCATTCTAGGGGTGGTTGTTTTCAGTAAAAATGTAAAAGCTTGAAGGCTATGCAACTATCCTTCTACTTTCACAACCTGTCTTATCTCGTCTCTATCCCTTTCCTAAAGAATATAGCACAATTGTGACTAAATAGTCATTATTGCCTGAAGTGCTACTTCTCTTTATAAAACAAAAAAAACACCAATTTCCCGATCGCATAATTTCACGACAATCAACAGTTAAGTGGTCAGCCAGATCGTGTGATTTACCACCATTGGAAAATTTTTTGTGGGGCTATTTTAAGGGCAGAGTCTATTCGGAGCCACACGAATCGATTTCAGCCTTAAAAATTAAAATCTGTAATGTGATTGAAGAAATAGAACCGCTATTTTGCCAAAAAGTGATTAAGAACTTTGATGAAAGAATCAACATCTGTCAGCTTGGTCGTGGTGGATATTTGCCAGATATAATTTTTCATTCATAATTGTCGAATTTTTCTCTTTGTAATACAATAAAAATTTATATCATCTTAACTAAAATTTTTTGTTTTATTTTGTTTTAGAAAACAAACTTCTTGTTGCAAAACCCTTTATATACAAATAATGAATGAGAAGACCACTTGGTCCATGGTATGGTTTTTTGCACTTTTTGTAGAGTGAGCTTAATTTTTGCAAATATTAAATTATAGTTAATAATTCAATTATATTATAAGTTTAGTCGGAAGTTCATATGTATTTACACAACTGTGCAGTTGATGTTGTTTGTTGCCGCACAAGCACATGGTACAATAAATTCGCATTCTTATAAATTTAGTTTAGGGATTCTTTCCCAGCACAAAATACTACTTCATCATATGCAGGTTTTTTTTTTAACGTGTTTTATGTTCTTTACTGCCTTGACAATTTTCTAAAGTTATCTTAGATACTAAAAAAATAACACATTAGTATTATCAACTATTTAGGTTTGTGTACAATGTTTAGATATTTCTTGTTTTTCTGTTGCCATTTCCTTTGATGTAAATCGTCGTTGCCGGCTGTTTGCGCGGTATGATCGACAAGCACTTTCCATGTAATGGGATCATTATCAGGCCGTGTTCGGGTTTAGGTAGTTCTTTCGTTTGGGTCGTATCTACTGATGTAGGTAGATTGCTTACCACCTGGCATATTACGCGGGTTTAATTTAACATTTCCGTATTTTATTATTATCCAGGTATGGAGGTACCATCCGAGGGTGTTTTTTGCTTTGTTAGGATGTATGAGTAGTGACAGTGATGTGAAAATTGTAGCTGAGGTCGTGTTTACCTGTTCGTTTATAATATCACTTTTAAAAGTTTATGTTTTGTAGATTTCCATGTTTTCAAAAATATCTAGTCTTCGTCCTTTTTTGCTAGGATATAATAATATCATACACTCATTTATTTCCCTTGGTGCGTATCCGTGAGTGTTAAGGTGTAATGCGAAGTTGGAGTCGTCACATTTTCCTTTTTAGGAGCGTGTGAATTACGATAATTTATTTCTAACCTATTTATTTTACTATTCTTATTATTTAGCCTTCTTTTCCTTAATCCTAACTCATTATTTCATTATTTTACTCTCTACTTAATTATGCCCATAGCATTCCTCTCTATTTTATTTAAGAACTACTAGTTAAATTTTAACATTTTTTAAGTTTGCTCTTTCAGGTTTGTATTATCATTTCATGAATAAAGAAGCATTGATTTTGATTATATATTTAAGTTGTGTGTTCTTATTTAATGTTTCATGTTTTTATCATCCTAAGTTATTATTTAATTACTTATTTGTAGTTTATCTACCTAAGCTTTTATTTATTTGTCATGGTGCTGATCTTACTATTGCCTATTTAGTGCTATCCTATTATTACGAAGATGATTTGTTGAAGTTTTAAAAGAAAATAATAATCAGTAAAAAAAGTAAACGAAATGACCTATTGTATATATTATATAAACTGCGTAGTTTTCTAAAAAACTTTATACACGGTGGTGCTTATATATTTGTTTTAGGTGGTACTCGTATACACAAGAATATTTTACTTTGTCATCATCACATATTTGTTGTTGTGATCATTCAATGTAGACACCTGTGTTTTTTTCGGTGTTAGTTGTTTTTGTTTTCTGTTGTTTAAGTAATTTTGTAGAATTTTTCTTAAAATCTTTTGTTGTCCTGTGTGCATAATATGTCTAAAAAACTAAAAAAATTTTAGAAGACGCAATAGTTTATTGCGTTTACTTGTTTTACTAATAACTATTTTCGTTTAAAATTTAAACAAAACCATTTTCGTATTGTTATCATATCTCAAATCGCCCCTCTGTGCGCTAATATAAAATAAACGTTTTTTAACTTTAACTTTAAACTTTGTTTAATTATTTATATGTGTATGCGATAATAATAATCCGTTAAGCGCTTAGCAGTAATGGCATCAAAGATGAAAATTTATTACACACAAACATACATTGTAACGATATGAATATTGTTCTATTTTATTTGGTCCTTTTTAGAGAAACCGAAATTTGTATGAGCAACAAACATTGAAACACACAAATTATCCCAATTATTAATTAAAATAATTTTCATTTCAGCTAGAAAAAAAAATTTTATTTCTCTAGTTTTTCTAAAATATTTATCTTAACAATTTATTACAAAATCAGTTGTGGTACACATGTTTCCAAAGGAAACTTAAACAACTCATGTGTGGTTATTATCAATGGATTTGTAGCTGTTTTTTTTTCTTCTTTCGAATAACACAAATTGAGATAACAGAATGTAAATGTAAATATAAAACCAAATACAAGAACATAACAACAACATTAAGCCAATATCGACTAAATAACATAGCCACATGTGTGACAGGAACACATACATACACATATACATACGTACTAAATTTTTTGGTCTATTTATTATTTAAAAATATTAACACTATTTTCGATGCATAATAAAACTATCGTTTTTCAGATTTATAAATTGAAACCAACAATCGACAATTTTGTTTAATGATTATGGCAAATAATATATTTTGTACACATACAAAAACAACTATAATCAGTAAATAAAAATGTCGTAGATGAGCATGGAAATAAATAAGCGAAAGTGTATATGAAGGGAATATGTCAAATATCAAATACCCTACAATGGCAATTATAAATATTATATAAAAATAGTTGCCATATGTTTGTATGAAAAGAAGTGAAGAGGTTTTGTTAGTCCGAGTTTAAATTTTAATTAATAAATATATTTTTGAAAAGGCTCAATATATGACATTAAAATTTGAAAATGATTACTGGCGTAAAACCACGCTGGGTGTTGTTGATAAAGCGCATGATAGATGTACAATTTTGGGACATTTTCTCAATTGTTACCGGTTTTTCGGAATAAACGAATGACTTTAATCGTAAGACGTTAAATTTCAGTATATTAAAGGCCAATTAAAAGATCCATTTTGGTAGCACAATCCCGTTGAAACCATATCATACCCGAATTAATGTCAAAATTAAATCATCATTGATTATAGTGTGTTACGAATACTTGCATTAGTTCCGGCTAAATTTCTACATGTACAG
Source organism: Trichopoda pennipes (assembly GCA_030448955.1). Lineage (NCBI taxonomy): Eukaryota > Metazoa > Arthropoda > Insecta > Diptera > Tachinidae > Trichopoda > Trichopoda pennipes. The sequence continues at coordinate 13,916,650 of JASKUP010000023.1, forward strand.
TTTTGGGACATTATTTTGAGCATTTCTCCTAATTGTTACTGGTTTATCAGAAAAAACAAACGAATTTAATCGCAAGACGTTAAATTGCAATATATTGAAGGCCAATTAAAAGACCCATTTTTGTAACACAATCAGCAACCAGCAGGGAAATCACACCGCACCAGCGCCGCATTTTTTTGGATGCTCCATATGTGGCAATCTTGATTACCTATTTACCGCCTGTCTATAAATTCGCTTGTATAATTTTAACTAAATGAACTAAATAGCGAAGCGCCCGTTAAGCGTATCATCACGGATAACAATTTCTCTACTAGCTACACTGATGACGCGCTTAACAAATGATGAGTTTTTCGCTTTGGGAACGGTACAGGACAGTCGTTCTAATCATGCTCCATTAATGGACGATAAAAAACTGCGTACAATTATGAACTGTTGCTGTTCGTTGAAACGAAGTATTTTATTATGACTGATTATAGTCATTTCATTTATCTTTTTTTTTATCTGTTTCCTATATTTTTAGGTCGTTACATTATTTCTGAGCCGCACACCAATAATTTCAGCAAAATGATATGATCGAAAGCAACAAAATTTGGTCCTATTTAGTTAATCAATGTAATCATCACAAGAGAGGTGCTGAACTTTTCGACAACGTCACGAACAATTACTACACTCGGGTTTGAGGTAATAAGTGGTATTGGGCATTATAAGCAAATTATTTCGTTGTAAATATGGTAAATGCATGGAAGCTATATTGTCCTTATCACAAATATGAGAAAAAAAAACATCAAATGTTGCAATTTGATTTTATAGTGAGTCAATAATGATAAAATCAAATCATTGAATTCTTGGGAAAATGCTGACTTCCGGGTCATAAATGGGGCTTAGATGTAATCACATCGATCATTTAAACAGTCAACTATTCACTGGCCATCGTTTTCCGCAGTGCGGACGGATATTTACAATATTTTCAAAACTATCATAACAGAACAGGTTCAGATAAATCAAAAATAGCAAAGCCCATCTACCCTAAAACATGTTTTGTTTTATATGCAGAAAAGTGCGTTTTTCAAAAAGAAGTTTGTTTTCTAAAACAAAATAACACAAAAAATTTAGGTTAAGATGATTCAAGTTTTTATTGTATTACGAAGAGAAAAATTCTGAAATTATCAATTAAAAATGATATCGGGTAAATGTCCACTATGACCACGCTGACTGAAGTCGATTCTATCATCAAAGTTGTTAATCAATTTTCCACAAAATGGCGATCCTATCTCATTAACGATATCATGGATTTTGAGTTTTAAGGATTCGAATGGCTCCGTATAGACCCTATCTTTAACATAGCCCAAAAAAAATAATCCATTGATGTTAAACCACACGATATCGCTGGTCACTTATCTACTGATTGTCGTGAAATTATGCGATCGGCAATTTGGTTTGCAATAAATTGATCGTTTCATGGTTGTGTAATATGTGGTACTGTCCTGTTGAAACCACATGTCAGCAACGTCCTGTTTAAACCAAATATCAGCGATATCCACGTCATCAATAGTAGGGTAAAACTGAGTTGTCAGCGTCTTACGATAGCGTGATCTATTGACCGTTACCGCACTTCCAACCTCATCTTCGAAACAAATGCATCTATCACCCCAGGCCACATTGTGTACCATACAGTGGCACGTTGAGCATGCAAAGGCTTCTCAATAATTATTTTAGGATTTTCAGAGGCCGAAATGCGACAATTTTGCTTGTTCATCTCGCTATAGCGTGATCCATTGACCGTTACTGCATTTCCAAACAAAACGGCCCAACCACGTCTCCAGACCTCATAGGCCACCATACGTGACACGATGAGCATGCAAAGGCTTCTTAATCGCTCTTGGATTTTCAGAAGCCTAAATGCCGGTTATTTCTGAATGAATAGATTGAATCTACGACGATGTGAATCATTGTTCGGCTTCAATTCCTGCACCAGATGAACCTTGTGAGGCTTCAAAATCAAATTCTTACGCAAGATTTCCCATGTAGTGGTTTTAGATAACCCCAATTGTTGAGAACGTCGAGGAATAGACAAATTTGGCTCACAGCTGCGATGTTTTTAGTTGAACGATCCGGTCAAACCCACATATCCGGTTGGTGTTCGCATATTTTGTATCGAGCTTGTCGACTCAAATTTAACAACCAAATTCTTAATAGCGGTCTCATACCCTTATTTCGTCTGAAAATATCACGAGTTTTATCAAATGTAACTTTAACAGAACCACCCTTTTCATAGTGACTTTTAATTATTTTAATGCGATGTTCATGCGAAATTTAATTCACTGCAACAATTGCCAATGCATCTACCGCGAATACATCAAAAAACTAAATGTTAAAACAGTCATATTGTTGGTGTTGCCACAATTGAAAAACAAACCTCTTGTTAAAAAAAAACCCAATATTTGCAACCAATTTAAGACTGCTGGTAATCTAAAGACCCATTTACATTATTTACGAGTGCTGGGAAAAAGCCTTTACAAACCAGTTTTATTTTTTTTTATATTATAGAACGGATATCTAAAGCAGCTATCTAAAACGGGCAAGAGCTTTTGGAATTTTTCCCTTGTGGGATAACACTTTGTGTGAGCATTTTTCGATATTCTCCATGTTAAGTTAATAAAAGCAAAACCAAAAAATTTTACTTTTTTAATTTTTTCTGTGCTACCTAAGCTCTATTTCTAAATAGAACTATAACTTGAAGCCGTATTGTCTGGCCCTAGCTATTATTTTTTTACTTTCGCCAATTTTAAGTTTAAAATAAAAATCGTGGTTGAATATGATTCAGTGATAAAAAAAGTTGTCTATTAATTGCCCAAACTAATGAGAGATTTTCAAACTAAATTTCGACAATTTGGTGGCTTTATTTAAGTTTTAATTGATTTGTGATGATTTGCTAAATCACAAATTAAAAGGGGTATGACATTGCAGTTCGTGTGACACTTATTAGTTTCAGATGTTCTATGAGGCCCTAAAAACAGCTGATAAATGCCTAAAGCGATATAAAGAACCACAACACTAAAAATCTACTTTTAAATTTAGCTAAAAACTGTTCGAAAACGGAAGAGATTCCACACAGCTGTTTTTAAACTAAATCTATATTTTCTGATCTACTTTAAAAGGCCTACACACAGGCATGCTTACTTTTTAATTTTACTCCTTTGGGTTACATGCTCCAATGAATTATGAACTGCAGCATTTTTTCCTCTATTTAGCTTTTGTTTGCTTGTTCGCTTGTGTGGACTTAGTCATGTGCTTGTGAGTATGATTGAGTATACAATTTGTGGTCGTGTAATTATAACAATCTTGTTAAGGATTATTCGGAACAAACACAACCAAATTTACACTCTCTATCGCACCCTTCGTTTCAGTATTTACACTCAATAAATAAAATTGTTCGTGTGTTTGAGTATATAATTTTATTAATATGAACTTGTTTTAATAAGAGGATGTGTGTGTGTGTTTTTATTTTCTATGTGTGGAAACTGGTGATTGTATTTATGTTACTTGTTGTTATTTTTCTGCTTCATCGTTTCAAATTTTTTGTCATTTTCATGTGCACATTATTTTTGTTAAATGTTGGATAAATTAATAATTATATTTGTATGGTTACGTTTGATTGTAGAAAATATTTCTTCCGCACTTCCTGTGTCCCATTGTTTGCATGGTGTAATATTAAAAATATTTTATTACAGTCAATGATAATAACTGCATACATTCTACAAACGTTAATGTATTATCGTATTAAAACAAAATAAATTTTTATATTTTCACTCAGCCAGTGACAATAATTTTATTTGTGCTGAATTTCTTTCTTCAATTTGTTTGCTTCTTCACTGTTAATTTATTGTACACAAATTTATAAATTTATCATTTGCATGCAAATTTGTATGGGGAAAAAATAACTATATTTTTAATTGTGACACTTTTGCTTTTTTGTCACAAAGTAATTGAACATGTAAACATGTTATAAATTAAATTGTAGTAAAACATACAATGAATGGAATACATTAATTACATTTTCCGTATTTTAAATTAGCTTAATAAAAATAAAAATTTCTTTTACCTTTAGAAGGTAGTAAAACTTTGGATAAAATATTCTAGAAAGCGTTATTAACATGTAAGAAACTGCCATGACATTAGCTCATAGCAACAAAAAACAATTTGACTAATGACAGTTTAAGGTTGATAATAAATCCTCCAAGTATGATTATAATCCAGAAACGAAGGGTGCCGTATAGTTAATTGAACTTCTTTTAACTAATCACTACATCTTTTTCATATTTGTTAATAAAAATATAAGATTTAAGCCTACGACGGTTTCGTCACAATTGCGACGTCTATGGAAACCCTCTTCAATTTCTAAATTATTTTTCATACCTATTTTATACCTAATTTATACGATATGATAAGATAAGACTTTAACTCTGCCGGTGATATCAATAGTATGATGAATTCGCAATATCCTAAATAAAATACCAAACTTTAACAAAAGAGCGAATTAGTCGAGCTGTAATTATTAATTTTTTATTAATTTTTAATTAAAATAATTTAATTAATTAACTAAATATTTTAACTATTTAATTAATTCATTAAATTAATTTCTTCTTATTGGCTTAATTTTTCAAAACAATATTATTTCCATGTTTAGATTTCTCTGCCAAAGAGCTTATACTGTTACCCTATTGTTACAATATTTTTGCTTCACGCTCCTCTATCCGTACAACCATTATAGGTAAACTATTGAATGTATATTACACCAAATACTACAAAATTTAAGTATGTTCTTAAAAAAAAATTTTTCTTATTTTCGAAGTTATATTCGTTTTATGTGCCACGCCTGCAAAGACTAAAAATAATCAAATTTTAAATTAAAGGGTGTGTCAATAGTAATGCAAGTTCCATCTATTTGATATTATTTCTAAGCCACATTAGGCAGACACTTTAAGTTAAGTAATTTTATATCCGCTACAGCAAAACCTTAAAGGGTGCCCCTAAAGTGTCGTCAAGTTTATTTATGTGACGTTATTTTTAAACCGCATACGTAGTTTTTACATTCGCTATAGTAAACATAAAAAATTAAGTTTAACTTTCTTTTTTAGCCGCAATTGCAGACGTTTTATATCCGTTACAGAAACAATTAAAGGATGGTCCAATTATAACGTAAGTTTCGAGTATATGACTTTATTGTAATAATAATAAAGTAATAAGCGGACGCTTTAAGTCATTTATGGCCGCTATTAAAACAAGTACAAAAAATTAAAAGAAAGAAACTAAAATATAAAAGGTGTTCCTATAGCGACGCCAGTTTAATGTATGTATATGACTTTAACTGTTCAACCGTCATAGGCTGACATTTAGAATTACCACAGAATATGCACCATTATGCTCGCTATCAAAATTAGTTTAAACTTTAAATTTCAAATTAATGGGGTGTTTCCATTGATGTAATTTTGATAGGTATTTTAAACCGTTACAAGTATAAAAACTGCGCAACACAATTGGAGTTTCAGCCACCATTTATGAGCTGGGATAAGATTTACTATCGCAAGAATCAGTACAAATGGATGAAGTCTTTATAGTTTCAGAATTAATAATAACACACGACTCCCCCCCGTTGGCACATTTATCGGTCTTTATGGATTACTTGACCATCTAGACCTGTGCTGCTGAGGGTATAAGGGAGCCCAGTCCCCTGAAGGCAGCAGGGATCAACTGGAAGCTCCACGTTATTTCCACGGGAATTAGTAAGCCCCAGAGTTGCGGTAATCGTCTCTTCAGACTTTTAGCTGTTTTTCTGACTGATTATTGAGATTGGCTCTTCGGGAGTATTGTGGTGATTGTGGTTTTGCGCCCTTGCATGAATTTGATTATGAGGGCCAGGATTATCTCGCCGTTAATAACACCAAAGGGAGAAAGTCATGTGTTCTGGACCAAGAGTTGGATAGTCCTCAGCTCTTCAGTAAGGAGTAGTGGTTTGCAACCCTACTTTGGAACCGCTGAAATTGCAACTAGGAAAGACCTGTTGCTAAAATTAGTCCTCGGCTTCCTAGGGCGTGACTGACGTTGCTTTTCATTCGCAGTGGTTTGACCACCATCTGATTAAGGCTTACGGCCAGGTGCAGATGTAAATCTTATCACGAAATTTACTCTACTGGTAGATCGGTTAAAAAACAAAAGCCAATTACATTCAAATTCTATCACAACAGAAAGATGCTTTATAAATTATTTTCGTTTTTAATATTTTATATTTATTGTTGTAGCGACCATAAAAATACTTAAACTAAAATTTTCTGCTCAATGCGTTTTAAAAACAAGGAATCATATATATCTACTGGGGCACCCTTAAAAAAGAATTTTTTTGGACACATAGTTTTACAAAAATAATGCCAATTTGATGCATTTGCGTATCACTATTAAAAAAATAACATGTTTCATGACTATGCTATGCTGAAAGCATATTTTATTTCGGAACAACATTACATTTTTGGAAATTATTGGAATAAAATACCAATGACACTAATAAAAATGCAACATCTCATGTGTTGTTGTTTTGTGCGAACTTTAGCCCGGAACTATCATTTTTCAATACATTACTCTTTGATAATAAAGCCGATGACGCCGAAACCATGATATACGTGATATATCCTCGAAAATCGAAATTTGCCAATATATCATCAAGTAAGTTCATTCATAGTAATACAAAATAGAAAGAGAGAGAGCATATACTAGCAAAGCTGTAGAGTTCATATTATCTTCCTGTATCTCTGTTAAGAAAAATATAAAAGAAACAAACTTAGCTATGGAAAAGTATGACTTTTTTTTTCTTTATTTTTTTTATTATACACTTTTCATATTTTATAATTACATTTATTGTTTGTTTAATGGAATACTTTAAATTATAACATTATATTATTTAAAACAAAGAATAGCCGTTAAGAAGCGCCATCTATTGACATGACGATACAACCGTAAAAAAACATACCATTAAATACAGCCCTAAACAGTCGCAAGTAGCTGTCGTTTAGTGGTATGGGTGTATATGTATGCCTGTCAGAGATATATAAAAGCGGTATGCTTGGTTATTTTGGAAGAGTGACCCACGGACAAGCAACCGGGCAAGACTTCTTTCAAGTACGTTAGAATTGTATGCAACTTAATTAAAATAGTGTTGCGAAAAGGTTCAGCTCAGTTAATCAAAGTCAGAGTTTTATTCGACTTCGAATTAACTGAGTGTAGCCAAGGTTTACAGCAAAGCAAGTTCTGTCGCTGATTCACCTGGCCAGAATTTTATTCGCCTATGTGACGGAGGACAGAGCAAGGTCGCGCTTTGTTCAGGCAGAAGCCAGAATTTCATTCGCCCTAGCTGAACAGGATGGACAAGATCGTGAAAAAGGCTAACACCAATTTAGACGTGGAAAGGTTGTCTCAGAATATTATTCGTGGCAACCACAACTAGTCGAAAATTGGTGGACAGGCAAACTGTTCTGTTCAGACTGGACCAGAATCTTATTCGCTCCAGTGTGAGAAGCAGAAAGCTAGCCAGCGGAGAGTAGAGATGAAAATTCTTAAAGGCCGCGAAACGGTGAATTGGCGTACTCAGTAGTGTAGTATAATTTTAAGCTAAATTTAAGAGTGAACTGTAACAGAAATTATTAGTAAAACAGAAAAACAAGTGTCACTCGTGTTATTGGAAACAAAAAAAATCTATGTAACGAACCCTGGAGGTAGCGAGCTCTATCCCAGCATATCGCGAGAACGTGTCGTTACAAGGTTTAGAGACAAATAATATTAATTTAATTAGATGAAGTGCACACAGAGCTCAAAGCTGCCTTTTTTGTCATCTTTATTAATCGTCACATAGATTTTATCTTGCTTTCGGCTTAGCGTTGAATGCAGTATATGTGCCTTGCTAGAATTTAATTCAAAATAAAATTATTTATTTAGTTAAAGATATGAATTTTCTCTTCAATAATTGAATCTGCGGTTTACGCATCTACGTTGCTACAAGGCCATCATAGTTTTATCTATTCGCTAAATAATAATACTGGTGCTCTTTTGATGATATTAGAATATCTGCAAGGAGTTAAAATTAATTAATAACAAAAATCATATATCAATTATTGTTAATCACTGTATTTGCAATTTTCTCAATTAAATAAGCTATATCTTATCAATTAATATCGACTGGTGCCTTTTGCCAAAATTAATAAAGAAAAAAATATTTAAAGCAAAAACAGCAAAAAATTAAATAAATTGTGTACAAACATATTAAGGCAAATGAAGTGCTATTTTATGACGCCAGCAAAATTCTGGAAATAAAACAGACGGAAAAGAAATTATAAACATCCTTCTCACAATTAAAAATTAACAAAAGTTAGAAAATTCTATTACAATTTTATGGGGCATTACAATTTAATGGCATAAATGAACACATTAAAAATTCTTTTATACCCTCTCTCCCTCTCCCTCTGCCTATCTTTCTGTGTCTCTGTGTGTAACAATCCAATCGCCAGCAAGGTTTCACAGGAACTGCATTATATTAAATTAAGTTCCCAAAAAAATAAATAGAAAACTGCCGTTTTGTTGTATGTATTTTAGTAAATGTATAAATAAATTAAATTAGAAATATAATAAAATAAAAATATTTACGTTTGTTTACATGGCAGAATATAATAAAAAGGAAAAATAAAATACAAGTACTTAAAGCCACTAAAGTTATTCGAGAAGTTTGTTAAGTTACTACAACCGTTAGCTTTTATTGTCGACATCCTGATACAGCATATGGAGTCTTTGCTAGTTGTTGGCCTTAAACATTTAATTGTCGACAAGAACCCATATCAATTGGGTGCTAAAAAAAGAAATGAAATGAAAATTAACAAGAAAACGTGCCAACAATAGGTTATATAAGATTCTTTTTAAAACTTATTTTGCATTAATATAATTCAACACGAACAACAATAACGAAAACACATTAAAATAACCTTAAGTGTAATAATGGTTTAATTGATAGTATCAAGAGAAATGGTAGGTTAAAGTTAAGAAATAAAAATTCCAAGATTTATGACTTACAGACAGAAATTACTTTAACAAAGTTTTATGCAGTAAAAGCTGAACAACTTTAATAAAAACCACTCAGCTAAATCAATTGGTACCTTTAAACAAAATAGATGGAAGAATTGGTAGTTTGGTTTTGTCTTTTGTAATTTTTTTTAATTATGGTGATTCCTAAAAGCTTCGAGTTTAAGCCCATCGGTTCACCATGGAACACTTAGTAACTGACTAAAGTCAAAAGTAAGAAAAACTTCCCTGTATCACTTCGTAAAGTTTTGCGTTAATTTTCCTGGTAATCAAGCTCCTTCCGAAAACGCTGGGCTTAATTTAATCGCTAAATTCGAGGCTCACGGTATTCTTGCTGACAACAGACTAAACCAATACGCTTTTAGTGATGCAAATGTAGTCGGTTGGCACGTAGTCATGGTGGACACCGTCCTTAACATGTATTTCTTGGAATAAAAGGCGGCAGCAGTCGCCTATGCTAGCAGGAGTCTGAAGCTGGAAAAATTGAACCATTAGCCCATAAGGCTACGGCCTGGTACTACCTACTGGCGAGCCCTTCAGAAAGTAACGTGATAGCTGTAGTTTAAACCCAAGCCGTCGGTAAGTGGGCTAGTTTCTGTCCGATATGCTGTTGCATTGCAATAGAATGTAGCTTGTTTTTACGAGCTGACAGGAGTTTAGATAGTCGCCGACTCTCAAGCCTTTCTTGCTGTGTTTCAGAAATTGTAACCTGTGGAGTGTAATGCCCCTTGGGGTGTTGGTAGACGCATAGTACTTACCCAGTGGTAAGACCACCGTCAGTTTAGAGCCACACACCTTGGTACTGACTTTCTTTATTATAAGAAAGTTCAACTCGTTGAAGCTTTAAACCTTATCGAACATTAGATTACTTTCATATTATTGGCACTGGACAAAAATATTTCAAATCAGCCAAGATGGGCTGAGTATTCGAGTATGCAAAAAAAATTTATTATATGATGAGTTATTGTAGATAAAGCCAGCATTCATTGTTGACTAAACTGGGGGATTTTTGGCGGATTTCATTTCAAATGGATTATTATGCCACCAACGCAGAATCTATAATCAACCTGTCATCTCCTGTGGATATGTTAGCGGCAGTGGTGTGTGGCGTGGCTTTTCTGCTGCACAAATGAGAAAATGACCTAGCCAGATGAAAAATCGCCTAGTTTGAAAAGACATTTTTCTGCCCAAATTTGAATGCCTTGTTGGAGTTTATGCAACTTATATTACTGGATCAACTGGAAATTGTAAATGAATGATCCGAGTTATTTGTACTAAATTCGTTTTTACGGCTTCAAAATTTTTGGATTATTTTAACGTTCATTGTATTTAAAACTAAAATTGAACAATAACAATTTGAATCCGGCTTCATTCATTCCGGTCAAGTAGATAATGATCTCACCGTAGATACAGCAAAGAATGCTCATGTTGGATGTAGATAATCAAAAAATGATAAATTACTTTTGTTAGTGTCTAATTTTTCTTGTTTCTTTAAGCATAAAAAGTTTAAAAATAAATCTTCTTTCTTAATACATTCAGGTATACCTAAACTTTAGCAAGTTAAAAATTTTTTTATTTGCTTATAATACTAATATAACTTGAACTATATTTAAAAAAAAAAAAAAGATTTCAAAAATTTTTCATTTCATTTCTCATCCTTCATTTAAGTTCCAAATTTTTCTTTTCTTATACTTCCTATTAATATCGCCCCAATAGTTATCATTTGGCAGGAAAGTATTTTCAATAAAAAGTTTGACTTTATGTCATAATTTATTTTGAGTTTTATTAAACTACTTGCCAAAGTAAATGCATTTATATTTGAGTTTCTTTATAAAACAGTTGCACAATGTAGACTCAATCCATGCAAAGAAATATATCTGAATGTGACATTTAAATAAATATGTATGGAATGTTATACAAAATAAAAGTAAATAAATAAAAAGAAGATGTTATGGACTAAATTTATGATATATTGAAAGATCATGTAGATTTTTATCTAAAAAGAAAATTATAAAATTCCTTAATAACTGTCGAATATCTCTTCTTTGTATGGTGCATATAAATTGTTTTAAATAATGTAATGAAATAAAGGAAAAATGTTATAAAATAAAGTTAAAGATGAGTTATAAATAAAGATGCTAAATTTTGTCATACTCATAAATTTAACGATTATTATTTTCTTAATATATAAAATTAACACGTTCTGCAAGAAACCTCTCAATTAAAAAAGTGCGGAAGATTTTACGTTTTTAATAGAAACTGTAACGACACGGTTTCCCTGGTTGTTGGGGTATGCGCAACGGCACCCAGGGTCGTGTCGTGCCAACGTTGAATTCAACGGCGGCGGGCTGGTTGATTCGCTATAAATCTTCAGCCTTTATTTGCCACTAATCTTCTTAACGGCAGCTCAGCCTCTTTGCTCCGTGTGTCGTCAATGGTGTGCGGAGGTATCTCTGGGCGAGATACCACGTATCCGCAGTTAGTGGAAGAGGGAAATAGTCAGATGGTCACTCCCAGTAGCGACTGTAGGCAAAAACCAGGCTAGGTAAACACCTCTGCCCAGGTTGTTACATCACTGGTGCTACTATGGCAAACTCCACAATAGGTAGTGTGCTGGGAAATACCCAGAACACTGAAAATTGCGCAGGCTGGATATACACCACTGCCCTCTTTGTAACTTCAAAGTATTTGTCTGTTATCTGTCGACCGGCAGCGCACCAACTGACATTTGTTCATAAAGTTCATTTTATATATCCATTCGCCGCCACACACCAGTATACATACACATACACACACACATATATACAGCTGGTGGCTGCATTCATTATAAAAAACCGTATATTTGTTAATTTCTAATCCTGTTATTGAGAAAAAAAAGGTGAAAAGTGGGGAAAAATGGGCATTTTTGCGATTTTTAAATCACTTGATGCAGATCAGAATAACGTTGAATTTTTCAATATAGAACTTTACTGAGGAATTTAAAACAGCGTATTGTCTATATCCATAAATATAAAAATTAAGCCCAAAATAGGTGTCCGATGAAAGCCAGAGTTTGACGAAATGCGCCGTCGTTCGCTGGTTTGTCTTTGTTTAATGCGTTAACGCACAATAGTGCGTCCACAGTGCGTGTTTGAAACAAGACACATTTTTCAAAAAAATCAAAAATTTTTTCCATTGCATACTTCGATTCAATGTTTTGTATCAAATGAAATGTGTGTTGTGTGTGTGCTTGCACAGAATGCGACGGCAATACAAATCGAAATATGCTCATGTTCATAGCAAGTGGATGTGCAAACAAATAGAGAATTATGTTTTCAATATTCTGTTGCATTTTGTATGTTTGTGTTTGTGTAATTTCCGTGTTCAATTGCAAAATGATCCATCAGTCGAACGTTTTTCAAAGATGTGACAATTTTGAACGAGATTCTTCGGGAAATTTTTACCTACAAGTCGGTTGACTGTGTTACCAATCAAGACAATGTTGTAAATTATCCAGTCGAGTTTTAAAATTCGCTTGAGTTACCTGGACTGCCGCCCCACCGCCTACAAGTGGAAGTTGGTGTACCAATTATTTTGCTTAGAAATATTTGCCAGCCACGACTTTGCTATGGGACACTTTCAGTAGTCAAAAAAGTCATGAAAAATGTAATTGAAGCAAAAATTTTAAAAGGAAAATATAAGGGCGAGGATGTGTTGATGCCACGCATTCCTATGATTCCTCCAGATCTGCCATTTGCTTTTAAACGGCTTCAGTTCCCCATATGTGTAGCTTTTGCAATGATGTCTGTTTTTCGCACGGTCAATTATAGTATCATGTTCATGTATTAATAAACCAACTGCATTGTTTGTCTATACCGCGAACCAAAATCTATCGAAGAATGTCGTATATGTAAAAGTATTGCAATAGAATAAGACGTATTCTATAAGCACACAAAAATATTGAATTGTGAAAAAGATAAAATTATTAAAAACACAAAAACCAAAAAAAAAATTGTGTTGTTTCTGATTAATTTTCTTGAATGATTGAATTTTTTGGCGCACACGAAAAAGATGGCTGCAGAATAAAAACAAACCACAAATGACTTGCAAAGCAGTCACGGGCACGCTAGTTTTATTATTAACTTTTAGTCTGAAAAGTGTATCCCTGCAAACCGAAGCTGAAACCTTTTAACAAAGTGTAAAAGCTCACAAAGCAAAATATCAGCGCAGCAGCCTACCGAAAACGCCAAGCTTACTGCCATAATATCCCAGATTTAGTGAAAAATATGGAAATCGATTATACTGCTGGCGACTTGCGTTAATCCATCGACGAGTGTCTAACACGGTGGATAACGTAGACTCAGAACATGAATATGAACAATATACGAAGGAAGTAAGAAAGTAAGATCTTCAGGACCAAAAGCATCAACTTTAATGAGGATGGATTTTGACAACCATTGAAAATCTTCTACATTTTATTTCCATAACAAATAAAAGTCTCATATATTCTATGCAAGAATAGCTTAAATATGAATCAGAATTTTTATATTCATTAAAAATTAATTATAAAAAAAAAATAGCAAAAAGAGATGAAAAATTGGTACAAATGGGCACTGGATGCACTTTTTTGGGTTAGGTTTTTCCGCTTTCAATTCTCCTATTCAATATCTGCAACTTTGCTTTTGATATAAAAAAGATATTCCTTATGGTGTATCGAGATATAACTGTGCTAAAATATTGAAGAAGTGAAAAAAGCCCACCATGCGAAAAAAATTGACATTAAATTAATAATGCGGCCAAACTAATAGGACAAAGGACTTAGAAGAATAAGGTTTTTTAACAAGAATTTTATTTTCTAAAACAAAATAAAAAAAAAAATTTAAATTAGGCAGATTCAACTTTTTATTGTATTAACAAAGATTATGTCTGCCAAATGTCCACAACCACCACGCTGACAGATGTCGATTTTTTCATCAAAGTTTTTAATCACTTTTTGGCATTCGTTAGTCACATCATGGATTTTGAGTTTTAAGGCTGAAATCGATTCGATTAGCACCGTATCGATTCTCTCCTCTACATAACCCTATTAAAAATAAGCCAGTAATTGTAAATCACACGATCTCGCTGGCCACTTAACTGCTGATTGTCGTGAAATTATGCGATCGGGATATTTGGTTCGCAATAAATTGATCGTGTATGACATGTGGTACCGTTCTGTTTATATCCACGTTGTCAAGAAGCCAAAATTAAGTTGTTAGCATCTTACGATAGCGTAATCCATTGACCGTTAACGCATTTCCAGCCTCATCTTCGAAAAAAACACGCCAAAAACGCCTCCAGACCACGTAGCGCACAATGCAGTGACACGTTGAGCATGCAAAGGTTTTTCAATAATCGCTCTAGGATTCTCAGAAGCCCAAATGTGGCAATTTTGTTTGTGTTCTTGAATAAATTCAACGAATCTACAGCGAAGCGAATGGTTGGTCAATTCCTGCACCAGTTGAAACTTGTAAGGCTTCAAAGTCAAATCCTTGTACAAAATTCGCCATATGGTGGTTTTGAATAACACCACCTTTTTGAGATCGTCAAGGAATTTACAAATTAGGATCTGCTTAAACACTGTGGCTCACGGCTGCAATGTGTTCAGTAAAATTACCCGGTCGAATACGCGTTGGTGTATCGAGCAAGTCGACTCAAATTTAACGACCAAATTATTAATAGCGGTCTCAGAAGGACGATTATGTTGCCCGAAAATACCACGAATTTTACGAAAAGTAACTTTAACAGAACCACCTTTTCATAGATGATTTTAATTATTTTAATGCGATTTTCATTGTAACAATTGCCAATGCATCTACTACGAATATTTTAAAAAACTAAACGTGAAAACTATCATGTTGCTGGTGTTGGCACAACAACAAACCTCGTGTTGAAAAATCCGATACTTCATTTTGGAGCTACTTTGGAGCCACAAATATCATATGTACTTCTTGTCAATTTTCTAGCTTCTGTTGCTATTTAAAAGTTATATGAAATTGAATAACATATTTTCACAATTTGTCCATAAAATACAGTTGAGCAGGATCATGAAGTATACGGATATTTTGAACAGTTTACCGTTTTATTTGGTTACAGATATCACATATAGAAAATTTATTTTATGATCTTTTCATTAATTAAAGATTTACTTTTTTCTTTTCTTTTTAAGTCACACAGCTGCTTGTTGTTCATTTATAAAATAAAACTGTGAGGTGAAGTTATGATATCGAAACTATAATTATGTTAATTGAACAATCATGTTGTATAACCACACCCAACAGCAAACTATTAGAAAAATACGTTAGAATATATTTAAAATATTGTTGAGTAGGTGTGTGTTTATATATTTTTATAACTTGTACGTTTGTACATAATTATTGGCAAGTGTGCTGAGTTGTTGATTAGTTTTTAAAGTAGAAAAGTGTGTTGGTATTTCTATCATATTTTTTCCATTTCTTTTTTTTCTCTTCTTTATTCTTTATTCGTACACACAAATACTTTTGTAACATTTATATGTGTGTTGCCATAAGTTTTGCTTGGCTTCGTTAGTTTTCATTCTTGCTTAACAAGAGCACCAGAATGGCTCTTTGTTAATTGTAATTAGCTGGAGTGTGAGTTTTATTTAATGCTCACATATGGTTTGAGTAATTGCTTAACATAGTCAGTCATCATTTGCATAAATAATTAAACGTTGTAATGAATTGAAAGAAAAAATTGCAATATTTTCAATTTCAATTTGCTCATTTATGTCTTAAATCAATTACGTAATTAAATACTAGTTAGTGTTGGAAAAAAAACTTGTGCTGCTACATCAAAGGTAAATTATGCATAAATATATTAGAAAAAATAAGAGAATTGCAGACAAATGTTTTAAAATTCGAATTAACAGAAAAATAGAAAAAACATATAAATTATAAATTAAAGTATCGGATTTTTCAGCAAGAAGTTTGTTTTTCAATTGTGGCAACACCAACAACATGATTGTTTTGATATTTAGTTTTTTTACTTATGCGTAGTCGATACATTGGCAATTGTTACAATAAATTCAATTTTGCACGAAAATCGCATTAAAATAATAAAAATCATCTATGAAAAGGTGATTCTGTTAAAGTTACATTTCGTAAAATTCGTGATATTTTCGGGGAACATAATCGTCCTTCTGAGATTGCTATTGTGGATTTAGTCATTAAATTTGAGTCGATAGCCTCGATACAAAGTATGCTTGTTTGACCGTGTCGTTCAACTGAAAATATCGCGGTCATGAGCCACAGTATTGAAACGAATCCAAATTTTCCAATTTCTTAAGATTCTCAACAGTCGGAGTTATCCAAAATCATCACATGGAAAAGTTTGCGTAAGGATTTGATTTTGAAGCCTTACAAGGTTCAACTGGTGCAACAATTGAAGCGGACAGATCATTCACATCGCCGCAGATTCGCTCAATTCATTCAGGAATCCTGGTGCCCCTGTAGGCTAGTAGGTAGTGTACTAGCTTGTCAGTATTGGGATTGTGGGTTCGATTCCCAACGAAGACCTTGGTTTTTTTCACTACAAAAATAAAAATTGGCTCTCGGTGGGGTTGCTCAGCGATGAAGGCATAGTCACTAGTCGCTCTGCTATCTTATATACGGCAGTTAATTTCCGACTATTCTTCTACTTTCACCATATGTTTCAACTCTTCTCTATCCCTTTCCTAAAGAAGGTAATACGGTACTTGAATAAATAAGCAATTGCCTGAAAAAAAAGGAACACCGACTGGCTGTTCTGAAAAAATAGTTTTTTTTTTCAGACTTGTGGGTGTATGTCAACAATAAAAATTGCCGCATTTGGCCTTCTGAAAATTCTAGAGGCATTATTAAGAAGCCTTTGTATGCTCAACGTGCGCTATGTGATCTGGAGGCCTGATTGTGCCATTTCTTTCAAAGATGAGGCTGGAGATGCAGCAACGGTCAATGGATCAATCTATCACGAGATGCTAACTCAGTTTTAGTATATTCCTAACGACGTGGATATCGCTGACAATCTGGTTTCTGAATCGCAGAATTTCACGATAATCAGCATTTAAGTTGCCAGCCAGATCATGTGAGATAACACCACTGGATTATTTTTTGTGGAGCTATGTTAAGAACAGAGTCTATATGAAGCCAGTCGAGCCAATTGATATAAATTGATATTCTTGACATTTGCAGCACTACGAATTTAGCGTTTAAAGTACATTCCGCGCTCTCAAACCAAATTTGACGAGGGTCAACGGAAAACCATACCCAAATAAAAGTAATTTTAACCCCGTCGGAAAATCCAAGCACGTCTCAGAAGTGTTCTGATTACGAGGGAATGCTGTTTGAATTTTATGTAGTGCTACAGTTAAATTTTCCTTGTTCTAATTGTAAATTTTTATAATCAATGCTTGAAATAGTTTAACGTTTTACTAAATATGTATTAAGACATGGCAGTTAAACCATTGAAATCACTTCCTATCTGCAAATTTACCCACTCATTACAAAACCCTTAAAATATAACATTCTAATCGAAAAATTACGTTGTGATATGGACCCCCTTTTAATTTCGACTAAAGATTTTAAGATTATACTTAATGCTAGCATCAACGAATATAGTTTAGTGTCTAAAAGTTAAAAAATCTCATTTATTGGAAAAGAAAAACACGTAGCAAAATTATGTAGTGACATTCTGTTATAATTTTCACTCCCTTTTAAAAATACATAAATATATATTAATCTTTCTTTAGAACTTTTGCAAAATCTTAACGCAATTTGTGATGTATCGCCCTGGAAAACAAGATTTCTTATAACAGTTGCTAAAATGAATTTAATTTCCCTTATTTAATTCTCATTCAGTTAAGCCAACAAAATAAAATTTTAATTTTGGAAAATTCTTAAAATAAAAAACAAAAATACAAAGAAATATATAAAATCTAAAAGATATTAAGCTGTTAAGCAATTTTATTTTTTGGAATTTTTTTTCAATTTAATATACGTTAATATGTGTTAAGACTCCTTTAATAAATATTTTATGAAAATCTCAAAGAAAATAAAAAGGGTTTTTGTTTTCAAAATGTTTGCTGTATTTTTGTATACAAGTGTTATTCAGTTTTCTCTTTTGCTGTGTTGAGAACTCTCATTTAATCAATTTCGCTTACGATATATGAGACATGAATTTTCTATACAAAACTTTGGAGTAAAATCAACTGATGAGATATATGAGCAGTAGTAAAATTGCCATATGGACATGATTTCCCCTGCAGTAATATATTTTGAATATATATTTTTTATTTTGAATAATAAATATTTTGTTTTAAATAAAATATTTATTACAGGCATCTATCACATATTAATGTAGATTAAATATTATTAAGTGAAAGTTTTAAATTATAAACAAACAATAAATAAATAAATAGGGCCATTATTCGAAAAGCAAATATTTTAAACTTTTCTGAAAGTTAAGGGAAAAAAATAATAACACAGTTGTTGGCAAATAATTTGGCAAAAATAACTTTTTTTTTTTAATTTGGACGAATAACAAAACATCAATTTTATTTTTATGAAACAATTATTAATAAATAATTGCATCAATAAACTTTTGTAATTGTGCAGAAGTACAATTTTATTATGAATCCAACAAACCCCCAGTGAATTATATTCGCTGTTTTACAAACCAAAATAGCAAAACTCATTATAATCCAATGTGGATATCTTAAGTATTCGTATACAAACTTATAGTAATATTATTTTAATGAATATGTACATTTGTGTGCATGTGCATGATAGCCATACAAGGGCACACTGGATTATATTCTAACTGAATTCAAAATTTTAGTAAGCAGTAAATTTTTACTTATAATGAAAAATTAGTTTGCAGTAAATGTTATTGTTTACTTAAATATATGCAGTATTTAATAAATTCCTGCAAATGCGGCGATTTTTTTCTCATTATCAGTAAAATTTCATTGAATATCGAAAAAGTGCATTGAATCAGTAAATCTTCCGCTAACAAATGTGTTACTAATAAATGTATCAGATTATTATTGTTATTGCAGTAGCCAGTAAAATTTTACTGGTAATGCAATTTTAATATCAGAATTAATAAAATTTTATTAATTATCATTGAGTAATTTAAATGCCAAATAAAACAAGCCTTCTAATATCTCACTGTATTTATTTAACTGCGCAACGAAAAATGCAAACAAATTTGAATCTGCTTAGTACTAATGGTCGCTTTTAACTTCATGTGATTGATTGAAATTTCTCGATTTTATTCAAAATAGCTAGCTACTTTCCTCCAGTTGTTTCTTTTATAGTGAAAGGGAAAATTTAAGATGGCAAATAGCCGAAACCGGTTTGGTCATAAACCAAATTTGACCAGGTTCGACATAAAACCGGACCCAAAAAAAAATAAGTTAAACCCCATCGTAAAATATACGCACATATCGGAAAATGTAAATAAATAAATTTCAAAAATTGAGTTGTCATCCTTTGGCATTTATTTACTAAGGTGGGAGATTTAAAACATAGAAAGTTGCACTCTTGAGCAAACAATTTTAAAGGTGAGAATTTGCAATCAAAATGGTGTAAATTTTACTGTAACTTCGTAAAATTCAAGCAACTTTTTTCTCGTAATCAAGCTAAAATGGATAAAAACAATACGAGCGTAGTGGCCATAGTGGTTCAAATATAGCCGCTGTACAGCATAGAGTTCAGACTGAGTCTGAAACATCGGCTCGTCGACGATCACAACGATAAGGCACCACTACAAACACTTTGCACAACAGGTGGGCATCTTCATTCTTATAAAGTTAAAATAGTTAAAATAGTTAAAGGCCACTTAAGTCTCTGAAGTGGCTGAAACTGAACAAAAACAACATCATCATACAACTGAATAACAATATCATCTTTAATGATGAGGCTCATTTTCAATTAGCAGTAATGCAAAAAGAGAAACAAAGTTGTCACATACGGAGTTCACAAAATCTACCATTACATCCAAAGAAAGTGACCCCATGTGGCCGTTTGTAGTAGAAGGCACCACCAGCCCGAAACTGAGCAAGGATACACCGTCACCATAAACTCTCTGCATTACTAACCATGTTAACCATTTCTTTGTGGCTATGATTGGCTAATATTAACATCAGGGACTTTTGGTTTCAAGACAGCGCCACAAGCACTCTTTCGGTTGGGTATTTCCTCGATTTGGTGATGTCAATTGACGGTTTTATTCTAGTGAATTAATTTTGCTGGATTATATTAGCTCGGATCATTTGAAAGACCGAGTTTACGTGAACAATGCACAAACAACTGAATTTATGATGAAACTCGTACCTGCAAAACGTGCTCCAAAGTTGTGTGAAAAGAACGGATATGCTATCGCCATGCTAGAGGTAGAGATTTACCTGACATTGTATTGTATTAACAAAATTGTTGTTGTCAAAGAAAGCTGTATGTTTTAACTCAATTTACTTCCTAACCTCAAATTTGTCCACCCGCAAATTTACTTGTGCAATACTAAGTCCCCATCTCTGGTGAAAGCAATAAGATCAATGCAGTATTAAATTTTACATTTCGTTGTAGCCTATAGACTTATAGATGAATGCATGTATGTTAACGTAAATAATAACTGTGTGTAATCATCGAATTAATAAAATTCATTTATTCTTCATTTGAGAATACAAGTTATACAAGTTATTTGTGTACGTGCATATGCAAATACATATGTATACAATTTATACATATGTCTGCTTACTTAAACAAGCTAGATAACAAACAATACAATATTATTATCTGTATGTATATTAATTTACATACTTATATACATATGTATATATATGTATGGCAGCGTCATCTCTTTCACTATTTATATTAAATGAAACTGAAATCTTACAAAGGCATACAGATTTAATTATAATTACAGTTAAACTTTTGTATAATTCTACGAGAAATGGTAGCTGAAAAAGAAAATCACTACTAACTATTATGTCTTCATTAAAGTTATAAATACATTTGGTCATAGTAAAATATATTTAATTAAATATCTAGCAAATTAGTATTTATGCTTAACCTATTTTATGCTAATTGGTAATTATAATTATTATCAATTTCTTATTTAATATGTCTTCTTTATTTAAATTATATGAGTCTCTATTACTTAATTTTTAAAGGGTTTGTCTTAGTTACTAGTGCTTTAGTTATTAAGATTTATTATAATTTTAATTATAATAGATGAAAAAATAAATAAATAATAAAATAAGAACATTTAAATTTTTATTTCTCATTCTTGAGTTTTATTTATCCGAAATAATTTACATGTAGTGGATTAAAAAATTTGAGGTTGCGAAGTAAATTTCATGGTTAATTTTTAAATTTCAAGAATTGGGCTATTGTCCTTTGACATTGGTTTAGTAAAGGGGTGGGAACATTACATCCTGGATCTAAGAATTTTATTTGTGTAAATTTTCTATCAAAACGGTGCAAATTTCACTATATAACTTTGGAGCACTTTTCGTCGTAATCAGGCATCTTTTCAGGTTGGTATTCGTAATTTAAATGTAATTTAATAAGCTGATAGCAGCCGTAATGATGCAAATATAGTCGCTGTATAGCAATGTGCAATAATGTGCAATAATTTGCCATCACTAGAGACACCTTGCGAATAATTTTGCATTAAGATCTTCATCTTCACGAATTTAAATTTAAAACGAAAAATAGGGTGGGTTAGTGCTTAGGTGTTACTATCATTATTAATTAAGAAGTTATGGAAGCCAACAAAATTTCTGCATATAGGGTCACAAAATCTACACACGGTCCTCGAAAAAACATTACATCCAAATTAAGTGACCATGTGCGGTTTGTGGTCATCAACGGTCGGTATTTTTTTTTAAATGAGCCAAAAAATGCCGTCAATGTAAATTCTTTGTGATACCAAGCCATGGTAACCAATTTTTTGTGGCCACACTTAACTTATTGTATCACCAGCGACCTTTAGTTTCGGCAAGGCAGCGCCACAAGCCACACAGCCACCCAAAAAATTTTCCGATCGATTAATTTTTTGATTTAGCGATAGCAATTGCCCTCCTTGTTCTTTGAAAAACTGGATTCGTGTGAATAACCCTTAAACAACTGGTGCTCTAAAAGATGAAATTGGGCACTGCATTGACGAAAAAAGCAAAAATTTGTTAAAAAATGTGCTTTAAAAATTTTTGTAAAAGAGCAGATGTCTACCGGCATTCTACTGGTGGACATTTATCCAACATCATCATAATTAATAATAATTAACATATTTGACTTAAAGTCAATTTACTTTCTAACTTTAAATTTGTCCATCCTTTGTAGCATAAGATTTAGTGATAAATATTTTGATGATTTTAAATTCCTGTGACTTTACTGAGCATTTGGTACATTTTAAAGAATAATTGAAAATGTACGTTTTTTCTCTCATAAGAAAAAGGATTCGTGAATAATATAAATTTGAGAAATATTACATATGTCAACGTTCTAATTTTATACTTTTATCAAGAGTAAATTTTGAACAAGAGAAAACAACGCTGCAACGCTATAGAAGAGACTATTAAGATTCAAGTTACCGGAGTATTTGACAGTAAATCTTTTTCTAAATTTTAGGCAGGTCCCATTTCATTCTTTCACCACTGCTTGCTTTGGCCCAAGACCTTTTTTAAAACCATATTGTCGTCGGGACTATATTATCTTTCTATTATCTTTCAAATAACTTGCAAATTTCATTACGATATTCTATTCTATTCTCAATAATCTTTCCAAAAGTAGATAAATTACAAATCAGTCCAACATTTTGTGCTGTATTTGTAGTAGCATATTTGGGAATTGAAACTATTTTATGTAAAGGATTTTAAGCAAGAATTTTGTTTCCTTAAATAAAATAAAAAAAAACTTTTGATTATGATGATGATTCAAATTTTTATTGTATTTCGAAGAGATAAATGATATCTAACAAATGCCTCCACCGCGACCACACTGATAGATGTCGATTCATTCATCAAAATTTTTAATCGCTTTTTGGCAAAATGGCGATCCTATTTCGTTAATCACAACACGGATTTTAAATTTTAATGCTGAAATCGATTGAATTGACACCGTATAGACTTTGTGCTTAACATTGCCCCTCAAAAAATAATCCTGTGGTGTTAAATCACACGATCTGGATGGCCACTTAACTGCCAACTGTCGTGAAATTATGTGAAATTTAGTTTGCAATAAATTGATCGTTTCATTGGCTGTGTGATATGTGGCAGTGTCCTGTTGAAACCACATGACAGTGATATCCCCATCGTCAATAATAGGCCACAACTGAGTTGTTAGCACCTCGAGGTAGCGAGATCCACTAACCGTTACCGCGTTTCCAACCTCATCCTGAAAAAAACGGCCCAATCACGCTTGCAGGAAACATAACGCACCATACAGTGACACGTTGAGCATGCAAAGGCTTCTCAATAATCACTCTAGGATTTGCAGAAGATTAAATGCGACAATTTTGCTTGTTGACATACCCTGGCAAGGAAAATGGTTTTCGCGTTAAAAAATATTTTTTCTCAAAAACAGCCGATTGTTCCCAAACGAATTAATCGAATCTACGGTAATGTAAATGGTTGGGTGGCATCAATTCCTGCTCCAGTTGAACCTTGTAAAACTTCAAAGTCAGGTGCCCCTGTAGGCTAGTAGGTAGTGTACTAGCTTGTCAGTATGGGGGTTATGGGTTCGATTCCCAACGAAGACCTTGCTTTTTTTTGCACCATAAAAATAAAAATTAACTGTCCGTGGGGCTGCTCAACGATGAAGGCATAGTCACTGGTCATTGTGCTGTCTTATACGGCAGTTAATTTCCAACTAGCCTTCTACTTTCACCACCTGCTTCATCTCTTTTCTATCCCTTTCCTAAAGAATGTAGCACGGTATTTGAATAAATAGGCACTGTTGCCCTACGCAAAATTCGCCATGTGGTGGCTCAGAGCTTTGATGTTTTCAGTTGAACGACCCATTGCGAACACGCAATGGTGTTCGCACATTTTGTATCGACCCTGTCGACTAAAATTAAACGACCAAATTCTTAATAGCGGTGTTAGAAGCACGATTATGCTGTCCGAAAATATCACGAATTCTACGAAAAGTAACTTTAACAGAACCACTATTTTCATAGGTGATTTAATTTTTTTAATTCGATTTTTGTGCGAATTAAAATTCACTAGAACAATTGCCAATGCATCTACCACGAATGTGTCAAAAAACTAAATATCAAAATATCAAAACTATCAAGTTGTTAGTGTTGCCACAATTGAAGTAAAACTTCTTGTTGAAAATTCTTTTATGTTTAACATATCGCGTTAATTATTCTCTTATCATATTCTTTTCGTACCATTAATATTTTTTTTGAAGTAATATTGTCATTGTCTGGGCTCTTATTTGCTTCCAAACTATTTAAAGTTTAATCAGATTGACTGTTTTCAATTATATTTATACTAAAATATGTGGTAACCCAATTAAGTGTTCCAAACATGTTAATGTTGTTTTTAATATTTACTGCAATATTAGCTCACGAATTACAAAACAGAGTTATAAAAATATGTACTAGAAGGCAAGGCTTACTCACAATTTGATGATATAAAATCATACCCAAAATTCTAGAGAGTTCCTACCTTTTTACCAAGTTGCCATTTAAATAAAATTTTGGTTAAGCTGCTTTAACAAACCTTTAGCACATTTTACTTATTATTTTAAGACGTTCTGCGATTCTTTTATAGAACTTAAATTACATAATTTTAATGGCCTCCTCTCCTTAAACTTTTAATTAATATATTTCTCTTTTTGTTTATTTTCAATAATAATTAATATAAAATTATCTTTAAAATAAACAGAACCAGGGTTTAAGGTTATTTTGTTCAAATATAAGTGACCTGAGATCTACTAGTTGGTATTTTTCATTTTATATTTATAAAAGTATATTTGCATATATGATGCATCAGAAATATAAAGCATAAATGCAACCAGTCTGACATTAAAATCGAGTTTAATAACGACAAAATTGCCACAATAACAAAAATTATATACAAGTTGAAATATGAAATATAAATTAAATAATAAAAAAATATATATCAATACATGCATACAGCACCAACATTGTCACACATGCATAGTTATGTGTTGCATAAAGTCAGGCAGGCATTCAAGTAGAGTTTTTCATTTTAAATTTGCTTCATCCTGGATTTATGGAGAAATTATGATAATTTTTATTTGATTAAGTAAATAATTAAAACTGCTCCGTTGGTGTCTGTTATTTTATTTTTTTTTGTGTCGTGTATCCTGCAAAGTAAATTGAATTGGGGCGAAAAGTAAACTATAAATTGATGTCTTTATTAAAAGTCATTAATTTATATTTAACGCACACTAGCAATTTAAGCAATTTGTTTAAAATTATACAAAAATATTAAATGCAGAAAACTGCACTGCATGTCCTGCAAACTGAGTGAGAGGGAGCGAGAGAGAAGAAAAATGATTATACTATTTAATTAAAAAATATTTTATAATCTTGACTGTTTGTTACATTTGTGAAATAAATTTAACGTAAACAAAAATCTAATTGAAATGCTGATTTCATGATGAATGTCTTCTGAAAAAGACTGAAAAAGTCAATTGTTTGATTCTACCTACGATTTTTGGATAAAAAAATACTTCATTCGAAAGCTGGAGTAAAGTAATGAATAAATTATAAAAATAAGTTATTATGCCAATTAAAAATTAATAAATATAATACGTTCGAATATATGGCTTTTTGATATCTGCGTATATTCTATATACATACATATCAATATACACTAGTATAGAGAGAACAACGATGACGCGGGTTAAAGTAAAATCATACCCAAATATGGCTTTTTGTTGCAGAAGTTTCTCCGTGACATTTACGGCATTTGTAAAAAATTTTTATATTTTTATTTCAAATAAGAAAATTATTAGTAATATAAGCAAAATTGTCTTGACATAATCGCGAACAAGATTGCAAATTTAGCCATTTTCCGGCTACGTTTAGTGATATTTCTGGCTGTCTTCTTTTATATAACCAAAAGACGGCCTAATTTTTCGTTATCAAAAACTTTGTAATATTTTTTTATTATATTTGTCGATTATTTATTTTAAGACTGGGGAATTTTTGAATACACATACAAACGCATCAACTTGTCCAATGATTTAATACGTTCTGCCTGAAAGGTTTATATAGAAAAATGATCACTGAGGGAAAAATGATCACTGGAAAATTTATCACCGATGCACAATTTTCTTTAGAAAATATATCACCCACGAAAATTATTAACAGAGAATTTATTAAATATTTTCTAAGCCAAAAATTCTAAATAGTTAAGATTTTCTATAGAACAATACTGCCTGTTATAATTTTTTTACAGAAACATGGTGACTGCTGAAATTTTTGTTTAGAAAAGTTATTATAGATTATTATGTGTAAAAAAATTATGTCATGAACATTTTTTATATTTAATTTGTGGCTGATACAAACTTTGTATAGGAAATGTGCAATCGATAAAGGTTTTTTATAGAATATCTATAATCGCTGAACATTTTTTATAGAAAATTTATAACCGTTAAAAATTTTTTATAGAAAAATTTTTTATAGAAAATTTTTAACCGGTTAAAATTTTTTAAAGAGAATTTAAAACCGGTGATAATTTTTTATAGCAAATTTATAACCGGTAAAATCTTTTTATAGAAAACTTATAGCCGGTGAATATTTTTTATTTAAAATATATAAGTGATCAAAATTTTCTATAGAGATACGTGGTTAATGAAAATATTTGACTGTTAAAAATTTTCTATAGAAAAATTGTACCTAATGAAAATTTTCTATAGAAAAATTGTGCCTAACGAAAATTTTCTATAGAAAAATTGTGCCTAACGAAAGTTTTCTATAGAAAAATTGTGCCTAACGAAAATTTTCTTTAGAAAAATTGTGCCTGATGAAAATTTTCTATAGAAAAATTGTGCCTAACGAAAATTTTCTATAGAAAAATTTTGCCTAACGAAAATTTTCTATAGAAAAATAGTGCCTAACGAAAGTTTTCTATAGAAAAATTGTGCCTAACGAAAATTTTCTATAGAAAAATTGTACCTAATGAAATTTTCTATAGAAAAATTGTGCCTAACGAAAATTTTCTATAGAAAAATTGTGCCTAACGAAAATTTTCTATAGAAAAATAGTGCCTAACGAAAGTTTTCTATAGAAAAATTGTGCCTAACGAAAATTTTCTGTAGAAAAATTGTGCCTAATGAAAATTTTCTGTAGAAAAATTGTGCCTAATGAAAATTTTCTATAAAAAAATTGTGTCTAATAAAAATTTTCTATGGAAAAATTGTGTCTAATGAAAATTTTCTATAGAAAATTTGTTTCTAATGAAAATTTTCTATAGAAAATTTGTGACTGGTCAAAAGTTTATGTAGAAAAATTGTGATTGGTTATGATAGACAATTATGGCTAATAAAATTTTGTTGAATTAGTATATTTTTATTATAACAGTAGTGATGGTTCTTGGAAAATTTCGAAGTTTTAATTATTATGGATTCTAGAAGAGTCCAATTTGTTTCTGGTAGTATATCTAACCCTTAAATGAAATGCGGTTTCGTTTAAGTATGCGGTTTCGCAAAGAAACATAAGAATTAAAACTTGCTAAAAAAAATTCTGTGTACTGACCAATAGTTAGTGTGCATGTACTGTGTGTCCCTAATTACAGTTCAAGTATTTTTATAAATATCATAAGATAATTTTTTTTTGTTATTTGTATTATTTGTTTATATTTGTATATATTTTTAGATTAATTAAATTAACACTTATTTACCTTTATCAACTTATAAGTACTTTTGTCAGTTGATATTGTTGAAAACCGCAAAAAGGTATTAGACTTTTTAATGTCCTTGAACAAATTTTCCACTTTCGCAATTTTTTTGCAAAAGTCTTTACTCTCTTTCACTTTACAAGTTTTCTTCTGGCCACAAATGTTAATAATAAATACAAAAGAGATTTTCTAGTATTTGTAGTGAGAGGAGGTCACAACCTTTAGGCAAAAATTTTATATTATTGTTGTTGTTGTTTTTTTTTCATTCGAAGAACAGTGCTGCTAGTGCTAGTAATACGATAATAATAATGACAGTTTTTAATGATTATCATCATAAAGAGGGTGTAAAGTATAGCTTTCGCGTTAAACGTTGTTTATTTATGAATTTAAATTGCCTTGTTAAAAGACTTTAACACAACAATTGTAATATACCATATGACCATACCTTTCGTTTGACGTTCAAACCTTCTGCAAAAAAATAAGATTTGGTAGAGCCGTTTGTTCATTCAAAAATGGCTCAATTTAAAGATGAAATTTGAATATGAAGCCATTTTGACCTTAAAATATTCACAACCAAGGCGCTAGACGATACAAAACATGTTAAATAGTTTCAAAAAAAGACAAAAAAGTTTGGCACCCACAGTTCAAAAATTGTGTTCAAAATATATTCTGAATAGTGTTTTTATCCCATCAAATATGAAAAAGGTTAAATAAAAACTTAAGACAGACTTGTTTAGTTGTAGAGTTCTTAAACAAACCTATTGAAATACCCAAAATCGAAATTGGATGGTATCGATATGTCTCATATGTGGTTTTAACAATATGTTGCCACTTGCTTTGTAGCCAGTCAGATAAGTTAACCAAATCAGTGTTGTTTATATAAATCGCATGTTTTCAAGTTTATCTCGATTCTTGTTGAGAGCGCGTCCATTTGCAGTTGGTTGGCCTGTGAATCACACTACGCATTACAAGGAAAATTCGCTTTTAAGCAGAATAGTCCATATGTTGAATAAACTTCTTCCAGAGATATTTCAAACTGAATGACCACAAATGCTACTCCCTCTTCCCTCTATCCCATAATTTGATTACCTAGTTTTGGTACAAAGCATTGTATGTATAGGGGTCATCCCCTAAGTGCTGGACCGAAACACAAAAAAAAGTATGCTGCAAGATCAGTCAAAATCTTTTTGGAAAACAGTGGATGGGAAGTTTTGGCTCATTATAGCCAAATTCTTGCCTCCCTTCTGACTACTGCTGGACCGAAACACAAAAAAGTATGCTGCAAGAGCAGTCAAAATCTTTGCCTCCCTTCTGACCAATATTTATTTCGATTGATGCAGAGCGTACTTAGAGGAGTTCGCTTCACTTCAGAGCAGGGTATCAGAAATCGGCTTGATTTATTGGTTGTCTTTAGCTTATAACTGGAGCCGTTCTTTTGGCGCAAAGTCCATGTGCTACCATAAAGACGGAAAAAATAATGGGGGCACATTGCTATGTTTTGAAGTAAATCTACCATCATTACATGTGTCAACGGGGGAAAAATGGGAGCCCAGTCCCCTGTCCTCCAGAAGGCATTTTTTTACACTTTTAGGTTTATGGGGTTATTTGACGGCAAATTATTATGTCAACCAGCCTACAATTTCCTATGCATTATAAGTGAAAATAATGCAAAAAGTAATTGTCACAGGCCATTTATCCGACGTGTTATGACGCGATAAGATTTACATCTGCACCTGGCCGTAGGCCTTAATCAGATGGTGAATCATATGTTGCGTCATCCTCTCCCTATAAGGCCTTCGGGTACGTATATCCTCCGATCACTCCTAGTTGCAACTTCAAAAGCTCGGAGTAGGCCTCAGCCTTCACTCCTTGCTGAAGAGTTGGAGACTATCCAACTCCTGGTCCAGAACGCATCAAGCTTAATATAATTAAGAACAGTACGGCATTTATACTCACTGAACCTGGACCATTCATTATGTTCATTGTTAAGGATACGACCCATAAACTCAAACGAGGGCCTCGAGGGCCCACCTCAATAATCAGTCAGAGAACAGCTAAATGCCTAAAGAGACAAATAGCGGAACTCTGGGGCTTTACTGATTCCCGTGGAAATATAATGGATTTTCCAGTTGGCTCCTACTCGCCTTGAAGGGGACTGGGCTCCCTTTTACCCCACACGACAAAAGTCTAGATGGTTGTGTGATCCATAGAGACTTATAATGTGTCCCTGTGGGACGTGCGATGTGTTATTGAGTAAATAGCTCCTATCCACTTTTAATTCGGGAAACTCTTTATTAGAAGCAATTTTTAATAAAAATATTACGGCTGAGGTACTAGCCACGTTAGCTAATGTTAAAATTAAGCATTAACAGCCGCTCTCTGAACCTCAATAATATTTTAACTTAAAGTTACCTCAAATAACAAGCTTTCAGGCCATTTGAAATTTTAATTTTAATAAATTGTAATTTTTCGAATTTACACTCATTAACAGTAGTTAATATTTATTATTTTTAAGTCAACTCGATATGCTGATTAATAGTGCAAAAGTATAAATTATTAATTTTACAAACAGATTTCTCATGTTCATTAAATGCCCTTGTAAAACCTGCTGTTAACAACAAACTGAAAAGAAAATATTATCACAAAAGCCATCAAGATTTAACAAGAATAACAATAATTTATTAAAGTTTACAACAATTTTAATCTGGCACAATTATATTGTGAATTTTTCTTTTCTTATTTTCTTCAAGTTAAATCCATTAACACAATATTGTAGTGTTTTCCTTTTTTTTCCTTCCTTTCATTGTTATTTTGGCTTTTATGATTATTTTTTTATTCGTCTTTTCGTTTTGTCGCTTCGTATTTTTTTCGTTGGCTGCTTATTTGGTCTCTTCCGTTAACTGATATTGTAACAATTTTTTAATTTGTGTTTTTGGTCATAAAACGTTTAAGCCTTTTTGTAGGCGATAAATTAACTTAAGTGCTCCAATTAAAGTTTTTTTTTTTTTTGTAATGGCCCACTAGTAAGAAGACGATAGTGTCTCCATGTCCTGCTCGTTATACTTTAGTCGATAGCAAAGTTGGCTAATAACATTTAAAAAATATGACCCTGAATGTGCGAGGTATTTATGTGTTATTCTTACAACGTCTACTGTCGTGGTAATTGCCAATGTTTCTTTTTTTGTTTTGTAATTTCTAAACCAAAGTTGTTAATATCAGCAGCAAAACCGACAAGAAAATAACACTTTATTGATCTCAAGCCAAAAAATTAAGCAACCTATAATATTAGTTGCAATACTTTGTTGAACATAAATTAAACACAACAGTTTCAGTTATGGTTTAAAATCTCATAGAGCTAAAGATAAGTATGCTTTGACTACATACATATATTTCCACAAAATGCTGATTTTCATAAAAATTCTAAATATTCACAATTTTGCCGGGGTAAAATTTTAAACGAAAATCGAGAACTCTAGAATTTATAAAACAAAAATAAATCGAATTAAAGCAAAAATAGCAAACCAATTTAAAACCATAAGACAATTTATTATTGAAAGACAACCTGAAATTAAACTCATCTGGATCCCAGGTCATTCCGGAATAAAGGGCAATTAGGCAGCGGATGCTGCTGCAAAAGCTGCTTTATATGCCCCTCTTATAACTACACCTAAACTATTTTCGGACGATATTAAAACATTTATAAAACACAACACAAAAATTAACGACAATTGGGGGTTAACTACTGGCTGGTACAGGAAAGTTAACCCTAACAAAATTAACGCCTACATGCTGTTTAAAAATATCAATCACAACCTGCTACCAAGAAGAGACCAAATTAAAATCATAAGACTAAAACTAGGTCACACTAGAATCACAAATGCTCATATGACTGATAAGAATATACCAAAGCAATGTCCTTTCTGTAGTTTAATCCCTATTACCATTGACCATCTCTTATTAAGCTGTCCCCACATTAATACATTTAAAAACCTATGTTGTCTTAGTAATAACGAAATTACTCAACTAATGAACAGTACTATGATCGATGATAATAATAAGACCCTTTTAAAGTTTTTAAAAAAGTGTAACCTTTATAATTTAATTTAAAATTAATTAAAATATTGAGCTTAAGACCATCGCTGTCATAGCTCTCCTCCATTACTCTTATAATTTACTTGTAAGTTTAATATGTTAATAAAAAAAAAAACTGAAAAAAATATATAAAAATACTAAATATTCCCGGAATACTAAATATATGAGGTGGTCAAGTTTGAAGTTAGGCAGTCTGTAAATTGACAAAATGCCAACAATTGAGGATTGCTAATTATTTCTTAAAAAGTTGAGAAATTTTTGGTATGGAACTCTTGACCAAAGAATATTAATTTTATAAAATTACCATCAAAATCGTAAAAATATCACTCCATCAGCAGAATTAAAACGTCAACAACCCCATTTTGAGACCGGTTTGCTTAAAATAGACCCAAACAATATGCTTTTAGTGGCCGTACTGATGCAAATACAGCCGCTATACAATAAAGAGTCTAGCATTAGCCTGGTATTCTAGCTCGTCGACATTCCTAAAAATTAAGCAAGGTAGCTCTAAGAAAACTTGCGCCATTATGCATAAAGATCTTCATATTCACACAAGGAAAGTTCCACTGAATTAAAACAGACCAACCATTGGTTACGAACAACGTTTATGAATTGGCTGTTTGAAAGCCTGAAGATATTTCAACAACACCATTATTTTCAATTACGCTCAATTAGGTTATGGGGCTCACAAAATTTATAAATAATGCTGGAAAAATCCCTACATCTATAGAAAGTGACCGTTGGTGCGGTTTGTGTTTAGGCGGCATCATAGGTCCGAAAATATGCAAGAAAATACCGTCACTGTGAATTATCTGCGCTACCAATATCTACACTACCAATATCTTTTGGTCACAAATGATGATCTTTGGCTTCAGCCAGATAGCAACACAAGCTACATAGCCGTCTAAGCAATTCAGTTATTGTGTGAAAAGTTTCCCATGTTGTGGACACATTTGGTTGATTATGCTGGCCAAAAAATCTTGAAAAACATGAAATGCATTTTAATTTGAAAATCCATTTTGGTAAAAGGGGCACTACTCAATTCCATTTATCTCCACAGTTGAATTGTCAAGCACTGAAAAAAAGACATAACTAACATAGTACATTAAGCACACCAATTTTCTCTTGTTTTCACAGTCTCGATTCGATTGTTTTAGGCTGTCCATCAAATTCTAGCTGTCATATAAAAACTAAACTTTAACTTAACACATTTAATAAAGAAGATTAATTTACTTAAACTTTCTTCTAATAAAAAAAAAAACAAATATATATAGGATAGTAAAGGGTGTTCTTTAAGCTTGTTATAACTTAACTATTTATTACTTTTGAAAATACATATATGATCAATCATTGCGAAAAGGCTGATTTTTTTAACGAAAGTATAAAGTTATACAAATTTAATTTGTAAATCAGTCATCAATGCGATTAACTTATAGACGAGCTCATGACTTTTATACCCACTTGAATAAGTCATTCACCGAACTGTAGATAGATTTATATGTTATACTTTCTAAATAATACAATAACATCAACACCTCCAAGAAATATCACCGATGTAAACGAAAGTGTGAAATTATATTCAAATTTGCCTGTTCGTTTTCGGCCACATGAATTGTGCCTCCTTTCGTCTATGTAAAAACTCTTGCACAAAGGTCTTACCACACAACAAAATAAGATTTAGCTCATGTAGGAATTAAAATCATTTGACCATCATATGCTTTGACAATTAAACGATTGAAATTTTGAGCAATTGTTTTTATGCAAAATTTTATTCAGTGATGTGGAACAAATTTATAAACACACATAATTTCCGCATATACAGTAACACCCATCCACCAGAGAATCCGCAAAATGCAGCGTTTGTATAGCGGTGTGCATGCTTCTGGTATCATTAGACTTTATTGGCGCATAATTAAATCCGAAGCTAGCGTTACGATCGATTGAGATCGTTACCGTATCATGGTCACTCGATGCTGAAGAGAACATCCCACAAGTCTCAAAAATTCGTTTGCTCATGAGCAGCCTCCCTATTTTCCTTATGAATAAACATTTGAATTTATATGTTTAATATGACTGTGAAACATATTGTAGGGTATATAACAAAAGATTTAAAAATGCTAGCGATGGCCAAGAAACCCTCAAAACAATTAATTTAAAAAAGGTGGTGATTTGAGTGAGTTGATAATATGAATATTTAGCAACATTTAACCTCTGGCCTCTACTTTCCTTTTAACGCGAACTTAGCTTAACATTTAATAGCCATAAGTGTGTTTTTTCTTTCTTGTGAATCTGAAGGACTCTCTGTATTGAAAAGGGTTAATAATTTAATTGTTTCTACACTGACAAAATTTTTTTTATTACCATAAACTTTAGTTCTTTTCTGTATTGTTATTTAATAAAATTAGTTAAGAAATTATTAATGTATTAGGCTTAAAAGTAACAATATATAATTATATACTGTTGTGGATTAATATAATTGTATACTGTTGTGGCAGCAATTATAGCCTTCAATTTACGTTTCTGGAAATGTGAAAGTAAACGTTAAATAAAATAGTTATAATTTTTTTGACCTTCTTTAATATTTTTGAGTAAATTATTTTAAGCACTAAGTCATTATTTAATAAAAAATTTTAAAAAAACTTTATTTTTTTATTATTTTTTCGATATTTCGCCACACCGTTGGTTGGAATCATCAGGAAAAACAAAAATAATGAACAAACAAATTGAAAAAAAAATTTTTTTTAAATAATGACCTAGTAAACGTTAAATTATTTTAGTTATTTTTTATCATGTTATGATATATGCTATTCATATAAAGTAACTAGCGTGCCCGTGATTGCTTTGTAAGTCATTCGTGGTGTGTTTTTATTCTGCAGCGTTCTTTTTTGTATACGCCAAAAAATTCAATAATTTAAGAAAATTAATCAGAAAATACGCAATTTCCTTTTTTTGTTTTTATGTTTTTTTTTTATTAATTTTATCTTTTTCACAATTCAATTTTTTTGTGAGCTGATATTCTATTGGAATGTTTTTACGTATACGACATTCTTCCATCGATTTTGGTTCGCGGTATAGTCAAACAAAGCAGTTGGTTTATTAACACGTGAACATGATACATATAATTGACCATGCGAAAAATAGGGATCATTGCAAAAGCAACTCGTATAAGGAATTGAAGCCATTTAAAATCAAACGGCAACTCTCAAGAAATCATAGGAATGAGTGGTATCAGCACATCCTCGCCCTTATATTTTCCTCTTAGAATTTTTGCTTCAATTACATTTTTCATGACTTCTTTGACTACTAAACGTGTCCCATTGCAAAGTCGTAGCTGGCAGATATTTGTAAGCAAAATAATTGGTGCACCAACTTTCACTTGAAGGCGGTGGGACAGGAGTCCAGGTAACTCAAGCGACTTTTCAAATTCGACTGTATAATTTATAACATCGTCTTGATTGGTAACAAAGTCAACCGATTTGTAGGGAAAAACTTCCCCGGGAATGTCATTCAAAATTGTCACATTCATATCCGAAACATCTGCATTTTTCGCAGCTAAGATAGTTCTTTTCCCCAACTAATCATGGTTTCTAAAATTTTGTGCAATACAGGGAAATACGTTTGTGACCAATTTTTGTTTTGATTCTGTAAAGCGGCAAAAATTATCAGGAAGCGTAATCATTTTTGTGGTGGGGTCAATTGGAATTGCGCCATTCCCAATATCTAACAATTTGTTTGAAAAACGTTCGACTGATGGATCATTTTGCAATTGAAAACGTAAATTACACACACGCACACACACAAAATGCAACAGAATATGGAAAACTAAATTCTCTATTTGTTTGCACATCCACTTGCTATGAACATGAGCATATTTCGATTTGTATTGCCGTCGCATTCTGTGCAAGCACACACACAGCAACGTACAAACGAAAACGCACATTTCATTTGATACAAAACATTAAGCCGAAGTAGTTTATTATTTAAACTAGAAAATACTTCAAATTCATATAATCAGAAGGATTACAACATTTTTTCTTTCACTTTTTGTCATTAGGAATATATTAGTTGTGTCTTTCTTTATACTCCAATAAAATTAAACAAATAACACATAATTTTCTTTATGCTTTATTAATTCTCTAAATGGTATTTAATGCCATTAAGTCCTAAAAAACTAATCATTTCAATGCACTGTTAATTCTTCTTTGCTTTAAAAATTCTTTGTTTTAAAAATAAAATAAAACCAAATAATTATTTTATTATATATTTAATTTCTGTTCTTATAGGATTCCAAAGAGGATTTTCAACAGAGCTGTTTTATGTAAGTTGTTCTAATAATAAATAAGACTTGTGTAGTTTCATCTACTAATTTTAATAGACTTAACAAGGCTACTTAATAGATTTTTCTCCTTCTCATCCACACCGTGCAGCAGCAACAGCAGTAGATGTACTTTATTGAATTCTTACTAATTCGTTTTTTTAAGTGAGTTTAATTATTGATAGTGTTATTTTACACATGAGTAAGTTTAAGATTTCAGCTTAATAAAAATTCTTATTCAAAAAGTATCCGGTTTTTCAACATGAACTTTGTTTTACAATTGTTTTTGGCACTTAGTTTTTTGACGTATTCATTACAGATGCATTGACAATTGTTTCAATGAACTTAATTTAATAAGATAATTGCAATTAAATAATTGAAATCCACTATGAAAATGGTGATTATGTTAAAGTTAAATTTCGTAAAATGCGTGATATTTTCCGACAACATAATCGTCTTTCTGAGACCGCTACTAAGAATTTGGTCGTTAAATTTGAGTCCACAGGCTCGATACTAAATGTGCGAACACCAACGCGTGTATAACCAGGTCGCTCAACTGAAAAACATCGCAGCCGGGAGCCACAGTATTGAAGCAGATACAAATTTGTCAATTGCTTGATGTTCCCAATAATTGGCGTTATCCAAAACCACCACATGACAAATTTTATGTAAGGATTTGACTTTAAAGCCTTACAAGGTTCAACTGGTGTAGGAAATGAAGCTGACCGACCATTTATATCGCCGTAGATTTGCTGAATTCATTCAGGAACAACCGGGTGGTTTTTCAGAAAAAAATATTTTTTCAGACAAAGCCTATTTTCACTTGTCAGTGTATGTCAACAAGCAAAATTGCCGCATATGGACTTTTGAAAATTCTGGGGCGATTATTGAGAATAGAAGCCTTTGTATGCTCACTGTCTGATGCGCTATTTTGTTTGGAGGGGTGATTGGGCCGTTTCTTTCCGAAGATGAGGCTGAAAATCCAGTGACGGTCAATGGATCACGCTATCGCAAGATGCTAACAAGTTAATTTTGGCCTATTATTGACGGCGTGGTTTTAACAGGACGGTGTCACAAGCCACACAGCCAATGAAATAATCAATTTATTGCAAACAAAATTTCCCGATCGCTTAATTTTACGACAATCAGCAGTTAAGTGACCAGCCAGATCATTTGATTTAACACCACTGGATTATTTTTTGTGGTCTGTACGGAGCCAATCAAATGGATTTCAGTCTTAAAACTCAAAATCAGTGATGTGATTAATGAAATAGGAGCACCATTTTGCCAAAAAGTGGTTAAAAACTTCGAAAAAGAATCGATATATGTCCGCGTGGTCATGGTGGACATTTGGCATATATCATTTTTCATTTATAATTGCAGAACATTTCTCTTCATAATACAATAAAAATTTGAATTATTTTTATTATATTTTTTGTTTTAGAAAACAAACTTCTTGTAGAAAAACGCTAGTTTAAAATTTTTTTTATGTAAGGTTGTTAACACTTAAGCTCTATGGGTGAATCAAAAGAATAATAATTTTTTTATTAGTAAGAACATCTGGTCAGTTGTTTTACCTATAAAGTATTATGAAATATGCTTCAGAAGAAAATATTTTGCAATTGTCTCTTTTCTAACGATTTTGAAACACAAAATATTTGGTTTCGCGCAAAAATTAGCAAATACACGCAACGAGGAAACCTAAAAAGATAAAAAGAACTCGGTAACCTTCTTTTTTGTGTTATCTATACATCACTATTTTAATACATAACGATTTAAGTAATTTGATCTCCAGATTGTGTGTTTTTAATTGAAAAATGGAAAGAATTGACTGCGATTGTGATTTCCATCGATGGCACCGATTACAATTGGAAAGTCTTCTAGAAATGAAGACATTTTAATTTTGTCTTCTGCAAGTTTTGCAATGGCCTGGGAAGCTTTAGCAAAAATAGATCTACCTTTTTCTTCTATAGCCTCTGACTACTGGAGTTGAACATTTCCGTGATTTATTCAGTTTAAATACAAAACAATGAACTTTTTTATGTCTCGAATTACACACTGTGACGTTTTTCAACTCATTGATTTGGAACACAATTTTGCGAATTGCACGTGAAAGAAGCTCCAAAATTAATTCAAGATGGCTGCATTATTAGTTTAATAGTTGTGGAATAAACAAGCCTTTTGTTCAAAGTAAATTATATTTTGAAACCATAAGAACATTGAATATTTCAGTATTACTCACTAAGATTACGTTTTAGAGTTGTCTGCTTGAATATTTTACTATGTTCTTCTACATGTATATTCCTCTTGCTACTGTATAACTTATATATTTGTTTTTTGCCTTAACTAACGATTTCTTGTTAATTGCTTGCAAGTCGTTAAACTCTTATTTGGGAGGCCATAAATATTTCTTCTTCAACCTATAAGCAGGTGTATATTTTTTAAAATCATCATTAAAATTTAAAAAATTTAACAAAATGTATTAAGGTGTCCTTTTTCAGGTTAAAACATTTAATCCTTACTTGGCCGGTATATATTTATTTTTAATGTAAATAATGTGTTTATAAGCAAAATACCAACAAAAAAAGGGTTGATATCATTTCTTTATTTCTGTTAATGCTTTGGAGTTAAGGTTTTTGTGGTCTAATTTGTTTAATTTTTTTTTTTAATTTTTGTAAACCTTATTTAATACTGGTCATTAAGTAACCAAAAATATATTTTATGTATACAGGTGAATGAAAAATTAAAATCGTAATTGAAAATGTAGACAGGATGTCCCACACTAAAAAACTACTACAAACTAAAGTTTGTAACACGTTTAGTATTGTAGTATAAAATGAGTATCACTCCTTAAATCTGCTTTAGTTTAGGGAAACCAAAAAGAAGGAGGGTGAACATTATTCATTATAGCAATAAATTGTTTAAATAGAATGTGGTTAATGGTCATATTCTTGTGTTAAAACTATTTGTTTTATTTACATTAATACTTCTATAGACAGACAAAATTTATTTACAGTATAAAACGGTTCGAGTTAATATTCAAATATTCTGCACTTATCGTCATTTTGATCATACACCGCGAGTTATATTTTATATAATATAACAAATTGTTTCGGCTTGTTTTGCCAGTAAACGAAATAATGTTGTCAGTTCTTGCCGTCTTGCTGTGAACGGCGAGCGTTCT
Source organism: Trichopoda pennipes (assembly GCA_030448955.1). Taxonomy (NCBI): domain Eukaryota; kingdom Metazoa; phylum Arthropoda; class Insecta; order Diptera; family Tachinidae; genus Trichopoda; species Trichopoda pennipes. The sequence goes on from JASKUP010000023.1 coordinate 13,956,253, forward strand.
CATTGAAAATTAAACCCGCATAAAATGTCAGGTGGCTAGTATTATAATTATATGAGTTGATATGACCTTATTTAAAGAACTACCCAAATCCGAACACTAACTCACCTGTACAGCTTAGAACATGTCTTAAAAATAATGTCTTCACATCGAAAGCGTTCGCTGTTCACACCGAACAAACAGCTAGCAAAGACAGAAAGAAATGGCAACAGTAATTTAACAAACTTTAAAACAGATGAAGGGCAACGGCTACATACATGACATAGCAACACATATGGGGACATCCTCTTTTTTCAATTTATACCTTATCACAAAATATAGCTAGAAGAGCATATTCTGTCTTTATCAAGTGCTTTATTACAGCATATACAGAGATAGGATCATATACATCAAATTAGTTTATTTATAGGAACACCCTTAAATTTTTATAGTAATTTTTGCAATTTCTTTTATTGGGAGCTATGGTAATATCAAATCTTCTAAAAAATAATATTAAAGTATAAAGTATAAAAAATAAAATTGAAAATTAAATATTTAACGACAGCTTCAACGCTGTGTGATTTTCAGGTGATATTTTAAGCCAAAAAAAAGTAAACATCACGAAAATATTAATTGTTTTTAGATATATAAAAAATAAAAATTATATTTTTCCAAAGAAAATAATAATGACAAAAATTATTTTCTGATTATTATTTTTATTCGAGTTTTTATTTTAATTAAATATGTATTAATATTTTTAACGGTCATTTAAATAAATTTTAACGATATATTTTTTCAGGGCTCAATTCAAAAAATATATTGTATTACGAAAAGAAAAGTGCGACAATTATGAATGAAAAATGATATCTGGCATATGTCTATCACGACCACGCTGACAGATGTCGATTTTTTCATCAAAGTTTTTAATCACTTTTTGGCAAAATGGCGGTCCTGTATCGTAAATCACATCATGAATTTTGAGTCTTAAGCCTGAAATCGAATTAATTGGCTTTGTATAGACTCTGTCCTCATTTCTCAAAAAAGCCAGCTGGTTTTTCCTGAATGAATTGAACGAATCTAAGGCGATGTGAATGGTCGGTCGGCTTTAATACCTGCGCCAGTTGAATCTTGTAAAGCTTCAAAGTCAAATCCTTACGCAAAGTGCGCCAAGTGGATTTGGAGTTTTAAGGCTGAAATCGATTTGATTGGTTCCGTATAGACTCTGTCCTTAGAGTAGTCCCACAAAAAATTATTTAATGGTGTTAAATCATACGATCTGGCTGGCCACTTAACTGCTGATCGCTTCATTGGCTGTGCGACATGTGGCACCGTCTTGTTGACAGCACATGCTAGCGATATTCACGTCGTCAGTAATAGAAAAATTTGAAAATTTCGCGATAGCGTGATTGATTGCCCGTTAGGGCATTTCCAGCCTCGACCACATAGCGCACTAAAAGGTGACACGTTGAGCTTGCAATTTCTTCTCAATAATAGCTCCAGGATTTTGTTGAGAACGTCGATGAATTGACAAATTTGGATATGCTTCAACACTGTGCTCACGGCTGCGATGTTTTCAGTTAAACGACCCGGTCAAATACGCGTTGGCGTTCGTATATTTTTGATAGGCTTAATCCTCATACATATTTTTTGTAATTTTTAAAGGTTCAATAGATAGGGCATTATAAGTTAAATTGTCTCACCTTTAGGAACACCATTCAATTTTAATATTTTTTTTTATTACTGAGAGCTATAGTGATACCTAATGTATGTAATAAAATTTCATATGTGGTATGGGGGGTACCCTTCAGTTATAGAAATTATAAACGTTTTCAAAACCTAAATATTCTGTAAGCAACACATTTAACGCTTAACTACAGATGACCGGATATTTTATACCGGTAAGCAGTTTAAATTTTTCAATTGCGGGGAATCCCTTTTAATTAGGCAGTTAAAAACTACTGGTGGTCTGTATTAAAGTTCATATAATTTTACGTCTCTAGTGCTACAGATACATACACCAAAACAGATCAATTGATGAGCTTCCTTTGTTGAGTTCGGGTAAAAATAAAAACTAAATTATAAATTAAATTTAACTGAATATAAAAAAATCTATACTATTTGACGAAACACAAAAATAAAAGTTGTAATTTAAAATAAAACCATTTGTACGGACGAATAGCAGTGACAACTATTGGATATAATATGGCAGCTACAACAATACATGTTTGGTTATAAGCTTTCAGTTTATTCCCTAATATTTTAAATTTTCAAAGCTAATTACTTCAATTAAATGTATCCACAAAATAATTGTTTGATAACTGTTATTCTACAATTCCTATTTTGTCTTTTAACGACTTAAAAATAAATTACAAAATATAATGAAAGAGTTACAGCGCAGAATTAGGCAAGACATTTCTGGTGATAACAATAACTGTGTTTTAAGAAATATAAAATTTTGTAACAAAGACTCTAAAAAATATGTTACTGCTATATCTAACAGTGGTCAGTTAAATAAATCAACAAATTTTGCAGAGCGAATATTCTTAAGTCTACGCTTGTTGAAAAACAAATTTGTAACATAAAATGCAAACAGTTTTCATTACTCGATTATTTATGTTTGTTTCCTTTTTTAAATATAAAATTAAATATAAAATTTGTTTCTGTACGGTCTATACTTTTTTTTTCGAATGATAAACGCCTACGATGATTTTAATGTTTAGATTCACATGAAAGGAAAAACTAGGAAAATTAACAGCATTGTGTCCAAATTTTGTGATGAATTATAAAAAATTAATAAAATCTCATGTCTTCAAATTAAGTTCTTGAAATCATTAGGTATGACATCAAATCGAAAAAACTTAAAGCCTCCTACCTTTCGAACTGTACACAAACGGTGTGTGCAAGTGGTATATGGCCAAGTGCTTTTATCCTTGTCCTTAGGATCCATTTCTCGACCACTCCTATTTTCCCTATAAGGAAATGATTTAGCAAATCAGTTCGTAAATTGCAAAGTCCACATGTGTACAGACGAGGTACAACTTTTTCGGAAGTCCTAATAATAATATTGTTTCAAACATGCTATATCTAGATGAAGAGAAAATCATACATGTTCTACAGCTATGGGCTCTGTTTAAGGTGGCAAAAACCTAAGTGCCTTATTGCACATAAAAAATCAAGATGCCCATTATTGCTGATGATGGTGAGGTTGTAATAAATGCTGAGGAAATTTAAATATTGAATGCGGTGAAAAGCTTTAGAGTCAATGGACATACACAGCATAAAGGAAGGAGACTAAACGAAGTAGAAAACATAGAAATATACAAACAGAAAACATTTGACGGACGAATAATAAATGAACAAATAAACAAGGCTTCAGACACAATATTTAAACCATTAAAACATTTTTACACGAAAACTAACATTGCCCAAATACAACGACGTTACGCAGGTGCACAAAACCAAGGCAATAAAGAAACTTAAAAACGTGCAATTATAGATTATGTCATAGAAAAAAAGCCAAAAAATACAAACTCACATATAAACACGAACGAATAACAAGCATGAGCAAGAAACGATTTAGGTAGAATAAGAGCCGAATGACAAAGTAGTGGGAGAGACACAGACAGAGAGGGAGAGACAAGCTAGGCAAAAAGAAACGAACGAAAAGGGAGAAAGAGATAGAGACAGACAAAAAGAGAGACAAACAGACGAAGGCAATAGGAATAACACAAACACGAAGAGAATCACTAACAAGACGAACTATATAAAGACAGCTGACAGTGAATAACAACTAGTATAGAGAAAAAAGAACCATGAAGATGGCACATAGCTGAAACCGGTCTGTTAACAACACAAATTTGACGCGGGATGACGTAAAATCATACCCAACTTTAGAGTCACATTAAGGCTACAATTTCTCTAGAACACGCAAAACTTTTCCACTTTAAAATTACGTATTCTTCTGGTTCAATCTAACATGATTTCCTATTTCATTTAGGACTATAAATTATTTGTGAAACGTATGTGGACTGAAAATGATCAGAGTGAAAATAAAACTATAGAAGTTTTTAATTTTGCAACCTTTGTGGCCTGTATATGAAAAAGCTGGACTATAGCAACTTTATTGATTTCACATAAAATGTACCCCAAAAAAAAAATAACTTTTGCAGTCTAACGTTAATGATATTGTTGTTTACTTTCCTCTTATTAAGAGAGAACAATTATTTTAAAAATTAAAAAAATGTAAAAAATTACATAGATCGCAACATTTATCGCCAACCAACTTAAATAAAAAATATATAAGAAATAGCTCGGAACGAAGTTTTAAAAAGGGCTTGAATTTAACTTTGTTACTTGGTTACACATATGGCTACGCGGGGCCTTGTAAACACTTTAATTAAACAAGTTAAACTTAAAATAAAAAAACAAAACTTTATTTTAAAGCAAACAAAAACACGAACTTATGCCTGACTAAAAATTATTCATATGAATTTTTTTTTTCGTTTTTAGTAACAAATTTTTCACTTCTATTTATTTAGTAAATATTTTAAATTCAAGCTCTTCCCCTTTGGTGCCAATATGGGACAGAATTATACATGAAAGTAGTTATGCAACAACAATAACCAAAAAAAATCAATTAACACACAATTCAAAATACGAATAAATCTCAACTTAAAAAGGCTTTAGGATATCATATATGTGTATAAAATATCGTATCAGTTTAAATATATCGCTGACAAAAATAACAATAAAAAAATGACAAAAAAAGCAACAACTGACCTAATAAAATATGTTAACAACAACTAATGGAAAACCTAACATTTTTGGTCATAGCTGACATCAATCGGATAAACCTACACTGGGATACACGTAATAAAACAAAATGGCATACTAATAATAGCCTACAACACCTGCCAAGACTTGTACATATTTAGACTAAAAATACAAACACAATATGCCTACAGTAGAAGAAAATTCAATTTAAAGGTAACGAATATTTACAAACAGACATCCTACATTCGTGTATTTATATTGACATCCAAATGCCTACGAAATTTATTGATTGTTTACCAGGATTGCCAAGTTTAGTTTTATAATCTCAATAATTAAAAGGGTATTAATGGTATTAGAGGAAAATTTATAAATTTCATTAAAAAAAGTGTTGAAATAATTATTGGGTTGATATATAAAAAACAAAAATATAGCTGGCAACCCTAATACATATTTGATCTCCTCCATTCAACCACAGCCAAACAGGCAAACGTGTGCATTATATTTGATTTTTATATTGAATATTTGTATATGTGTTTATATAGCAAGTGTGTATGTGTATGTGTAAATATGGTTGATTATTTTTGCCTAAAAAATAATAAAATAAAATAAACAAATTATGATTGAATTGTTTTTGAATAAAAATAAATAAAATTTAGTTTTAGTCCAAATTAAATTAAACTGATAGATCATGTTGAAATTAAAACAAGAGAAAGAGCAACAAAAAAAGTTATTTAAATAAAAATTTTAAAAATTTTAATTCTATTGTCAGTTGAGCTGCATAGAAATTAAAAGTTTAAATTCGAAATACGTATTTATTATGGAAAAATATTCAATATAAAAAATTATTTAAATATTTTATTTATTTATTCATTTATTTAACTACTTTATCTTAATGATTTTTTAAAATTAGTTGTTTTATAAATTTTTTGTTTTTGTTTTACACTTCATCGAATCTTGGCCAAATTGAAAATATTTCGTGGATTCACTTAAGAAATGTTGTTGTTGTGTTTGTTATAGATATGCAAATTTTAGTTGGTCAAAAAGTTTGTATTTTTTATTCCTTAACGACCCAATTGGCGAGTTCATTGCAAGCATGAAGAAAGTGCCACATTAAAATCCATTATTTTTCGGTTGCAATTCTAAGAATTGTAACCATAACAATTTAACATAAAAAATAATAATAACAATAATATTTAACAAAACCTGAAATTCTTGCAATAATCAATAAATAATGCACTTTTGAAAAGAAACACATTTTGAAGATATAAAAAAGAATTGTAAAACTAGTTTTAAATCAGTCTTACTTTCTCCATCAAATGAACAAATTATTAATTAAAACATAAATAAAAAAGAGTTAAAGAATAAATTTTAAATTTTGTTGTTTTTTTTATCAGGATGTACACAACGGAAATATAATTCACATGCGGTTCTTGGATTTATAAAATGCGGGGTGAAGGAGTTTAGAGATCTGTATATCACAAAATATCTCTAAACTTCTCTTGTGAGATCAATTCTGAAATACGTAGCCATACTTTGGGACCGTATTCAGAAAGTCCATAGTAATAGCATGGAATCGGTGCAAAAGCAGTTCCTGTTATTTTGTCTTTCGCGGCTTACAATGGAATCTCTTAATTCTACCATCACTGCACTAGGAGACTTGCTCTAATAAAGCTGCCAAGACGAAGAATAAAAATAATAAATATCACCTTTATTTTTAATTTAATAAAAAGAAATGACTGCTCAAACTCAAGTTTGGTTTGTCATTTCAACATGAATAGACTGATGCCTGCACAATGCATGCGAAATGGCTGCAAGCAAGTTTTCTGTGGACCCCAATTTTCATAAGCGAATATTTTTTTTTAAAAGAAAAGTAGCACTTCAGGCAACAATGCCTATTTAGTCAAGTACCGTGCTACATTCTTTAGGAAGAGAAGAAGAGATGAAACAGGTGGTGAAAGTAGAAGAATAGTCGGAAATTAACTGCCGTATAAAGACAGCAACAGCGACCAGTGACTATGCCTTCATCGCTGAGCAGCTCCACCGACAGTCAATTTTTAATTTTGTAGTGAAAAAAACCAAGGTCTTGGTTGGGAATCGAACCCACAACCCCTGTACTGACAAGCTAGTTCACTACCTACTAGCCTACAGGGGCACCTATGATGAAACTCACTTTTATTTGAATGGATGCGTCAATAAACAAAATTGCCGTATTTAGAGTGATGGCAATCCTCAAGTGTTTGTTAAAGCACACATTCAGATAAACTGACTGGTATGCCTAATGGGCTGATGGAATCATTAGTCCGTGTTTGTTTCAAAGTGATGAAGTGATGGTGATCGCTTTAGAGCGATAATTATGGATCGTTCACAAATGGAGCAACCATGATTTCCAGGTGCTGCGATTTTAACACGGTAGCGCAGATTACACACAGCCTTTGTAACAATTTATTTATTCAAGGAAATCATGCAATCTAATACCCCACAGTGGTTTGAAAACGCTTTTTCTGGATATAATTCAGTAGTTCGTAAATCACATAAGCTATCTCAATGAAATTTCACAAAGGCCAAGCAGAGGCATACTTGAGCAACTTACAAAGGGTACCCCTGTAGAGTAAAGAGGCATAGAATTGTTTCGAAATGTCATAACAAGTTTATATATTACTCATATGTTAGGAGTTTTTTAACAAAAGTAGATCTTGAGAATATCTACAAAAAATATTTTCACATATCTAGGTTATCTCTTTTAGTTTGGAAAAATAAGGCTACAAAAATTTTTTTTAATTTTGGGCACACTTTAACTTAGAATTATTGACGTGGTTACTATTCGGATTATTATTACAAATTATCGGCTGCATTCTCGATAAAATTTATAATAAAACGGTACTGAGTTTCGTTTTGGTAGCAGGTTTCGTGAGAAAGTTACAAGGCGCTTTTTTATGATATTCCCCAAAAAGGAGGTATGGTTTTTTTTTCTAATATAATTGAAACTTACTGTGGGACTAGTAAATTTTTTTGGACTACTTTAAAGACAAGCTATAGCAAATGCAAATAAAAGAAAAATTGTGTCAAAAATTATAGCGGTTCACCCTCCAGCCCTATTCAAACATAGTCAATTTTGAAATAAAATTTAAGATTTTTTCTCGGAACGCACAGCACCGATTGAAAAATTATAAACAGATTATGAAAGCTCCATCTCCTTGCTATATATTCCAAAAAGGATTTGACAGTCCCGCAGTGAACAAAGTCAGGGTAACCAATTTTATAAAATAGAACAATATTTTGAAAATTGTATAAAATAAAACAATATTTTGGAATTTTTTTCCCCGTTTATGTGTTAAAATTAAAAAATTTTAAAATTTTATTTCACTGTTTCATTAAAGGCTCTTTTGTATATAATGCTTCAAAATTTTGTAGGAATATCTTGATCTGTTTTCATTTTATAGCAATTTAAATTCTGCATTTTATTTTCCAGACAATCACTTTGAGGTGAAATTTGCAGTTTTAAAGGAAAATTACATGTAAAAAATCGCGAAAAAAATGATAATAAATTGTAAAACTAGAAGTCATAAGCTTGTATGAGGAGCATATACTTAATTTATAGAAGCCTATAAAAATGAAAAATGTTTTTAAGCATGAAAAAACGAAGGGTGTATTTTATACCTACGCACCGTACAAAAATTCTTTTTATGCACTTTTGACCTGTGCACCTTTGGTAAGTCAAACATTTTTAATGAGTAATAAATAGACTTTTTATGACATTTCAAAATTTTGTGGGCATACCAAGAAGCCCCCCTTTACCTTACAGTACCTATCGTCTATAGATTGATTCAGGTATACCTTTGCTTGGCTTCTGTGATATTTCATTAAGATAGCTTATGCGGTTCATGAGCTACCGAATTATTAAAAAAAAAAAAAAAGTTTTCAAACCACTGTGCACCATTAAGCTAATCTCTGTATTCCATAAATGTTAGAATAAGTCATAAAAAATTGGATCTCCAAATTAGACTACGTCCAAGCCAGCTGTGGTTTGGTCATATATCAAAGGTCATATTTAAATTATATTGCTACAACATTATCTTTCGAATAATGTTGGTGTCAGTTCACAAAATTCATCTTTGTTTTACACCATTTTAAAGTGTATAACCTTTAAAAAAGGGTGTTTTTTAAATCTTGGAACGATTCAACAGATAGGGCATTATAAGTCAAATTCTGTCAACTAAAGGGGCAACCTTAAATAGATATGTTGAAATCGTGTGTCTTATATGCATAGTCAAACTTTTAAATTATTTCGTTTTAGTAACAAAAATTGACTTAGAAATGATTGAAATATTAAAAATTACACTCACAAAAATATTTGATCACTTTCACACATAATTTATTAAAATTATCCAATTATAAAAACTCGATTGACAAATTGCTATTCCCTGCACAATAAATAAAATTCGTGTTGTAAAAGAAAACACGAATTAAACACAACTGATGTATAAATATGTTGTCGTATGTATATATTTCTTTTGTAAAAATTTTAATTTTTATATAAATTTCATTTCATTTGTCTTTAAGTTTTCGTAAATTCTCGTAAATACTTCCTTGCATTGCTTTTCGTATTTTAATTTACGATTTATTTCTTAAACGTCGACTGGCACATGAACGTAAATTGAATATGTTTTTTAATTAAGATTTGGATTGACATTTAAGAAAGTGAAATAATTGATAGTTGAATTGATAGTGTTTTAAAATAAACGTAAGAGCTGATATATCACTACTAAAAAAGGAAATGGCTACCAGCAGGTATTGCTTCGAAATGAACGTACGTTATAAGGAATCTTATACATAAATTTTTTTTAATACATTTATTTTCTTAATACTTTTAATTTGGATTTTTTATTTTTAATACACACTCAAGGTAATAATTTTGTGTCATTTAATTTTGTTAAATATCGGGTTTTGCAACCAGAAATTGGTTTTTAAATTGTGGCAACACCAACAACATTATAGTTTTGACATTTAGTTTTTTGACTTATTAGTAGTAGATGCATTGGCAGTTGTTACAATGAATTCAATTTCGCACGTAAGACGCATTAAAATAATTAAAATCCACTATAAAAGTGGTGGTTTTAATTTAAAATAACATTTCGTAAAATTTATGATATACAACATAATTGTCCTTCTGAGAACCCTATTAAGAATTTTGTCGTTAAATTAGAGTCGTTAGGCTCGATAAAAAATGTGTGAACGCCAACACATGTTCGACCGAGTTGTTCAAATGAAAACATCAACAGGCTTAATACAAAATGTGCAAATGTCCGACCGAATCGATAAACTGAAAACATCGCAGCCGTCAGCCACAGTATTGAAACAGATAGAATTTTTTTTAATTCCTAGACATTCTCAAATATTGGAGTTATCACCACATGGCGAATTTCGCGTAAGGATTTGACTTTGCAGCCTTACAAGGTTCGAATCACATCGCTCTATTCATTCAGGAACAACCCGCTGGTTTTTCTGAAAAAATCATTTTTTTACGCGAAACCCATTTACATTTATCGCATTTGGGCTTCCGAAAATCCTAGAGCGATTATTATGAAGCCTTTACATGAAGCCTTTATGTGGCCTGGAGGTGTGACTGGGCTGTTTTATTTTCGTAGATGAGGCTGGAAATGCGGTAACAGTCAATGGATCACGCTATTGCGAGATGCTAACAACTCTGTCGTGGATAACACTGACAGATGGTGTCAACAGAATGGTTCCACATGTCATACAACCAATGAAATGATAAATTTTTTTGTAAACCATATTTCGCCCTCGCATTATTTCACGATAATCAGCAGTTAAGTGACCAGCCAGATCGTATGATTTAACACCACTTTATTAAATTTTGTGGGGTTTTGTTAAGAATAGAGTCTATACGGAGCCAATTGAATTGATTTCGTTTTTAGAAATCAATATCCGTGACATGATTAACGGAAACAGGACCAGCATTTTGCCAATAAGTGAGTAAAAACTTTGATGGAAGAATTGGCATCTGTCAACGTTGTCGTGGTGGACAACTTTTCTCTTAAATCAAAATTTTTTGTTTAATTTTGTTTTAGAAAACAAATTTCTGATTGAACAACCCTTTATAAGACAAAATAACTTGATCAATTTTATCACAATTATGCTTGCTTTCATATTTTTCTTTCTCCTTATTGTCTTAATTTTGCTATTTTAACTTCAGCTAATTAAGTGACAAAAATCATATTCATAGCAAGAGTCAGAGTTTTTCACACTATATGAATTCTTAATTAATTAATCATATTTTGCGATCTGATAAGAGCATAAAATATTTATTATTTTCACTAACTTAACTCTTTGTCTCTCATTAATAGAAAATTCTTTATTCTCGTTTCTCTAAACGATACAAAAACATTCCATATAATTAATTAAGACAATGAGATTTGGTCGTTAGATTGCTTGTGTGACTTAGAATAGTAAACGAAGTAAAATATGTGAGAAATTATTATAAATGGTTTGCTCTTATTTTAAAAACAATTTAAAAAATAATAGTTTTCACAGCGTGGATAAATTTGAGTTTACGAAGTTAAGTGTCTGTTACATGATTAAACGTCGAGAATTGAGTAAAAAGTTGGGAAGTTTTAACCAAGAAAATTTACACTCTTAAATATAGAAATTATCTTTGTGAAAAAATCACTGTATCATTTCGTAAAATTCAAGCAGAGTTTCCTCCTAATCAGACTGCTTCTGAGACCGCCCTACGGACTCACAGTATTATTGCTAACAATAGACCAAAACAATATGCTCATAGTGGCTGTAATGATGCAAACATAGCCGCTGTATTGAGAAGAGTATTGGAAATGATCCTGGAATATTAATTCGTCGACGTTCTAGAGGCACTTTGCGCAACGACATTTTCAGTAAAGATCATCTTCATGTTTTTAAAGCTAAAATCGTTCAAAGCCAATGCGACCATTGTGTGCATCGAACGTTTGTGAATTGGCTGTTTGAAAAACTAAACGAAAACGATGCATTTTTCAAAAAAAAAAAATCACCTTTAGTGACGAGGCTTAATTATATGTTATGTAAACAAAACAAATTGTGACATATGGAGCTCACGAGATCAACAACTATTCTTGAAAAGCGATTACATCCAAAAAATGATACGCCATGATTCGGTTTATAGTCAAGAGGCATCAGTAATGTGAATTTTTAAAAAAATGGGTAAGGATACACAGTCAATTTAAATTTTCTGCACCACTAAGCCACGATAATCCATTTTCTGTGGCCAGAAATTATTAATGTTTACAACAGAGAACTTTGCCTTTAGTAAGATGGCGCTACACAGCCACCCAAACAATTCAATGGTTGCATGAAACCTTTCCGGTCGCATACTTTCTCGATTCAGTGTTGTCAATTGCCCGCCTCGTTCTTGAAATTATTTTCTGTTTTTTTTTTCTTTGGAGCCATGTCATGTATTATCTGTTTTCTTCAAAACAAGTCCTATGAACAGATGATAATTTAACAACTCTACATAACCCTACTTTCAAAATTATTTATCAAGCTGCCCAACATGAAGACAACTGTTAAATAAAAAAAAATCATTTTTGGCTTGTCTTATGTATAGTAAATCCAAATACATTATTATATTATAATCCTTCCGAAATAATGTTTGAGCTCCATTAACGCAACTTACCACTAATTGAAAACAAAATTTGTCGATAATTACAATTCGAGATACAAAGACCCACCAATTTGCCTACAAAGCTGACACCTAATGGGTTAATTTGATGAATTCGTTTTTTTGCGTGTTACTTTAAGAAGACAACACGATACAATTCAAGGAAATTTGTTTTATACTCAAATCTCTACTAAAATGTATTGCATACTTTACAGCGCACCACCAAATATATATTCGATCAATTATAGAAATTACTTTACTCACATTCAATGTTAAGTAAAACTGAAATAATAATTTCAATGAAACAAAAAATGAAAAACAACACATGAATGATTCATTGAATTTGGATATTTTAAATGATTTTAATTTTATATATTTTGCTGATATTTTGTTGTACCGTTGACTTTAATATTTATTTTATATTGTCAACCATTGTAAATATTTCTGTTTCTCATTTGCGTTCAGAAATTAATTAACTTAAAAGTTATTTTTTGCAATATGTGCAGGGGTACCCGGTGGCCGGAGTTAATATGAGTTCGTTTTATATTGTTACGTTTGTGCCTTTAATAAACGTTTTGTTATGTTAAGTTCTTTTATTGAAAAATAAAGTTTTTAAATGTAATTACACGATTTAATCACCTTCAACAGACATAAAATAGACACAATGGTAGCTTTACTTACACTGTAATGCCTGAAAGACGCTTTAGTATTTTTATGTCTTTACTCCACCGTGTTTGTATTTCAACTCACTTTATTAATGAGCTGCTTATATATTTGGTTTCATCTCCCCCGGGGGCATATTGTAAGACTTTATGGATCACACAACCATCTAGACTTGTGTCTTGCGGGGGTAAAAGGGAGCCCAGTCCCTTTCAAGGCTAGTAGGAGTCAACTGGACAATCCACTAAATTTCCACGGGAATCAGTGAGCCCCAGAGTACCGCTATTTGTCTCTTTAGGCATTTAGCTATTCTCTGACTGATTATTGAGGTAGGCCCTTCGGGAGTATCGTGGTGGCTGTGTGTTATGAGGACCTCGTTTGAGTTTGTGGGTCGGAGCATTAACAATGAATGGTCCAGGTCCAGTGAGTATGGATCCCGTTCTGGACCAGAAGTTGGCTAGTCTCCAACTCTTCAGTAAGCAGTAAAGGCTGCGGCTTACTCCGGGCTTTTGAAGTTGCAACTAGGATTGACCGGAGGATATACGTATTCGAAGGCCTTCTAGAGCGAGGATGACGCTACATTTCATCCACAGTGGTAATGATACAGCATCTGATTAAGGCCCACGACCAGGCGCAGATGCAAATCTTATCACGTCATATCTGGATTAATATTCCCCCCCATTTAATTGTCTTAATGGTCTCACCGTCATTACATGTACCACCAGGGAGAAAAAGGAGCCCAGTCCGCTAAAGGCTTGCAGGGAGCCAATTGGACAATTCCACGTTATTTCCACGGGAATAAATAAAACCCCAGAGTTCAGCTTTTTGGCTTTCTCGCCCGTTAGCTGTTCTCTGACTGGTTATTGAAGTTGGCCCTTCGGAAGCATCGTGGTGGTTGTGGTTTCGCAGCCCTGAATTTGATAAAGGAGCCAAGATGATCTCACCTCTATTTAGGAGAAAGGGTAAATTATCTGTATCCATTGATCATGTTTGCCATGTATTGGAATTGGATAGTCTGCAACTCTTCTGCAAGAAGTGGGGATTTGGCGGCCCTGCCCGAAACTTCCGAAATTACAACTAGGACTAACCTGTTGCTAGAATTATGTCTATGGCTTCCTAGGGCGTGGGTGCACATATCATATCACCTCCCCCCGGGGGCACAGGATAGTCTTTTTGGAGCCTACTATTCCATCTAGACTGGTGTCTCGCGGGGTAAAAGGGAGCCCAGGCCCCTCAAAGGCTAGTAGGAGTCACCTGGACAATCCACATATTTCCACGGGAATCAGTAATCTCACAGAGTGCACTATTTGTACTCTTAAGGCAAAGATGTACTCTGTTCTGATTATTGAGGTTGGCCCCTATATGGGAGTATCGTGGTGGTTGTAGTTTCGGACCCTCGTGAGAGTTTGTGGGTCGGATCATTCAAATTAACACAATGAATGGTTCAGGTTCAGTGAGTATGAATGCTGTCGTGTTCTTGATAAAAAAGAGCTTCATGCGTTCTGGACCAGGAGTTGGAAAGTCTCCAACTCCTCAGCAAGGAGTGAGAGCACGGCCTACTCCGGACTTTATAAATTGCTACTAGGAGTGACTGGAGGGTATACTTATCCGAAGGCCTTCTAGGGCGTGGGTGATGTCCAATCAGCCAAGTGGTTTGACCACCATCTGATTATGACTTCACAGTCGGTGCAGATGTAAATCAAATCACGCATATCATATCACCCCCCGGGGACACATTTATCGGTCTTTATACAACTTCGACTATCTAGACCTGTGCAACTTGGGGTATAAGAGAACGCAGTCCCCTGAAGTCAGCAGGGGTAGTAATGGAAGCTCCACGTTATTTCCACGGGAATCAGTAGCCCGCAGAGGTTTCGCTGTATGTCTCTTTAGGCATTTAGCTGTTTCTCTGACTTATTATTGTGGTTGGCCCTTCGGGTGTATCGTGGTGATTGTGATTTCGCGGCCCCATACATGTATTGTTTTATGGTGACCAGGATCATTTCACCTTTAACCACACCTACCTGGTGAATGATCCTAGATCCTGTGAGCATGCTAGTAATGTGTTTTGGACAGGAGTTGGATAGTCTCCAGCTCTTCAGCAAGGAGTAGTGGTTTGCATCCCTGCTCTGAAATTGCCTGTTGCTAGAATTAGACTTCGGCCTCCTAGGGCGTGAGTGGCGCTGCTGGTGGTTTGACCACCAACTGATTAAGGCTCACTGCCAGGTGCAGATATAAATCATTTCACAAAATGTATCATATTTCCCAAGTGGTTTGATCCACCGTCAAGTTATGGCATACACACGCTTGGCACCGACGTAAATCTTATCACGCATATCCGGTTTATATATATATAGGGTTCTCGCATATACAAGCAAATTCTACTTTAACATCATCCTATATTGTTGTTGTTATTATTATTTATCGCAGGCGCTTACTAGGCTGTTTTTTGTTTTTGTTTTTTTTTTTGTTCTGTGTTAGTTGTTTTTGTTTTCTGTTGATTATTTTATTTCGTGGAAATTTTTATAAGCATGTTGGTGTTGTGCTGTATGTATAAGATTCCTTAGGAACAGCTTTTATTGGACACATTAGGTCATTTCGATTACTTTTTTAATAATAATTATTTCTTTTAAAACTTAAAAAAAAGATTTTTGTAATAATATTTATTTTATTGCACAAAATTTTCTTAAATTAACTAAAGTAAAATTAAATTAAATTAACTAAAGTAAAATTAAGTAAGTAAAAAAAAAACATTCGAAACCTTCTATGACCTATGATTGACCCAATTCCTTTTCTCTTCTATAAATAAAATTCTTGAAAATAAAATTTATTTTACTCTGCTGGCAAAAATTATTTTATTATATTGAATAAAAATTCAACAAATGGCAAAATTTTTCTGGGAATAATTTTTATATTGTTGTTGTTCCATCTGGGGTATAAAGACAAGACAAAAAAAATAATTTTTTAATAAAACAGGCGACAAATGTAATTTCCAGCAACAATAGCTTATAGTGGGTTTTTGATTAATCGTCGATTTGCATGAGAACTTCAAAATGATGCGAAATCATTTTGTTGGCGAAAATTAAAGTTTCGTTTGTTTCATATTTTTTTTTTCTGTAGCTTTTGTAATTTTCCTTTTCTTTTTCTTTTTTTTCCAATTTTCAATTTGCAGTTGTTAGCTGCAATCGTTTATTTATGTTCAATACAATTCGTTTTGTTTGTTTTTTTTTTTTTGCCATACATCAGTATTGTGCAATTTTTCCTTGTTATTTATTTTAACGAATAGTTTCCGTTTGTAATATTTTTCATTTCTGGGGTTTCCTGCTTATACAGGAATGCTATTTTTTACAGTAAATAATTTGATAAAAAACAAAAAAAAAATATATATAAAAAAATATTAAAATATTAAAAAATAAGAAAAAATATTTTATTTATTGATTGATTGACTATTTGACCTCAAACATAAATGTGTAGACTTGCGAAAATCGACTACAAATTTAATATTTCTTTAAAAAAAAACATACGCAGACACGAACATTAATACGCTATATATACACATAAATCTTCATACAATTTACCGTCAAAGCCAGGTTCTGGAGTGGTGGTTAAGCGGTTGTAAAATTGAAAAATTTTTATTTATTTTATTTTTATTTTTTGTAAGAAATAAATCTGATCCATATTTATTGTTAGAACCATAACTGTTATACATACATAGTTATCAGGAAACAATATATATTTTAGAGTTTGTTAAAAATAAATTGAAAAATATTTTCGTTACATACTTTTAGGGAGAAAAAGCAAAACAAATCAAATTGAATAATTTTCGTTTAGAGCACAATCTTAGTTAAATAAATCATTGCTAACACCATCATAGATGGGATTTATTAATTGAAATTATTTTATTTTACAAATCAATAAAATAAATGGCATTTAAAAAAATTTTGTTTTAAAACAAATACTTCAAACAAAACAAAAAATTTAATTAAGTAAAACATGTAAGAGAATAAAATGCTTTAAAAAACATAAGCGGGTGGTATTTAATAATACAATTAATCGAAGTTGGCATGCATTCGATACTAAAATTTTTAGCTGGTATTTTCTTACACACCCTGTAAGCAAATAATTTGTTTTCTTTCCTGTTTTGCTTCTAACAACATCTTCTTTTAAATGTTCATTATAACAGTTATTATTCGAAGTAAAGTTATATTTAGATCAAATTTCTTAGATGTACTGAAATTATGTCAATAAAGTTTCTACGTAAATTATGCAGCTCATTGCGTTATGTGTGCTTTCTATAGGGTTAAATACTTTTTTTTTAATTTCTCCATTTTGTAATTTTGCAGTATAAAAATTATATCAGGTATAAAGACGACGAGGCCACTCCTAAGACAAGACCTGAGAGATTTGATAATCTAACTGTATAAAGAAAATAATTATTAAAGAAATATTGCGAAAATAATTGAAAAAAATCCTGCAACTGTGCAAAAGAGTCCACGCAGGTTTATCAAGAAAGAACAGCAACTTATTATCCGAAAGGTACAAAGAGATACAAAAAATTCGGCTCCGAAAATTTGAGCAGACGGCTATAGTATGCGATCCAAAAACTTTACGGAACACTCCGCAACATCTGCAAGAAACAATTTGACTAGAAGTATGGGATTATGATTTCACCAATCCATTAAGCACACTAAACAGTCAGTTTTTCTTGATGCAACACACACTTGGGAGTTATTCTCAGTCACACGTTTCAACAGCTATTGGTTTGCAGGGAGCTGCACAAATATTGTTTTTGTTTTTAGTAATGGAAACTCATTATTTATGAACCCTTTTGCATATTTTATGAATCGTGAATATCAAAAGACGATTGTTTCACGTCACTAACAGGGTTTGAACTCATGAGTCGTAATCTTGTAATTTGCAATAAATAAACACCTTTATTAATGCAGCATCTGCTTAACATTTGCTAGTCACATTGCTATTTATCCGTTTTTTTACACACACCTATCATTTTGGCTCAATCAACTTAATCAGCTCTCATTTTCTTATTCAAATAACACCTTAACCACTTTAGCGAACAACATAAATTTTTATTTTTACAGATAAATTGCTATAAATAGCATGGCCATTTAATAATATTGCTACGGATGTGTCTTGCTTAAGTTTTAAAAGAAAATAATTAAGTAATAAAGAATGCAACTGGGTATGCTGTTTACTACCTGCGTGATTTGCTAAGAAAACTTATGCACGCAAGACAACAACAACTTTCTGATTACAAACTGCGTGGAAATTTTTTTACACGCAAAACATCAATAAATGAGTATGCTTGGGTTTACTAATTGCGTTGTTTAGCTAAGAAAACGTAGGTACACAAGACAACAACAATTATCTTAAAATAAATTCCAGGATGAAATTTCATTAGCATAAAAACAAAAACAAAAATACACACAAATCTACAGACGCCTACACTTTGAAGGAATAAGGTAGTAGACGATTATTAATTTTTCTAGACCTATAGTGGACAAATATGAAAAGTCAGCGTCTGAGGGTATAGTTAGCTAATTGAAAAATAAACCTCGAGAAGTAAAGACGTGCGTCGTAGGTAAATTGTTCGGGAGTGTCAAGTTTGTGTGTAGTTAAAGTAAATAAACTTGTAATGAATTTATTATGCAATAAAGAACTCACAACAAATCGTTTATAAGAGATATAAACGTAACAATATGCTTATTAATTTGGTAATAATATTTTGATTGCCGCTATAGTTAAAGCATAGGTTACGTTAGTTACGCCAATTATACTTATTTTTTAAAGAAAAGTGCATTAATTTAAATTTAATTTAATGAAAATATGAAACAAATATATTTGATTTGCTAAAACTATAACTTACAAGAAAATCCACATTCATATATTTGAAGAATATCTCCGGCTTGGTGGTCTATAAATTAGGCCTTGATGTCAGTGAACAATTGAATGTTAATCAAGAATTCCCATTTACATTTTTTGCACATTCAACTTTAATCAAATGAAGTCAGATCTTATATTAACATTTTGTGAGATTTTCATCGCCATGAAATTCAATTACAATTCCTTTCACGAAGGCCAGTAAAAATATTTCATTTAAAACCGACACATAAAATATAAACAACAACAAATTTACTTCCGTTTGACTAGATAAATTTGCACTCACTCATTTCATTTTGGTGCACTCAGCTTTAAATGTATGCACCCACGATTGAAATGCATGTGTTAGCAATGGCTAATGGAAGGAACTCCCTTTTTTTTTGCAAGTTAAAGTCAATTTACAGTTTTTAACAAGAGCAATGCAATCGCATATGCACAATTGCGAAAAGCTTAACTTATGCACTCCTCTATGAAACACATATTTATACATAAATAAAGCATGTGAGTACGTTTGCTTGTAGGAAATCAAATATGAGTATGTGCATGTGTATGCGTAAGTATTTTTGTGGCAGGATTTTATTTAAAATTTGTTAAGTTGAAGTGGCAGCTGTGTGAATGTGCTTAAGGAACGAAAATGAATTTAAAACTTTTGCACCCAGTTTTTAATTGCATTAAATTTTGTTCCTTTTCAAAAAACAGCAAATGGACTTACAGTGAGAATAAAAAAAGAGAACAAAATGATGGCAATCAAGAACATAGATCCATCTTTACCTGCTAGAGATTTTTATTTCCAAAGGAAATATTTAGTACATTTAATAATTTCCTTCCTTTTCTGTTTGTGTTTGTTTCTATTTATGTTGTTGAGATAAATTTTATTTTAGTAATAAAAACACAAACGCATCAGATTTATTTGCATAAAACCATTTGGTTGACCTGTAAAAAAAATATTTGTTATAAATCCATTGTACAGCCTTTTTCGTTTTCGCATAGCCTTCACCACAAGCCAAAAACTGCCAGTAGGATTTAGCAATAAAATTTTTTCTATGAAGACATAAAATAATTTTCCAAAAAAGCTTTTATGCTCTTATGATCTTAGAAAATCCAAACAAATATTTCACAGAATTCGAAATTATTAAAAACTAGCTATACGACCTGGCTTCTGCTAATGATTAATATTTCATATGGGGTTAGAAAAAAAAAATCAGTAAAAAGAAGAAACGACACAAATTTTTCTCAATTTATTGTTTAAATAGTTCTTAAGGTAATTCATTAAAAAGTAAACATACAAAAAAGCTAAGGGTACAGTTCATTTCAAAGCTTGAGAGTAAACAATATTTTTTTCTGTTGGGAGAGAAAATAAACAGTGCATACGGTGTACCAACTCTCGAGCATGCAACATACAACTGCCCGTGGGAAAAACATTGGGATTCTATGTTTAGCCCACACATTTTTAGCGATTGCCCTTCTTGGTATTTATTAATCTTTATTACTAATGCAAGGCGAAAGGGAAATTGGACACGTTTAAACTTAAATGGTACATCACTTGGTATGATAGGTATCCTTGGAGTAAGCAGCTCTTCACCTACAAACTTTCCTAAAATTATTATTGCTAAGTTTTTGCCATCAGCGTTTTAATAACCAATCTAGTACCATCGCATAGTATAGTATTGTCTGATTCAAGTTACGTAACGTGACGTGCTGGCATTCTCGGTAAGTCCAATGAATTCTGGAACTCTACGGGGTAGTTAACAATATTTTGGGGATCGGTAATGGAATCAATCCATACAAATACAATTTGCCATTAATTCAGTTTTGGATTTTCAAATTAATTTCATCAACGTATTTGTTTTTTACAGCTAAAACGGCTATTTCACTTAACTAAGGGTAATCGCTGTAATTTTGTGCAATATGTGGGAGCAAAAGCCTGTTGGAAAGAAAAAATGACCTGTTGTAGAGTCAGTCGGTATTTTTCCACTGCCGATTTCGATTTCGCACATTTTCTGTTAATTTGAGCATTCTCAGGTGATGTCTGACAAAAAGGGTTTTTTTTTTATAGTGATGTTCGTTTATCGCGGTTTTTCAATATAAAAGTGAATTTTTCGAGTTACACGGTTTTTAATGGAACGAAGTTGAAGATAATGCCTCTCTTTATTTGGTCTTTTATTTTATTTTCTTTTTGTTTATTATTTTTTTTTTGATTTGATCTATGCGTTTTTTCAGCGTATGTTAGCGCCTGTTTCCACGACTATTTGAATCTCGTGTTTCGCTCTCTAAAGCAAGTTTATGAATCGTGCTGTTTACACGACTCATTTATCTGCTTAGATTTGACAGTTTTTATTAAACAGAAAAACATAAGTTGAAAAACAACAACAACAGTTGAAAAACACCAGAAGATATCTTTTTTGCCGCGATAGCATTAAGTATAATTTTTTTCCTATCCATTTTTTTTTTAATTTTATAAAATTAAAATTAATTAACACACCCACAAAACAATTATATTTTTTAAATTTTCACTTTTAACTTTGTTTTGTTTGTAATTTTTCTTTGTTTACAAAAATGTTTAATTTTGATAACTAGTGCAGATAAACTTACGATAAAAATTAGAGAAGAGAGGATTTTTCCTTGATTCGCAGCTAGATTCAATGTGAATCTACCAGCTTTGTTATTAAAATTTTGTATGGCGAAGCAGGTTGATTCGCTTATGAGTGGGGTGTGAAGCAAGAATAGAGAGCGAAGCAGGGGCCGTGGAAACAAGCTATAAGAATGTATAAGTGTGTTTGCACGTATACAAACCTATTAGTATACAAACTCGTATAAACAGTAAAATTAAAAGCTTCATCAAACCAGTTCGAACTACCATGTCGAGTCGTGAATAACTTATTTGTGTACAACAACAACAACAGAAGAAAATTAATAAATGAATTTTCTAAGTTTTCCGGAAAATTTAATAATTTTTTTTTCATACAAATTATCTCCTGAAAATTTCGAATAGAACAAAAAAAATCAGCTAAATCGCTCCAGCCGTTCTCACGTCATTACATTACATACGTGAACCATTTAATTTTTATATATATATATAGATTATTTACTTTGCAAAAAACAAAATATTTAATTGGTTTAATTAAATTTGTAATTAAGGCAATTAAAAATTTTATAAAATTTTAATTTGTAAAAATGAAATATTTATAATTTGCAACAACTTTTTGTGTAATTAAAAAATTAAGAAATTTTAAGAAAATCATACACTGAAAGAAAAAGTGAATTTAATAAACTCCCAATATTTTCAAAAGCATTTGAGGTGTAGGCAGATCAATAAATAATTAAAAAATAAATTAAAACTTATTTACTAAACATTTTAATTATGTAACAGATCTTTAACTTTATACAAAAAATATACTTCACACAAAAGAAAAACTTACAAACAAAATCCAAATTCTAAGAAAAACAAAAAAAAATATAAAATATTTCAGGGCATAAAATTTAAATAAATCCTTGAAAGTAAACATTTTATGATTTTAAATTCATTCCTATTTCACAACAAAAACCAGAAAACCAGAAGACAGATATCGCTAAAAAAAAATAAAATCGCATCTAAAAATCCCTCAATTATTTTAGTTCAAACTTAAAATTTTCACATCCAGATTTCATCAAAAAAATCAAGCTTTCTCAGTTAAAGTGCAAAACAAAAGTTGATTCTTTTTAACTATTCCCATCAGAGTTCAATAATTCAACAATATACCCAAGTTGTATACCGAATTCTTAGCATTTCGTATTTAAAAATCGTTAGCCATTGTTTTGTTGTTTTTTATAACAGAGAATGGCTATTAATAAAGGGAAGGACAGGTAGAGTTAGGAAGTAAATTGTCTGTGAAATGATTAAATGTTAAAAGGCCCAACTATAATATGCATAAGCTGGCTCAAGCTAATGTCAAAAATTGAACGAAAAGTCTGTCAAATGCTTAAGCAAATCATTGAAGACTTTTAGGTGGCTATAATGTACTTACACTAATATAGAATTTATTATACACAGTTTTGCAAAAAAAATAACTTCTTTTCAAATAAATGAAATTTATTAACAAAAAGATGTTTAATAGTCATTTTTTGTCCACTGCCTGATAGGGCTCTCATCCTCTTTTTTTTTTGGCAGAAACGTTCCCGTAGTAATTTCCATCTGTGTTTTCACTGCGCGACTTTTTATAATTCATACCTGTATAAAAATTAAAAACGCAAACAAAATTCTTAAAGGAGGATATTGGCAACATTTGGTTACAACAGGGCAGAGCTACGTGCCACACAGCCGAAGCTACACTCGATGTTTTGCGCCCTATTTATGAAAATCTCAGCCGTAGAAAGCTGAAACCGGTTTGTTCACAAACCAAATTTGACGCGGGTTGACGTAATATAATACCCAAAAGTTATTATAATGCATTAAATGCATTTTTGTAATTTAGGCCATTAAAATTTGACTTACAAGGGCCCTACGAGTAAATGTGAACATATTGGCTTTAATAAGGACCGATTTTAAAGGTTTTTAAATTAAATTGAAGCTTAAGATAAGATGTCTTCTATCCAATAAAAAAAAAATTCATTAAAATATTTCAACCCAGTCAAAACTGTGTTAGAGGTGGGTTCTCAAAAAAGGCAATTTACTTTCTAATCTCAAATTTGAGCTCAATCTACATGAAAACATCGCGGCTTGATAATGCTGTTTTTATATCGAAAGCGCTCGCCTTCAAGTTCGAGAGAGAGAAATGAAAACCGTATTAAGCTCAATTCATTTGAATAAGTAAAATAATTGAAGTAACTTACATAAAGACCATTTCCGTAAAACAATTTAATTATTTAACATCATATGTGACGGTTACTTCAGTATAACAATTTTTTTAAAAGTTATTTTTTTTTTTTTGAATGGCATTTCAGTTCTTATCTCTCTTTAAATCTTTACTTAATTCTTTACATTTTACTGATGTAAAAATGACATAACAAAATATTTATTATGTCTTATTTTCTATTTAAAAAACGTGTTAAGAAATTTAACTAATAGTAAAGTGAGTAAACGTAAGCAAATGTTTCACGCTATTTTTAAATAAAATTAACAAAATAAATCAAATTGTGCAAAGCTCAAGCACACTTAAAGCCAGCATATGCACGCACCTCTCGTTAATTAAACATTCTTTGTGAAAGCATGTTGTTAGTTTTGAGCGAAATACTTGACATAAGAAATATACAATAACATAAAATGCCAGTTTCAAAAATCTTGTTTTGATTTGGAATTTATGAAAAAAAAAAAAAAAAGAAAACAGACAAACTACTTTCATTGTTGTCTTAACCACTTATTTAACCCCATTGATGAACAGCATAATAAAAATGTAAAATAATTTAAAAATCTTTAATAAGAAATATTGTGAAAATATTTCGTAATCGAAAATATGTTACATAAGATTTTCACTTTTGAAATATTTTCTAGTCACTAAATAGAGGCTTTTTAAAAGCTGTTTCTGTCATATAAACAAGTGGCTGTGAAACATATTTTTTTTTTATTTTACTTCTTTTATTTTTTATTTTGGGTTGTTTGCGATTAACATGAATGACAGACAGATGGTTCGACAAATACTTGTTGTTTAAATTTAGTTTGTTTATGCAAATTTTTATGTATTGATTGTTTTAAACTAAAATAAAATTTGTCATAAATATTAATTTGCTTCTTAAAAAAAAAAAGCAAAAAGAAATACATGAAAATAAGAATTTGCATAAAATTGTATAATTTGATTAGAAAAGTATTTTAAAAGATTTGCATAAAAATTATATAAAAACGAGTATTTACAAAAGTCAACGAATTAATTTTTCTTTAGTCTGTCTATATTCTTTACATATAATTATCTTTAAATTAGATTTAAGATGTATCGTGTGTTTCAATATGAAGTATGGTTTTCTATTGCGGCAAGACCAACAACCTTATAGTTCTGATATTTAGTTTTTTTGACGTTATCGTCAAATTCATATATTTAATTTTGCATTAAAATAGTTAAAATTTACAAAGAAAAAGGTGGTTCTGTTAAAGTTACGTTTTGTTTAATTCGTGATATTTTCGTCCTTCTGAGAGTGCTATTAAAAATTTAATCATTAAATTTGCGTCTATAGGCTCGATACAAAATGAGAGAACAACAATACGTGTTCGACCGGGTTGTTCGACTAAAAACATAACAGCCGTGCGTCACAGTATTGAAGCAGATCCAAATTGCTCGAGATTCTCAACAATTGAAGTTAAACAAAATCATCACATGGCAAATTTTGGGTATGAATTTACACACTGTAGTCTTGCAAGGTTAAACTGATGCCGGAATTGAAGCCGACCACTTATTCACATCGTCCTAGATTCGTTCAATTATTCAGAAGCCAGCGGTTGGTTTTTCCTACAAAAATCAATTTTTCAGACGAAGTCCAATTGCAGCTGTGAGAGCACTTCGTGATAAGATTTATATCTGTACCTGGCCGTAGTCCTTAATCAAATAGTGGTCAAACCACTGTGAATGAAAAGCAACGTCATTCGCGTTCTAGGAAGCCGAGGACTAATTCTAGGAACAAGTCTTTCCTAGTTGCAATTTTAGTGGTTCCAAAGCAGGGTTGCAAAACACTACACCTTTTTGAATAGCTGGAGAATATCCAACTCCTGGTCCAGAACACATGACTAGCATGCTCACTGGATCCGGATCATTCACCCGTTGGTGTTATTAAAGGCGAGATGATCCTGGCCCTCATAATCAAATTCCAACCACTACGATACTCCCGAAGGGTCAACCGTAATAATCCGTTAGAGAAACAGCTGAAAGTCTAAAGAGACAATTAGCGGAAGCTCGGGGGCTTACTGATTCCCGTGGAAATAACGTGGAGTTTCCAGTTCACCTCTGCTGCCTTCAGGGGACTGGGCTTTCTTATACCCCCAACAGCACAGGTCTAGATAGTTAAGTATTCTATAAAAGCCGATAAATGTGCCCCCGGGGGAGGGGGCTGTGAGGGCATGACAGTAAGAAAAATTGCCGCATTTAGCCTTCTGAAAATACTAGAGCGATTATTTAGAAGCCTTGTCATGCTCTTTATTTGGTGCGCTTTGTGTTCTGAATCGCGATTAGGGCATTTTTTTTTGAAGATGAGGCTGAAAATGCAGTAAAGGTCAAGGGATCACACTATTACTAAGATGCTAACAACTCAATTGTGGCCTATTATTGACGACGTGGGTATTAGTGTTAGGAGGTTTTAACAGGACGGTGCTATATGTCATACAGTCAATGAAAGGATAAATTTATTGCAAACCAACTTTCCCGATCGCATAATTTTACATAAATCTGCAGTTAGTTGGGCAGCCAGATAGTGTGATTAAATACCACTGGATTATTTTTTGTGGGGCTATGTTAAGGATAAAGTCTATACGGAGCCAAACAAATCGATTTCAGCCTTAAAACTGAAAATTTGTGATGTGATTAAAGGAATAAAACCGCCATTTTTTTGTAAAAGTGATTGAAAACTTTGATGGAAAAATCAAAATCTGTCAGCACAGTCGTGGTGGATTTTCTCAGATATCACTTTTCATTCCTAATTGTCGAACTTTTCTCTACAAAATACAATAAAAATTTTAACCATCTCTTATTTTTTATTTAGAAAATAAAATCTGCTTGTTGACAAACCCTTTAATTCATATCTTAAAAAAAAAACTCTATTATAAATACTTCAATTAAAAACAGATTTTTTTCACCCTCACAAAATGACATTTAGCAAGAAGATGTGACATAAATGTGAAAACTGTTTTCTGCTATTCGTAGCTACAACAGTGGAAAAGCAATTAATTCAAATTTGAGTTAATGGAGTTGGATTTATTATCATATGATAGCTTCACTTAGCACCTACTCAGTACTTAGCTTTACTCACCTTAGTTTTCCTTTTTTTTAACTAGGTCAGCCATTAGGTTTATTAGCTGCGTAAAAGTTTTGTTAATATGTAGAGCCTGTGACGTTTGCATTAAAAAAAATACAAACAGAATATTATATATGTAAATATAAATTTTGTATTTAGGAAAATATTTTTGTGTTGTTAGTTAACTCTCAGCATTCTAACGTGTGGACAAATTTGAAGTTACTAACTTAAATGGCTTTAAATACAGTTCTTTTGTACAGCTTTATTCTTGTTGTAAAGTGAAAAAAAAATATCATAATCTTATATTAGCCATCAGCGCATAAGTCCATCTACCATTGACAGTCAACGTTCATGTCATCTGCCACTAAGCCATACAAATTTCTCTAGCGTTCATTATATCTTTAAGATTCGCAAAAATTCGCTATCCTCAAATTGAGATTTCTCCTCTCTTTCAAATATATCTTTGCAATAAATTAAGTAGCTACATCAGATTTAGTCTTATATGCAGAACATACTCGTAGTACCGTCAGTCTGTATGCAGAATTAATTTTCTTGTAATTTGTGCTGAGCAATGTAGATTCTGTCCATACTTAACATACATAGAGAATTATACGTTTAATAACCTCCACTATCATTTTCCTTCATAGTTAGTTGGGACCTCTCAATTTCGGCATTATCCGGCACAAAGCTGTACATGCATCAACTGCATTAGCGATTATACAGCCTGCAAATGGTTCAACTACTCCACAACTTTACGGCTGATAATTAATGCAGCTTTTGTTTTAGGCCCAGCTAGAGATATATCTATTGTCCTAAGCTTGATCTAAACAACTGAATACTACTCTTTGTAATTGCCTTAAATTCATCAAGACTTTTTTCGCTGTTCAGATTAAGAACAGAACACCATCGTAAATCATATTCCATAATAGTGGTCTGAGCATGTATACATGATGTATATTGTTACGTTTATACCTTTTATAAAAGTTTTGTTGTGAGTTCTTTATTGCATAATAAAGATTTTAGAGATTTTAAATTAATTACAAATTTATTTACTTTAACTACACGCAAAGTTGACACTACAGAACAATTTACTAAAGATGCATGTTTTTACTTCACGAAGTTTATTTTTTTTTTATTTGGGTACGCTTTCCCGTGGACCCTCGTCAAATTTGGTTTGTGAACAAATCGGTTTCGGCCGTTTGCCATCTCTTCGTTTATTTTTCAACTAACCACTCAAACGCTGCCTTTTCATAATTGTCCACTATAGGTCTAGAAACATTAAGAATCTTCTTCTCCTTTTATATTACATTTTGTTGTTGTTATATTATGAATGTATAGGCTCCTGTAGGTCTGTGTGTATTTTAAGTTTTGTTTTTATGCTGATAAACTTTTTTTCTGGAATTTATTTTTAGATAGTTGTTGTTGTCTTGTGTACATAAGTTTTCTTAGAAAACTAAGCAGTTAGTGAACAGCATATCTAATTGTTGTTGTTTTGCGTGCATACAATTTCCACGCAGTTTGTAAGTAGAAATTTGTTGTTGTCTTGCGTGCATAAATTTTCTTAGCAAGCCATCCAGTTAGCAAACAGCATACCCAGTTGTTTATTTTATTACTCAATTATTTTCTTCTAAAACTTAAGAAAGATGCACCCGTAACAATATATTACTTCGGTTACTTCTTGCACGCAGTTATTATTCTATTCCTAGTTCCCCATCCAATATTTATTTGTATGAGATTAGGAGTTTGGCACTTGCATCCTTGGTTTCTCGTATGCGTGTTTGCGCTTATGTATGTACGTACGAATAAACACAATTTTTGTAATCCTCTATAATCTTAAATTTTTCTTTTACATATAACAACACTCTGTTTGTATGAATGAAGTGTTTACGATGTTTTTGTGCTCGTTTTAACGCATAAGTAACAAACAATCACACACTTTTACCCATTCACTAAAAGAATTAAATGAACAACTGAAAATATTCTATAGTCACGAGTCATGAAAAATATTGTATTGTACTACTCGTATAATGAGATGATAATCTAAAATTGTTTTCTTGAAACGAATGTTTAACAAAGCTGGTTTTCACCCAAAAAAAAACTTTTAATAATTTTTACAAAATTAACGAAATTATAAATACAAATTACGTTATGTTTGTTGTAAACACTCTCCTATGAGCAGCTTGAAATTGAAAATCCCACTTGTAAACTCTTGAGACCTTAGAAACATTAGAGAGAACGCAAAATCGCAATCAAATCAAATACAAATAAACAAATCACTTAAGAAAATGAAAAGCAGAAACTTTCGATAGCAAATAGAGTTTTAAGAAAAACAAAACAAAGTTATAAAAGAACTTGCAGTAGAACCCAGCAGTTCTTAGCAAAAAAACAATTAACAAATCTATGACAAGGTAAACGTAAATTACTCTTGCAAAAACTGTTTCTAAAAGAATAAATTGAATTCTATTTAAGAAATTTTCAAGAAATAAAACCATTAGTTTGCGGGAAGTTTTCAGAAGTGTAGGGTATTTCACATCACTTTGTTTTACAATTGATTTTCTGCTATTTCATTTATGGCCAAAACACTCACATAAGAAGTGTTTGTTAAGATGTTAAAATTTTTCATTATTTCTTGTTCATTTCTATTGCCCTTTTTTGATATACACGTTTCTTTTATTAATTTTAAATAACGTATTGGAGAAAGCCAGCCAAGTGAGAAGATTTTAATAATGTTTAACTACCTCATTCATTATGTGTAGTTATTTATGACTTGACATGTTAAATTAATTATGAGGGATCACAAGAGTCATTTGATGAAATATTAGATTTTCTTTTCTTTAATATCGTATAATTGTAGATTAAAAAGCAACTGTTGAATTTTCGAATGAGATTAACTAAAAATTATTCTTCATTTCGTTTTAGTGAAAGAAAAACGAAAATTTGAAATTTATACACCTCTATTCCTTACTTCGATTATATCTTCGCAGAAACTTACAACCAAGGAACAGATAAAATAATAACTCTTTAAGCAATTTATTTAAAACTTAAATTTAGCGAAAATGAATTAAAACAATTAAAACAAACAATAAATAGAATTAAAAATTTTGCCAACTTTATTTAGAAACTTAAATTCGGGGATAAACCATACAATAACTAACAGGCATTTGTGGTCGAAGTACTTCAACATGAAGTTTTGTTGTATCTTAGTGTTTACTCTCCAGAACGCTTGCACTAAACTTTGCATCGTTTATGATATCCCCATGCAGTAATTGCTTTTGTAACCACTAAATTTGCCAGCGTTTCGTATTGTTCAGTTGTTATTGCTTTAATTTTTGTCTGAAATGAATTAAATAAAACTAACATTTCAGTAAAAACAAATAAGAAAACACATTCAAAATGTGCGAACACCAACGAATGTTCGACTGAAAACATTGCAGCCGTGAAGCAGATTCAAAATTGTCACTTCCTTGACGTTCTCAACAATTGGGGTTATACAAAACCACCACATGTCGAATTTCGCTAAAGGATTTAACTTTGAAGCCTTAATAGGTTCAACTGATACAGGAATTAGGTACCCCTGTAGACTAGAAGGTAGTGTACTAGCTTGTCATATAAATATGGTCTTTATAGAATATTCCGCTATCTAGACACAGTGCAACTGGGGAAAAAGGGAGCCCAGTCCCCTGAAGTCTGACAGGGAAACAACTGGAAGCTCCACTTTATTTCCACGGGGATCAGTGAACCCGCAGAGTTTATTATTTGTCTCTTTAGACATTTAATAGTTCTCTGACTGATCCTTGAGGTTGACGCCTATATCGTGGTGGTTGTGGTTTTGCGGCCCCATAAGGGATTTATGAAAATTATGGTGGCCAGAATCATTACACTGATAATGGCACGCAAAGTGAATGATCCAGTCCAGTGAGCATGCTTGACAGGAGTTACAAAGTCTCCAACTCTTTAGCAAGGTGTGATGGTTTGCAGTCCTGTCCTGGAACCATTAAAGTTGCAACTAGGTGGTTCTGTTGTTTAGAATTATGCCTTCGGCTATCTAGGACGCATGTATGACGTTCTAAACTATACTATAGTAGTTTGTCCACCATCTGATTAAGGCCACATAGCAAGGTGCGGATGTAAAACAAATCACACTCTGTACTAGCTTGTCAGTATGGGGGTTGTGGGTTCGTTTCCTAACGAAGACCTTGGTTTTTTCACTACAAAAATAAAAATTGACTGTCGGTGGGGCTGCTCAGCGATGAAGGCATAGTCACTGGTCGCTGTGCTATCTTATATGACAGTTAATTTCCGACTATTCTTCTACTTTCACCACCTGTTTCATATTTTCTCTATACCTTTCCTAAAGAACGTAGCACGAAACAACGGACTAAATAGGCATTGTTGCCTGATGTGCTACTTCTCTTAAAAAAAAGGAATTAAAGCCGACTGACCATTCATATAAATTTTTTTTCGGGAATTCATTTTTAAATAGTTGTTGTTGTCTTGTACACACAACTATTCTTAGAAAACTACGCAGTTAGTAAACAGCATACTTAATTGTTTATCTCATTTCTTAATTAGTTTCTTTTGAATCTTAAGCAAGACGCATCCGTAACAATAAATATATTAAAGTTGAATTTAAAATAGGCCTAAACTGGCGAATGCTAAAATATTTTTGTTACTGGTTATTAGTTAAACTAATAGCTATAAAACATAATTTGCTCGTATTTCAAAATAGTAATCTAAATGTTTGTGTTTTTATACTACTAAACAGGATCTGTGTTATTTTATTAAGTAAATTATCCTACTTTGCGTTTAGCTAGAAAACTTTAGAGACTTCCGTCTCAATCGAATTTAAAACACCCGTTTGCTGCTTAAGGAAATTCCCTTTAGAAATTATAATATGTTATCAGAAAGATAGGCGCCTTTGAAGAAAACATAACTAAAAATATTTAAAATTTAAAGTATACATAATCTAGCGAACACATCTTAATGTTAGAAGAAATAAAATAAACAAGAATAAAAATAGGTAAGAGTGAAAAGCGCAGATACGAAAAGAAATAACAAAAAAAAAAAAAAATAAATAAATAAAAAGAAATGCACTTCCACCTGGTTTAAATATGTGTTTTACATAAACGGGCGGCTGTCTTCTTGTTATTTCTTTTCTTCTGCTTTATTTTTTTTTTTTTTGTGTGAACCACATACTTTTAAAATAAAAGTTGTTAAGACCTTTAAAAAAATGTATAAACTTTTAGTTGTGTAATAACCAGATAACAAGATACACAAGCCAAACCAACTCGTACAGCAAACCACAAGATGATTTCAAAGATGACAACATTGAGCACGCTGATGAAGCTGATGGCATTAATGTTGGTGTTAAATGCTTTGACAAGTGCTAGTAATTTACTTGAAAATGAATTGTATACTTTAAATAGTAAAGGTAAAAATAAATTTAAGATTTTATGAAGTTAAAAAATATATTTAATTTCAGTTTTCTATTTAAGACACTTCTAAATCATCAAAGAGTAGGGCTGTGGCTGCTAATCAAGTTATATTAGAAACACGTCAATATCATTTTAATGGTTTTATGATACCACCACCAGGCATACCACCACCAGTTATACCACCACCAGCCATACCACCACCAGTTATACCACCACCAGCCATACCGCCACCACTTTCCGGCTGTCCATTGTGTGACTCATCCGTTTATAGTTATTGTTCTCATAAATTGATACATGATTCCTGTTGCTGTGATTTTGCAGGTAAAAAATTGTTTCTCTTTTCTTAATATTTTAAATTTATTTATTAAATTTAGTGATTTAATTAGGAGCCACTTATTTATCGCATATATTTCACTAAAAACATTTTCCCACTTTTAATTTAATTTGATTTCAATAATATTTTTTTATACAAACATCACCCACAATTGAATTAGGTTTCTCTGTCTCGGTTCTCTAAAATAAATAACTATAATTGTTGGACATTATTGATAAAAAAAGCATTTGCTTATTTAACTAAATATTTAACTATATTAGAGAGCTCTGGGTTTAATTGGCTAAAAAGAAGTGAAAAAATCACTAAAAGCCCAATTAAATTTGGCGAATTTTTAAATTTCATGGGCACTACTGCACCACTTTAATGATTGATAATCGTTTTCTATTAATTAAAAAATAAATTGTCAGGTTTTGGTATTGAATTTTGCCCTTCTTCCACATTATAGTCTCAAGGGAGTCTTACATATTATAGATATCTTCAGACATAAATACACATGTCTAGTACTGAACCATCATGAAGTCTGAATATTGCATTCCCTAGAATATTCTACTTCTAATAGTCATTTTACGAAGGATTCAATTTCGGTGAATGTCGTTCTCTTGTTTATTCAAGAGGCGCTCGATAAAGAAAGAGTAGAAATTTTGTTATAAATACTTCATATCTCCTCAAGTTGGGCTTTCATCTTTCAATTTTTTTAAAACGTTTTTATATCTTTAAACCCATTTTCTTAAACAAAATTTCTCTGAAAATAATTATTATTATAGGGATTTCTTTTATAGAAGTATAGAATTTTGTAAAGAAATAAGCAAAAAACACTTTCTTTAAATTGATATGAAATTTCAATTATTCGAAAGACAATGTTCTGTTATTATGATTTATATATAACTTCTGGTATATCACCTTCATGGCTGGCTCAAATGAGGTCTAATTTGATGGTCCAATTTTTTGTGCGTTTTTCCAACATTCTTTACCACTTATCGTCAATAACGCGTCGAACATTCTTCTAAAAATGGTCAATCTTTTCGGGCTTATCTGGTAGATAAGCGGGTTCATATAATCGCATACAAAATAGTCTAGCGGCATTAAAGAGCACTATCTTTCAGGACTATTTACGAGTCCGTAACGTGATACTATGCAATTAGCAAAAGTTTCCTTCAATAAATCAGTGGCACAAGCTGTGTACAATGCTGCGCTATCCTGCTAAAACCACTAATCTTAAGTGTCATGGTTGTTCAATTTATAAACGACAAAGTCAGTATTCATGAGTCTATTACGGTCACTAATCAGCCAGTTTTTTAGGATATAAGGGTGTCTCAACATACACTTGATAAATATTATTATTTAAAATACCGCGGGTTTGGTTATTGACGTGTCCATTTATTTGAAAGTGAACAAGTCGTAAAAAAGTACTTTGTAGTGATAAAGAATTTTTCCTTAAATAACTATTTATTTGAATCTAATAATTTAAATAAAATATTAATCTGTTTTTGTTATCTATTTTGTTACGTATTTGCAGGTGCTGCAATATATCAAAAGCCTCCACCATGTGCCTTTAATGATTGCGGGTTGTTGTATGCAAAGACTTGTTACGAATATTCATTAATTAAAAATTGTTGTTGTAATAATCCTTACTAAATAAAAATTAAAAAAATTAATAAAAATTTATATTTATATTAAGTGTTATTTATTTAATTTATAATTTACATTAGAGTCACACATTTATATTATATTAACATATACATACAGCACGTACATACTTACATACATGTGCGAATGAATGTGTATATTAAATTGAATTAAACAAAAAATAGTTATAGAAACAGTACTATACAATAAATGTGATTTTGGAATGTATTTTGGAGGCTACTTAGTATAAAAGACACCTGAAGTGCATCCATACAAGACGTGATTTTGGCAAATGTGACCCAATTTATTTAACTCTAATAGACACAGACACATGAACTTCACTCACAGTTTTTATTATTTTTTTTCGCTTAAACAAGTTTAAAAAAATAAATTTTGAAATGGTACACCATACAAGAAGCGATTTTGCCATGAACCCTATTTCTTCAACCGCAGTACATGTGCTGTTGAAATTAACATAGAGTTTTCGTTTTTATTTTCGCTGCTTAAGCAACATGTGTTAACAAAAAAAATATTTAAAGGGTGCACCATTACAGACATGATATTACACTTGGAATTTACTCATAGTTTGTATGTATGAATTGTGGCTTAACTATTTTTAAAAATAATAAACTTAAGGGGTACACCATACAAGATGTGATTTTGAAGTATATGAGTATTGAACCCCAGTGGACACATGCTTAAAATTTAAATATTTCTGTTGATATTTTGGTTGCTAAAGTAACAAATTTTGAAAATAGAAAATTAAAGGGAAATATTATACAAGACGTGACTTTAATGTCTAAAAGGCTAATAACTAAAGTTTTCGCAAAATTTGAAGCGCTACACCATAAAAGACGTGATTTTGACATATGTGACCCTTGGGCTCTAGTATATACCCAACATATATACCCAATATACTTAAAAGTTACGCAAAGTTTTTGTTATTTTCACTGCCAAAGCAAGAAACTTTAAAGATATAAAACTTGAGAGGTGCAACATACAAGACGTGATTTTGACGTCCAATTTTATACAGTAAGAGGCAGTCCCATAGATAATGTTACTTTGGCATATATTGCTTTATCTTCTTAACAGTATTAGGTAAATATTTAAAATTAAGACTGTATAATGTTATTGTTTGTAAAGGGATACGTATGTAATCCTGTTAAGCAAAGTACTATTTGGACAAAATATTGGTAAACAAAAAACTTTAAAACCCTGCTTTCCATAATATTGTTTTCCAAAATACTGGATTTTGTAATACTGTTTTGCAAAATACTGTGAAGTAAAAATACTGGTTTATAAAATTTATTTTCTTGAAAATAACTTCAACAAAAATATATAATTTTCAAAAATTAACAAAAACATTTAACAAAAAATTAATGATAACATGGAGCTCAACTGTTATTAATATATGTTGATTACACCTTAAAATTGTTTTTTAGTTTTGTTAAGGAATATTTAGACGATATATATTTTCTTTTTATTGATTTTTTACGTATTTGTAATAGGTGTTTATCTAATTTTCCAGCTATTTGTCATACATGGCAAACATTAGATAACGATAAATTGAGGTAAATTTTACTTAATTATTACAGTGAAAATTTTTGTAAAAATTTATAAACTTAAGTATGTACTGTTTTGCCGCCCAGCCAAACAAGATTTTGCAACACAGTATTATGTTATGCAGGATTTTGTAAAACAGTGTTATGAAAAACAGGGTTTTGAAAACAGGATTTTGTTATAGACAGGACTTCGACCCGAACCCGTTTTTTGTAAAGCAAAGAAGTATTGTCCTCGTAGAAGCTATGTATTCGATACATGTAAATTAAGCAGAATAAATGCTTGACTTAAAGAGAAATTTAAGAGTTTAAGAATTAAGAAACCAAAGACTAGGAGGTTAAGCTTTATCTTATATTTTAAATCACTATACTTCATTGTAAATGATACAAATTACAGCTTTATAGCTTCTTGACAATTTTTTTATTTTAGAAATAACTTCCGCAAGCAAGCACAAAGTCTGAAGCTGCCAATGTGTGGCAAAATATTAAAATTAAACTTTGTGCTTAAAGAAATTATTTAT
Source organism: Trichopoda pennipes (assembly GCA_030448955.1). Taxonomy (NCBI): domain Eukaryota; kingdom Metazoa; phylum Arthropoda; class Insecta; order Diptera; family Tachinidae; genus Trichopoda; species Trichopoda pennipes. The sequence goes on from JASKUP010000023.1 coordinate 13,992,615, forward strand.
GAAACAAAATAAATTTACTTCAAATTGGCTCTTTAAATGTATTTAAATTTTTATTCACTATTTCCTCAATTAACAATTTTAATTAGTTAGGCTTAACATATAATATGTGCATTTTAATTTAGTTGAATTTTGCTAATCCTTTGTTTAGCTTTGTGAGGAAATGATAATTATCAATTAAAAATTGAACATCCAACAAGAAATGTATTTAAATAATAAAAAAAGAATGAACATTAAAAGCCCTTTAACCATAAATAATTAAATTCAAGTATATATACCCAATATTAACACTTAAAAATGCAATCAATAAACAAACAAACATTAACATTAATTATTAATAAGCTACTTATGTATCGTAAGATATATTTAGATATAAATACATATTTGTTTTGTAATAATCAGTTAAAATTAAGTTAAACACCTGCAAAGATGAGTATAAGATACGGAAGTTGTCGCTGAAATAGAGGGAAACTGTTTTGAGTTGTTGCCTTAAGCGTAAGCATAATTTTAACAAATTAACAAGCCATGGTTGTCAATCAATTGACCAATGTCTGTATTTAATATGTGCTTTTTTTATTTGCAACTTTCACCTCTAAGCATAAGATAATTATAAATTTAAACATTTCAAAATTTACTAGCAAAAATGATTTAACTGTTGACAATAGTTATAAAAAAAAATTAAATAATAAAATATTCAAATGTAACTCTTTATAAAGGCTTTTTCAGCAAGAAGTTTGTTTTCTAAAACACAAAAAAACAAAAAATTTCGATTAAGATGATTTAAATTTTTATTCTTGTACGAACAGAAAAGTTCGGCAATTATGAATGAAAATTGATATCTGGCAACGCTGACAGTTGTTGATTCCTTCATCAAACATTTTAATTACTTTTTGGCATAATGCCGGTCCTATCAATCACATTACGAATTTTGAGCTTCAAGGCTGAAATCGATTCTAATGGCCCCGTATAGACTCTGTCCTTAATATAGCCCAACAAAAAATAATCCTGTAGTGTTAGATCACACGATCTGCTGGCCTCTTAACTGCTGGTTATCGCGGGATTATGCGATCGGAAAATTTGGTTTGCAAGTGTTCACTCACTGTTCATACATGTATGAATATGTACATTTCATTTTTTAGCCGCTTCTTCTCATACATGTGTGAGAGACTGTAAAATATTTTGCGTTTTCTCATTTATGAATGCGACGACTTATTTTTTTCTTTCTATTCATAAGTGAAAAAATGAGAAACACACAAGTGTTCATTTTTGAATATGTACAATTTTGATAATTTTTCATAAATGAAAAGATCGTAAAAATATGTGCGTTAAGCATTCGCGTACATAAACGCACATATTTGATAATGCGCAATTGGCGGCGTATGTAGGAAAAAAAATGTTTTTTTTTTATTTCTTTTAGAATATATTGCAATATTGTATTTTGTGTTAATATGTACCCATGTGTTTTTACTATATTTTACGGTAAACTGCGATCGTAGGTAGAAAATTTTTTCACGTTCATTTATGAGAAATTTTATAAAATTTCAACGTTCATAAATGAACATGTACATTTATGAAAAAGAACATTAATGAGAAGTAGCTGATTTATCATTTATCACATATGAATAAGACTAATAATTCTTGTTGTGCGCATTCATGTATGAACATAAGCAGAACATTTTTTCTTGTTCGTTTATGCGCGTGAAAAATAAATATAAAATTTAAGATTTCTCATATATGAAAAATATCATGAATGTTGATTTTTGAATGTTCATAAATGAAAAATTCTGAACACTGAATAATAGCTTGATCCATTGACCGTTACAGCATTTCCAGCCTCATTTTCCCAAAAAAAAAGACCCAATCACGCCTTCAGACTGCATAACGCAGCGTATAGTGACAAAAAACCATACGGTTGTTTTTGAATGAATTCAGCGAATCTATGGCGATGTGAATGGTCAGCCAGCTTCAAATCCTGCACCAGTTGAAACTTGTAAGGCGTCAAATCCTTACGCAAAATTCGCCATGTGGTGGTTTTGAATAACTTTAATTGTTGAAAACGTCAAAGAATTGACAAATTTGGATTTGCTTCAACAATAAAACTTACGGTTGCGATATTTTCATTTGAACGACCTGGTCAAATACGCGTTAGTATGCGCACATTTTGTAGCGAGTCTGTCGATTCAAATTTAACCACCAAATTTTTAATATCGGTCTCAGAAGGACGTATATGTTGTCCGAAAATATCAAGAATTTTACGAAATGTGACTTTAAGAGAACAACCATTTCCATAGTAGATTTAAATTACTTTATAGCGACTTTCGGGCTAAATTGAATTCATTGAAAAAATTGCCAATGCATCTACTACGAATACATCAAAAAATTTTTTCAAAACTATAATGTTATTGGTGTTGCCACAATAGAAAAACTAATTTCTTGTTAAAAAACCCGCTACATAAATATATTTTGAAAACAATTTCATAATATTTAATAAGACGTTAAGGTTTAATTGCAATGTCTTTAAAGCAGTGTATTAGTTATATACAAAAATTATTTTTATTTATCCTACAGCTCACCTAAATATCCGGAAAATAAGTTAAATAAGGAAAATATTAAAATTAATATGCGAAGTTTTAAATGCTTAAACGCTTTAGACATGATCAAAATGCTTAATAGCAAACTCATGCACGTAAGACAGATGCTTTGATATAAACATGCTGGACCAGCAGAAAAACATTAAGTTTTGATTTTCACACAGTTTTTATACGATTATTGAAATTTCTTGGCTTGACATATTGTCGTTTCATATTCTTATTTACAGTCATTATAATCCGTACTTCTTACGTCCCAAAAGTTTATATAATAACAAGTAAACGTCGCCAAATTCTACACAAATATTTACTTATACTCTATCCAAATTTAAGCATCTAATATCTAACAGTTTAAAATATTAAGATATATTCGTCAAAATCACTGCCGCTGCAGGAAATAGTTATTGATTCAAGCACAAGATCTTTATATAAAAATTAAGAAAATTTTGCTTTCGATATTTCGCCACACCATATTTGCCGAGATAGAAGATTGTGCCAAACGATCAGTGGAACTTTTGTAACTTTTGTTGTACGAAATCCATAAATAAAAGAAACAAGAACAGCTAAAAGTGAACTTCAAGTTTAGCATTTTATTCTAACCTTTTTGTAGGTCTCACATAGATTTTGATTTCATATATATATATACATGGTTCCGATATTATCATTATATGCTTTTAATTAGATATGGAAATCCATAACGATAAATAAAAAAATTTTTAAATTGTTAAATTTGGCTTTCGTATTCTTCTCTCTACTTCACTTTACTGTTGCTAAAAGCACTTCCTTAAAAATCTCCAAGGCAGCTGCAAATGAGAGTGATATTTTAAATTGAATAAGCTGACTTGAGGGTATAACTTTATCTGTATTGTCATTATGATGAAGTAAGCTGTAAAAAGAAACAATAATCACCAAAAAGACGTAAAGTGAAATGGCCAATTGTGTCTGTTTACAAATTAAAAAGTTTCCAAAATATATTTTAAACAGAAAACAACAACAACATGCTACATTAAAATTACAAGAACTAAGATTAACAATCAGAATATAAAAATAACCAGCACAGAAAAAGTAGATACACAACAAAACAATCTTTTTATGGTGACCTTGACTTGAATTAGAGTTTTCAGGTAAATGCTAGAACCACTCAATATAGAATATAAAAACTCCCTCTTTTGGGCAACAGCTCAGATTAAATGTAAACATTGTCGAGTGAAGACACAACAGTTGAGAGACAATTTAAGGCCCAACTATAATATGCATAAGCTGGCTTGAGCTAATATCAAAAATTCAACGAAAACTCTGTCAACTGCTTAAACAAATCCTTAAAGACTTTTAGGTGGCTATATTGTACTTTCATGAATATAGAAATTATTTTGCAAAAACAATAATTTTTCTACTAAAAAATAATTTCTTTCCAAATAAATGAAATTTATTAACAAAAAGGTATTTAATAATCATATTTTGTATACTTAAAATTATTTCTATACAAATTTGTTATTTTTTTTAACAGATTTAAAAAAATTACGAAAGAAGAATGACACATATTTCCCCGTTCGTATTATTTGGCCCAAAAGTACTAAAAAAATGTACTGTGTACATCATTGTCAACTAAATAAAAATCAAAAGTTGACATAACAGCTTTAAGGCGTTTAGCTCGTTTAAATAATTAGTATAATTTAACTTAAAACTCTAAAAACTCAATAAAGTTAATGTTTATTAAAGCAATAAATGCAATAATATGTTAATAGACTTATAATTTGGATAGATAAAACGACATTAAAAATTTCTCTCTAAAAACAATCCCATATTAAGGATTTCTATTTCGGGAATTAACGGGTGCGCCAAATAACTTATTTTTTTCTGTTTTAAATGCATTAAACAAAACTACTGAACATTTTGTCAAATTTCTTTTTTTATTTCAAAGTACAATCCTTCCGGTTAATAATGGAAGATAATTTAATTCAAATGACTGCCTTGGCTGGCCATGCAGTAGCCTACACGATCGGTACAATTTTTAAGCACATTATCGATTGTGTGCAGCTGTATTTCACCAATGGCTTCACGAATATTGTCCTTTAAAGCGTCAATTGTCTCTGGCTTGTCGGCGTAACACTTATCTTTGACGGCACCCCACAAATAAAAGTCTAAAGGTGTTAAATCGCAGCTGAGAGGTGGCCGAACGACATCAGCTCTGCGGCTGATAATGCGATCTTCAAAAATAGGGCGCAAAACATCGAGTGTAACTTCGGCTCTGTGGTATGTAGCGCCATCCTGTTGAAACCAAATGTTGCCAATATCCTTCTCCTCCTCAATTTCTGTGAACAAAAATTCATTCAACATATCCCGATAACGATCGTCATTGACTGTAACGGCCATTCCTTGCTCATTTTCGAAGCAAAATGGCCCAATTATGCCTCTGGACCAAAATCCGCACCAAACAGTGACTCGTTTTGGGTCCGTCAGCTTTTCAATGTACGCGTGCGGGTTTTCTGTGCCCCAAATGCTACAATTTTGCTTGTTTACATACCCGCCAAGATCAAAATGAGCTTCGTCTGAAAAGATCAGAGTAGCGAAGTGTTCACTCACTGTTCATACATGTATGAATATGTACATTTAATTTTTTAGCCGCTTCTTCTCATACATGTGTGAGAGACTGAAAAATATTTTGCGGTTTCTCATTTATGAATGCGACGATTTATTTTTTTCTTTCTATTCAAAGGTGAAAAAATGAGAAACACACAAGTGTTCATTTTTGAATATGTACAATTTTGATAATTTTTCATAAATGAAAAGGTCGTAAAAATATGTGCGTTAAGCATTCGCGTACATAAACGCACATATTTGATAATGCGCAATTGGCGGCGTATGTAGGAAAAAAAAATGTTTTTTTTTTATTTCTTTTAGAATATATTGCAATATTGTATTTTGAGTTAATATGTACCCATGTGTTTTTACTATATTTTACGGTAAACTGCGATCGTAGGTAGAAAATTTTTTCACGTTCATTTATGAGAAATTTTATAAAATTTCAACGTTCATAAATGAACATGTACATTTATGAAAAAGAACATTAATGAGAAGTAGCTGATTTATCATTTATCACATATGAATAAGACTAATAATTCTTGTTGTGCGCATTCATGTATGAACATAAGCAGAACATTTTTTCTTGTTCGTTTATGCGCGTGAAAAATAAATATAAAATTTTAGATTTCTCATTTATGAAAAATATCATGAATGTTGATTTTTGAATGTTCATAAATGAAAAATTCTGAACCCTGGAAAAGAAGATTTTTTTGCAAAAACGGCATCTTCTGTAAGTCGATCGCAGGCGCGTTTAGCGAAGCGAAAACGCATTGGATGGTCATTTGGCTTCAACTCTTGAAGCAATTGGACTTTGTATGGCATCATACCAAGGTCTTTATGCAAAATTCAATGAGGTTCGATGAGGATGCCAGTTTCTTTCACTTTTTTTCACAAGATAACGAACATACGGAGCTGACGGTGATTCTCTTCTTCCAAAATTCGTACGCAATTTTCGCACACTTTCTGCAACATTACCATGATTTTCAAAGTAATGTCGCCATATTTCCCAGCGTTGTTGAAGCGTATCAAATCAAACATGAGCGAAATGTTACCATTCACAAAATAAGCACTAGTTGAAAAAAAGTTAGATGGCGGACCCTTTAGTATCCTGATCTATGGTCACTAATGTGCTCACCTATTTCGAAATTAGTTCAAGTGATTGTACAAACAAATCTCCAATCATTCTACAGATCCTATTTTATGACTGAATAAAATAAAATTCAGGTAGAGAAAGAATTAGTATAAAGAAGTTACCAGTAAAGAAAAAAAAATAATAAGCGGTGATCACCTCTCATGCTCAACTATTTCGACTACTGCCAAACTCGTTGTATTGCAGATTGCAAACTTATTCGTTTAAAAAATGGCAGTGAAATCATATTTTGATGTGACTCTATTGTGTTGTAAGGATTTCTGCATTTTGTCATCTTAAAAGTAGTTAAGGAACACAATCCTTCTACCCACATTGTGCAGATCCGCTATGCAGGATGCGTTTAGGGATTGTTTAACAAAAAAGCAAAATGCTTTTTTTGAAATACTTCTAACGTTTTGTTAATAAAAAACATGTAATAAAAAACATTAATTAATTTTTTTTATTACCCATTTAACTTAATATTCATTTCGGCAACAAAGTATTTTCCTTATTTAAAGATATTTTCGGCAACTCCACCCATAAAGTATTTTTATTTATTTTTTAATTTCTTTTTCTTTTGTTTTGCTGTGGCTTTGACGCTGCTTTAAGGTGAACCTATTCCCTGCTATTTTATATCGAATGCTTGCCTTTATTGCTAACACAGCAACAGTTATTTATTTGAGTTAAAGTTAGCCGGTTTTTGTATACCACAAGCAGAGTCAAGTGCGTGCTGTGCCATAAACTTTCACTGATTTTGTGTCTTTTTCGACGTACAAAAAAAAAAACAAGAAACAAAAATAATATTTACAGATTTTAAAGAGTGAATCGGTGAGTATAAGAGAAAAAATAAGAAATAATCTTGTTGCTGCTCTTCTGATTCATACTTGAACTATTAACTGAAAAACAGCCTCAACAAATTAATATTGGTGGTGGCATCATCACGTAAAAGTATCTTTTGTTGTTTTTTTAAATTGCGCAATAAATATTTTTATTTTATAATTTTTTGCATGTGCGAAAATTAAAACTTCAAAACATGACACAGTCATAAAAATTTGTCATACTTTTGATTTATTTATCCATATAAGGAAATCACTTTTATTATTTCAAAAAGTATTATTAACTTAAACTAAGAATTAAATGTGGGGTTTTTTAGTAGATGCGTTGGCAATTGTTACAATGAATTCAATTCCGCACGAAAATCGCATTGTCACAATTAATATTTACTATGAAAATGGTGGTTCTGTTAAAGTTACATTTCGAAAAATTCGTTATATTTTCCGACAACGTAATTGTACTTCTCAGACCGCTATTAAGAATTTAGTCGCTAAATTTGAGTCGACAGGCTCGATACAAAATGTGCGAAGACCAACGCGTTGTCTCAACAGTTTGGGGTTATCCAAAACTACCACAAAGCAAATTTTGCGTAAGGATTTGAGTTTGAAGACTTGCAAGGTCCAACTGGTGCAGCAACTGGTGAAGCTGATCGATCATTCACTTCGCCGTAGATTTTCTCAATTTATTCAGCAACAACAGGCTGCTGTTTCTGCAAAAATCATTTCTTCAGAGGGAGACCATTTTCACTTGTCAGTATGTGTTAACATACCAAATTGCCACATTTGGGCTTCCGAAGGTCCTGCAGGGATTATTGAGAAGCCTTTGCATGCTCAACGGGTAACTGTATGATGTGTGGAGGCGTGATTAGGCCATTTTTTTCCGAAGATGAGGTTGAAAATGCAGTAACGGTTAATGGATAGCGCTACCTCAGATGCCTTTAAACTCAAAATCCGTGATGTGATTAAGGAAATAGGACCGCCAATTTGCCAAAAAGTGATTCAAAATGTTGATGGAAGAATCGACGTCTGTCAACGTGATCGTGAAAAACATTTGCCAAATACCATTTTTCATTCATAATTACCGAACTTTTCTCTTCGCAATACAATAAAAATTTGAATTATCTCAATCTAAATTATTTGTTTTATTTTGTTTTAGAAAACAAACTTCTTGTTGAAAACTCTTTATTTATATATTTTTAATTGCTGCTGTAGGCTAGTAGCTTGTGTACTAGCCTGTCAGTATGTAGGTTGTGGGTTCGATTCCCAACAAAGACCTTGGGTTTTTTCACTACAAAAATAAAAATTTACTGTCGCTGGTGCTGCTCAGCGATGAAGGCATAGTCACTGGTTGCTGTGCTGTCTGATACGGCACTTAATTTTCGACTATCCTTCTACTTTCACCAACTGTATGTTTCATCTCTCCTCTATCCCTTTCATAAAGAATGTAGCACGGTACTTGACTAAATAGGCATTGTTGCCTGAAGTGCTTAAAAAAATTGTAAAAAATACTCTGGATGCAGCCATATAAATGGTGGGTAAATTTGAGGCTAGGAAGTAAAGTGGCTTAAAACATTAACTATTTTTAACACCGTCAGTTTTATTGCATCCAGTGTAAAGTAGAAAATTTTAAATCAATAATGGCAGACGCTCACTTTTTTCATAAAATTTTCAAGCACTTTCACTTCGCTCGTCAATACAGTGCTGAATTGTATCTTTCAGAGCATCTGTTGTTTATGAGTTGAATACTTAAATGCTATATCATCACAAATGGCGTCAAAGAAAATAATCAAGGGGCATTAATTCACTCCAAATCGAAGAAATTACCCGACCAGAAATTTCTGATGCAATAGCTGAATATTAGCTGGCGTCAATTGTTGACATCAAAGGTCGTGGGTTGGCAGAGCAGACAATTCACAATGATGGCGCTACCATGCTCATTTGCAAAAAAAGGGCCGATGAGACCGCCCGATCACTAACAGCACCATACATACAGTGACACGTTGAGCACGCAAAGGCTTCTCAATAATCGCTCTAGACTTTTCAGAAGTCCAAATGCGGTATTTTTGCTTGTTGACATATCCTGACAAGTGAAATGGGCTTCGTCTGAAAAAATGATTTTTTCAGAAACACCAGCCGCTTGTTCCTGAATGAATTCAGTGCATCTATGACGATGTGAATCATCGGTTTGCTTCAATTCGTACCAGTTGAGCTGTGTAAGGCTTCAAGGTTAAATCCTTACGCAGAATACGACATGTGGTGGATTTGGATAACCCCAATTGTTGCGAATGTCGAGGAATTGACATATTTGGATCTGCTTCAAAACTGTGGCTCACGGCTGCGATGTTTTCAGTTGAAGGACTCGGTCGAACACGCGTTGGTGTTCGAACATTTTGTATCGAGCCTGTCGACTCAAATTTAACGACCAAATCTTTAATAACGTTTAAAAATATTACAAATTTTACGAAATGTAACTTAAACAGAACCTTAATTTTCATAGTGGATTTCAAATATTTGAATGCAATTTTCGTGCGAATTTGAATTCACTCTAACAATTGTCTACTACGAACACAACAAAAAACTAAATGTTAAAACTATCATGTTATTGGCATTGGACTATAAACTTCTTGTTGAAAAACCCGATATTATAATATATTAAACAATATTGATAATGTTTACTATATATATTTTTGTTTTTGTTTTCGAATAATCGATTAAACGTCAAATGGGGTGCAATTTGAAAGAAAAAAATTTATAATTATAAATTCCAAACACAACTTATTTTTAATTATCCTCTTAAAAAGTATTACAGACACCGTAAAAGCCATGAAGTTGAATGTATGTCCTTGGAGATATTAAAGATTAGTCGAACTCTGCCACATGTTTAATGAAAAAGACACGTTAGCTCCATACCACCATAAAATACTAAAATTCCCATGAATAAAAATTTTACGCGCTCAATGAGAAGACTTTACTTTTTATGGAGTTTTTATTATATAATTAAATTAATAAAACCAAAAACATCCGAAGCAAAAAAAAAAAAAATAAACTAAATATCTCTGTTTAGATGACATGCAAACGAGAGAATATTGGTACAGTGACATACAAAATTTCATAACAAAATTAAACAATTTCTCCAGAGAATTCTCAATAAAATAAGATGAAATATAAAGAGAAAACCTAAGTATGTATGTATATTTATATGTTTTTATGTATATACACAATATGTGGATTAATGAAATACCTACACGTATTCAGCACATGCAAACACCCAAACGAGGATGAATATAAAGGAATATTAATAAATTTCGATGTTACAACAAAAACAACAACAACAACAAAGTGTTTTAAAACAATGTCGTCTTTTGTTAATCTTGATCATCTAAAGAAACAACAATGTAAACAGCATAAACTTTAGAAGCTACGAGTATTATAATGTTAGTAAAAAAAATATTGTGTATAGAACTTCCAAGTTATTGAAACAGAATTTTGCCAAAAGCGAAATAAAAACATAGTTTAAATTCTGCAGAATATTGCAATAATATAAATTGCATGTCTAGGGTTACCTAAGCCCTATATATACAATAGCTCAAACAAAGTTTAATAAACATCGAATACAAAGTAAACGTAAAGTACAACAACACATATCTGGAGAAATAACGGGTGGGCAAATTTGAGGTTGGAAAGTTTTATTGATACTGATGTAAAGTACAGGCACGGAAATTAATAAAAGAATATGATGTTGGGCGAATGTCCACCTCTGGCATACAGGCAGATGTTTGCTTTTTTAGCAAAGTTTTAATAATATTTTTTTTTTAAAGAGATAGGCAACAATGCCTATTTATTCCAGTACCGTGCTACATTCTTTAGGAAAGGGATAGAGAAGAGATGAACAGGTGGTGAAAGTACAAAGAGTCGGAAATTAACTGCCGTATAAGACAGCACAGTAACCACGGACTATACCTTCATCGCTGAGCAGCCTCACTGACAGTCAATTTTTATTTTTGTAGTGAAAAAAACCAAGGTCTTCGTTGGGAATCGAAACCACAACCCCCATACTGACAAGCTAGTAGACTACCTACTAGCCTACAGGGGCAACAAAGCTGTGCTTATCTCATCAATGCAGCAACGAATTTAGTCTTTCCGAACGTCAGTTAGTTAGGAGTTGGATACACGCAAATTAAAAATCGAGTGCCGTTAAATTATAAGAACAAGTCGATAAATGCCATCGAGAAATCGAGATATTATGCGATCAGGAAATTTCTTTTGCAATAACTGCATTGTCTTGTTGGCTGTGTGGCTTGTGGCGTCGTCTTGCAGAAACCAAAGATCACTGATGTCAACATTAGCCAATTGTGGCCACAAAAACAAGTTGGTTATCATGATTTAGTACTGCAGAGAATTCACGGTGATGGCGTTTCTCTGCACATTTTTGAAAAAAAAACTACGGGCCCATAATAGCGTCTGCCCATAAACCGCGCTTTCTTTACATAAAATGGTTTTTCAAAGGGTATATATTTCATTAAAAATGAATTTTCATTACTAAAGATGACTTTATTAAAAAAAATGCATTCTTTTTTGACTCACTTTTTTAAACAGCCAATTGACAAACTTTCGATACAAACGATAGTCGGTCGGCATCCGGAAAAAAGTATTGATGTCCTGAGAAGTATAACGCTTCATACAATGGCCGATTCCTTCTTGTAATTTAAGTCCGCTGAATTATTTTCTCTGCGACCATTTGAAAGACTGGGCGTAGGAGAACAACCTAAAAATAATACGCTTTGAAAGTTGAAGTCCGGCGCTGCATTGACGAGATAAAGAAGACTTGTTCCAAAATGTGGTATCAATAAAACTTTAGTTGTGAAAAAAGAACTGTATTTTAAGCCAATTTACCTTCTGCGCTTAAATTTGCCCACGCTATATTCCAACAAAATATCAGAAGGCTTCAAAGAGAGTATTAGATTCTGTGGGAATTCTATATTGCTTTGTGTCTATTTTTCTGTTTGATATTGCTACGAAAGAGCAAAGTGAACCACAGTGGCCGGTAAAAGTACAGACAGTTGTCTGTCGACTGCCAAAAACGAAGATAATAAGAAAAAGTTTTGCACTATCAGAAGCGTTAATGTATTAAATCTTACAGATAATTGCAGATAATTGCGGTAATTGCGAAACGAAAAAATTTTTAAGTCATCAAGGAAAAAACAACAAGCAAATACATCATAAAATTTCATTGTATCTAAAAGAAAACAGCGCTTTATTGTGTAGAGTGTAAAGCTTCCGTTACAGCCATACAGTCTTTCACATAATAATTTAGCTGAAGCGTATATTTATTTGATATTTACAATAGAATAATTTTTATAACCTCAAACTAAAATAACTATTGTTTTTTTTATTTTATGTGTTTTTTTATTTTATGTGTTATTAGAATCTCTGTTGGAATTAAACTATTAGAAATGTTTAGGAGTGTTTTCCATAAACAGCTACACATGCATATACATCTGTTCTTTACGAGCAACAACAACAACAACTCTTTTAATGGATTTAGTTGTGTATGTTAAACAAGAGCGAGCAACTGTTGATTCTTGAATTTTAAATTAAATACCGCATGAATGGTTCTTAATTCTAGAACGTCTGTGTGAAAAATTTTAATTTAGAAAAACAAAACTCTTATGCAAAACTTTTATGCCATTTGAACTTGGGAGAATTATTAACAAAAACGAAGAAAATCTAGCAATATAATTAAGATTTTGTTTTATTAATTATCTGAAAAATATAATATAAGAAAACCTGATGTTATTTATGAGTGATAAAGACGTTATGACTTCAAAATATTGTAACGCAGATACTCTTGCCATACGTGGGCAAAAATTTCCACGTCAGGATTCTCTAACTTCAGTAATATTTGTAGTAACTGATATCTTTAATTTGGAATGTCGACCGGAGGTACAGATTTTAGGGACATTAAGATATCCATTAAAACACACGTATCATATTTAGTCATCAAAAATTTAACTAACCATCTAAAGCACCGCCAGGAAAACCTATACCGGTTTTGTAAGTGTGTAACGGTGAAAGTCGTACCTCCTTTTCACCTACACGATATTACTACTTCATTACTTTATTATTACTTTATTATTATCTTTATTATTATTATTATTATTACACGATGTTGAATTCATTCTTTAATTTAAGACAAATTTCTAGTATTATCTTATTTATGAATTATATTATATTATAATTATTATATTACATTATATTTATAAGATTTAAATTAACGGTCGGGAACGTCGGAGCGCCACCTGTCAGTCAGGAACAAACAGATCATCAACGCAATCAGCTGTTATGCAGATCACAACTCACCGCTGATAGTTGTCATTTAATTATGGCAAATAACGTGTGTGTGTGTGTGTACCCACGCACAAGTATAAAAGGCGGAGGAACATTTTATGAAACCAAATCAATTGGCAAGCAGATCGCCTGCAGATATGAAGTCTTTTGGAGGAGTTTTATACTCCTTTTTATCAGAAGGTACCAAGTAGATCGGCTGTAGGTAAGAAGCCTTTTGAAGGAATTTTATATTCCACAATAACTTCTTGCCCGCAGACAGCCCGCCTGCCGGTAAGAGATATTTTGGAGGAATTTTATATTCGACGTAAGAGATTATTGCGGTGCCACTACCAGGTCTTGCCGCCAGTGCCGCTGTACCGCTGCCGCCTGTATCTCTACCAGATCCTGCCGCCTGTACCACTACCAGATACTGCCGCATATACCGCTGCCGCCTGTACCGCCGCCTTACCGCTGCCGCCTCTGCCGCAGCCGAAGTTACCGTTTCCGCCTATGTCGCTGCCGCCTGTACCACTGCTGTTGCTCCTACCGTTCTTCGGATACCAGCATTCGTATGCAAAGTGAATTTATCGATACCTCCGCCTTTTATTATTATCTAGGTACTTGTGTCCGTCTGAGGGTGTTTTTCGTTTACCCGTTGTCATGAGTAGTCTTAATGGTGTGAAGATTGTGTCTGAGGTTGTTTTTTCCTGTTCGTTTATAATGTCGTTGTTGAAAGTATTTGTTTTGTAGATTTCCATGTTTTCAAGAATGTCTAGTTTTCGTCCTTTTTTGCTAGGATGTAATAATGTCTAAACATTCATCTATTTCCCTTGGTGTGTGTCCATGAGTGTCAAGGTGTAATGCAAAGTAGGAATCTTCTCTTCTCCGTTTGTATGAGCGTATTTGTTCTGTAAACCTTGTTTTAAGTGTTCGTCCAGTTTGCACTATATAAGTTTGTTTTCAGGTACAGGTAAGTCGGTATACCTCGGTGGGTTATATTAATTGGACGTGTTCCTAGAATAAAATTATATTTATTTATATTCTGCTAACATTGCGTTAATTTCCAACAGACTGGGCCCACTACTGACAGAATTCTGACTACTAAGCTACTATTATGTATGATTGTGGATGAAAGTTTTTGCAAAAATTTATTCCGAGGTTCAAGAAATATCTTTTTTTATGAAGAAGCTCTGAATTTATCTTAAAAACTGATATGTGTGATTTGATTACATTTACATATGTATGAGTATAGAAACAATTTCTAAGAGAGAGGGTTGCTAAAATTAATGAAAAATATTTAAGACAAACTTTTCTTTATTTTTATTATTATTTTTTGTTTTTATGCTTTAGATTATTTCTTACTGCTAACAAAATATATAATATATTTTAAGTCTTATCATAACGATGTTGTTTTTGTATAAATAATAATGACTCAATATTTTTCTTTGTTTTTGAAATGCTTAAGTTTTGAAACAAGACAAATGAATAGTTGTAGAAACATGTGTAACAACCTTTGCATTCATACACATGCTAATGAATAATTTTAATATCTGTTTTTTTTTGTAATTGACAAATGTTTGTTGTTTAATTTATAAAGTTATTCTTGGCTTAAATAAACATAAGATAAACTTTACAAACAATGCCCAAATATCTACAATACATACGTATAAATATTTATTCCCCAGACAATTAAACATGGAAAATACAAATGAACATCGTATTTGTTTTCTTTTATAAAAAATTAAATAAAGAAATGAAAAAGTGTGAAAGGAAAGAAAAAAGGACAACATTTTGTTATATGAAAGTTATGACACATTTCTGTCATTTCTTATAAATTTGAATATTGTTGATTTGAAATAGTTTTGGTTAAAAATGTATGTGAGTATGACATGAAGAGGGTCGCTGTCTTTAAAAAGGGAAAATAACATTTTTGACAGTTAATTACGATTATGTTTAGGGTTTCGTACCCAAAGGATAAAAACGCAAGACTTTTGATTTCTCCACAATATCTGACCATTTGCTCCATTCGTCACAGGCCTTTGTATCGAGAATCATAATAGAAAAAATCAGAAGAATATTATTTTTTGAACTGTAATATATGCAGCCATATTAATATTTTCATTGTCCTCCAATTTTAAGTATCACGTTACTTATGGGAACACCTTTTATTATTTAAATTGAATTTTTTTCTTAATATCTATTCTGGAGAATAGATTTTTTATAGGGAAGTTCATTGCAATTCCATAGGCCTTTAAAAATCATGTGTGTTATATGGGCGCAATCTGAAAGTTTTGAAATTATGACATGCCATCAATCTGTAAGTATCACCTTTCAATTGAGAACTAAAAATAAAAATCAGAAATCCTGTTCCTTATTTTTAAACCAAGTTAACATTATCGCACTTCAATTCTGGGGAAAGGGAAAAGTAAAAATATTTCGAAAAGAAAAGATAAATGTTTTTTTTTAGATGAATTGACGTGGAATGCGGTAACAGCTAGAGAAAAATGTGTTCTTTGTTGTTTTATTTGCCAACATCTCGATGTGGTAGAGAAATATTGGCAGTAGAGAATTATTTTTAGTTTTTTTACCTCGAGCTCGTAAAATATATTCTATTATTCTATTATAAGAAACACAAAATGTTTTAAACAGAATATATTTTTCTTGACAGAAAACTTCTTTAACAACCAAACATTTTTAAAGAATAAAAAATGATTATATGACTTCTTTTTTAATAAATTTAAAAAAATTTTTTTTTTTAATTTTCTTAGCTGCCTACGGCGTCATACACTCGTTACATCCACAGCACAATATTTTTTAACTCATTGATTTGGGAATCAATTCTAAGAATTGCATGTAAAGTAGCTTCTCTATCAATAGTTTTGTCAAGTTGGCTGCATTAACAACTTAATTTAATAGGTGCCCCTGTAGGCTAGTAGGTAGTGTACTAGTTTCTCAGTATGGGCGTTGTTCGATTCCCAACGAAGACCTTGGTTTTTTTTCACTACAAAAATAAAAATTTGCTGTCGGTGGGGCATAGTCACTAGTCACTGTGCTGTCTTTATACGGCAGTTAATTTCCGACTATCCTTCTACTTTCACCACATGTTTCATCTCTTCTCTATCCCTTTCCTAAAGAATGTAGCGCGGTACTTGTCTCAATAGGCATTGTTGCCTGAGTGCTACTTCTCTTTAAAAAAAAAATAACTTAATGGCTGTTAAATAAACAACCCTTTTGTTCAGATTGGGGAATGTGCTATAGGATTTACATCAGTAGCAGCAAGCCATGGGGCCATAATCTGATGGTGGTCTTACCACTGGGTGTAGGAAAGCGATCACCCACGCCCTAAGAGCAATTTTCAATTGCAAGGTAGCAGGCCCATGCCCCCACTCCTTACTAAAGAGTTTGAGACTATCTAATTCCTAGTTCTGTTGCAAAATATCCATCAATTTGTAACGTTTGTGATCATGTCCTCCCAAAAAATACGCGCATTGCCAATATTTCGATAAAAAAAATTTAACTTGTTGCAAATTTTACAACAAACACAGTGTTTAAAATTTGTTATAATACCTTATAATGTGGATATATCGAAAAGGGGAAAACACTATTTCGATTCAAGACCCAACTGGATATGATCAATCCAGGTGCTACACATGCATTAATTCCGGTTATTGATTGGAAAAGAAATAATTGAAAAGCAAAAGTATACATTCTGACATTTACTGCGGCAGTTTTACTACCACACGCTGCTGCTACTGATCCACATAAACCTCTGAGTCTGAACACTGCAAACCGAAAACTTCTTAATACAATAGTTGGGGATTTGTAATCCAGTTATTGAGCAAAAAAAGATGAAAATTTGTGGGGAAAAGACGTAAATTCCCGTCATAACATGTGTCTTCGGGAATAAAAGGGAAGTCAGTCCCCTAATAGGCTAACAGGAGCCAACTGGACAATCCACTATATTTCCACGGGAGTTTGTAAAGCCCCAAACTTCCGCAATTTGTCTTTTTAGCCTTTTAACTGTTCGCTGACTGATTTTTGAGGTCGGCCCTTTGGGAGTATCGTGGTGACTGTATGTTTCGAGGCCTCCGTTTGAGTTTCTGGGTTGGATCATTCACAATGAACACACTGAATAGTCCAGGTCCAGAGAGTATGAATGTCGTCATATTCTTTAATCATATTAAGCTTCATGCGTTCTAGACCAGGAGTTGAATAACCTCCAACTCTTTAGCAAGGAGTGAAGGCTGCGGCCTGCTTCGGGCTTTTGAAGTTGCAACTACGAGTGACTGGATGATATACGTATCTGAAGGCCTTCTAGGGCACGGATGACGCTACATTTCAGCTAGGTGCAGATGTAAATCTTATCACTTATAACTTTAAAGAGAATTTATTTTATGTGCAAACTATCTTTTTCTATCTATAGATGCTGTCACTCACATACATCCTGTATTAAGTTTTAAAAGAAAATAATTATCCTTTAAAAAAGGTAGACGAAACGACCCACTGTCTTTTTTGCAAACTGCGGAATTTTCTAAGGAATCAGAAGACAACAACATGCTATCTATAAGAAATTCTATTAAATAAGATAAACAAAAACAAATAACACAGAGCAAGCGAAAATATACAGCCGAGCTGGCGTCTAAGCTAAATGATAACAACAATATGTTGTGATGTTAAAGTAGAATATTCTTGTATATGCGAGAACAGCTTTAAACAGCTTTATAAGCACCACTTGATATACAAAACATCGTGTAATTTTGTGTGTATGGAAAGCGAATAAATCGTTTAACTTAATTTAAAATTTCAAACTAATGTGTTTATATTTTGCAATAAAAAACTCAACACAACAAAAAGTTTATTAAAAGAAATAAACGTAAGAATACTTTTCGTTATAATATTATTTGATAGTGTCAATGTAATTAAAAAAAACTGATGTTGTCCCATCAAAAATCAAATAACCGACAATAGCAATCAATCATTATATGTTTATATAAAATAATAAAAAACAAAATTTGATCAAAAACTTTGATATCGTGGTTAAGTCTTTTTCAAAAATACTCAATTGAGCAAACATCTTTTAAGCATATGTGCCGCTAGAGACATTAATATTCCTTTTCAGATTTTATACTTTTATTAAATTCTACGTACTATCTGAACTTATGCTGCTAATATTTGATATTGTTGTTGTCAAAAACTGACCTTGAATAGAACAAACATAAATTTATACTTTATAACTTATTTTTGTTTTGCGCCTTAAACTAGGCCAAAAAATGTCCTCTAAGAAATATAAATATTTAAGTAATGTCATAATAACACTTAAGCAAAAACAATAAGATAATATTTTTATATTTTATTCACACTGAAATTTTATGAACGAAGAAGAACAGCTGTTTTCTAAAAGTTTGCAAATTTTTGAAAGTTGTGAATGAGTTTCCCGGCTCGTTAGCAAAAGT
Organism: Trichopoda pennipes; assembly: GCA_030448955.1. NCBI lineage: Eukaryota > Metazoa > Arthropoda > Insecta > Diptera > Tachinidae > Trichopoda > Trichopoda pennipes. Next base: position 14,011,525 of record JASKUP010000023.1, read on the forward strand.
TTGAAAAGTGTGTTATGAATAAATTAAATGCTTAATTTTTGTTAAGCTTAAGGTCGTAAGCATATTATATTTCCAACAAAAACTTTTATAAATTTAATTAACAAGATTGAAGAAAGTATTCAATCGATTAAATTTTAAAATTAATAAAATAAAAAAATACTGGATAACCTGTAATGAGCAGCCAAATAGCTGCCGTTTCTGCAGATTTTCAAGTTTGTTCTCTTTTTGTAGATGATGAATTTCCATAGTAGAATTGTTGAACGAAAAAATAAATGACATGTATTTGCCTTCATTGTGGCAAATTGAAAAGCATGAACAGAGCATTTCAGAATTTCAAACTTTTTTAAAATTAAGGGATCTGTTAGCAGTAGCTGTTGTATGCTATTATATGCTTAAGTATATTTAGAGTTATGTTAAGGTAATGAAAAGATTTAGTCTAGCTAACACAATCGTCAGAGGGGAAGGTATATTTAGTAACTGGATGAGTTATAGAAAATAGACTTTAAATGATTTATCTGATCAGAGAATAAGTTAGTAAATCTATAGCCATGGGAAAATTTAAGGTTAGGAAGTAAATTGGTTTAAAGCAATCACTTTTTTGCACAATTTCAATTTTGTTAATACCAATGTGAAGTACAAGTATGGTAATTTATAATAGAATATCATGTCGGGCAAATATCTCCCTGTAGTAGGTCGGTAGAAGAGTACTGTTTTCACAAATTGACCACCAGTTGACATCGCCTAATCATGAAAATACTTAACCGGGAAACCTCTCGTACAATAACTGAATTATTTTGGTGGCTGTGTGACTTGTGGCGCCATCTTCTTAAAACCAAAGTTCAATGATGTAAACATTAGCCAATTTTGGCCATGTGGCTTAGTATGTAGTGCAGAAAATTCGCGATGACGGCGTTTCCTTGCTCAGTTGCTAAAAAACGGGTTCATGATGTCGCCTAACAACAAATCGCATCACATGGTCACTTTCTGTTAATGTAATGATTTTTCAAGGGCTGTTTGTGCATTTTGTGTGCTCCATATGCAACAATTTTGTTTATTTAATTAACCCTCTAAAGATGATTTTGTTGAAAAGTGTGATGTTTTCCTTCAGTTTTTTTTACACAGTCAATTCACAAACGTTAGACCTAAGCAATAAATGTGCGGCTTTAATTCTTGAACGATTTATAATTTATTAGCGCGAAGGTGAAGAAAGATCTTTATGCAAAATGTTGCGAAAGGTGGCTCTAGTGATGCCCAATTGCACTTTGCTATACAGCGGCTATGTTTGCATTACTACGGCAACAACCAGCGTATTGTTTTGATTGAATAAGATTTTAGGTCATCCCGCGTCAAATTTGGTTTGTAAACAGACCGGTTTCGGCTATGTGGCATCTTCAGTATTCTTTTTTCTCCAGACTAGTTGTACTTTATTGTCAGCTGTCTTTATATTGTTCGCCTCTCGTGTCTCGCCTCGTATTTTTGTTATTCTTATTGCCTTCTTCTCTTTCACTATTTTTGTTTGTCTCTCACTTCCTTGTTTTTCGTTTGTTTCTTTCTACCTATTTTGTCTCTCCATCACTGTCTGTGTCTCTCTCCCTTTTCATTCGTCTCTCTTTCTACCTAAATCGTTTCACTCTCATACTTGTTATGCTTTCGTGTTTATGTGTGAGTCTATTGGGTTTTTTCCTATGACATGATAATCTGTAGTTGTAGGTTTTTAAGGTTCCTTATTGCCTTGGGCTTCGTAACGTGTATGTGTTAGGGTAATGTTTGTTTTCTTGTAATCATGTTTTAATGGTCCAAATATTGTGTCTGAAGCCTTGTTTATTTGTTCATTTATTATTCGCCTATCGAAGGTTTTCTGTTTGTATATTTTCAGGTTTTCTAATACGTTTAGTCTCCTTCCTTTGTGATGTGTATGCAGCAGTTTAATCATTGTTTTTATATGTCCTGGTGTACATTTGTCATTGAATATATGATTCGCAAAATTTGATTCTGGAGTTGATTTTGGTTCTCGTAGTTTTTTGTTGTAATCTCTAATGTGTTCCCTAAATCTTAATTTTTCGTTCTTCTTTGACTGTCAGCAACACTACGGTGAGCCTTAAATTTGGTGATTAAATTATGTACAGCGCTCTCAGGAGGCGCCTTATTACGAGATAAATTGGAATTTTACGAACTGCTACAGTGAAATTTTCACTATTTTGATAGTACATTTTTACAATTAAAATTCTTTGCCCAAGAATGTAGCGTTCTATGCATAACATTTCCCAACCTTTTCCTAAATAAATTTTGAAGAAAGATCAGGTCAGCTCTTAATGTTTAATCAATTGATAGACAATTTACTTCCCAACCTCAAATTTGCCACCACCGATTATAATAAAACAGGATCTGCATACTTTCATTACTCATTTGTACTTTTTGCCACGTTTTTATTACTTATGAGGCTGCTTGCTTCTAATACGGCCGGCTAAGAATATGAGATTGAATTTATATTATTTTCCTAGTTTAATTATTGTTTTCTATTACCCACTGGGCTGATAATCGAATACTTTATGTTTTTTTGTCTTTCAGCAATTATTTGATTAAACTGAAAGGAATGGAAATTAATTTAAAAAGAATATATGAAGTGAAGGTGGGTTTATAAAAATCAATTAAAACTTTAATTCAAGTTATTTGGCAAATGTTTTTGTTTGACATAATTTGAAAGAAGGTGGTGGTTGCCAATTATAGATCGTAATTTATTTCTACAATTATTTACCTAAATTTTTCATTTAAAATATAAAAGTTTCGTAAGATTTTAAAATATAATGAAAATATAAGATTTTAAACGTAATAAGTTTAGTTTCGTCATTCAGTTTTTGCAGTTAATGCATCAATTCAATGGTTTCATTTTGAAAAACACACAACTACAGGCAATAACTTTGAAAAACATATCGCTAGAAAGCAGGAAATAATTTTTAAAAGACTAAAAAGCTAAAGCAAATGAACTAATTTATTTAGACAATTTCCTTTTGCATTAAATATAAACATAAAAAACCTACATAAACCTCAAACGTTTTATCTTGGAGATCATTAGTCATCACCCCAAATAACTTGATTATGCGACTGCCGCAAAATGTATGTCGCACGTATAATTTGTCATAACTGAAAAATAAATGCGGCAGTAGCAAAAAATTTTTTTTTAGCATTTTGTTTCTCACTGTTTTTTTAAAGCAGCAACAACAACAGCAAAAAGAAAAATTTCGTTTTTTACTTTTGTGTAAAAATAAACATGAAATACAAGAAAAAAGGGTAAAAAATTAATTAGTATAGACATTAACAGCTATTCACGTTTAATGACATTCCTTTTTGCTATTATTATTTAATTTTTTGCTTTTTTATTTAATATTGTTAACGTTTTATAAATAAACATTTAGTTCATTTGTAAAACATTAATTCTCTAATTAAACATGCTGCTGTTAATACGTTTTTCAGATTTAGGGGTATTCATAACGCATAGTAAATAATTGATAGCGATCAGTCGTACGACAGCGGCAACATTATTTGAATTTTTTTAGCACCCTTAATCACAACACACTCTGTAATTTTAAGTTTAACGATATTTATATAGCACAAATACCACGTTAAAGAAACAATTATAATGCAAGTTCATAAATATTTCTTTTGGGCTTGAAAAATGCATTAATCATAATAACGAAAAGAGTTGAAAGAGAGAGAGAGAGAGAGAGAGCCCCTTTCTTTTCTCACTTTTTTGATAGCATATAGACTCCGCGACAAAACAGCTGCTCAAGTTTTAAGGTAAAGAATGAATTAAACCAATTTCTGATGTTCTGTTCTCAAGTGAAGCGTATTCCACTAAGATCGTTTTATATCGATCGAAACAAATGGTGTTCAGAAGGAGCATGGCATTGGGTAGCCAAAACTTTCCATCAATTGTTTTGCAAACAGTTATTGGCCGGTCTTGTGGCCGGGAATTATAATGATAGAAGATTATGGCCTCGTGTGTGGTCAGATATACTGGTGGTTTTTCGTTGATTTTTCTCTTCGAGCCGATTTAGAAAGCTCATAATATAAACTCTTCTAATTCCACCAAATACAGTGTTGGTATTGCTTTACATTATTACTTTTTACGCTTGGAGTTATCGTAATATATCCATTTTTCATCGCCGGTAACAATACAAAGCTATTCAATTAGTTTCACTCTTTTAGTGAAACCGTTAAAGTGTCCTATGTATCTATCGGTGTCACCAGAAAATACCAATTTCCCCTATGTTGCCACTAGCGCTACAGCACGGCCATGTGTTGCAAGTATAAGGATACCTGTGCCAGTATTACTACCACCGTATCTGCATTATCTCCTAATAGCTGCACTTCCTACCTGCCAGTGTTACCAACACAATAATAGCGCTATAAATGAAAAATCTGTTGAGCTAATCACTATTAGGAAAACACAATACTGAACTTACATAATGAATTTATCGCCCCAAGTTATCTTGAAACTCTAACTAATTAAAGTGTCGATAACCCGGCATTCTCTGTCGAGAGTCTCCTCATTATATTTGCGTTAAAGTGGCGAATTGTGATAACATCGATTATTTGGCTTAAAAATGAGTTTATTATAATAACAAACTGACTTGATACGTCGTCCATCGTTAGTTATTACTCTTTTTCATCCCCCCGGGGCACATTATAAGTCTTTATGGATCACACAACCATCTAGACTTGTGTCTTGCGGGGTAAAAGGGAGCCCATTCCCCTTCAAGGCTAGTAGGAGTCAACTGGACAACCCACTATATTTCCACAGGAATCAATAAGGCCCCAGAGTTCCGCTATTTGGCTATTTAGCTGTTCTCTGACTGATTATTGAGGTAGACCCTTCGGAAGTATCATGGTGGCTGTGTGTTTCGAGGTCCTCGCTTGAGTTTGTGGATCGGATCATTCACAATGAACGGTCCTGGTCCAGTGAGAATGAATGCCATCGTGTTCTTAATTATATTAAGCTTCATGCGATCTGGACCAGGAGTTGGATAGTCTCCAACTCTTCAGCGGCCTACTCTGGGCTTTTGAATTTGCAACTAGAAGTGACCGGAGGATATACGTATCAGAAGGCCTTCTAGGGCGAGAATGACACTTGATTTCATCCACAGTGGTAATGATCCACCATCTGATTAAGGCCCACGGCCAGGTGCAGATGTAAATCTTATCACGACATTACTCTTTTCCAGTAGAACTGCTCCGGTTCTGAAGTGAAGTCTATTTCAGTAAGGGCGTTTTGAATCGATGGAGACAAATTTGTAGTCAGAAGGGGCAAGGTCTAGACTATAAGGCGGGTAAGCCAAAACTTTGAATCGACTACTTTCCAAATAGTTTTTAACCGACCTTGTAATATATGAGCGTGCGTTATCATGATAGAAGAATATGATCTCGTATCTGATTGAACATTCTGAACTTTTTATGTCGATTGCTCTCTTCAAACGAATTAGTTTTCTTCGCTATTGGCCCTCTGTGATCGTTGGACGACCACCAAGTAAAGATCGAGTAACGATATCGAGTTTAGCGATATCAAAATTATATTAAAGACTTTTTACGATATTTTATCAGAAAATGGACGGAATCGACAGATGTCGATTCTTTCATAAAAGATTTTGATAATTTTTTTTGGCAAAATGGTAGTACTATTTCGTTAACCACATCACGAATTTTGAGTTTTATAGACTCTGTACTTAACAAATAATAATCTAGTCGTCTTAAATTACGCGATCTATGGCCCGCCACTTGACTGCTGATTGTCGCGAAATTATTAATCGTTTCATTGACTATGTGACATGTGACACCATCCTGTTGAAACCACATGTCACTGATATCCACATCGTCAATAATAGCCCAAAATTCAGGTGTTAGCATCTCGCGATAACTGTCCAACCACGCCTCCAAACCACATAGTGCACCATACAGTGACATGCTGAGCATGCAAAGGCTTCTCAAAAACTGCTTTACGATTTTCAGAAACCCAAATGCGGCAATTTTGCTTGTTGACATACCCTGACGAGTAAAAATGAGCTTCGTCTGAAAAAATTTTTTTTCAGAAATACCAGACGATTGTTCCTGAATGCATTGTGCGATTCTGCGGCTATGTGAATGGTCGGTCGGCTACACTTCCTGCATCAGTTGAACCTTGTAAGCCTTCAAAATTAAATCCTTACGCAAAATTCGCCGTATCATTGTTGAAATTGACAAATTTGGATCTGCTTCAACCCTGTGCCTAACACGTGTGACGTTTTCAATTGAATACATATTGTGCACATATTGTGTCGAACCTGTCGAATCAAATTTAACAATCAAATTCCTAAGAGCGGTCTCAGAAGGATGATTTTGTTGTCCGAAAATATCACCATCATTTTCATAATAGATTTTATTTATTTTAATACGATTTTCGTGCGAAATTGAGTTCATTTCAACAATTGCCAATATGCATTAGCAAAAAAATAAATGTCAAAGCTTTCATTTCTTTTTTAATACCCAATATAAGCGTTTTTAGCTAGACAATAAAATAAGTTCAAGTAAAAACGTCGTCGAGTGAAAAAATAACGATAATCGAACATCTATTACGCGTTAAAGTGTTAAAGTTACCATTTTATATTTTCGTGTGTATATAAAAGTGAAAATTAAATAAATCGTGTATTTTAATTGAAAACTCTAAAGTGTTGTTGTATAATTATTTTACAATTAAAGAAGTCTCAAAACAATAACATTTCGTTAAAGCAATAAACGCTACAATATTACATTTGAAGCAATTTTTTGTTGTTGAATTTAATAACGCGAAACTATGATCATTATTGAATATAATACTAATTAATGAAAAAAATTTTTAATACAATTGATTTGTAGAAATTGAATTTCCTCTTAATATTGTGATTATCCTTATTATTAATTTTACATTTTTTTTTAACAAAAGTTAAGACAAAAAAATATTAAGTATTTTAATGTTTACACAAGCACTTACCAGGTTTTGTTAAATTTTTTATTATTTTTTTTTTACACTAATTTTGTTTTTAAAGTTGTTTTTTTTTCTTTATCATATTAAATGTTAAAAGTTGTTTATTTAGTTAAATTTAATTAATTTTACAACGTGGTGGTGTATGCCACAAAATAAAAGTTATTTTAATAAGTTTGTTTACATGTGTAAAATGTTCATATTACATATTAAGTTACATAATTTACTTTAGTGGATTAGGGCACACTGGTTGCAGAAATGACACAGCACAAAAAATAAACATCTAGCAATTCAATTAGTAAATTTATTAAAACAACATTATGAATAAATAATTAAAATAAAAGTGCGTCAAAATCATGCGGCAAAGCAAACGCATGCTGCTACAAATAAATATACAAAATCTGATACAATAAAATAAAGTAGGATAAAATACAGGCGCAAAAAATACTCTGCTAAATGAGGTTAATATGTGTCTGTATATATTGCGGTGCACAGTGGATAATTTGCATCATAGTAATGCTATAGCCTAGTTAAAGTTTTAAAAGAAGTCGTTTTGCTTTTTAGGAAAACGGTAATATCGCAATGCTTAGCCATATTCTCTTTCACAGATATAAGGAAATCAAAGGACCCAGAACTGGTTTGAATGTTCCAATATACCCTTTCTTTCCCTACAATTGCAATTCATTATTTAACTACATTTATGATAATTTCACCAAAATCTAAAATCTCTCTTGTGGAAATTTTGTAAAATTTTCTAGGAATCATGGGATTTACAGTAGTCAATATAAATATTTTTTGTTTAATTTATCCACTTCTATAAAATTGTAAAATTTTAATACACTAAAATTGGTGATAAAATTTTATAGTACAAAAAATAGCGGGTACGGTATTTTTCATTTCTCCCCAATTTTTTTTATAGAAAAATTATGACACAAAAATATATTTTATAAATTGACGAAAGCAAGTTTTTTTTTTTTGAAAACATAATGACTGATAAGAATTTTCTTTTAAGAAAATTATGACCGATACAAACTTTCTTTTGAGAAAATTATGACCGATAAAAATTTTCTTTTGAGAAAAACATGACCGATAATATATTCCTTTAAGAGAATTATATTTGACGAAAATTATTTTTTTAAAAAATTCTAAGTAACGAAAATTTTGTTTTGAAAGAATTATAACTGACGGAGATTTTCTTTTGAAAAATTTACTCTCACGAAAGTTTGCGTTTAAAAACATTGTAGCTAACGCAATTTGTTTAAAGAAACATTATAACTGACGAACATTTTTTATAAAAAAATTATGACTGACGAAATTATTTATAGAAAACTAATGACAGACGAAAAATTTCTATCCAAAAATTAATGACTGCAGAAAACTATCTATCCAAAAGTCATGACTGACGGTAAATTTCTATAGAAAAATAATAAATGTCGAAAATTTTATATCCTAAATTAATGACTGACGAAAACTTTCTACCGAAAAATTATGACTTGCGAAAATTTTGTATAGAAAAATAAAGATTGGTGAAAATTTTCTGTAGAAATATAAAGACTGACGAAAATTTTCTACACAAAAGTAACGACTGACGAAAATATTCTATAGAAAAATAATGACTGGCGAAAAGTTTCTATAGAAAAATTAAGACTGATGAAGACTTTCTATAGAAAAATAATGACTGACGAAAAGTTTCTATAGTAAAACTATTGCTAATTAAATTTTTCTATACTAAAACTATGGCTGACGAAAATTTTCTATAGTAAAACTAAGGCTGTCGAAATATTTCTATAGAAAAATTATGGCTGACAAAAGTTTTCTATAGAAAAGTTATGGCTAACAAAAATTTTCCATAAAAAAATTATGGCTGAAAAAAATTTTCTATAGAAAAATTATGAGTGACAAAAATTTTCTATAGAAAAATTATGGCTGACAAAAGTTTTCTATAGAAAAATTATGGGTGACAAAAGTTTTCTATAGAAAAATTATGGCTGACAAAAGTTTTCTATAGAAAAATTATGGCTGACAAAAGTTTTCTATAGAATAATTATGGCTGACAAAAATTTTCTATAAAAAAATTATGGCTGAAAAAAATTTCTATAGAAAAATTATGACTGACAAAAATTTTCTATAGAAAGATTATGAATGTCAAAAAATTTCTATAGAAAGATTATGAATGTCAAAAAATTATGGCTGACAAAAATTTTCTATAGAAAAATTATGGCTGACTAAAAAATTTTCTATAGAAAAATTATGGCTGACTAAAAAATTTTCTATAGAAAAATTATGGCTGACTAAAAACTTTTCTATAGAAAAATTATGGCTGACTAAAAAATTTTCTATAAAAAAATTATGGCTGACTAAAAACTTTTCTATAGAAAAATTATGGTTGAATAAAAAATTTTCTATAGAAAAATTATGGCTGACTAAAAAATTTTCTACAGAAAAATTATGGCTGAGACAAAAATTTTCTATAGAAAAATTATGGCTGACAAAAATTTTCTATAGAAAAATTATGAAAAATTAATCTGACCAACTAAAAGGTTTTTTAACTTCATTTTACATTACTTAAAAAATAATTAGCTAGTTACGCTTCAAACGTTTAATGCTTTAATTAAATTAGGTAAGGTGCCCTTATTACTGCCATAATCCGACTAAGTTTTAATACCACAATTCGTATTTGAATAAAAATAGCAAAAAATATTTAAAAATTAAACACAGGCAAACAAAACATCAACTCAAAAACATTTTTCATATTTAGCAGTGATGCTCATTAATATGCAAGTGGCAGGCTTGTTGGTGGTACACGTTTAAGTATTTCAGTCGCATTGAATTTGTGGCCGTTTTCGGGTAATTTTTTGAGATCATTAGTGGCGGAGAAGTTGTGGGTTGAGAGGAGGCATTAGAAAAAAAAAGTGTTTAATGGAATTTTGTGTGTTTTGCATAAATGTGTTATAAACAATGAGAAAACAAAAGTAGATTTATAACATCATAATCAGCAGATGAATGAAGAAATATTTTAAATGTTGAAAATGTGCCGAATTCAAATGGCCAATAGCTCTTTATATATCCAAATACAGCGAGCGACCTTTTTGTTAACAATCGAACTAATTGTTGAACAACAATACAAATGAAATGCGTAAGCTGCTCTCTACAGATATGCATGCACGCTGACACATGTACCGAATTATTACCTATTTTTTTTTTTTTTTTTTGATATTTTGATGATCAGCTCTTCTTTGAATTTAATAATTGAGGAATTTGTAAACTATTGCATAATGTTTAATATTCATTATTTTTAACTCTTCTAACGGGCGGCTGATGTAAAATAAATGATAATATCTCTGCGTGATATTATTAATTTTATTACTTTTTTTATTACACAAGAGTAATGTAAAATGTAAATATCGAAAATAGATACAAATGAATAGAATAACGCCAGCAAAGCATCCTATAGGCTGATTAATTTTGCTTCATTAAGAAACTCAAATAACATTTGATAAAGTTTATGTAATTTATTTTTTAGTAATTAATTTAAAAATAATACATTTTTTTAAAGTAATTCATGAAATTTTGAAAATAATTGTATTCAAATGGCCTCCATCCTCGGTGACACAAGTGCAACATCTTATCAAAAAGTTATTCATTACTGCCAGGAGTATGGCAGCGGAAATTGCCTGAATTACCTTTCGAATGGATTGCTTTAAATCAATTAAATTTGTTGGGTTTGTTTGTAAACTTCTTCTTTACAATAACCCCTCAAAAAAAGAAAAAAAATCAGATGCATTGAAGTCAGGAGACCTGGAAGGCCAACGGAATGTGGAGTTTCTTGAAATCAGTTTATTGGGGAATTTTTTTCACAAATCTGTCATAACAGGCATGGCTTTGTGACAAGTTGCTAGCTCCATTTTATTGAAACCAAACAGAGTTGAAAGGGATTCTCTTTCGGCGTAATTCTAGAAAGAAAAATACTTTCAAAATTTTTAAGCAACGTCCTCCATTGACCGTAGCAGTAAGACCATTTTCTTCGAAAAAGTCAGGCCCTACAATGAACTTTGAAGAAACTGCACACCAAACTGTGACGTGAAGTGGTTGTAATTGCATCTGATGGAGTATCTATGGATTAGAATTACTCCATATTCGGCAAATTTTTTACTTAACAGTGCCGTTTAAATCAAAATGTGCCTCGTCAGATGTATAAATGCAGTTCAAGATGTTTTTATTCTCTAACGCCATTTGAATGATTTTCTCACAAAATTCCAAGCTAATCGTGAAGCCTTATCTGATATAATAAGTTTAAATCTTAGTGCATCCATTTTTAATGCAATATTGAGACTAAATTGTTATCCGTCTCAATGGAAATATGTGAAGATCATAATGTTACTAAGCCAATTAAGAGGAAAGGTGAAGTATCCTCATCCTCTTATAGGCCAATAAGTTTATTGCCAAATCTTTCGAAAATATTTGAGAGGCTTCTGTTAAAGAGACTTCTGCCAATCCTCGATTCCCAAAATATTATACCTGACCACCAATTCGGCTTTCGACTACAGCGTGGTACTCCTGAACAGTGTCATCGCACTATTCAAATTCTTGTTTCGTTGTCTCAATTCTCCATTTTAGTTATATTTAAAGATCAATCTATAAAATAAAATAAAAATGGAACAGGTAGGTTACACAGAAAATAAGTTAGTACGTTTTTTTTCTGGTAGCAGCTTTCATAAGCCACCCTGTATCTAAGTCCCTCCACAAAATATTTCTGGAGATATTATTTTTTATAGAAATTTTTCATTGAAAAATTGTATGAAAATTTTTTAAAAAAGAATTGTGACCGATGAAAATTTTTCTCAAGACATGATATTTTGTTAAAGAGAGATAATGACATAAATTTTTTTTAAGAAAAATTATAAGTAATGAAATTCTTTTTAGAAAAATATAAGATAATTTTTAAGAAAAATTAGGACGAAAGGAAAATCTCTTTATAAATTCTGTATAAAAATTATGTCCTAAATTTTTTTAATAAAAAATAGTGATTGGCGAAATATTTTATTAAAAAAATTTGCTTAATAAAATATGTTATATACAATAATTATGACTGATGATTTATTTTTTATAGAAAAATTATCACTAATGAAATTTTTCAATTGAAATTTTTCTATTGCTAAAATGTTTTTTGTAGACAAATTTTTAAATGATGAAATTTTTTTATACAAAATAATTTTTGTTATGAGTTCTTTTTATAGAAAAATTGTAACACAAATCTGGCGGTGATTGTTTTTTTTTTGGTTTTGCATTTCAACATGAATTGATTGATGAGTAATTGTGCAAATTGGGTCATAAGCGAATTTTATTTAGCAATGAAGATCGCGCTTGTTGGCTGATGATTGCAAAGTGTATATTGAGATACCACTACATCTATAGAGTCCGACATCTAACGTTTTTTTATTCAACTAGTGCTTATTTCGTGAATGGTAACACTTATCTCATGTTTGATTTGACAGATAATTAGTTTTATTCTTCCGCTGAACGAATATGGTTGTGTATACGCTTGAACAACGCTTTGGTAAGTAGGCCTGCGATCGACTTACAGAAGATGCCGATTATGCATCTTTTCAGATGATTCTTAGTGATCTTGGCGGATATGTAAACAAGCAAAATTGTCCCATTTGGGGCACAGAAAACCTGCATGCATACATTGAAAAGCCGACGCACCCAAAACGAGTTAATGTTTTGTTCCAGAGACATAATTGGGCCATTTTTCAGGAGTGGCCGTTACAGTCAATGGCGATCATTATGGGGCCATGTTTAACGAATTTTTGTTCACAAAAATTGAAGAGAAGGATATTGGTAATATTTGGTTTCAACAGGACGGCACTACGTGCCACACAGCCGAAGCTGTGTAGTTTTATTTATAGCATTTAAAAAAAAAATATTTGGCGGACCCAATAGAAATATCGATTGCTTAATGTGATTTACGGACTGGTAGAAATTGGTACGCATATCTTTTAAAGCGAGAATGGTCACAACGCTACAGTCAATGACTCTGACTTTTTAGTTCATCAATTGAACAACCATTAGTGCAGGAATAGTTTTGTTGAAACCAAAACGATGCAACATCTCACAGAGCTCGTGGCAAATTTGATGTATATCGGGTTTTTTTAACAAGAAACAATGACGCAAATCAGTTTGAAAGAAATTAAATTAAAATACACTATTAATTATAGCGGCAGCTCTTGTTCCTACCAAAATTTCATTATCATAAAATTTTTATTCAACTTAAATCAGCTGGTATTTCATACAAGAAATGTGCGTTAACTGCTGCATTGTTAATTTAAATGGTTGTAACATTTTCAGATTGTTAAGTTTGATTGATTTAACTTCACGATTACGAAATTTTTTTTTTATTTTTATGAATAAATTTTCTTTTCAATTTTTTTTTCTCTCTTTCATTTTGTTTAGTTTTTTGGAATTGCCAACATTTCAATAGCTTAAATGATTTGATGGCCAATCATTATGTACTGACGTAATAAAATTGTAATTGTGCCCCATCATATGGGTGATCTTGAGAAACTTTTTATTGTAAATATTTTTGTTGAAAGTCATGAATCATTATTGATTATACAATAGATTGTAAATTATTCATTTAAGGAGAAAATTCAACATAAATCAAACTAAATAAGAAATTTATTTGGAAATAATCAATAATAATGTACACAATGGGAGTAAAACACCCATTTCTATATCATGATGATAATCGTAACGAAATTGTAATTAATTTTTTTAATGATTCAAAGTTTTCTTATCTTAGATTTAAAGCTTATTTAAAATTAATTAATTTTTAAAGAGCTTTTCAACAACAATTTTAATTGGTTATATATCCGGTGAACCTAAAAAAATGTATCAACTATGGGGATACCCCTTTTATATTTGAATAAATTTTTGTGTAACTTTAAGATTTCAAAATTTTGTAGTTTAATAGATATATAAAAATAATTTATATTATATAGGAGAATACTTTTCGATTTTTTAATTTATTTAAGATATCCAGCATCTCTAAGCATCACCTCACTGTTAAACAAACCCTAAATTTGTTAAAAAATGACAATTTTTGCGGGCGTAAATATACAAAAATAGAATGCAGGACAAAAGCACAGTAGTTGCACCTGTAGGCTAGTAGGTAGAACACTATCTTGCAAAGACCTTGGTTTTTCTCACTACAAATAAAAGTCGACTGTCGGTGGGGCTGCTCAGTGATGCAGGTCACTGGTCACTGTGCTGTCTTATACGGCAATTAATTTCCGTAACTATTTTTCTACTTTCACCACCTGTCTTATTTCTTCTCTATCCTTTTCCCAAAGAATGTAGCACAGTACCTGAATAAATAGGCATTGCTGCCTGAAGTGCTACTTCTCTTTAAAACAAAAACAAAAAAAAATTAACTCTTCTTTTGAAGTCGGTTAAAATGCAAAAGCAACCTGAAAAATATACATATATTCTGCTTTTCCACCCAGTTTATTTTTGAAACCCTAAAAGAAGCGATTTTTAAGACTTTCCTAGCATGAACACAATGAATGTATGTATGTATGTTTTGTTTTGGTCCTATTATTATTATTTGACACACAATTTACTTTCTAGCCTAAAATTTCTTCACCGTTTTTTGTTTATTGATTGAACGAAATTATGACACTATAGCGGTCACCATTAACAGAAACATTCTGACCAGCAGCACTGTTTTTGAAGAAGTGCGGGTCAATAATTCCACCAGCCCATTAGACCCACCAAACCGTGAGTGGATATAATTTTGACTCAACATACGCTTGACGATTATCATCACTCCAAACAGCGCAGTTTTTTTATTAATATATCCATTCAAGCAGGACTGAGCTTTATCGCTAAATAAAATTCGCTTACAAAAATTTACATGAACGGCAATCTCATTTTGAGCCCAATTTGCACACTAATGTTGTTCAGACGTCAGTCAATTTGTGCTGAAAAGCCTTAATAAACTTAAGATAAATCACCTAATAGGTTGGCATTATTGCTGCCAGTTAGAAAAGCGTTACCAACTTAGAGTTTTATCTATATATATAAAAATAAGTCGCGTTTTCCTTCCTGACGCTGTAATTCCAGAACGCACGAACTGGGTTTGGATTGGTTGGAAAGGTTTCGGGCTTCGTGAGGTTTATAGAAAAGAAAATTCAGGAAAAAATTCCAAAGAAAAGCAGGAAAACATGGAAAATCATTTTTCACATACAGCGCCATCTCTTATACATAGCATGTACGACAACAGCACCAGTACGTGGTGTGTGAGTATCCCTCAAGAAAATAAGTACGTTTAATTTTAAGTAGATGGCACCATGCTCTAGGTCGCATGTATACTGTTCATCCTAGAAATGATAATGTTTTTATTTGCGACTGCTGTTGGTAAACGTACGTGGACCAAAAACATTTGCGCATTTAAAAACTGTGAATGGCCACCAATGTCAAACATATCGAGAAGCACGTCAACTATTGGGTTTGCTCGAGAACGATTTTCAATGGGATTTAACACTTGCGGGTTCAGTTGTTTCATCAAATGCGTACCAAATATGAACGCTGTTCGCAATGATCATCACCACATGTTTCCCTTCACAACCAATTCAGTTGTGAAACAAATACAAAGAAGACATACGTGAAGATATCTGGCATCGCTTGCGCATTCGAACGAATAATCCCCGACATGCAAATAACCGATCAAATATACAATGAAGGATTGATTCTGATTGAGGATCAATGCTTCACTAGGAATCATTGCGCCAAATCGATCGATGCATTCAAATAAGAATTAAATCGAGAGCTGCAATACAATGTTGATACATTGCAGGAGTTCGTTCGAAATAATGTGCCGTTGCTGAATGAACAGCAAAAACAAGTATACGAAACATTAATGCAAGCGGTGAACAATAATACTGGTGGTCTATTCTTCCTGGACCCACCTGGGGGAACAGGGAAAACATTTGTCATTTCATTGATTTTGCCCACTATTCGATCAAGATGTGACATAGCTTTGGCGTTAGCACATCTGGAATTGCGGCAACTCTTCTAGATGACGGTCGTACTGCACATTCTGCGCATAAGTTGCCACTAAATTTAAACACAATTGATACTCCAACATGCGACATTTCCCGATCCAGTGCAATGGGAAAATTGTTAATGCAATGCAAGCTCATTGTTTGAGATGAGTGCACAATGACACATAAGAAATCAATTGAAGCATTTAACTTCACACTGAAGGTTCTTCGGCGAAATAACAACATCTTTGGCGGCTTGATGATATTGTTGGCAGGAGACGTTCCCAGCAACTCCCCGTGCAATGCCTGCAGATGAATTGAATGTTTGCCATCACCTTTGTGGAATAACGTAAAAACATTATCGCTAACCACTAATATAACACAAAATGATCAAAGTGCTGCACAATTTTCCAAACAATTGTTAGCTGCTGGAAATGGAAAAGTCCCAGTAGATGCGACAGCTAAATTAATTATTCTTACCAACGACTTTTGCCGATTTGTAGACTCTCAATTAGCTCTTATTGAAAATGTTTTCCCAAACAGTAGTGAGAATTATCAGAATTATGCTTGGTTAAGTCAACGGGCAATATGATCAAAGAATAATGATGTACGCGCACTGAATTTCACCATTCAATCAAAAATCGATGGCGATTTGGTGACATACAAATCCATTGATTCCATAACAAATTCCAATGATGCAGTAAATTACGAAATGTTACAAAAAACGAAGCCATCTGCTGGCGAAACGGAGTTCGCCGGGTTTGCTAGTATCGCTATAAAAAACACAAAACATTTATATTTCCAAAATAAAAACCTACAGTTACCACTAAGATTTCACTGGTAATGCATTATCAGTTTCAGTAAATCAGTAAAACGGTAATGAAAATTAAATTTAAATTTTAAAATTGCAGTATTGGGAAAAAATTAAGGGCAATTGAAATTGAATTTCATTAACACAAGCATTCACTGGTGTGTTACCATGTACGCTTTCAATTACTGCAATAGAAAAACAGTTCGTTTAATATTTCTAAAGCGGAAATTATGACAGCCAAATATCGATAATCAAAAGTTTACATAAAAATTTTCTATTTTATATACGAAAAGAAATGTAGAGTTGTTTATTGGAAATTATTTATGTGTGCACATGATAATCTGAGAGCACAATCAAATTTAATCAATAAATCGTATTCAATGAAAGGAAGGCATGTGAGCCAGCATCTAAATGAATGACACACAGAAAAAAAATGAAATAATAAAATTGAAACGTAATCAAAATATTTGTCAACAAATATGAGTTGAAAAATTTGACATGTTTTTTCATAAGCAAAAACATATATACACATACTTACATAGCTATGTAGATGTATGTATGTGTGCAAAATATTTTTATACACATATGTAGATAAAAGCCTGAACATAAAATTATGGATATACTTATGAACATGGTAATTGTATGTCTGTATGTGTCAAATGTATGTATGCACATTTCGTTTTCCTATTCTTACAAATTTATGATTATTCCCACATGTACACATACACCCACACATATTAGGGAGAGAAACTATAACAACCGCCTCTAATACCACAGACGTTATTCTGGCGTTCTGCTGAAAAAATCATACACCCATACGTACAAATTTCAAACATATTTAAATAGAAATGAAAATATTTCCTTAAAATTCGCCAAAAACCATGTTGCCAGAGTAGTTTTTTTGGTTAAAAAATGGGGACAAAATATCAAAATTTGGGAATTGTGATTTTTTTGTTATTTAAAATTTTGTTAGGGACTTGTTATTTTACCTTATTTTAAATAACATTTTTTTTGTTTATATATATTTTTTAAGTAGTTGATGATGCCTTGCTTGTTATTATTACAAATGAATCCGATCAACTTCTTGTCTTAACAAATTGGTAAACAGAGGCTAACATTGAAAGTTTATCAGCTATTTTAGAGGTCATAGGTTATTAGTTTTGAAAAACTTTGAACCTCTTTGAATTAAGCAATTGCTACACAACAAAAAACCATTGCCAAGAATGTTCCAATACAGAATTAAAAAATTTCAAAAAATTATAAAATTATAGTCGGGCTGAAAGTTGGCTAAGCAAAAAATTTATTCCAATTGATTTGTTATTATTTTTATATTAGAAGCGGTCAGTTGAATATTGTCTTTTGTAGTAATAAAGTTTTATCACACTTTTTTTTTAATGCCGTTTATAGTCAAACCAAGTCCACCTTGAGAAAAGCACAAGTCTAACAAGGCAAAAGTAAATCATTACATCATAACGCGATACAAAAATGACAACAAATTAAAAGTAAATAACCCGAACCTGTAAAAAAAAAACTTCTTCCGAGACATAAAAAGCTTTTCGTTCGCAAAGTACTACAAAATTACCTGCGCTCTACAAGCAGAAACCTTAAGAACGGTTATTTTTTTTAAGAGCAGTAGCACTTCAGGCAAGTACTGTGCTACATTATTTAGGAAAGAAAGAGAGAAGAGATGAAACAGGTGGTGAAAGTAGTAGGATAGTCGGAAATTAACTGCCATATAAGACAGTACAGCGTCCACCGACAGTAAATTTTTATTTTTGTAGTGAAAAAAATCAAGGGCTTCGTTGGGAATCGAACCCACAACCCCCATACTGACAAGCTAGTACACTGCCTACTAGCTTACCGGGTTTCAAGACAAAACTAATTCTATGGCCGAATGCCTCAAAAGAAATCAAAAATAGAAATGATCGCTTAGATTTTATACGAGAGCACATTTCCAAAAATCTTTCGTTTTGGAGCATAGTGAAATTTATATGCCTCTTTATGTTGACTTTTCCTATCAATATTTTTACATCTTACAGGTTCTTTTAACGGGTGAAAGCCGGCAGGCACTACATGGGTCGTAAACATCATGAAAAATTTTTAAGCAAAAGCACTAAGAAAATAGTGAATAGGGCTTATCAGTCTGCATGAGGGCTTTAGCCGTCGGAAACCTTCAGTATATAAAGAGCATATTCTAAGAACATGTACCTTGAAATTATAAAAACTAATGTCAAGGAAAGTGCCTGCGAATTGCTGATAATTTTAATGGTTATCGAGACAGATACCTACCCTAAGGCCTTTGCCGCCTAGTGGACAACTTCTTAGGGAACCGGTCATTCCGAGTACGTGTGGTTGATATTCGTTAGAACGAGGGTTTGTTTTCTGCTGTATTGCCACAGGGCTCTTTATTGGGCCTAGTGCTTTACAATATCTTTGTCGCTGACATACCACGAGAAAATCTTCTACTTATTTATGCCGATGCTGTCCTCATTGCCTCTGCAGGTGCTACAGCAAGAACTACTAATTACCGACTAAATCATTATTTGACGGTACTGACAGACTTTGTTACAAAATGGGGTCTAACTTTAAACATTACGTTGGCGTAATGTTTAAGGAAAGCGGAGATATATTTACCCAAATTGTAGATCGTACAGACGTTGTTTGACTCTCGGACGAGAACTGATTGGGACTTCAGATAGGCTTAAATACCTGGGTGCCCCCCTCCACCGCTGACACATTGATATGTTTTGACGGAATTTCACCGTCATTGCATGTATCAACGGGGGTAAAAGGCAGCTCAGACCGCTTCAAGGCTAGCAGGAGCCAACTGGACAATTCCACTATATTTCCACGGGAATCAGTAAAGCCCCAGAGTTCCACTATTTGTCTCTTTAGGCATTTAGCTGTTCTCTGACTGATTATTGAGGTAGGCCCTTCGGAAGTATCGTGGTGGCTGTGTGTTTCGAGGCCCTCGTTCGAGTTTGTGGGTCGGATCATTCACAATGAACACAATGAATGTTCCAGGTCCAGTGAGCATGATTTCCGTTGTGTTCTTAAATTTTATTAAGCCTGCGTGTGTTCTGGACCGGGAGTTGGATAGTCCCCAACTCCTCAGCAAGGAGTGGGGGTGGCGGCCTGCTCCAAGCTCCCGAAGTTGCAAGTAGGAGTGACTACAAGATAGATATATCCGACGGCTTCCTAAGGAGTGAGGACGCTATACTTCACCCAAGTGGTTTGATGCACCATCAGCTAATGGCTTACACAGTTAGGTACTGATGTAAATATTATCACGCATACCTTGGTATCAGCTTTCATGTGAACTTTGAAAGTTATCGGCATATTGACGATATTTTCGAACAAAGCAAGAAAATTTACACCTCGTACCAGGGAGCCTTTCAACGCAGAGGGGGTCTCGATAGGAGGGTGCGTCTTCTAGTGTATCGCCAAATAATCCACTCTGTCATCTTTTACACCTTTTCACCTTGATATGGGATTTCTTCTCATCAGATGGAGAGGCTTAGGAGATGAAAGAGATTGATTTTTGTTGCTTGTCTTGGAATAAGGCTTTATAGGGGACCAAGTAGCGAGTCTTTCAGGCCATCGTGTAGATGAATATACAGCTCAATTGATTTTGCGAGGGTAGATGTATATGTGGTGGAATTTGCTGTGAAATTCCTGGGCGGCGCACGTTTTTTAGATAATTCCCTGGTGGCGGAATACTTTTTTAAGTCGCACGAATTGGAGGCTGTTCGGATGTCTAGGTATCTCTATTTAGGTATCTCTGTCCGATGGACTTTGAAAGGACTGGCATCTTTTACTAGAATGAATCTTATCAGAGAAGGCTACGTTCTCTTAGAATCCAGAACACCGTCTATAATACGGCTCAATAGTTCTATTTTTATTAATTGTAAATTCATTCTTTTTTCGTTTATTATGGATTTGTTTTTATTCTTATTGTTGTTATTTCTAGTTTTTCTATTATTTTTGTTTTTTTTAGTTATAAGTTATTAGTTTGTTAGTTGTTTAAGTGTCTTTTTTAATTTTAAGTAGATTTGTAAGAGTTTTCCATTTTTTATTTCTTTTTTGGGAAGTTAATTCATAATTTTAATTTTGTTTTTTGCGAGTGATGACGTAAAACGGAGTGTCAGATATGTTTAGAATAAGAAAGTCTTCGGAAAATAAGTTATAATGTGAAAAATATTTTGTAAAATTTTATATTATTTTTGTTAATTTCTTATTTTCTTTTGGAAAATAAATTAATTTCTGAAATCTGAATTTGTTTTCTTGTTACGGTGTTGATTAAAAGAAAACACTCATTTAAATAAATTTTTTATGAGATATAAGACTCTTGAGTTTTCTATACAGAAAATTTGGGTTAAAATCCATTACTAAGCTATTTGAGCAGTAATGAAATTTTATATACTTTTTTAATAATTATTTTACGACAATATCATAAATAATTAATGTCTAAAGGAATCGAGCAGAAGTTACGGTAGATTAACTTAATAATAAATTTCACAATAAAATTTAATTCATCATAATTGTCTTCAGATTGAATGGATTAAGTTACAACTGTTAAGAGGAAATTAAAATGGTTATGTTTTACCATTAAAACGAATCAACGCAATCATGATGGAAGATTTCTTATATTGTAAATTAAATTATATTCGTATATTATAATTTTATTAACAAGTATGAGATACACTGTTTTGTACTCATATTGAAATTTTATTTCAATTTTAAATTGATTAAATTAGTTGTGTAAATGGAAAATTACTTCCTTATCTTTAGTTTAATAATATTATTATTTATTTTTAAATAAAATCCAAAAATAATTATCTTCTTATTAAATTAATTTAAATTAATATTTTCAGATTAATAAAATAAGATTTCCGGTAATTTTTGGAAACAAAGAAATTTAATTTGGGAATTCAAGTATGAAGGCATCTGGTAGTCCTGCATACATATTCATATATTTTTTTCGAATTAATAGAAATTTCATACGTTCACTCTGTATTCTTCATCGCACCCACAATAAAAATTGACAAGCTTTTGATCCATTCTCATTGAAGTTTCTATTGCTGCTTTATTCAACCACTTTACAGTGGTTTCGTGTATCAGCATGTTAAAGAATATCTGCCAAAAAAAAAGTATGACAAAAGAGCTGTTATTTGGTATAAATTGAAATTCAAAAGTCATTTGACTGTCTACTTATAACCGTATTAGAAACCGTAAATTAATTCTACAAAATTTTCAGCATTAAAATAATTGATTGAAAAACTTCAAAATAAACATAAGAAAAATGAAAATGTATCAATGAAAACCTTAAGGTTTTTGTAGGGAAAAGCAGATCTTGATAGAATCAGAAACTTTGTTGGCACCGGTGCGACCCTGAAATGAGTTTGTTACAATGGGAAGCAAAAGACGAAAATCATAATTATATATTAATGGGGTCCTTCCAAACATTTATACTTTTTTTTGCTTTTTAAGTTCCAAATAATTTTAACTTTAGGCAGCCAAAGTAATAAGGCAAAAACATCTTTCTTTTGGGCAGCCGCTGTAGAATTTTAAGCTCCACATCTGCCAGAATACCGGCCAAATTGGGTCAATCAAACTCTAAATATCTATCGCCTATCAATTTAACTGTAAACACATCCTATCCTTATTCTTATCTTATCGTTTCTGTTATTGACAGTTTTACAAATTCTAACGGATAGTCTAACCGTAGGGCATAAGGTTAATTTTAGGTCACACCTTAACGCCAAATTTTTTGCCCACCTTAATTTCACATTTCTTTGTTTCACTGTTTGACAAATTCAATCATGAAGAGCTCAATTAAGTGAGCTAAGCACAAAGATGTTGGAAACCTCTTACGAAAAGGGCTATTCAATCAAAATGCATTTTGTTCATTTGTTGTTTTTTTTTGTTGGGAAGAATTTTACATAAACTTTAGTTAATAACAGCTGAGCAGCCCAATTCATTTAACGTAGAAGATTTGTCATCATTTCCAAACACAAGAACATGTCTCGAACATCACTGATACGAATTTTAAATAACGAATTGAATTTATACGCTAACAAGGTTTAATTGCCTTCAGAGCTAAAGCCCACTAACCATATTAAGCATCGTAAAACGTCGAATGGTTTGTTCAGCAGACAAAATTGAATAGCGACTTTCACCATATGACACCCTAGTGGATTCGTTAACAAGCAGAATTGCAGCATGTGGGCAATGAAATTCCAATTAGACAATTATGAGTAATTATTAAAAAGCCTGCTGTTTGGCTGTTTGGTATGGTTTATGGGCTAACGATATCATCGGGCTATACTTATTCGAAAATTAAATATGCTAAGCAGTTATTGTGATTTGCATTCGCTATCACGAGATGATAGCGAATTTCTTCTGGCCAGAATTTGAGGATATACATCCGGATGATATGTGGTTCTAACAGCATGATGCCGCTCACCATACAGCCAAGGAAACAATAACTCTTTTGCGAGAATTTCAATGGCCATTTTATCTCACGTCATAGCAATACTAAATGTCCGTCACGATAATGTGATTTGATAACGTCGAACTTCTTTCTTTAGTAATATTTAAATGAGAAAGTACCAAGAATAATTTAAGAGCTAAAAAATGTTATAATTCGTTACATTAGGACATTGAACCTTAATTACATCCTAGAGTCGCAGCCATGACGATATTATGTTTTGCACATAGTCATCTTAGCATCTTCTATCATATAAAATATATTTAGGTAATTCTAATTAGCATCGTGCATTTTAGTTGAACTATTCTTTATGTTTTGGAATCATGAGCATCCACCAGGTGCCCCTGTAGGCTAGTAGGTAGTGTACTAGCTTGTAAATATAAGGGTTGTGGGTTCGATTCCCAACGAAGACCATGGTTTTTTTCACTACAAAAAATAAAAATTGACTGTCGGTGGGGCTGCTCAGCAATGAAGGCATAGTCACTGGTCGCTGTGCTGTCTTATATACGGCAGTTAATTTCCGACTATCCTTCTACTTTGTCCACCTGTTTCATCTATTCTCTATCCCTTTCCTAAAGAATGTAGCACGGTAGTTGACTAAATAGGCATTGTTGCTGCCTGAGTGCTACTTCTCTTTTTACAAAAAAAAAAGGGATGAAAGCATTGCAAGATGTGGAAAGATTAGTTTATATGGCAACTCTTATTTTTAAACCTGGGAGAAAAGCAAGCAACAGATTGCTTTCACTCTAAAAATGCCATCAAGTTACTAGTCCACTGACAAGAAGTTTGGAAAGATGCTTGAATACAGTTAGAAGCACATAAACAAGGAAGATGATATTTACACACTGTGGCAAGAAAATGATGAGAGTCTAAAAGCAGTTAAAAAGTCAGCAGCTACCAGTCGATAGTCGGAAATCTGTTTAGTCGATAGCGGGGACTCTTGATAAGATATATATAAAATCTCTCTTATTATCATTATTATCATTATTAAGATTCTGGAGTTCCTTTGAGTTGCAGTTCTACTAAATTTTGACTTTATAATAAGAATTAAAGAACAAATTAAGCAAGTTTTTGCTTATTTGAATAAAAGTAAAAATATGTCACTAAACTTAAATCATATTTAACATCGAGTAAATTAATAAATTCTCAAATGGTTTAAGATAGAAAAACAAAAATTGTGTTGACTTTAAAAACTGAAGCTTAACATGGCTTAAGATATTCAATTTATTGGAAACTTTTTTTAATATTTAATTGCATTATGGATCTATTAAGAGTCTATTTATTTTAGGTAATGAATAAAAAAATTTAATCTTAAGGTCTCTGTTTCACAATTCTTTCGTTCAACAATACCACTGTTCTCGGCTCTAATATTACAATTAGAATTTACAAATATCTTATATCTCTACCAAAATGAAACCAAAAAAAAAACTTCCATGATTATTAAGAGCAAATTCCTTATTCAAACTTTTAGTAAAATAAATTCATAAAATACTTATGGAATTTTGTTTAAATATAAGAAGGAAGTGGTGAAGTTCATCTGTTGTATTAAATAAATTTTAATTTATTTATTCAATAGATTTCTAAAACAGTTTGTAAATGTGTAACCGGATGAATAAATTGTATGAGAAGCATGAACTTCATTAAAAATAAGTTATTATTCATAAAATAAATATTTGCATAATTTATTTGTATTTTTTATTTCAAAATTAAAATAAAAATTTTCTTAAGCAACTGAACATATTTATGTATATATATGTATGTATGTATATATATAATAAAGTGATTAAACTTAGCTTATATTTAAACGTTATTATATCACATTTAGTTAATACAGTCAACGATGTTAGAGAGACATTCGTTGGAATTTTCTTTAGCTCATTAACATTTTCACATACGAATTTATACGCACCCACTCAGCAGTCAGTCAGCAAACATTTTTTATATATAATTTTTCTTTCCTTTCTTTTTTTTTGGCTTATAAATATGCATGAGTTTGTAGAAAATTAAAATTTTAACAGAAAATATGTTTGTGTAGTGATAAGCAGCAAGATTTAAAAATTTAAATTAATATGTATATAGAAGCAATTTACTTCTTATAATTTTAATAACTAGGCATAGTAATAATAATCTACTTTAATATCTACTTTTCAAATAATTCAAACAAGGCATTTAAAAATTATTGTTTTTTTTAAATTCCTTAATTAAAGGCATTTACAAAATGTTGCGTAATTATTAATTATTTAATTATAGCACATAAAAGCATTTAAAATTTATAGATTTTTCCTTCATTTCATTTTTATTTCAGCTTTAAATTTAATAGCATTTCAAATTCTTTTTTTTATTAAAATTGTATAAAAGTCATTTGATTTAATTTGCTTTTCAAGTGAAAGATATTTTTTTATTATTAAAAAAACTAATTGGGTTCAATAAAGTCATGAAAGGTGAAGTCAGTATAAAATCATCAGAGAGTTTTATTTTCGTTTAATTGCAGGGTGATGTATTTTGTAAAAATTTACAAAAACTTTAGTTTTCTCGAAAAATAATCTTCTGGCATTATAATTTAAATATAATTTTGTGGCTAGCTCTGACGTAGTGTGGTCGAAAACTTTTCCAATATTTGTGACAATATATAAGCAATAACGCCGCCAATATTACCCGCCAAGTGGTTAATAGTTTCGAGCTTAACGGTATAGAATAGTGTTTCATATATTCCCATAGAAAATACTCTAGTGGAGTTAAATCGTGCGATCTTAGAAGCCATTTCACGTGTCCGAAACTTTAAACTATGCGATTGCCAGAACTTTCCTTCAATAAGTCTTGCTCCTGCAGAACGTGATAAGATTTACATCTGCGCCTGGCCGTAAGCCTTAATCAAATGATAGTCAAACCACTAGGAATGAAAAGCAACGTTATTCCCGCCCTAGGAAGCCGAAGACTAATTCTAGCAACAGGTCTTTTCTAGTTGCAATTTCAATGGTTCCGAAGCAGGGTCGAAGACTACAACTCCTTGCTGAAGAGTTCGAAACTATCCAACTTCTGGTCCAGAACGCATGACTAGCATGCTCAGTGGATGCGGATCATTCATCCGTTAATCTTATTAAAGGTGAAATAATCCCGGCCCCCTAATCAAATTCATGAGGGGCCGCGAAACACACAACCACCACGATACTCCCGAATAGCCAACCTCAATAATCAGTCAGAGAAACAGCTAAAAAGCTAAAGAGACAATTCGCGGAACTCTGAGGCTTGCTGATTCCCGTGGAAATAACGTGGAGCTTTTAGTTGACTCCCTGCTTGCCTTCAGCCGAACAGCACAAGTCTAGATGGTTAAGTAATCCATAAAGACTGATAAATGTGCCCCCGGGGGGATGTGCCAATGATGAAATCATGCAGTCATAAACATTCTAACCAGCAATATTTTTAAATAAGTACCGGTCAATGATTCCATACCAGCCCATTAAGCCCACCAAACCATTAGTTTGTCTGGATATAATAGTTTATTAACGAAAAAGTCAGCAAGCATGACTCTATTGCGGTCACAATTGTAAAACGTTCTGCCGAGCATCGTTTTTAAAGTAGTACGGACCAATGTTTCTCCCAGCCAATAAAGCACTCCAAAAGTCGGTTTCTGGATGGTGTCCCAATATACACTTAAGGATTATCGTCACTCCAAATACAGTACTTTTAATTATTGACGTATCGTACATCGCTAAAAAAATCGCTTATGAAAATGGGCACAATTTAAACAATTTTTAAGCATTGTTCAGTCATCAGTGTGTTTATGCTTTTAATGACAAAGTAAAGTAAATATAAATCACTTAACAGCTGATAAAGTTGCAATCAGTTTAAAAGTGCTGCCAACTTAAAGTTCTCTAAAATTGCTTTGGTTTGTAAGAAATTTTTTTATAGCTGCTATTTTACAAAACCAATTTAGCAAATTTAGGATTTAAGTCTTAAATGATCTTATATTATGCTCACAAATGTGAACATAAAAGACAAAAAGTCTTTAATGATCATCGGAAACAAATTAATGCAAGAAGTCCTAAAAATTTTTTTAATTTTTCATAAATTTATCAATCCGTCGTTATATGGTGTTCTAAGGTAAAATTTGTTATGAAAGCAAGTTGCCTCTTAAAGAGTGATAGCAAACTACAGCGGATTCTTCAAACTCCATTACTTCTAGAAAAATGGAATGTGCCCTGTCATTTGCAAGCTGACATTTTTGTATTTCACTTTTTCAAGAAATGAAATCAGAATTTTGCGACGGGTTAATTGGGAGAAATCAGCCTGTCAATTAGCCTTCAAATTAGTGAGATTTAAAGCAACTTGAATATTTTCTGTGGGATCATAAGAAATTACTGGTTTATGCTGATTCATGCCGTGAAGGTTAACATTGTTTGTGCTCTGAATGGCATACGGTTAGAAAGGCTCAAAAATGTGTGGCCTACAATTGGACCTCAATAATAGATATGGTGACTATATGTTTTTCACTGAAGCACTTAGTTGAAGGCAAGAAATCGGTTTGGCATTAGGAATTTAAACACTCGCTTAAAATCTCTTGACAAAGCAATTCTGATAGTGAAGAGCCTGTGCAGTGGCATAAAATATCTTTCGAACACACAAATTATATGACAAAATTTTTTAGTACATTCCAGATCCTTGTTAAGTGATAATAAATATCAATTTCCATATTCAAATATTAAAATAATATTCTTATAATTTTGAGCTTCTAAAACCAAAGTTGTATGAAAGCGTTTTAGGTTTCTACATGATTTTTAATAAGAATGTATCCCTGCGCCTATATTAAGAAGATAGCATATTCGATTGATATACTTGCCCCGCTATTTTTGTCGACCGTTCACTGTAATTTGCTAGTATTGCTAATTTTGTTGACCTGCTGTAGGTTTTTTCTCTAGTTGGGTTTATTTATATTATTTCTTATAAAGGAAATACTTATCTCCCTTTGTAAATTTGCAATTATAAAAGTAATTTTTCATTACGTTTTCTAAGACCACTGCAGCGCTAACTCTTAAACATATAAAGCTCTTACTCACTATATATTGTTTTAGCCCTCTCTTTTAAAATTACCCTTAAAATTAACTAGTTTCTTTCGAAGACAGTTTTTTGTCAAGTTGTGTAGTTCTGGTTCCTAAGTTCCTTAGTTTTAGCTTAAGATGCCTTAGAAAAATGTTTAAATCCAGACTCCCAGTGTAACTCCTCGTCTAGAAGTTGATCAATATGAATACAAAGTTGCTATATGCTGGCTATAGATGTACTGGGGGCTTTAAAGAGAAATTCATAAGATGTGAACTCTAGAAGCAGATTCTAGGCTTTTATAGTTTTTAGATAAATTTCTCTATCTAAGTTATTAACATTAACCTGAGATAAGTTTTGCTGGTAGATGAACTACTAAAATTTTTTAAACTGAAATACGCTCAATGTTAAAGGTTTGCGCCTAACAATTCACATGTAAATTATTCTAAGCACACACCAGAATAATGTTACAAAACTTACCACCAAGACTTTTCTACTCCCAAAAGTCAATTGTCTCTTAAAAGCTATTGACGCTATTGAAATTCTTTAATAAACACCAGTTTCAAATTTAAAATTTCAGTTTCTTTCAGATAAAATTCTGATATTGTTGGACATATTCTAGGGCGTAAATAATTTACTTAAGTGCTCACAGTCAAATGTAACAGCACAAATACATATACAACCATATCAATTTTCAACAAACTTTTCAAGTTTCCAAAAATTTTTAACTCTCTTTTGTATTTCAACACAAACAATATTTCAAAGAAAAAGCCTGGAATAGTGAAACTTTCATATCACTAGCAGTAGAATTTTTTCTCTATAAAGAGATAGCAAAAACAAAAACCTAACATCCTAATGTTGTTGTAGGGTTTTATGCATTTTAACTATGTGATAATCAAAGCAATATGATGTTGTCGGTTTAGGTTAAGCGTTAATTCCGCAGGTCAGCAATAAACACGTTTATCTGAAACCTCATTACCAATGCATGCCATCAATGTTTATGTCGTCAATGGTAACAATACAACGAGATGTACATGTACAGTAACAACAGAGGTCAAAAGATTATAGCGAAAAATTTTAGAATATAAATTATGCTGTTTTTAAAATCAATATTTTGAATTTATAGTAGCGTTCATAGCGACATGATATCTAATGCATTACATTAGATATCAATAAAACAGAAAACAAATACATGTTAACTAGGAATAGAAGCTCGAAGCTGGAATTACCAGACATTCTGTTCTAACGATCAATGCTTAAATTATTTAACACAGTATTTCCTATTAGAAGAAATAACATAATTATCAATCAACAACACTATAGTATCCTTCAATGGTTTAACAATAAATAACAATAAATGTTTGCGAAAATATTGTCGCTCACCATTGTCCACAGTGAAAGATACTGGATGAGTCTGTCAGGCATCCCACTTTAGAGGAAATTTTGCAAAAAAATACATACCGCTTTTGAAAACATTTTGCCAACCACAAGTATCAGCTACTATTTCAAGTATGATTTTAAAAAAATAGAAGCTAGCATCAATAGCTTAAAAGGCTTTTCACTGAAGCACTTAGTTGAAGGCAAGAAATCGGTTTGACATTTGGAATTTAAACACTCGCTTAAAATCTCTTGACAAAGCAATTCGGATAGTGAAGGGCCTGTGCAGTGGCATAAAATGTCTTTCAAACACACAAATTATTTGACCAAATTTTCTAATACCTTCCAGATACCTGTTAAGTGATAATAAATATCAATTGCCACACTATGGAGAAATTTACGAGAGAGCCGAAGGCGAATTTTCCTGGGTTAAAAATTTGCCACTTTCTTCTAAATTAAAACTTTTCGATTCTCTTTTTCTTAATAATTCTCTACTACTAAGTCTATATGTCAGCCTTCGTACCACAGGGTCACATTGTTTTAGTTTCAATGACTGTATTTCTACAGAGGAATTATATATCATAAACATATTACCCCCGGGGGCATATTTATCGGTCTTTATAAAATACTTTACGATTTAGACCTGTCCTGTTGGGCATATAAGGGAGCCCAGACCCCTGAAGGCAAGCAGGGAGTCAACTAGAAGCTCCACGTTATT
This sequence comes from Trichopoda pennipes, assembly GCA_030448955.1. Lineage (NCBI taxonomy): Eukaryota > Metazoa > Arthropoda > Insecta > Diptera > Tachinidae > Trichopoda > Trichopoda pennipes. The sequence continues at coordinate 14,041,990 of JASKUP010000023.1, forward strand.
TCCACGGGAATCAGTGAGTCCCAGACTTCCGCTATTTTGCTCTTTAGACTTTTAGCTGTTGGTCCTTTGGGAGTATCGTGGTGGTTGTGGTTTTGGGGCCCCAGTATGAACTGATAAAGTGGGCCAGGATCATCTCGTCTTTAACAACACCAACGGGTGAATGATCCGCATCCAGTGAGCATGCTAGTCATGTGTTCTGGACCAGGAATTGGATAGTCTTCAGCTCTTCAGCAAGGAGTATTGGCTGGCAACCCTGCTTTGGAACTGCTGAAATTGCAACTAGGAAAAACCTGTCGCTAGAATTAGTCTTCAGACTCCTAGGGCGAGGATGACACTACATGTCATCCAAAGTAGTAATGATCCAACATCTAATTAAGGCCCACGGCCAGGTGCAGATGTAAATTTTATCACGAAATTACCCTTCGTACGACAGGGTCACATTGTTTTAGATTCAATGACTATCTTTCTACAAAGGAGTTATATATCATAAGCATAATTTTATGCGAAAGATAGCTTATAATATACTCTATTTAAAAAATTCAAAAATTGTACAAAATATAGCTTGTTTCCTACTTTTGTCTGCTGTTCCATTTTAAAAATTAGAAACTATATGTTATGCTACTCGATTAATTTAGAATTTTCTCTCTAAGGAAAGACCAGTACCCAGGGTTTGATTCTTATTTCTGTAAGGCAGTTTTCTATAACTAAAAAATTTGGTTATGGAAAGGCAGATAGAGGGCCTAGTATTTGTGGGTATTCTATTTGAATCTTTGTACATGAAAAGTGACTGAAATCACCTCAGTAGGAAGTTTAATTCATATAAAAAGTGTTCGGCTAAAAGATAACTTTTCTCTGCATGGCATAGTGTGGTTCATTAAGTAATCTACCAGAAAATGATTAGCTGTTGATAAAGTTTGCATTTTATGCACGAAACTTTATTTTTCAGGAACAAGCCGTGACTTCATCGGAGTATATTTCGTTGCAGTAATGACAAAATAAAGAAAGCATCCCATTTTAAATCGATACTCTAATAAACTACTCTATTGTTACCGATAAGACTCTTTGTATGCGGTCGAATAACTGGAAAATAATATAGCTGATGTATCTCAAACTAACACTGCTGTACTGAAGTATTTCTTGACGCATTTCAGAAAGTTAGGTGTTTGCGTTCCTCTACTTTCAAAACGCTTGGGCTTGACATATGCAAATTTAATCTGCCAAAGATGAGATAGGATTAGAAGTTTGGCATGGAAAAATAATAATAATAAAAAAATAAGAAATAATAGCATTGGAGACAGAATGATACCATGGGGTACCAGTGAATTTATAACGATGAGATACCACCTGTAACAAGTCGAATAAGGCGATGCCTAAGAAAGCTGCGTATAATTCAAGAGCAGCTATTACCGATACCAAAAGCAATATGTTTTGATACAGGTGAAAGCCTTGTGAATATCTATAGCCGGCACTTTGCTTTCACAAAATCGTGATTGAATTTCTATTTTTCCTAAAGAGGGGTCAATAGGTTATCCGTTGGTTAATCAAATTTCAGTTTCTTCCAGATATCTACTTTTGTGCAAGAAAAGTTTCTTTAAAATTTTACTTACTCTAATAATTTAAAGTATTATAATCTACAAGTAACTTTAAATTAAATATGAAATTCGTTAATTATTATCGTTTAAAATTTAACTGCAGATTAAATGTTTTATTTATGAATACCCAAACACTGTGTTGATATAATTAAACAAACATTAAATTCTTCAACTAAGAAATTTTTCATGATAATTTAGGAAGCATTTAGTAGAGTTTAAAATGAGGGTAGTTTATAAAATTTGAGAAGGAGAGTTAACACAAAAACGAAAGTCAAGCACATAACATAGAATATAGATCTTAAATGAATAGTTAAAAGAATAACTATAATGGGCAAAAGCTAGCTTAAGCTAGCATAAGCAAATGATGATCTTCACCATTTATATAGCGATTAAGATCAACTTCAATAGCACGCTTTTCGTAACTGTGTGTAACAAGAACTCTGGCAGATCTTAATTCAAACGAATTGAAGGCAGGCGGACTGACAATTATAGGAATAGATGGGCATAGCTAAATTGGGTCTAGAATATACATACTTTGTGAGGTCGAAAATTATTGCTGATGTAGTGAAAAGTCAGGCAGACAGCCGCAGCAAAAATTCTTGCAACAGATGTGTTCTATGTTCTTGATATTGTTTGATGATGTCTGTTTACAAAGCTGTTACTTTAAAAAATATATAGAATAACCCCTACAAACCTAAAAAACGTAAAGCCTTAGCTACAGCTGAAAAACAAAATAGAATCCAAAGTGTACACAAACATTAAAGGAGCCAAAAAGTCTTTCACAAAGAGTTTGTTAGAAATAATTAAAAACTTGAGTAATAATCCTGTTTACACTGTTGAAGTCTGAGAAGTAAAATCTCTAATCCTGGCTCATATTTTTGGAGGGAAGCTGCTGACATCTAAGGGGCGCTGCAATCAACAAGATTATAGCTAGCTAAGAAATTCTTTTTTTCTTTCTTTTCAATTGAAGTTCGTTTGTTGAAGGCAGCAAATTCGTGGTTATTCACGCTATTTTAAAACTTTAAATATTTAAAGTGCAAATTAAATTGTAAATTTCGAAATTAGTGAAAATTTGAATAAACCAAGAGGAAGTTAATATGTAAACTTCTGCTTTAACAAGTGGAAAAAATTTAACTTAGCGTGTTCTTTTTTTATTGCGACTTCGGTCTAGTGCTTGTGGTTCCTGTTTTGTTTGCTTGGGTGACGATAGCAGTTTGGAAGCCATCATCATCCCCCGCATTTTTATACAGAATTTATACATTTCAATTACATTTTACTGATGTTGCCACCCAATAGGGTGGCGTTTTAATGTCAATATATTAAAAACAAAAGTTTAAAAATTTTTTATAAAGATCTTCTGCTTAAAATTACAAAAATAAAAAAGATTCATTTAGTGCAATTACAATAAAATAATCTTAATGTCAATACCTACCATTTCCATATGAAACGACCCACATGACAATTTCAGATACTATATGTACATAAATGAAAACTCAAAAGAGAGTAAACAGTAAATTATTAGCTAATTTCATGAATAAATAAGCGTATAAACGCAGGTAGACACTTATGCCCATATATTTGTATGAGGATATTTTGGGGAAAGTGTTAAAGTTTTAAAAACACAATTATTGTGCGTAAATAATGTTAAATAAAATAGCAAAATATTTAAGAAAAATATTTGCATTGTTGTATAAATTTCAAGCAAACACTCGTAGTATAAAAATAAAATGCTGGCTACATAATTCAACTTTAACGTTTGTTCAAGTGTGAATTGAACAAAAAATCTTTTCTTAAAGCGGATATTGGTTCGTTTGAATTTAAGCCGATTAACAGAAACAAAAAAAATATATATTAAATTTTGCTTTGAAAACCTATGGAGTGTGTTTTGCAAATAATTAAAATGAAATAAATAACAATTATTTGCAAATAAATAAATCACAATTTTTATATTTTTTGTTTAACATTAAACAATATTTTATCACTTTACACAGATAAAAATAAATTAGTGAACTACTGGAGATGTGGAGGCATATATGAAGACTCTATACCCTGAATAGGTAATAATTTCTTTAATAATTTCTTTTTATTATCAGCTTTTTGAAACTCACAGTACAAAATCAATCAACATCACCCTTTTTGATTTTTATATTTACTTGTTATTATAAAGGTTATACACTGTGCTGGCATTTAAGTAAGAGATCATGTAAGTATATCAAAATCAAGATCTCTATGGAAATGCTCTTTTAATTTTTAAAATTATTGTCACACTTTATTTTATGTATGCACTCTATGTAAATATCGAAATGTCTACCTACTACATCTGAGCAACTAAGGCCTTAAATATTAATAACTCATTATTACAGCGACACTCTGTATATTAAGGATATATTTTTATTTTTTACAGGTCCTGATGTCAGCTATATATATATATATATATATATATATATATATATATATATATATATATATATATATATATATATATATATATATATATATATATATATATAGTTAATATATCTGCCTATTGCGGTTTAAAGAAAAAACAGACACTAACGACAACGTTAGTGGGGCGCACTTTAATTTTAAAGTTAAAGTCTGTCTATTTTTTATGAATATCAGGTTACTTTTGAAATCATCATCCTTCATCTTTTGCTGTTATAGTGGCTAATATTACTGCAGGTTCAGGAGTCTATCTGTACAATTTCAGAGGCAAAGGACTGTAATAGACCTTTTGATAAATAAGTACACAATTTAATAATGTCTATTTTTTTACTCGCAGAATTCATTTATTATAATAAGAAAATGAGTTAAGACACTATTCAAAATATTGTCCATCGTTAGCCACTACTTTTTCTCATCTTTTTCACGGTGTATGGATTCCAAGCCAAAAGAACTACACCAGTTTTGAAGTAGGGAGTGAATGAAGTAAAGCGTATGACATTAAGGGCATCCTATATCGATCAAAATAAATGATAAACAGACAGCAAGGACTGTTTCGAATAATGTTTAACCAGTCTTGTTACATGTGACTGAGCATTGTCTTGATAAAAGATTATGGCTTTATGCCTGCTCAAATATTTTGATGGTTTTTCGTTGATTACTCTCTTCAAATGATTCAATCGTCTTCGTTACAGATCCCCTGTGATTATGTGACTTGATTTTAACAGCTCATATCCCAACAAATACAAATCATTACCTTGGCGTCGTGGTTGATATTTGGATTTGGCGTTGATTTGATTGGTTGACAGGGCTTTATACATGACTTTTAGTGTTTAAGGTTGTTTTTCTTTTTTCTTTTTTTTCCAGACCAGCACTCAGGGAATGACCCCTACACATGCAATGCATTGTGCATGTGTTATGGAAAGGAGAAAAGAGGGGGTAGTGTCTGTGGACATTCAGTTTGATTTTTCCTAGATTGAAAGTGACAGGAAAGACCTCCGGAGGGATTTCATTTCACATACGGACTGTTCTGCTAAAAAACGAATTTTCTCTGTAATGCGTAGTGCGATTAACTGGCCAATCAACCACAAATAGATGCAACGAAAATCGTGTTAGACGCGAAAACGTGCGAATACCGGGAACAAGTTCCCTAATTTCATTAGAGCACTTACCATTGTAGTAAAGATAGAACAGTGAAATACACCCCACATTGTGTCGATGCCCTAAAGAATCAATAGAGTTGGATACCCTACCGTCCCCAATGAGCCTCTTGACCCTCTCCTGTACGCGGTCGAGTAACTCCAAAATAGACTTTGGAGCGCCGGCCCATACATGAGAGTTGTATTTCATTTTTGGACGGATATAGGTGGTATAGATAGTACGGAGATCAGTTGGAGTGAGGTAGAAAACCGAGGCATTTGAATGCTTCTTTAGAAACTTGAAAAATATGTTTAGTCCATTAAACATCACACTGAATTTCCATGCCAAGGACATCAAGAGCTTCCGATTCTGTAATACCTACACATCACCCATAGTAACAGATGCAGCATCACTATCGAACGCAGATCCATGCGTAAGCATGCAACATTGCGTCTTACGAGCATTAAAATCTACTCTATTCACACGACCCCATTCCAAGATTGTCGCGAGGTTATCGTAATGTCGCCAATTTTCATCACCAGTAACGATGGCATGCAATAATAACCTTTTTGTAGCGTTTAATTTCGATATTTAAAATCGTTTTTGAAAATTCAATGATAATTAAATCTTCGCGTGTAATGCTTTCAGTTTCTCATTTTGTAAATTTTGAAGGCCTCTCGTTATCTTCTGTGTCGAATTTACCAATTTTGGTTTGCGGAAATACTCGTTAAAAACTTTCTGGAGTGGATGCATGTTGACCGTAAGCTTCTATCGACAATCCATAACTGTCAGCGAACGTTTTCTTCAGGCGAAAGAAGATTTTTAGACTTTCTCGCACAAAACAACATTTTACGCACAAAATTTTAAATTATTCAAGCGATGAAAAAAATGGATGTTTACACTTTGGCGTCTATCGATTACTGAATTATAATGACAGATGATTACCGTCTAAAATACGATATTTGTTGTTATTGACAAAAATCGTATATGATAATTAGGCCATATATTATCCAAAATCGACATTATTAAATTTTAATAAAAAAGTTACGTTTTTAGTCTTTGGATACAGAATCCTAAAAGCAGATCATTCTAATCATATTATTCTTGTTTTTCTTGTTATTATTAGTTATAATAATAAATTATAATAATAATTTTAAATATTAATTTTTAATTGTTAATTGAATTGACTGTTCTTTATTATTGTGAAATTATACCGATTAATACTCCAAAGTTCAAGTTCATAAAAAAATTGTATGCTCAAATTATTATTTAAAATAACAATAGTTATTTTAGTTCATTCAAACATTCTTACGGGAAATATAATATGATTGTTGTGACAATATTACAAACTCTTTCTTTCGGCATGTAATGCGTGCGGGTTTTCTGTGCCCAAAATGCGACAATTTTGCTTGTTTACATACCCGCCCAGATCAATGAGCTTCATCTAAAAAGATGATTATTTTTTTTTTTTTTGCAAAATCGGCATCTTCTGTAAGTCGATCGCAGGCCCACATAGCGAAGTGTTGTTCAAGCGTATAAACAACCATATTCGTTCAGCGGAAGGATAAAACTAATTATCTGTCAAATCAAACATGAGCCAAGTGTTACCATTCATGAAATAACTACTAGTTAAAAAAAAAAACGTTAAATTGTGGACCTGTTAATAAGGAAAACCTATAGTTAAGCATTTTTTAAATGCTTTAATAGCATTTAGGTGATGAGTAGAAGCAGCGTTTGTATTGCTAAAGGTGATTGCTTGTTTGCTAAATAGATGATCATATGTTCAACAGATGATGGTGATGGCCAAACAGAAAATAATATCAACCTAACAGTGAATATGATAGGCGTATCTTAATTAGCCTCGTTCCTCTGACTTAGGTGAGCAATTTTTCATTATACTATCCATTAGCTATATTTTACACAGGGTAGTCTAGAGTTAAACATAATGTTACGGATGTGTCTTGTTTAAGTTTTAAAAGAAAATAATTAAGCATTAAAGTAAAGTACTGGTTACAAACTGCGTCGCAATTTTATTCACGCCAACAACAACAATTTGATATGCTGTTTACTAACTGCATGGCTTGCAAGACAACAAATTTCTGTTTATTAACTGCGTAGAAATTTTATACGCGCAAGAACAAACATGTATGCTGTTTACCGTCTGCGTAGTTTTCTAGGAAAACTTATCTATACAAAACAACAACAACAAAAACTACCTTAAAATAAATTCCAAGAAGAAACTTTATCAGCATAAAAAAAAATTAACACACAAACCTTTAGGCGCTGACATATTGAATGAATAACATAACAACAAAATGTGTAGAAGATTCTTAATTTTTCTACACTTCTAGGGGACAAATATAAAGGGCAGCGTCTGAGCTGATATTCAGTTAGTTAGTTGAAAAATAAACCTTGTAATGTAAAGACGTGCATCTTAAGTAAATTGTTCTGTAGTGTCAAATTTGTGTAGTTAAAGTAAATAAAATTGTTATTAATTTAAAAACTCTAAAAGCTGGTGTTATTTATTTGCAGTAAAGAATTGACAATAAAACGTTTATAAAATGTATAAACGTAACAATATTTATATTTTCTATTACTATGTATGTATTTTTAAATTTAATATTATTAGAGAGAAATTTCTCACTTAAGTTACAGAAACAAGGTGCTAGCTAGTAAATAGCCTATCATAGAATTTCTCATCGAAGCCATAGAATTTTATTGTGTGAATAGTTGGATAATTTTGTTGAAAAGCAGTCGTAAGTATAAGTCTAGCTAAAGTTACATGATAAATAACAATAACACAAAAAAAATTAATTACTTTCATACAAAGTGCTTAAATTTTTAAAAATTTTAAATTACTTCTTAACCGAAATTCAGAATTAACTTTTAAAAAGAAAACTTCATTACATATTTCTCTGCTTAAATTTATTAAAATATGAACTAAATAACACCACACAACATATTTAACTGAGTTCAACTGAGTTCTTTATAATTTTAACAAAAGAATAAACTGTTTAAATTTAGCCTTATTTTAACCTCAAACATCCCCTGTGCCATTTGCTGCATATTTATTTTGGCTCAATATCAACAGCATTAACAACAACTGTCTCACTTGGAACAACAAGACCTTAACGTTACTGTAATGTAGTGAGTAGTGCATCACTTTTATTTTTGGCCACCACCTTAAGGTCTTCCTCTCCTTCATACATACAACTGACTTATTAACTTAAATGTACTTGAGATAATTTTTGTACTCATTTCTTCTTTTTGCTGAAAAAAAAGCTGCTTCACCTTGGCAAAAATTGCAATTTTTGCTTATTTTTTCACTTTCTTTCTCTTCGACTTTTTGTGTAACTAAATCACACTGACACCAACATAAAAAAGGCCAAAAAAATACGTTGTAGAATAAAAGAAAACTGTTGGCTGGAAAATGCAGGGCATAAATTAAAATGAAAAGTAAAAAAGAATTACACAATTTTATTTGTAAAAATTCTTTTGTATTTTATAGCAAATGAAAAGTGCCAACTGTTACTAACTCGTGTTAAATAAGAGCGTATTTTCAGGGTGGATTTTTTTTTGTGTTTGGTTTATATTTCATTTTAAATAAGACAGTTTATGATGTAAGAAAAATAATTTTTAAATTTTACCAAGAAAAGTGCATTTGTGAACATAAGAAGATGACAGTATTTAAATAAGAAAATTTAATTTTTTTAATATATTTTTGCAGCATACTAAATAAAAAAGTAATCGCTTAAAATCTTGCCTACAAATATCTTGAGTTAAATACAATTTCGCTGCTGATATGTTGAATGCACTTTATAAAACTAAACTCTTTTTTCCTTTCAATGAATTTAAAAAGCAATAAATCTTCTGCCTTTTCAACGATGTATGTGTGTATATGTATATATTTGTGTGTGCGTGTTGGGCAAGGTTAAAATTACTTGTGGAAAATAAACGAAAGTAACGGCTTTATGTTTTTAGTTCCAATATTTACTCCCGTATGCACGTTGCAACACACAGCATTTTCCAAAATGAAATGTATTTTTATAAAAATACACCGAAAAAAATTCACATTAATAATTCCATATGCCTTTAAATTATAATTTAATTATATTATGTAATTTACTTCATTATATACGGTTAAATAAAAAATTGTTTTCCAATTAAACACTTTGTAGAATCAATCACAGGACCAGAAATATACAGACTAACTAACCTTTTTCACAAAGCAGCAATACTCAGAGCATTAAAAAGTGGTAACACCCTGAGACATAAAACAACTGACAAATTTAGGGCCAGCGGAGTATACAGACTTACCTGTATCAGTCTAAAGCAATAAAATCGAAAAAAAAATATTTTTTCGTTTTATGTGTAAAAAAAGCCATAAGCTAACAAATTTTAAAAATATAAATTTATTATGGTCACCATCGTATATTTTTTACCTCCTGCTTTTCATCACAGTGGGTTATTTTTAAAAACAATTGTAGCGTTTTTGCAAAATGAAATCATTTAAGTCCATTTTTTTAACAAAAGTAAAAAAATCCTATTGAAGGTCAGATTACACAATACGGCTTTGAGTTACATTTTTTATTTAGAAGTAGAAATTAGTTGGCCCCAAAAAAAATTAAAAAAGTGTACAATTTTACGTTTTGCTTTTATTTTCTATAAAAGTAAAATCGAGATTTTTCCATTGCTTAAAAAAGCGTTGCCATAGAAAGGAAAATTCACCCCCCCCCCCACCCCCCTTTAAAAGATATAAAAAAAGTAAAAGTGATTTGCAAATACACTTGTTCGGCACACGCTGTATAACGTAAATGGGTGTTTAAATACCCCTAATTTATTTAGTACAAAGTGTAATAATTTTTTCCATATCACAAGAAAAATGTTTTGGCGTAAATGAAAAATGAATTTATATTATTTCATTTATTTAATAACAGTTATAAATTATTTATCCTTTGCCATTGTGGAACTGGATGTATATTAACCAGGCATTCTTCCCGAGGGGGGGGCACATTTATATGTTCTTATTTGGTTACGGTTTTCCGTCTACCCTCGTCAAATTTGGTTTGTGAAAGAACCGGGTTCGGCTGTTTGCCATCTTCATTGTCAGCTGCGTTTATATAGTTCGTCTTGTTCGTGTTTCCCTTCATTTTATTGCATTCGTCACTTTCTCTCTTTTTTGTCTGTATCTCTCTCTCTCTCTCTCTCCTTTTTCGTTTGACTGTTTTTAACTAATTTGTCTCTCCCTTTTCCTTCGTCTCTCTTCCTAACTAAACCCTTTTACGATCATGCTTGTTGTCCGTTTGACATTTATATGTCTTTATATGTCTATCTCATCGTCATTACATGTGAGTAAAAGGGAGCCCAGTCCCCTAAAGGCTAGCAGGGACCCAACTGGACAGTTGACAGACTGTCAGTAAGCTCTAGAGTTCAGCTTTTTGGCTTTTTAGCCTTTTGCTGTTCTCTGACTGATTATTAAGGTTGCCCCTTCGGGAACATCGTGGTGCTTATGGTTTCGCAGGCCCTCACTAAATTCCAAGTAATGGGCCAGGGACATCTCACCTCATGTGTTTTGGATCAGGAGTTGGATAGTCTCAGCTCGTCAGCAAGGAGTGGGAGTTGTCGGTCCTGCTCCAAAACTTTCGAAAGTGCTACTAGGAATGATCTGTTACTAGAATTGTGTCCTTGGCTATCTAGGGCATGGGTGCACATTACATATCACCCAAGTGGTTTGATCCACCGTCGAGTTATGGCCTACACGGCTGGGTATCGACGTAAATCTTTTACCGTGTTATATTCTTTAGGAAAGGGATAGAGAAGAGATAAGATAAGGCTAGTAGGTAGTGTACTAGTTTGTCAGTATGGGGGTTGTGGGTTTGATTTCCAACGAAGACCTTGGTTTTTTTTCACTACAAAAATAAAAATTGACCGTCAGTGAGGCTCCTCAGCAATGAAGGCATAGTCGCTGGTTGCTGTGCTGTCTTATAAGGCAGTTAATTTTCAACTATCCTTCTACTTTCACCACCTGTTTCATCTCTTCTCTATATCTTTCCTAAAGAATGTAGCACGGTGCTTGACTAAATAGGCATTATTGCCTGAAGTGCTACTTCTCTAAAAAACAAAAACAAAAAAAAAAATCTTATAACGCATATTAACCAGACACTTCAAACATTTCCGTTTAGTTTTCCCGCCACACTGCCAACAACGATGACGAGTGGATAAATTTCAAACTAAATGATCGACACGATCATACCTAAGCCTTATTCGTCCTAAAAGTCGGGATTTTCCGAGGATTTTAATAACTTGATTTCACTAGCATTGACTCACACAACCACCCCTACTCGGAAATCAAATTGCGAAATTTGGGAATTATTGCTCATATTTACGACAAAAATAACATAGGCTCGAAATGTTTTCGAAAGCTGCATCAGTAGCAATTATTATTAATAATCTATACTTGCTAGTGGCATTTTCAAAAAGGTTCAGACCTCCCATGTGATGTTTATTGAATATTGACTGACTAAATAGGGCTTATAAATTAAAAACATTTTTCGTTGCTTTCGATTACATTATTTCTTCGCGTGAGCCATTTGTATATGGCTCAGCCAGATCGATAATAATGTAAAGACCCAAAAAATATAATAAAGAAAAAAGAATAAACTATTCCAATAAATACATTACTTAAACTATTGCAGTGTATTATATACCGAGTTATCCTTCCACAGAAGAGTAGCAATGAAATTGTTCATATCAAAACAAAAATCAAACTTTCCACGCGGTTGCTCACGAATTTTTGGACGATCAGCAATGGAGCATAAATATTGCGATTAACACTACGTACAGTTTACAAAGGGTAAAAGCCCATCAGTTGTGTCAAGCGTGTCACCAACTTATGTGTAGTATTATTGCTGGGGTTTCCCTAAAGGATACTTAAAAACCCATGCCTGAAGGGTATATTATATTTATCTTAAAATAAATTATACGACCCATCATGTTTAAAAATCTAGTTTAAATCGCGTTTAAAGCGCGTTCGGCGGTCTCAGAAAGACGGTTAGGTTCTTTGGAACTATCACGAATTTTACGAAAGTAACTTTAACAGAAACCACCATTTTAACTCAAAACAAATTTTTATTTTCAACTCAAAATTCAAAACAAAATGTACGACTCAGAAGGACGGTTAGGTGCTTCGAAACTTATTTTACGAAATGTAACTTTAACAGAAACCACCATGTCGTGCGAAATTGATTTCATTTTAACAATTACCAATGCATCTACTATTAATACATCGAAAAACTAAATGTCAGAACTATCATGTTGTTGGTGTTGCCACAATTGAAAAACAAACTTCTTGTTAAAAAACCCAATATGCTTGCTGATATACGTTACACTGAACTCCGACCGTGTACACCAAAATTGTACACTTAAGGGCCCACTTCGGTAATATTCTTAATGTCTGCATAAAACTTATCCACTACTAGAATGTAAACGTTAGCTTCAATCCCGTTAACCATGTGAATATTTTTACAGATTTTTTCAGCAAAAGTTTTTTTGCTCTCCCACTGTGCAACATATAAAAGCTTTATCCATATGAAAAACAAAACCCATAAAAAACTAAATGTATTTTTTGAATACATTTTCCTTCCTTAATAGTCTGTTGTTACTTTAATAAACCTTTTAGTTTATAAATCCTTTAGTAAATATGAATAAACCACAATAATTAATGAATAACGAGTACAGTTTAAACAAAGAAAACATAACGGCACGATTTTATCTCGATGCTAAGGAAAAAGAAAAAAGTATCACTGTATAAATGATTTATGACTTTTTTGATGGAATCAAAAATTGATAATTTATGTATTATAATAATAAAAAAATGATTATTTCTATTCGTTTAAAATTAAATTCCCTAACAAAAAAACAACACAATTTCAAAAAATTAGGTCAATTTTTTTATGGCTTCTTTTTATAAATAATACTTATCCTCCCCCTGACCTGTTCTTGGTTAATGTCAGCATATCATTTTTAAATTTGATGATAAAATATTGAAAAAGAAAAATAACAAGTTCATCTAAAGAACTTGCCTTTTTCAAAAATAGTTTTCCTACTCATTGTCTATTCCCAAATTGTTGGGTGGATCTTCTGCATAACGCACATGTGCTAAAAATCGATATTAATTCGTGCGTATATAATCAGGCCCATATGTATTATAATGTGCTTATAACTCATTCTAAGTAAAACATTAAAGAAATAAATAAGAGCGTTGACGTTTTGTGCCTGTATTAACCGCGTTCGTATTTAGCCATGATATTAAATTGATGGGAGAATGAGTAGGACTATACTAAACTGAGATATGATTCGATTATTTTTTCAATAACTTCATAATATAGTTTTAGTTCTAAGCTTTAAATTTGAGTTTTATTTTCACACTTAAAGAAATAAATTAACATTTCAGTTCAGATAGTAAAAGTTACACAAAATAGTAGAATTTTAAAACCGTTTTAAAAAATTTAATGGCGGGCAAATTTGGAGTTTTGTGAAGTTGACTTAAAGCACATACCTTTTTTTAGACAGTAGTAGACAGTATGGTATGGTAATTAATAATAAAATATGATGCTAGGCAAATTTCCACCTCTATCACGCCGACAGATATACGTTCTTTTCACAAAATATTGAAGAACATTTTGCTACAAAGGCTGCTTCTCACATCAATGCAACGCCGGAATTACATCAGTTGTTTGTGGGTTGTTCACATAAAGCCGGTATTTCAATGGCAGTGTTAGTTCAGTTGTAGAATTTTAATAAAAATCTCATTCAAGAGAATCAAAGATGGTTTCTAAGCCCTATTTTCTTCACCTTTTTGGTTCCATTTTTAGATTTTTTTTTGTCCGCATCGCCTAACCGTAATTATATCATAATTGTATCGTTGTTTCAAACTTTGGTTCAAGAGAAATTAATAAAGGGCCTGTCTTTTGTCAATCTGTGCACAGTGTGTTAGTTAGCTTTATTATATTTGAATAGCCCTATATATATATATTTTAATATCTTTTGAATCAAGCGAAAAATCATACATAAAATTCGCATTGTTTTCAAGCCGAATTTATACCAGCTGAATGCTACACCGTAAATTAAAAATTTAGAATTAAGGGATCAGTCGTATATTGTATAGAACGTATCTTATTGCATTCAGCTGACTTAGGTATATATGATATATAGTTTAATCAATAATTATTGTATGCTGTCACTTGCCATTATTTAATGCTATCTGGCACTGGACATTGACTTAAACTGCTTCATATCGTCTCACCGTTTTCCAGACACACACGCTGTAAATACCGTAATTTTAGATTATATTCCAGCAACTGCCGAAAAGCAAGATTTAAAATAAAGCTAAATTTATCAACCCCTTTGCGACCTATTTTTATCCACCTATATTGCATTCCTCTATTTTCCCATCAAAATCTAAGTTTTTTCAGAGATTAAGTTGTTCACCACTTCACATACAGGCCTTCAATTTTCTATTTTGATTTAATTAAAATTTATTAATTACATTCGCACAGTTTTCCATCTATGGCAACACCAACAATATGGTAGTTTTGACACTTAGTTTTTGACGTTTTCTTAGTAGATGCGTTAGCAATTGTTATAATGAATTCAATTTCGCACGAAAGTCGCATTAAAATTCACTATGAAAATTGTGTTTCTGTTCAAGTTAAATTTCGTAAAATTCGTGATATTTTGCGACAACATAATCGTCCTTCTGAAACCGCTATTAAAAATATGAGTCGACAGCCTCGATACAACACGTGTTCGACCAGATTATTCAAATAAAAATATTGCAGCCATTAGCCACAGTCTTGAAGCAGATCCTCGACGTTCTCAGCTACTGGGGTTATCCAAAACGAAGCCCATTTTTATTTGCCAGGGTATGTCAACAAACAAAATTGCCGCATTTGGGCTTCTGAAAATCGCAGAGTGATTATTGAGAAGCTCTTGCAACCTCATTGTGTCACTATATGGTTCGCTATGTGGTCTGCAGGCGTGACTGGATCGTTTTTCCCCCACGATGAGGCTGGCAACGGTCAATGACTCAAGCTATTGCGTGATGTTAACAGCTCAATTTTGGCCCATTGTTGACGACGTAAACCAAATTTTACGACAATAAGCAGTCAAGTGGGCAGCCAGATCGTGTGATTTAACATCACTGGCTTCTTTTTTGTGGGACTATGTTAAGGATAGAGTCTACACGGAGTCAATCGAATCGAGTCCTGTTTTAAAACTCAAAATCCGTAATATGATTAACAAAATAAGACCGCCATTTTGCCAAAAAACAAATAATTAAAAACTTTGATGAAAAAAAACGACATTTTTCAACATGGTCGTGGTGGACATTTGCCAGATACAATAGAAATTTGAATCATCTTTATTTAAATTATTTTGTTTTATTTTTTTTTAGAAAGCAAACTTCTTGTTAAAAAAAACCTTTATATTCACCTATATAATATGGACCTGTAGAGTCCATATTATATAGGTGCTGTAGAGTTTTCCAGATATCTGGATTTCTTTCGATCTTATTTAGTCAGCTTTTACATACAGTAGCAATGAACTATCCAATTGCACTTGACAGCCAAGTTCTATTTCTAGCTTTAAGAGAGATAAAGAATTTATACGGAAACAATTTTGCAAAGCCTCAGCCTTCAGATGCTATAAATCAGCTTCAACTATTTTATTTAATGACATATACTTCAGGTAACCGTACGCAGGAAAAAGAAATTAAATTTTTCGGTTTTTATTTTTATTTTGTTTAAACCTGAGAACCTATTTTCTAACAAAAATCTCTTGTTGATCTAAAGAAAGACGTTTGGGAAGAGGTAAGTAAGCGATAGCGAAGTGGTCCCCAAGAAGTGTTTTCACTTTTAATAATCAGTTTCAAGTGAGTGTCGGTGAGTTTAAATTATTAATTGAAACTTATCGTAGATGAATTAAAATTTTAAGCTGTACCGTTAAACTTCATCAGACTGTCTTCTTAATTCTTCTTAATTTCTTAATTTCATAAATCCATTAATTAGCAAAAATAAAAATTAATTAAATTAAATTTATGTCAGACTAATAATCCTGTATTGTCACGAAATTGTGGAAAAAACCATAAATTCGATTTCTTCCCGTTTACATTTTCCCAGCCATCAGTCATAAAGCAGACGAAATAAGGGAAAATTTGACTGTTATGTTCACAGGCTGGCATAATAGCAGGTTAAAAATTAAAAAAAGAACAAAATAGCAAAAAGATAGAGGCAACAAAAATAATGCTTTTTTTCAGCCGACAGACAGCCAAGAAGAAAAACGGATAAACTGTAAAACTGCAAATTACAGTTAAATAGCGAAGTGAATTTAAAACGAAACATTTTGTAACAGCTATTCAAATATACATTCCCCCAAGACGATGAATGATTGAAAGCAAAAGTAATGGTTATTGGTATTGAGTATCTTGGCTGGCCAAGACCAAGACCAGCATAATTAACATCATAATCATCATTACGTTTATAGTCGCCACAATGACTGTAGCAACAACGTTTTAGCTTTAATAATGTTACGTGTGAACTTTAAAGATTTATTGAGTGCATAGTTTTAAAAGTAACTGCCATTTCTGGCAATCTCTCTCTCACTCTCTTTCTGGCTCTCTTTTTTTTAACAAACCTAAACCAGTTTTGTTATGTATAAAAGAGACTGAAGCTAAATAACTTATATTTTTTATTTATGTAGAGATTTTGGCCAACATAGATGCGGGCTACTATTGTTGCTTTTTGATAACGTTTTATTATTATTGTAGTTATTTTTTTATGTGTACGAAGCAAAAGAAAGGGAAATTATTTAAATACTTTTTATGACTTTAGTGCCTGATTTTAGATTTTGTCGTTTTATTTTGTTGTGTTAGTTCAAGAGCACAAGTAAATAAGTGTGAATGAAGAGCGTGAATAAGATTTCTTTTTCAAGTTTGCTTTTTAAGTTTGACCGACCACAAATTAAATAAGTCAGATAAAAGGAAATATTGTGTAAGGTTATTATTGATGATGACGATGATGGGCATTGAATTCCAATAATAAGTTTGGGGAAATTTAAAGACTTTTTTTATTATTGATGAAATAAAAATTATAATAAATCTTGATGGTTCCGTACCTGTTACATGCCTCTATCTGTGGAACCGTAACAGGTAATTTTTTTTTTTTAATTTAAACAGAAGTTGTATTACCAGAGTTGTTATATTTATCTTAATATACGAAAAACCGGTGATATTAACAAAAATATCTTAATTTTAAAAGCGTAAAACTATCCAAGTTTAATATAATAGCACGTGAACAAAATATTAATTTGAATCAAAAAGTGTCCTAATAGTAACGTAATATTTCCGTGCACATCATCATAATAGGACGACCCTTTAAGTTAAATTATTTTGGCAATAGCTACAACACATTAAGAACATTTTAAAAAATAAAGGGAGTACCTACACTGACTTTATTTTAATATATATGGTCTAGTTTTTTAACTGCAGTAGGTGATAGATATTTGAAGTTTATCAGAATGTGTTACACTACATCAGCTATAGAAATAACCGCCAACACTTAATATAAAATTAAAAAGGTGTTTCCATAAAAGCAAAGATTTTGAAGTATAACTGTACCTGTTTAAAGTACAGGTATCCCGCTATGGCTTTATCTTTACAGCTTTTGAACGTTATAAAGGCCAAACATGGACGTATGCGGTCTTATCTTTTAACTAATTATAGAAAGAAGTCTTAAATTCCAAGCAGCAAAGATTAAAATCATATGACTAATATAGGGTATAGACTTTCATTTTGTAATAAAATTTAATCTGCACCTGGCCGTAGGCTTTAATCAGATGGTGGTCAAACCACTGGGAATGAAAAGCAACGTCATGTACGTCATAGGAAGCCGAAAACTAATTCTAGCAACAGGTCTTTCCTACTTGCAATTTCAGCAGTTCCAAAGCAGAGTTGCGATTCACTACTCCTTGCTGAAGAGCTGGAGACTATCTAACTCCTGGTCCAGAACACATGACTAGCATGCTCACTGGATCCAGATCATTCACCCGTTAAAGGCGAGATGATCCTGGCCACCATAATCAATTCATGCTTGGGGCCGAAAAAGCACAACCGCCACGATACTCCCGAAGGGCCAATCTCAATAATTAGTCAGAGAAACAGCTAAAAGTCAAAAAAGACAATTAGCGGTAACACTGGGGCTTACCGATTCCCGTGGAAATAACGTGGAGCTTCCAGTTGACTGCAGCATAGGTCTAGATAGACAAATGTTCTAAAAAGACCGATAAATGTGCCCCGGGGAGGGGGAGGTTGTCAGGGTATATCAACAAGGGAAATTGCCGCATTTTAGCTTCCAAGAGCGATTATTAAGATGTCTTTGCATTCTCCACGAGTCACTGCATGGTGTGCTATGTGATCTGGAGGCGTGATTGAGCCGTTTTTTTCTTCATATGTATTTTATCACACTTGACTAGTTTACGTATGTAATGAGAATACCAAAGTAGACCATGATCCCTTAACGAGCCCAAAAATCACCGGAACTTTACTTTAATTTCATTAAATCTTCTCGATTTTAACGAACCCTGTGAGGTATAATACTGTAAATTCACATATAGTCTCGATACCATCTCACTACGTTCCAGTTACAGATTGTAACTATCTTTATCTACAATTATACCTAGAAAACTTTCAAAGGGAGGTATGCGTTTATAGCTACACCTCTTCCCCCTTTTGCCAGCTACTTTTCTCCATCTATTCTGCATTCCTTTATTATCTATTCACAATTTTAATTCCTTTAGAAATTAAACTTTTCATCTTCCCTGCCAGCTTCTAACTTAAATAGAAAATCTATAATATTGAAAAATTAAAACTCATTAGAAACTATTTTCCAGTAGATGCCACTAAAATGATATTAATCCCAGCAAGACCATCTTTCTTATATTGATCCCAGTATTTGAAATAACTTTATAATAGAAACGTAAATTTATTTGGAGGTCTTTGTGAGGATAAATAATTTACAATTCCTTCAAGGGCCTACATTATTATGCGGCTAATTGTGAATTAAAAATTAGTAAATTTTATTGAATCTTGTAACTCATAAGGGGTATAATAATGAAAAAAAGGAAAGGAAAGCCATACACATACATATGTGCATTTAAATATGGCTTCTATATGAAAAACAAATTTATAAGTTTTGATTTTTTAAATCTATTACGGTCCCTTACTTACGACGAATTTTTATCTGCTCATATTTTTAAATACTATATTTGTACTAGGCGATGTTCACCTCTAACTTTAAAGTCTTCAACTGCTGATTAGAAATTTACAGACACAATTTTTGAAGTACATAAACGGTATTAGAATTATATTACGACAATTGTTTTGTTTTCAGAAAATAACAATAAATTGTCCATTGAAATTTGCAATCTAACTGCATTTAAAGTTTTTCTTGACTTGATGAGAATTAAGTTAACAGTATGACAAAAAAATAATTTAAACTTAGATAAAACCCGGCAATCGATATAAAAATATATTTGTTTTCCACTTCTTTTTTTGTTAAAAATTATTTGTTTTTAAAAATGTGTATATAAGAGTGGAAGTGATTAAAAAACACTGTATGAGTTATAACCCTCCTCAGCTAGTTGTATACTGTGTAGAATCACACATTTTACACATTGTGTATTATTACGCATTAAAGCTTGTGAAGTATTCATGGTCTTTAGCTTCTTATTTTGATTTCAGAAATATAACGTAATATTAAGAAATGAAATTCATTGAATAAATGAGAATTATAAACGACTAGGAAATCATCTAAAGTTTGCTGCCTCTAAGCTGACATGAATGAATATAATTCTTGTTAATTTATTACAAGCAATTAAAAAATTAATTTTAAAATTCGTTATCCTTTTGCTACCTCACTTAAATGTAATTCTCATTTAATTAATCAAGTTGTTATAAAAATATTTTGTAATAAATTAAAAATAAAAACTTTTTGTTGAATAAGACATGCCTAAAGAAAATAACTTTATTTATTTATAATAAATTTGATTTAAATAGGAAAATATAAGAGTTAAGATTCTTAAGGCTGATCCCTATTAAAGAGCTTTGTTATGATGACAGTATATTTTTGCAAGTGGAAACTCTGGGGCTTACTGATTCCCGTGGAAATAACGTGGAGCTTCCAGTTGACTGCAGCATAGGTCTAGATAGTCAAATGTTCTATAAAGACCGATAAATGTGCCCACGGGGAGGGGGAGGTTGTCAGGGTATGTCAACAAGGAAAATTGCCGCATTTTAGCTTCTCAGAGCGATTATTAATATTTCAATATTAATTAATATTTCAAATATTTAGCAAACTTCCATCTCTAAATGCGTCAGTTTCTTGATTATCTGGAAAATCCCTTTCCTTTAGGTGCGTGCATTCATACATATACACACATACACGCATATGTACATACATAAAAAAACACACACATATATATATTAACCCTTTCAACAAGAAGTTTGTTTTCTAAAACAAAATAAAACAAATATATAGATCAAGATGATTCCAGTTTTCATTGTATTACGAAGAGAAGAGTTCGGCAATTATGAATGAAAAATTATATCTGGCAAATGTCAACCACGACCACGCTCATAGATGTCGATACTTTCATTAAAGTTTTTAATCACTTATTGGCAATATGGCCGTCTTATTTCGTTAATCACTTCACGAATTTTTTTTTATTTGAAAAGAGAAGCACTTCAGGCAACAATGCCTATTTAATCAAGTACCGTGCTACATTCTTTAGGAAAGGGATAGAGAAGAGATGAAACAGGTGGTGAAAGTAGAAGGATAGTCGGAAATTAACTGCCGCATATAGACAGCACAGCGACCAGTGACTATACATTCATTGCTGAGCAGCCCCACCGACAGTAAATTTTTATTTTTGTAGTGAAAAAAAAAACCAAGGTTTTCGTTGGGAATCGAACCAACAACCCCCCATACTGACAAGCTAGTACACTACCTACTAGCTTACAGGGGATTTTGAGTTTTAAGGCTGAGATCGTTTTAATTAGCTACGCATAGACTCTGCCTTTAACATAGTAATTCGGTGGTGTTAAATCACAAGATCTGGTTGGCCAACTGCTGATTATCTTGAAATTATGCGATCGGGAAATTTGTTTAGCTATAAATTGATGGTTTCATTGGCTGTAAGACAAGTGACACCACCACATGTCAGCGATATCTACGTCATCAATAATAGGCCAAAATAGAGTTGTTAGCATCTCGAAGGTTTCTCAATTATCCTCCTAGTATTTTCAGAAGCCCAAAAGCAGCAATTTTTCCTCTTGACATACCCTGACAAATGAAAATGGGCTTCGCCTGAAAGAAAGGATTTTTTCAGAAAAACCAGTCGTTGTATCCTAAATCAATATGCGGCGATATGAATAGTCGGTCGACTTTAATTCCTGCAACAGTTAATTTTTGTAAGGTTTCAAAATCAAATTTTTACGCAAAATTCTACATGTGGTTGTTTTGGATAGCCTCATTTGCTGAGATCGTCGAAGAGTTGACTAATTTGGATCCACTTCAAAACTGTGGCTTACGGGTGTGATGATTCCAGTTGAACGACCTGTTCAATATGCGTTGGTGGTCGAACATTTTGTATCCAGTCTATCAACTCAAATCTAACGACCAAATTCTTAATAGCGGTCTTAGAAGGACGAATATGTTTTCCGAAAATTTCACGAATTTTTCGAAATGTAACTTTAACACCTTTTTTCATTTTTATTTCAATGCAATTTTCATGCGACGTTGAATTCTTTGTAACAATTGCCAATGCATTTACTACTTAACTTAAAGTCAACTCTATCATGTTGTTGTCGTTGTCATCACTGAAACACAAACTTCTTGTTAAAAAACCCGTTATATATATCCATCCACCCAAACTTACGTTAATCTTTAAAGGTAACAACTTTGAAAATTTTTCATATGGATTAAAAAAAATAAACAGGTTGCTCCCATATAAACTGTGTACGTGAGCTTAACTATTTCGCAATACAGAGTTTTGTACGCTCAAGTAGTGAAATTTGTTTATACAAGATCAGCAAAAGCAAACAAAAAATAAAAAAGGTATTTGGCGGTTAAATCATTGTCATGGAATTACAAATAAGGAAAAGAAAGAAATAAAAAAAAACACTTTCGGTTTTATTTGCATGTTTTTCGTTACACTCATTAACTTCTTTCTCAAGTCTTACTCTCTTCTCTCTTTCTTCAAAAAAGAACAACAACAAAAATTAAAAAAAGATCCCACTGCAAACATCATCTGTTTTAACTGAATTTTTTCTCGTGTTACATGTGCAATCTTCCGCTAGCCAGACGAAAATAACTTTAAAATAATATTTTTGGCTTTTGGATGTTATATTAGCAATAGTGGAGATCTTAAAAACAACATTTAATATTCACAAGTGGCAAGGAACGGGTCGTGTTTTTAAGCGCCCGCGTTAAAGTTTGTTTTTTTGTTTAATATTTATCATAAACGAAAAATTAGTGTTGTTCGACAAGCTTCTGTTTTGCTTTCTTAAGATGACAAGTTGAAACGAAACTTTGTTGCAACTTAAAAATAATTGTATAAGACAATAAAATTGTAAAGTTTTCCTTTTTTATTTTTATAATTATTAAAAGTGATGGTGTTTTGAATTGTTGAAAAATATTATAAAAAACAAAAAAAAAAGAAAACAGAAAAAGAAATTTTTAAACATTCTTCCGTTTCCGTTTAGTCGTTGTATTTGTTCGCTTGATACTTAAAACCGGAAGTCTAAATGCTTGAGTAATAAAAAACAAAATATCGTGAAACTTTTAATATCACCAGCTTCCTTGTCATCATCATTAAGTTTGTCATCAGCATAAATCCAACACAAAATAAGCAACCAGTCAGTCAGCAGCAGCAACCCAAAGGATTAACAGCGTTGTTGTTGTTGTATGGCATAAATTTATGTGATTTATTTAACATTTTAATTCTAACAAATGGTAGGCTTCACATCACTACAATAGTATTAAAAATTTTTATTATAAAAATGGGTTTTACTTTATTTTAAGTTTTTTTTGTTTTGTTTAAATAACATCTGCATGCTAAAGAGATTAATTTAAAGCTGATGATGCTTTCAAGCAAAAAATTAAATGGTCTTAAAATATTGTGTTAAACTATGTATAAAAATATGAAAAGAATAATACATTAAAAATAAAAGGATGTTCAAAGCCACATCCTTACGGTTATTTTCAGCTAAAGAAATGATTAAAGAAAAACTAATTATATTTTATGTCACAAGAGGCCATGAATATTTCGTTTTAAATAAATATGTATAATTGTATGAATTTATGTGAAAATGAAGATAATTGCTTTTGCAAATAGCACAGCGTTAATGCATTAATGAGGAATGTCATGTATTTATAAATTTCGTTTGTATGTTTAATTTTGTCTAGGTAAAGCCTTAAGAAAAATTGAAAGGAAAGAAACTTAAGGCAATAGATATCATTCAAATGAAAATAATAACATAAGATATTGGTTGACTATTCTGTTATAAGCATCGACAAAATAAATACTTTAAATGGAAAATAAAAACAACATTTTAAAAAATATTTCAACAATTATTAAAAAATAGCCCCTGCATGTTAATTAATTAAACTATGAGATTTTGATTTTATTTCGATTACAACAAAGGTAGATAGCCCAGTAATATCCGCAGAGATTAATTTCTTAATCTTTTACAAGTTGTCAGATACTAATGAGGCTCTTTGAAAATAAGAATTCATATAGTTTTTACTATCAGAGCTCACGATAAAGAGTATCAAATGTGCAGCAGAAAATGCCACACTAAAACTGAATATCGACAAGCAGTATGGTATTCGGTAGGAAAAAATTAAAATAAATTAAATTAAAAATTAAAATAAAATAAATTTGAGGTTAGGAAGTAAATTTACTTAAAATACGCACTTTTTTTGACGGCTTTAGATTTATTGTAAAGTATAAATATGAGAATTATGAGATTGGATAAATATCCACCTCTCCGCTCTTTTAACAAAATTTTTAAGCACATTTTGCAAAAAAAGCTTCGCTTATGTCATCAATAGAGTACCGAAATTCATGTTTCACAGCGCGACGTGTTTGTGGATTGTAATCCAGCGGCGTTAAATCACAAAAACAAGCGGCCAATTTGGATCCTCACATAGAGAAATCACGTAAAAGGCAAATTTTGGGTCACTGATATCAACGTTAGCTAATTGTGACCACAAAAAAATTCATCATCGTGGTTTGCTAGCGCAAGAATTTATGGTGACGGCGATTTCTTAGTAATTTTTGGAAAAGTAAAGGCCGATGATGCCGCCTAACAGCAAATCTCACCACACGATCAGTTTCTTTGGATGCTCTTGTCATTCTTTTTCATCATTGCTGGCTGTATATTTGGTATGAATCGCAAGCGCTTTCGATGTGAAGATATCATTCTCAAGCCATGTTCTATTCTGTACTGGTGAGTCACTGATTCCGGTTTAGGTAATTCTGTTATTAGGGTTGTTTCTACTCATGCAGATAGAATGCCCACCACCTGGCACACTATGTGGGGCTTACTGTCAATATTTCTGGCTTTTATTATTATTTACGTACTTGTTTCCACCTGAGGGTGTTTTCCTTTTATTCAAGTGTATGAGTAGTTTTAGTAGTGTGAAAATTGTGTCGGAGGTCGTGTTTACCTGTTCGTTTATAGTGACACTGTCTAAAGTTTTTGTTTTGCAGATTTCCATGTTTTCAAGAATGTCTAGCCTTCGTCCTTTTTTTGCTAGCGTGTAGTAATGTCATACATTCATCTATTTCCCTTGGTGTGTATCCGTAAGTGTCAAAGTGTAATGCAAAATTGGAGCCTTCTCTTTTTCGTTTGTCCTACATAAGTATGTTTACAGTTAGCAGTAAGTTTGTATATTCTGCTGGAACTAAATTTGCCAGTTGTTTCTGTCGTTGTGCTGGCATTACGTCTCAGAGTGTTGTTGGTTCTTAATGCTGTAAGTAAACCTCTTTATTTCGTGATAGAGCTATACTCTGCAAGCATAAATATGAACATCTTTATGCAAATTGTTTCGCAAAGCGCCTCTAGTGATGCTCAGTTTTTGCTATTCTTAACTGGCGTTCCACGGTCATTGTCAACATTAAGCTAAACAGCTATTATGTTTTCATCACAACGATCTCACAAGAAGCCAGAATACGAGAAAAATTACACGAATTTTACGTAAAGCATAGTACTCTGTTCATGATTTTGTGCGAAATGCTGTCAAAAACCCATATAAAAAAATAGTGCAAAATAAATAAGAAATAATGTTGCTAAAGTAGTACTCTTTTTATTTTTTGAAAAGTCGCGCAATGTTTCTAGCAGCGTGTTTTTCCAACTGAAAAATGTTTCTGGCAACATTTTTTTTGGAACTGCGAAACAATATGAGCAACACTTTTTTCGCACGGATTTGTAACCAACAGCTGATCACTTTATTATTTGTACTTTTAATTTTAAACTTATTGTGAGCGAATATTCAAAGAAAATGGAAAAAAGCCTAAATTTAATAAAAAAATGAAAAAGAAAACTTTTAATTTAGTGATGCAGAAAAGCGTACACTTATTTCTGCTATAAAAAAGAGAAAGCATAGTTGGGATAAATCCCATAAGTTACATTGCAACCGCAATGCCATGAAAACATCATGGAGGGAAATTAGTAAAGATATTGGAAAACCCGGTAAGGAATGAGATATATGTATGTATGTATGTATATACGATCTAACTTCTACAATATTATTTATATACTTCATAAATGAAGCATGTAAGCAGAACTGGAGAAGTGTTCCAATACTACAGCCAATTTGTGTTCAGGTGAAATACCATCGTTAGGATGAGTATTTGTCTACGGTTTTAATAAATGTTTCACTCTGCTCAATATATCCGTTATGTCCATATGGACGTTTTTCTTAAAAGCTTTCTTATTTTTAGTCATATCTTCAAACTGGAGCATGTTTAAGTTATATATTATATGCGTCAATTATGAAACAAATTATACTTATGTACATCTGAAGCAAACCTTCCTTTATAATTTCTTTCCTGTAGGTAAGGACTTGAAACAGACCGTGAGTCAGCTGTTATCGTTATTGTATTTTAAATTACTTTGATTGCCTTTTGCCACGAATCTTGTAGATAATATTTTTTTCACACATCAAATATTAATATATGTTTTTTGTTTACATAATTGAAACAATGTTGCATACTTAAAGACAATAAAATCGACAGTTCTCTTATAAATCGCAGTATTGTCACCACTTCTTTATTGTCAAATTTTTCAAGCGAAATAATGAATGTTGCCCAACACTTTTCGCAAATTCGAACAGAGTACTAGGCTTAAGAGTGAAATTTCCACCATTTTGATAGTACTTTTTTCACAATTAAAATTATTTACCCAAATGCGTTACGTTCCATGCTTATAATTTACCAACTTTTTACTAAATAAATATCAAAGGCTGACTGATCCGTTTTTGACATTTATTTATTTGATAGACGGTTTACCTTTAAACCTCAAATTTGTTCACCCGTTACAAACTCTTAATATGTTTATCTTCAAACCTTGCACGACTATAGCAAAGGTATTGATAAACTTTGGACATTTTATGTGTACCAAAGAAGCACAGTGATAGTACAGTAAAAAAGAACTCGGCTATATTGAAAATTAAAACTTTTACGAAAATAACATTTTGGAGATTTTAAATTGAAAATTTTAAATTAAAAATATGCAAGTTATCTCTTATAGCTTAGGAGATATTTTTCGTTTAAAAATAAAAATTAAATTTTCTGTTTTAATTTTGCGTGGCTTTTAGCGGAACCCAAACTCTTGCAATTTTTTGGAATTAACAAAATTTTTTCTGGTAGGTAAAACAATTGTCAACAATTTTGGGAAAATAAGTTTACATTTTTAAAATAATTTTTTTATTACCTCTGCCGAAGTAGTGAAGTAGTGAATTAAGAAAATAACATTTTTTGTTACGCAATTTTCTGATATATTTCAGAATTTTAATTTATATTAAACATAATTTATTTATTTATTTGATACACGGAACAATCGTCAAACCATATCTACTTTGCAGAAAGTTGTACGAATAACTTGTACATGGTGGAGAGTATCTGGCGTAGAAAAACTATATTAGAAATTAAACCCCTAGACCTCAATGAAGGGTTACTGCAAAAGGCTTAAGAGAGTTTTTTTCGCCTGAACCATCATAAAGTGTATAGAACGGGTTACCTGTCAAAATTAACCAAATGAGCTTATTTTAATAGAGATCAAATTCCTATGTTGCCAACAAAAAAAAGTGCAATGAAATAGCTCTGCAAAAGGCCAAGTTAATCACAAAAGCATCAAAAATGATCACCTATCTTTGTGCTCTGACCTCAAGACACGATTTCTAACAACCGAATGTGTTTAGCTTCAAATAGTTTCTAATTAATAGCTTCCAATGCCATGTGATCCAATCATTTGGCCTTATTTGACAACTAACTCGACCACTTTCGATGCGATGACGTCATTATCAAGCCGCGTTTTAGATAGTACTTAAGAGTTAGTATTAGGTCTGTTAGTATAATAGTATTGGGTTTAGGTCGTACTTTATTAGGGACATATCTATTTAGGCAGGTTAATAGTCACATTACCTGACATTTTATGCGTAGTTAATTTAATATTTCCGACTTTCTAACGGTTTTTACTGTAAGGCATTATAATAGTATTTCACTTATTGAAAGAACAAATCAAAACAACTTAATATCAGACATAGCTGGTCAGGCTAAGTTACTACTAAATAAACTGATTAATAAAACTTTTCAACTTCACAAGACAATTGCGAACATATGTTATAACAAATAATGTCTTGACAATAACATTAAGTCATCCAAACCTACGTTCCTCAAAGAGCTAAACGTGTAGAACATTTAACATGGACAAAGACTAAATATACGCTTATTTTACATCAAAAAAGACACCTACAGGTAACTGACATATTAACTAGACATAATCTATACCATATATTTCTACCATTTTTACAAAATTTACCCGATAGGGTACAACATCAGATGAGTGACAAATGGGTGGAAGGAAAATTAAAAAAGTGAACAATACAAATCAACAGTCACTAGAATTCCTCTCACGTGTCAAAAATCTAACAGGCATACGATTCAGTGACAACGAGGCAAAACTAATAGAGAAAGTGCTGAAATATAATCTAGCTTTTGACAAGATACAAATAACAAATGGAATACAAATTGTAGACGTCAAAACAACTGTTACTCAGTTAACAACTGACCGACAGGAGCACATGAGATACAAAGTAGTCAACATTCAGAAAAAAATAATAAAAGAACACAATAAACCAAAGACAAATCCCAACAAACAAAAAATTGTTAGACAAATAAGGATAAGTTTTCAGTGAAATACTGAATGTATTTTTTATTTTTTTTGTTAAATTTTATAACCAAAGTTTTAAAGGGTTTACTCTATTTTGCTAATTTTGTACAAAATATTTTATAAAAAAATAAAATTCCCCTTGTTTGTTTTATAGGAAAAACAAGGCAAACAAAATGAAAAAATCCCAAAATTGGGAATTTTTAAAACTGATTTGGGAATTGCGGGAAGCCAGTCATTTTCTTTTTTTTCAATTTGAACTTTAATGTGTTTTATAAAGGGTCCGCCATGTAAGTTTTTTTTTCAATTAGTGCTTATTTCGTAAATGGTAACACTTAGCTCATGTTTGATTTGACAGATAATTAGTTTTATCCTTCCACCGAACGGTTATATGGTTGTGTATACGCTTGAACAACGCTAGGAAATATTGCGACATTACTTTGAAAATCATGATAATGTTGCAGAATGTGTGCGAAAATTGCGTATGGATTTTGGAAGAAGAGAGGCACCGTCAGCTCCGTATGTTCATTGCCTTGTGCAAAAAGTTAAAGAAACTGGCACCCTCATTAATAAACCAAACCAAAGCGTGGAAAGCCAAAAACAGTGCATACACCCGAGAATATTGCTGCTGTGGCAGAAAGTGTGCATGAAGCGCCATCAGCATCAATTCACCGTCGTTCTCAACAATTGAACATTTCAGAGACATCATTGAGACGAATTTTGAATAACGACCTTAGACATGACGCCGTACAAAGTCCTAGTGGTTCAGCAGTTAAAGCCAAGTGACCATCCAATGCGTTTTCGCTTCGTTAAGTGGGCCTGCGATCGACTTACAGAAGATGCCGATTTTGCAAAAAAAATCATTTTTTTCAGATGAAGCTCATTTTGATCTTGGAGGGTATGTAAACAAGCAAAATTGTCGCATTTGAGGCACAGAAATCCCGAACGCATATATTGAAAAGCCGAGGCACCCAAAACGAGTCACTGTTTGGTGCGGATTTTGGTCCAGCGACATAATTGGGCCATTTTTCTTCGAAAATGAGCAAGGAGTGGCCGTTAGAGTCAATGGCGATCGTTATCGGGCCATGTTGAACGAATTTTTGTTTACAAAAATTGAAGAGAAGGATATTTCCAACATTTGATTTCAACAGGACGACGCTACGTGCCATACAGCCGAAGCTACCCTCGAGGTTTTGCGCCCTATTTTTAAAGATCGTATTATCAGCCGCAAAGCTGATATCGTTTGGCCACCTCGCAGCTGCAATTTGACACCGCTGGACTATTATTTGTGGGGTGTCGTCAAAGATAAGTGTTACGCCAACAAGCCAGAGACAATTAACGCTTTAAGGACAATATTCGTGAAGCCATTGGTGAAATACAGCTGCAAACTATCAATAATGTTCTTAAAAATTGAACCGATCGTGTGCGCTACTGCATGGACAGCCGAGTCAGTCATTTGAATGAAATTATTTCCATTATAAACCAGAAGAATTTTAATTTAAAATAAAAAGAGAAATTTGAGAAAATATTCAGTAGTTTTGTTTTTAGCATTTAAAACAGAAAAAAAAATTGTTTGGCGGAGCCTTTATAAGATTTTTATGTAAATATTTCGTAGAAACTTTAGAGTATAGAAATAACCACATTTCCATTAATTGGTGACCTTGGTGATGAACCTTAAATAAACAATTCTTAAAGTTTTTCAAAGAAAATATTACAAAAATGATTTAATTTAATTTAAGCCATTTTAATCACAAAAGTTTCTTTTTTTTTAATAATAAAATCATCATTATCTTTTATGTTTTTTATTCTCAAAATAATATTCCAAATTAAATCATTTTTAAACTAAATTGTTTATATCTTTTTTTTAAATATTTATGTATATTTTCTTTTGTTTATTAAACTTTCATAGAAAACAAAAATTCTATTTGAGTACACAAATTTAGCTGAAACAATAAAGGATTAAATATAAACAAAAAAGGAGAAGAGATAATAAATGTCAACAATAACAAAAATAACTTAAACAATAGAATATTAACGCTTAAAGTGTAGACAGAATGAATAAAAAAAAAATAAAAATTCAATTAATGCAGAGTTGGAAACTTTGCTCACAGCCAAAGGGACAAGTTTTTGCTAGCAACACCAAAAAAAAAAAAACACATAAAAAGGAAAAAGGATATAATGATTAAACAAATAAACGCGATTATATAACAGTTTTTTTTTTGCTTTTGTTTTGTTAGAAAGTTAATGATTTGTTTTATTTTGTTATGGATTGTTTGTTTGTTTGAAAAAAAGCGTTAATTAAATTTAAATAGAAATAATTTAAAGAAGAGAAAAAAAGAGCAAAATATTTAGGTACCGTGAAAATGGAGAAAAGCATTCATTTTATATTCACTTTATTATTTCCACACATTAGGGATAGCGGTCTTTAAGAACCCCTTTTCAACACAAAAAATATATATACATATCGTTAAATTATCTCCTCTACACTAGACGAAATTTCATAGATAATATGAAAGAAAAATTTCTGTAAAGCCATAACGATAAAAATTGTTAAAGATAATTAAATTTTATTAAAATTAATAGATTTTATTTATGTAAAAATCTATGGACTTAGAAATAAGAAAAATAAAATATTAAGAAAAATCTTTTTAATAAACAAAATATAATTTAAAACATCGTAAGAAACACAAATACATTGAAGTTATTACTCCTACATCGGAAATGGCATGTTGATTTGACAAAATTTTCCCCTTGGTTAACTAAATGATATTATTTTATCGGTATTTTCAATAAGAAGGATGTTTTTCGAGACCAACAACATGATAGTTTCGACATTTAGCTTTTTCACATATCCGCAGTAGATGCATTGGCAATTGTTACAATGAGTACAGTTTCGCACGAAAATCGCATTGAAATAACTAAAACCCGCTATAAAAAAATATTAAGAATTTGAACTTTAAATTTGAGTCGACAGGCTCGATATAAAATGTGCAAACACTCACGCGTATACGTTCAGGTAGGCCACAGTGTTGAATCAGATCCAAATATGTCAATTTTTTGACGTTCTCAAAAATTGGGGTTATCCAAAACCACCACATGGCGAATTTTGCATAACGATTTGACTTTGAAGGCTTAAAAGGTTCACAAGGTTCAAGGTTCCCCTTTTTCTTTGCGTTGCGGTCAGCATATAGAAGATCTTGAACATGTCTTTTTGTTTGGCTACGTCTTTTATCAGAGTACTCGAACCTGCAAAACTTATTAGGAAGAATTTTTAGTATTTAGAAGCAGCTTAGTACAGATTATGTTATTATCACTAGATTATTGGCAGTATGTGTATAAATATATTTATGTTGTTATTTTGTAATTTCGATGGCAAGATGAGATACGTAATAGAATAGAAAGTCATTTTGGTTATTCTTTCCTCATTTGCATTCGTGCTCATGAATATCCATTTGCTGCACAACATTTTATCTAAATTAATTAATAATTCATCCAGCACTATAGAAAACCTTGATTAGGCTATGTTCACATTAAAATTCTTACCAACACTATGCTGATAGCTGCCCTCTGCAAAAAATCTCAAACAAGCGCAAAGTTTACCTTTGACTGAAACAGCTCCTTCACGACCCCTTTCTGAGCGTGCAAATTCTAACTCAGACAAAATGTATTTAAACGCTTCCTTGTTTAATAGCATATTTTTTGGAAGCTGTAAAATTAAGCAGGATTCCGATTCACATTTGCTTATTTCGACTTACTATCTATCGTTCATCTGGAACACATCTCCATAGTTATAGCGTAAAAATCTTCTTTCCAATCGATCAATCCAAAGAATCGCTGTCGCTGCTATCCTCAAAAAAGGCAATTGTATCACATCTAAAATTTGTTAGTTTTTTTCCATCAGCTGACACAACATCTATATATATAAAAATAAGTCGGGTTTTCCTTCCTGACGCTATAACCGATTTACATGATTTTGCATTGGTTGGAAAGGTCTCGGGCTCCGTGAGGTTTATAGCAAACAAAATTCAGGAAACATTTCAAGAGAAAAGCAGGAAAACAGAAAAAATCATATTTCACATACAGCGCCATCTGATCATGATACATAGCATGTACTACAACCGCACCAGTATGTGGTGTGTGAGTATCCCTCACGAAAATAAGTACGTTTTATTTTAAGCATGTATACTGTTCATCCTAGAAATTATGAATGTTTTTATTTGCGACTGCTGTTGGTAAATGTACGTTAACCAAAATCATTTGCGCATTTGAAAACTGTGAATGACCACCAATGCCAAACATATCGAGAAGCATGTAAACTATTGGCTTTGCTGGAAAACAATTCTCATTGGGATTTAAAACTTGCGGATTCAGTTGTTTCATCAAATGCATACCAAATACGAACGCTGTTCGCAATTATCATCGCCACATGTTTCCCTTCACAGCCAATTCAGTTATGGAACAAATACAAAGACGACATATGTGAAGATATCTTGCATCGCTTTCGCATTCGAACGAATAATCCCGACATGCAAATATCCGATCAAATATACAATAAAGGATTGATTCTGATTGAGGACTTTTGCAATTATTTTATTATAATTATATTAGGTGCCCCTGTAGGCTAGTAGGTAGTGTACTAGCTTGTAAATATGGGGGTTGTGGGTTCGATTCCCAACGAAGACCTTGGTTTCATCTAAGAATTAAATCGAGAGCTGCAATACAATGTTGATATATTGCAGGAATTCGTTCGAAATAATGTGTCGTTGCTGAATGAATAGCAAAAACAAGTATACGAAACATTTATACAAGGGGTGGACAATAATACTGGTGGTTTATTCTTCCTGGACACACCTGGGGGAACCGTGAAAATATTCGTCATTTTATTGCTTTTGGCCACTTTTCGATCAAGATCTGACATAGCTTTGGCGTTAGCATCATCTGAAATTGTGGCGACTCTTCTAGATGACGGTCGTACTGCACATTCTGCGCTTAAGTTGCCACTAAATTTTAACACAATTGATACTCCAACATGCAATATTTCCCGATCCAGTACAATGGGAAAATTGTTGATGCAATGCAAGCTCATTGTTTGGGATGAGTGCACAATGACACATAAGAAATCAATTGAAGCATTTAACTTCACACTGAAGGTTCTTCGGCGAAATAACAACATCTTTGGCGGCTTGATGATATTGTTGGCAGGAGACTTCACGCAGACGTTGCCAGTAATTCCCCATGCAACACCTGCAGATGAATTGAATGCTTGTCGGAAGGCATCACCTTTGTGGAATAACGTAAAAACATTATCGCTAACCACTAATATGAGACAAAATAATCCAAACAATTGTTAGCTGTTGGAAATGGAAAAGTCCCAGTTGATGCGACAGCTGGATTAATTACTCTTACCTACGACTTTTGCCGATTTGTAGACTTTCAATCAGCTCTTGTTGAAAATGTTTTCCCAAACATTAGTGAGAATTATCAGAATTATGCTTGGTTAAGTCAACGAGCAATTCTCGCCGCAAAGAATAATGATGTACACGCACTGAATTTCACCATTCGATCAAAAATCGATGGCGATTTGGTGACATACAAATCCGTTGATTCCATAACAAATCCCATTGATGCAGTAAATTACAAAATGTTATAAGAAACGACGCCATCTGGTGGCGAAACGGAGTTCGCCGGGTTTGCTAGTTGGCTTATAATCACTTAAAACAGGAATGTTAAATTAAGTTTGCGGAATGAATAATTGAAATTTTTATATCGATCGATATTTCTTTCCGTGCAATTTTCCTTTCCGCGCGGAAGCAATAATACCACCCATTATTTGCGCAGTAAGTTTTCGAACGTTTTTGGCTAAGTTTTATTATGTGATGCAATGCAAAAATATTTTATTGTTTTAAGCTATTAAGCTATTTTTATCTCCTATATATTGCTAATTAATTAAAACAAAAATAAATAATTGGAACAACAAAAAAAAAATAAAAAAATAAAAATAAATTGTCATAATATTTTCTAAATTTTTCAAAGAATTCTTTACAAGTTTTTTTAAATTTATATTAAAAAAAATTATCTTTTTTTGCCCAGAAAACTCTAGAAAAATACTTTCGTAAAACTTTTTACATGTTTTTTTCCTCTACGTTCATAGACTTGTTACAAGAAGAAATTATTTTTCATTTACTGCAATTAGTGTAAAACTATGTGCTATCGTTATAAAAATGAAAAGAAAAACTTACCTATTTGTTAAAAACGGTTTGGTAAAGGAAAAAGGAAAGCAAGAAACAAATTTTAATTTCAAACTAAAACAATATTTGCCATATTTTTTCTCTCTCCTTTCTTTGTGCTTTTAAATAGTTAAGAAATTGTGCGTATCCCTGCAAGAAAGTATATTGAGTTTAAATGGGTGCGTGTATATGATTACTGCCCACTGTTTGTTGTAGTTTGCTTAACTACTTAGCACAGTATTTGCTAAGGATTACAAGGATAATGAATGGAGCCGTTTAATGTCTGTTATTTACTTAGAGTTAAGTTGAAATAAATTTATACTTAAACAATGTTCTTTTACTAAAATTATATATATTTTTTTTGTTTTTTCATTACATTTATCCAAACATGAGTATAAAATAAATATTTTCAACATACAACATGACATACAATCAAAATGCTTGTGTATTTGATTATCAGTAAAGAAAATTTCCATAATTGCTATAATAACATAAGATTTTCCTTAAACCTTTTAAAAGTTTTCAATTTATAAAAACAGAGCTGCTAAATAGCTTTGCTTAGCAACATGTTGCTAAGAATTTGTTTATTTTATATGACCCAATAAATAGTAGAGTATTTGACTATAAAATTTAATATTCTTATGCTAAAAAATGCATATCTAGGTTATATCACTAGGAAATGTAAAGCCAATTTATAACTTTATAAATATAAATGAACAATTTTTAATTTAAGAAATTTGTGTTCAATATTTAAAATGTACTATTGTCATTTCTTTCCATCTTTACTGGGTGTTTGTTCAGTATAAAACGGCGAGCGCTTACGATGTGAAGATATCATTCTCAAGCCGTATTCTAAACCGTACAGTATAGTACAGTATTTTTTAAATGTATGTTAATATTTGAGTTTCTCAAACAAAAATATAAATAATTTTTGATTCGGCTTAAGTTCGCATTTACTTAAATTTTAAAATTTCATCAATACCTAAAATTATTTGCAAATTTTTGTGTTCATATTTAAATGAACAGCTCATAATCATACACAATTAATGTGGTTAATGCCTAATGCCTTGCCTAACAAACAACCAATATGTCTATAATGATAAACGGCGAGTTCTTGTTTTACCAATCAACCAACTTTTACTAATTCAGCCATATCTGACTCGCAATATTATCAAGTTTTTTCAGTCTTGGTGTACACTTTCTCATCTTGACATGTATTTTCTCGGGGTAAACGGCGGCGCCAGTCGCTAGCAGGAGCCTGAAATTAGAAGAATTGGACCTTCAAAGTCCGACCGGTGACTTACTAATTGGTAGCATAGGAAAGGGTAGCCGACAGAGCTACGACCCTGCACTAGTTATTAGATTACCATCTGGGGTTTCTTATGGTGCTAAAACCACCATCAATTTAGAGCCATTAGGCTAGGTACTGATACTAATCTGTACCACTCAAACTTATCTGACTACAAAGGCCCCTTAAACATCTCATCCATTGTTCTCTTATACGGACGTATTTTTTCAATTTGAATTTATATCGCACGATTTTCGTTCACTTTACAATACGCAGGCAGACAAATCTGCTCAATATATTGTTACGGATGTGTCTTCCTTAAGTTTTAAAATAAAATAATTAAGCAATAAAGCGAACTACTGGTTATGTTGTTTGCGAACTGTGTGGCTTGCTAAGAAAACGTATGGTACAACAACAAAATTTCTAGTTACAAACTGCGTAGAAATTTTATACACACGAACAACAACAATTTGTTATGCTGTTTACTAACTATACGCGCAAGACAACAACAAACATGTATGCTGTTTTCCATCTGCGTGGTTTTCTAAAAGAACTTATCTAGACGAGCCAACAACAAATATCTTCAAATAAATTCCAAGAAGAAACTTTATCAGTATAAAAACAAAAACAAAAATACACACAGCCATACAGGCGCCTATAAGTTAATTTTATTCCTTTTTTTTGTTCATTAAAACACATCATTAATAAATTCAAAATCAATTATTATTTATTATTATTATATTATTATAATTTTATATTATTATATTTTATTTACACTTTTTGCTTTCCTTTTATTATAGAGGATTGCTTTCTTAAAGTTATATTTTTATTTTCACCTTTTTGCTTTCCTTTTATTATAGAGGATTGCTTTCTTAAAATTATATTTCTCTAAAAAGAACCACCGTAGCAGACAGCCAATAAACGAATGAATTTACAAAACAAAAATGATATTTTACATGCTGCCTTAACTTATACATTGAATAAAAAACATACAACAACAGGTGCCCCTGTAGGCTAGTAGGTAGTGTACTAGCTTGTCATTATGGGGGTTGTGGGTTCGGTTCCCAACGAGGACCTTGGTTTTTTTTCACTACAAAAATAAAAATTGACTGTCGCTGGGGCTGCTCAGCGATGAAGGCATAGTTACTGATCGCTGCGCTGTTTTTATACTGCAGCTAATTTCCGACTATCTTTCTACTTTCACCTATTGTTTCATCTCTTCTCTATCCCTTTCCTAAAGAATGTAGCACGGTATTTGACTAAATAGGCATTGTTGCCTGAAGTGCTACTTCTCTTTAAAAAAAAAAAAATGTAATACAAAGTCAATAGAAGATTTTTTAATTTTCTAGACTTTTAATGGACAAATTTAAAAGGTCATCAGCTGAGTGGATAGTCAGTCAGTGTTAAACTAAATCTGGTGAAGTAAAAACGTGCATCTTAAGTAAATTGTTTTGTAGTATCAACTTTGTGTAGTTAAAGTAAATAAACTTGTTATTAATTTAAAAACTCTAAAAACTGGTGTTATTAATTTTGCAACAAAGAACTCACAACAACACGTTTATAAAAGGTATAAACGTAACAATATGTTGTCTTGCTTGTGTTTGACTCATAAACTTCAAATGAGATTTTTTTTATTTCTCTCAGTGAGGGGATTAAAATCTTCTCGTTACTGACGAGTTCCAAATAAAGTAGCAATATATTAAAAGCAAACAGTTTTATATGAACAACGGAAATATGTTAGACCGTAATAGTTGAACACAAGTTGAACACATATCGTCATATATAAATGCACATGTATTTTTAATATAGATACTAGACACTAGATATAGTAAAAATTGTCGGTTTTGCAAATGATACAACACTTGTGATTGTGGCGAATACTCTCGATGAAGTTAAGACACTTCAGAGAGTAGTGTTCAATTGGTGAGAACATGGCCTCAGATAATGAGTCTTTCACTATCAGAGCATAAACTAAGAATGTATTACCTACCAGCCATAAAGTTGTGGACTATATGAAACTTCAAATTGGAGACTGTGTGATAATGACACAAAATTGCCTTAGATATTTAGGTCTTGTTATTAACAATCGTCCGTCATATAAAAAACATCTCGCTGATGTATGTACAGCTTTGTGCCAGATAATGATGGAACAGGAGAGGTGCTAAGTACTTAAGAAATTTGTCAAGATTATAATTTTCTATGCATTTCCAGTACGGTCAGGATCTATCTTTCTCAGAAGTAACTGCCAAAAAACTAATTCTGTCTATAGTCTGTGGTTTTCTGCTTATATATGGCTGTATCTCGTGAGCCCGCTTAAGACATTGCAACAATGATTCCAATTGATTTATTGGCATTTTGAGGCACAGCGACTTTTTGTCAAATTTAACGATATAATGAACGCTAGAGAAAAGAGTATATCTAAGTGGCAGATGAGATGACAGCCGCCTGTCAGTAGTAGATGCACTAACGTGCTGATATCTAATAAAAATAGGATATGAAATGCGGCAACTTTTACTTTAAACAATTTCTGACTGGGAAAGGCTGTTTCGATCGTATTTATTTAATTTCGAACTTAATACTTAACATTTTTCTCTTCTGTGTGCTCAGCATATAGAAGATCTCGAAAATGTCTTTTAGTTTGACTCTTTT
Organism: Trichopoda pennipes; assembly: GCA_030448955.1. Lineage (NCBI taxonomy): Eukaryota > Metazoa > Arthropoda > Insecta > Diptera > Tachinidae > Trichopoda > Trichopoda pennipes. Next base: position 14,080,834 of record JASKUP010000023.1, read on the forward strand.
ATCAGAGCACTCGAACCTGCAAAACTTATTAGGAAGAAATTTATGTATAGACAGCTTAGTACAGATTATGTTATTATCACTAGATTACTGGCAGTATGTGTATAAATTTATTTATGTTGTTCTTTTGGAATTTCGATGGCAGGATGAGATACGCAATAGAAACCAAAGTTAGCTGTGGTGTTTCAACCTACTTCCCCCTACGAGAAAGTACTTTTGCGATGGTACCGTGGGACTAGGGAATAGTCAAACGAAGTTGTTTAAGAGTGTTAAAAAAATGCTGTCCTGTAACTAACAAAGCCTTTCGAAGATTTTTTCCCGACCGCATAAAGAAAACATGCATACATGTAGAAAAGTTTAATATTTATTTGAAATAATTGTTAAAATGTTAAATGTAATTGTAATAATTTAAATGTGTCACAATTGTAAAAAAAGTTAAAGGTAATTCAACTCTGTAACACAACTATACTCAATTCTGTAACACAATTGCATTCCACTCTCATACGTCAAAGTCCTTAACCCTTTACTGCCTTGTATACCGCTTTAATCCCACATACATACATAATCACATATGTACATACATATTAGCTTACATACATACATACATATACATGAGAAAACACAGAAATGTTTATAGCTGAGAATTTATACCAAAAAAAAAATTTATTTGCTTAAACTCGATTCACGGTGTGACTCTAATTTTTTGGTTTTAATTAAATTCTATTTTTTCTAATTGGAATATTTTTTGAATTTTCTTTTTACCACTTCAAAACTGCAGTTCTGCAGGACTTTAGGAAAGTTCAAAATATAACTCCTTCAATATTTATTCGCTCATCGAATACGAATTGAGCACTCTTCTTACTCTAAATTTAAATTTTATTTGATGATTGTGCATAAACATCTTTACAAAGAAATTATTATTTTTTGAGCCTGACATAAACATAATAATGTCAGGATATTTCAACAAGCAGTTTGTTTTTTAATTATGGCAACACCAACAATTTGATAGTTTTGACACTTAGTTTTTTCACTAATTGGTACTAGATAAAATTTCTCACAAAAATCGCATTAAAATAATTAAAATCCACTAGTTACGGACAATATAATCGTCCTTCTGAGACTGCTATTAAGAATCGCAGCCGTGAGCTACAGTATTGAAGCAAATCCTAATTTGTCACCTCCTCGACGTTGTCAATAACAGAGGTTATCCAAAACCACCACCTGGCGAATTTTGTCTAAGGATTTGACTTTGAAGCCTTACAAAGTTCAATTGGTGCATAAATTGAAACCGACCGATCATTCACTTCGCCGTAAATTCGCTCGATTCATTTAGGAACAACCGGCTGTTTTTATCAGAAAACTTACTATTTTCAGACGAAGCTCATTTTCACTTGTCTCGGTATGTCAAATAGCAAAATTTGCCGCATTTGGGCTTCTGAAAATCTTAAGGCGATTATTGAGAAACCTTTGCATGCTCAAAGTGTCACTGTATGGTGCGCTATGTGATCTCTAGGCGTGATTGGTAACGGTAATCGGTAACGGTTAATGGATCACGCTATTGCGAGATGCTAACAACTCAATTTTGGTCTATTATTGACGACATGGATGTTGCTGACATGTTATTTCAATAGGACGGTCCTACATGTCAAACAGCCATTGAAACGGTCAATTTACTGCAAACAAAATTCACGATCGTTTAATTTCACATCAATCAGCAATTATGTGGCCAGCTTGATCGTACGATTTAACACTACTAGATAGTTTTTTTGTGAGGCTATGTTAAGGACAGAGTCTATACGGAGCCAGTGGTATCAATTTCAGCCTTAAAACTCAAAATCCATGATGTGATTAACGAAATAGGGCCGCCATTTAGCCAAAAAGTGATTAGAAGAACCGACATCTGTCAACGTAGTCGGGATGGACATTTGCCAGATATCATTTTTCATTCAGAATTTCCGAGCTTTTCACTTCGTATTACAAACAAAATTTGAGTCATCTTAATCTAACATTTTTGTTTTATTCTATTTAAAAAATAACTATTTCTTATAGCACATAATTACCTGTTACCGTTCTACATATTTTTTTATATATTATTGTTATTATTTATTTTACTTCTGTTAACAAATTTCATTTATTTTTTCTCATTCAATTGCGAAATTTAGAAATCTCTAGCCATGAGAGTTAGGCAGCAAGCATCACATGATTAAATAAAAAGTGAAATTTGTTTTACAAAATATAATAAATAATTTATTTTGTTTTTTTTTTAATTTGATTGTAACAATAATGATAAAAATCCACTATATAAATATTTGTACAGCTCCAAGTATGTTGAAATATTTATACATATTTATTTTGTCAATAACTAACAAGTAAATATGTACATGTATGTGTATATTTGACACATAACACCACACTCCCTAAATGAAAGTGAAAATATATAGACAATTAAATGATGATAACTTTGTTGTTTGTACTATTCTGATATGACTGCTGCTTATGACTGAATTGTTATATAAAGGCAAGATACTGCAAAATTTATTATCTTTTTTATAGCTAGTGTTCGAAATTGTAGTCAAGGAATGAAAAAAAAACAAGGAATTTTATTGTTTTAATAATAATTTTGATTGATAAAATTTTTTACCATTTTATGTTGAATATGAATTAATTTTAAAATGAATGTTAAGTTATTTCATTTATATAACGAAGAATTATTATTATTAATTAATATATAGATTTAATGGAGAAATTTCAAATGATAAAATTTTAATGTAAATTTTTTTGCAACTTAAGTGTTGCTTCACCATTTTTACCGCTTTTAATTTGATAAAGATTACAATGCGCTCAATATAAATTTTTTGTTGTTGTTTTTATTACATTATTAAATTTTTTTATGCTTTAATTTTAAATATATATTATTTCCTTTTTATTTCTAGGTATGCTTAAATGTAAAATATTTAAATAGCAAACAGTGTAAGTATGTAAAATTTACTATAACACATTTCGAAAAATGTTGGCTTACTGTAGCGGACGAAGCAACCAAAAAAAATGTTCTTATATATGAGGTGTTTTCTTTAGAGGTATAGAATCTTAAGTTATCAGCACTTTTTTAAATGGGGGTCTCTTTGTCAGATGTCAAGTGATTTAAACTGAAGTTGATTTTGTTTTTCAACATGAGTAGACTGACACCTGAACAGGGCTTCTAAATTGTGGAAATTAAGCCTGACACAAGTTTGATCTGGATAGAATTTTTTTAGCGAAGAAGCTCACTTTTTTTTCAATGGATACGTCAACAAACAAAACTGGCGTATTGGAAGACACGATAATCTTCTAGTGTAATTTAAGACATTTATACTGCTTTAAGTGCTTTATGGGCTGGTGGAGTCATTGGTCCGTACTTCTAGAAAAACGATGCTAGTTAGAATGTTACCCTTAATGGTAACCGCTATAGAGCCATAATTACTGAATTTTTGGTTCATTAAATAAACAACAATGATACAAAAAAGCTGTGGTACAGGCTAACACAACGCCTACTACAATTCATTGATTCACATTTAGTGCCCAGAAATTGGCCTCCAAATCCTTCAGACTTTTTTATTTCGGGTATGTGAAGTCGCAATCCAACATCGATTGACCACTTAAAGCACAACATTCACGTTCACAAAAATATGAAAAGTCACCGATAATTTAAGCACCAGAATGGACTACGTATAAGCCAGGCATGACGGTCATATGCTAAAAGTTATATTTTAATTATAATGTAAGAAGATATTCCAAATGAAGCAAATTTCATGTCAATTTAAAAAAATCATCTTTATATTATTCCATTTCAAAGTCCTATACCTCCTTCAAAACACAGTATAAAAAAAATTGTTTTAGAATTGTATTGAATTCAACTATACGTGATAGGTTATTTGATTACTAAACGAAAATCTTTAAGTTCTATTTGCACCCATAAAAAAACAAAAACAAACGTAGTGGAGGTAACTGTTATCGAGATTAATTAACATGGTTATAATCAAACCATATTGCTGCAAACTAAAAAATCACCCCCTAGCAAAGACAATAATTATATCTTCGTATAATTAACTAACTATGGTATTTTACACATAATCGTTATATATCATATATTTTATATGTTATGTTTGTAAAAACTATATTATGATTATTATTTCAATATTATTGTATTTTTTGGAGAAGTGAAAGATAATGCTATGCTCTGAGTTGCAAAGAAAATTGCTTTGTCTTCATACATAATTCTAACAATTATAAGACACACTTAGTTTGCTTTACTACAGTAGTGGCATTTTTAATCACGTACTTTCTCATATGTTGCAATGGGGAGTTTTTAGACCTGTAAAGGTTTTCACCACATGAATGGTTTTTTTTTCAAAAATTTTTTTTTAAATAATAATGAAATTGCTGAGATAAAACGATGGAATTTAATGTAAATTTTAGGATTTTATTGTTTTATTTATTTTGTAATAATGTTTTAATATTGCAAAATTTATGTCTAAATGAAAAAAAAAACGGTTGTAACGTTGCGTGCTTTAAGACATCTCTGGTTGTTTACGTAGGACAAAACTCGTTCTTGTGCGCTTATCATAGTTAATAGATTTTTCTTCTATAAGCATTCTAACACGCCTGTAAGAAAGAATAATAACATGCTTCTGAATCAAATGTTGGCATGCTATTGCCGTTGAAAGGTAAAGTAGTAAAAAATATTAAACGTATCAAAAATTCAATTATTGAAAACACAATGACATTCAAACTCTTCAACAACGACTGCCGATTGAAAATTTTTAAAAGGCAACGATTCATGACTAAAGTATAGTTTGTTGTAAAAATAATTTGTTCACCGCAATCACAATTTCTGGAGAATATAATATAATATAGCTGTTATGTAAATACCATCATTTTCCTTTTTTATCCATTTAAAGTCTAACAAGGTTATAGATAAATTATAGCCGAAGTTAGGTTTTGTTTTAAGCTTTCAAAACCTTCTGAAATTAGGTTCTAATTAGGAAAATTTTTAACGATTTTGAAATTTTTCAATTTATATCTTCAATCACCAACCACCCACCCCTATTTCGGGATATTGTTGACCATCCCTTTTTATAATGAAAGGCGGAATAATTCGCTGATGCTGGCAGGAGCCACTAGGAGACATCGATTACATCGACATCTTCGAAATCGATATAATTAAAATTGATAGTACGAAGGGCTATAGTCCTTGTTCTGCTTATTAGTGAGATTTTTTGAAGAGTAGCGAGGTGGCTGTGATTTATGGCAATCTTTTAGGATCCTGAGGTCAATTTTCACATCCTTTCCACAGTTCCTTCTTTGAAGATTTTGCGAAAAATCAAAGTGATATCCTAGAAAGTCGAGTACCTTCAGATTTGCTTAAAAAAATGTTTCTATCAAATTGGGGGTTCAAAATAATGGAATTCATGACTTGTAGCTTTCATTAAAAAATGAACTACACTTTCTAGCCTAATGAGCGACAATTCAAGCAGTCCGTAGCGTTTAGATGCAATACAATATTCTTTACACATATCCTGGTTTTGTTTTCAAATCCACCAATAACTAATATAGAGTGAAAAATATATTCTTGTATGGAATCGAGCATATGATAGTTGTAATCGAAATTTATGTTTTGCGCATCGCTTATAAAAACATATACCTCGAGTTAGTGCTCTGAGCATTTATGTGTTAACCCTGCTGTTAGATTAAAAAAAATATACAAATCATTTATTAGGGACCATTTGGTCCATAGTACATTTTTTACTAAAACTAAGCATTTAACACTCACACACCATATTCTGTTCATTTAATTTTAATGTATTTAAACTGCAGTGGAAAAAACGAAGATGTTCACGGGTTATTTGACGCATCTTTTGGTCGTCCAATTTTTCGTGCAATTATGTCTGAAGGTACTTTTCACAAAATTACGAGTGCGCTCCGTTTCGATAATGTTTCAAGTCGAAGACAAATGTCTAGTACCGACAAATTCGCTCCTATCCGAGAACTGTGGGAAAGTTGGCATCAACTACTTCCAATGTTGTACAACTGTCACGAAAACGTCACTATTGACGAGCAACTTGTTGGATTTAGAGGACGATGTTCTTTTCGGCAGTATATGCCATCAAAACCTGCCAAATATGGGTTGAAGTTTTGGTTATCAGTAGACTCTAAGACGGGATACGTTTGGAAGATACAGCCATATCTGGGAAAAGCTAAAAATGCAAAACCTGAGCAAAATCAAGGACAACGCGTTGTTTTAGAGTTGACTGAGGGGCTAAAAGGGCATAATATAACAGCTGACAACTTTTTTTCAACATTCGAATTGACAAAAAAACTACTTGAGAAAAAACTAACGTATGTGGGCACAGTTCGGAAAAATAAAACCTTCATTCCACCAAAATTGCTAGATGTAAAAAAACTCCCATTGTACACGTCTACATTTGCCTTCTGTGCCATTGGAACGTTAGTATCATACGTCAGTCACAAAAATAAAGCAACCATTCTGATCAGTACAATGCACAAAAATTCTGAAGTCGATCATAGTGATCCAAAAAAAAAACCACAGATTGTATCTTATTACAACTCAACAAAAGGTGAGTTATTTGTTCGGTTTTATTGATTATATTTCACATTATCCAGCTTTTTTATAGGGGGCGTGGATACTGCTGATCAAATGATTGGCTCTTACACCACAAAACGAAAAACCAACCGATGGCCGAGTATTGTATTTGCCAATATGCTAGATATATCCGCTTTGAATTCGTATATAATTTTCTCAGACATCGATGCCTCATGGGCACCAGCGGATCAAAATCGCAGAAGACCGGAGTTCTTGCGAAAATTGTCGCTTTCTTTAGCTAATGCGTATATGATGAAACGGAGCAGAGTACCTCAGCAGCATTTCTCAGCTAAGTTGCTGTCTGAAATGCGAGCCCCAGCTTCATTAGATTCTGCGAGCTGTAGTACTGTGTCCCATAAGACCGTAGCCAGGAAGCGTGGAATTTGTAGTTGTTGCAACTCTAAATCAGATATCAGGTGTTCCAAGTGCGGCAGTTTCATTTGCAAACCAGGCAGAAAAATTTACTGTCTAGCATGTAACAATAAGTACTTTCAATAAATGAGCTATTTCTTTCAACTAAATACAATAAATGCTTATTATTTTTCATTCAGTTATATAAAATAACTCACTGGACCAATTGGTCCTTAATCCAAGATAAGTAATTTTTGAATTTTTTCGGTTCACTGATACTTTATAGACTTGAAATTATGAACATAAAGTCTTTATAGAAAATAAACACGTGAGTCGAAACCTTCAAGCAATATATGATACCATTAAAAAGTTATTACGACAAAGAAAAGAAAATTGGACCAAATGGTCCTAATCTAACAGCAGGGTTAAATAAATAAAAAAACTGTTGCTTTCTTATCAAACAATTTCCGTTTTAAATAACTGCCATCCATCTTGTCTGAATCGTTAAACCTTCTTAAAACTCTAAAGTGTTTTAATTGCTCATGTCATTTAAATTTAATCGTTATGTAAAGATTTCTTCAGGGTTCCCATAAAACACACCGTTTCCTTACCAAAAAAAAAAATATTTAAGTAAAAGTTAAATCAATTAAATTTTAGTGTTTTTTTTTTGTTTCCTTTGCTTTTTTCTTTTGTGTGTAATAAAAACAACATTTAAGTGGTGTTATGAAGTTTCTTTTCCTTATCATCTTTTTTCTTAATAAAAACAGCTTCTTCCACAAAAAAAAATGTGGCCACCAAAATTATTACCAGTTTAATTTAGCAGATTACATAACATACAAAAAGAAAACTAAACGTGATCTGTTGCCCACAACTTGACTTTAACATAAAAACCTAAACTTGTTGAAAAAGTTAATAAAACAAAGCGAAACAAAAATTCCATTGAAAAATTTCTATTGCATGGCAAAGAAATCGAAGATAAATTACAAAACAAACAAAAAATCGAAAGTAAAAATATATATATAAACCATCGAAGACACCTTTAACCACAAATGTTGTTTGTAATACAGACCCAAAGTCGTCAGAAGCAATTTATGGCTTTCATCTTTTTATCTCATTATTGTTTTGTACAAAACGTTAAAAAATTATTTTTTTTTAAAGAATGCGGTAATAAACTGAAGATGTGACTAAAAGGAAAAGAAGATAAAAAATATAAAGTATAAAGTAACTAAAGAAGAGCAAATGTTAAAAAAAGAAAAGTAACAGACGGTGGTATAATAACTCTACTCTGCTCTTTCACCCAAACTTTTTATGCTACAACTGCTACTACACTTTACAACTGCGCTCTGCTACTTCTTTCAAAAGAAAGGAACAATAGTGTTGTGTCAAAATTCACTGCTAGGCTTCTGTAATTGATAAGTAGGTGTGTTAAGCTGTCATCCCAAGTTGCTGTCTGTCGTTACAGCTTATGTATTGAGTAGGTCTCGACAGCTGCTTTTGTTGATTACTTATGAATTCGTTCAGCAATATTTCCATCAAAAACAACCAACCATGTAACGATATAAAAAATTCCCTAACGCAACAGCAACATCGAAGACAGCAAAACTTTTACTTTCAATAAATTTATTTACTATATATTTTTTTTTGGTTTTCCCTTGACTGCAAGATGAATTTTATCTTTTAATATTTATTTAATTTTTTTTTTCTTTCTGCTCTAAAGTTACTCCTGATGTTGTGGCGTTAAAAACATTTTTAAGTTTTTTTGTGTTGTTTTACACTTGTTGTTACCTTTATGTAGGTTAAGAGTAATTTAATATTGTATTATATTTTTATCGCCTTTACAATGATTTTTTTTTTGTTTTTTATTTTGCTTACTTTCTTCTTTTTTATATATATTTTGCTGTAAAACCTAAAAAGTTGAAATTTATTTTAAATTGACTCTTTGATTAGTTTTGTGACCAAAATATCACATGCAATCAAAAGATTCTTAAAGAATCTAAGAATCTATAACAATAGAATTGTCAATTGTCTACACTTTTAATACATTTTCTTTAGGTTTTCTCTTCTTCTTCTTGATTGTAAGATAAAGTTAAATGGTTTAAAATTTTTAATTATTATTATTTATTTATAAACTAGGCTGCGTCTAAATGTTAGAAATATTAAAAAAGCGGTGAGTTATTGTTAATGCTCTTTTACAAACTTTTAACCAGTTTGTTAACACATTATTCATATTGGCTAGATAGACTTCATCCCTCACGAAACTTTAATATATATATCGGGTTTTTCAACAAGAAGATTGTTTTTCAATTGTGGCAACACCCACAACATGATAGATTTGACATTTAGTTTTTTCCCCTATTCGTTGTAGATGCACTGACAATTGTTACAATGATTCAATTTCGCACGAAAATCATCGTATTAAAATAATTAAAATCCACTGTGAAAAGTTTGGTTCTGTTAAAGTTACATTCCGTAAAATTCATGATATTTTCGGGCAACATAAATATCCTTTTGAAACGGCTATTACGAATTTGGTCATTAAGTTTGAGTTGGCAGACTCAATACAAAATGTGCGACCAAAACGTTCAACTGAAAACATCGCAGCTGTATGCCATAGTGTTAAAGCAGATCCAAATTTCTTAATTCCTTAATGTTCTTAACAATTGGGGTTATCCAAAACTAGCACATGCGTGATAAAATTTACGTCAACACCTAGCTGTGTAAGCCATACAATGACAGTGAATCATACCACCGTCGATGAAATCTAGCTTCAGCACGACCCAGGAAGCCTTCAGATATGTCTTTCCTCCAGTCACTCCTGGTCGCAACGCCGAGAGCTCGGAGCAGGCCGCAGCCCTCACACCTTGGTGAAGACTTGAAGACTATTCAACGCACGGTTCAGAATACATGCAAGCTTAATAAAATTTCAGAACACAGCCACAAGCATGCTCACTGAATCAGGACCATTGATTGTGTTTATTCTGAATGATCCGACCCACACCACTCAAACGAAAGCCGCAAAAACAGAACCAGCACGATGCTCCCGAAGAGCCAATCTTAATAATCAGTCAGAGAACAGCTAAAAGGCTAAAGAACAAATAGCTGAACTCTAGCGTTTTACTGATTCCCGTGGCTCCTGCTAGCTTTGAAGAGGACTAGGCTTCCTTTTACCCCCGGTGACACATGTAATGACGGTGAGATTTCGTCAAAACATATCAATGTGGCCTCCGTGGGAGGGTGGGCAAAAGCAGCACATGGCGAATTTTGCATAAGAATCTGACTTTGAAGCTTAACAAATTTCAACTGATGCAGGAATTGAAGCCAACCGTACATTCACATCGCCTTCGATTCGCTCAATTCATTCAGGAGCAAGCGGCTGGTTTTTCTGAAAGAAATACTTTTTCAGACGAAGCCCATTTTCACTTGCCAGGGTATGTCAACAAGCAAAATTACCGTATTTGGGCTTCTAAAAATCGTAAAGCGGTTATCGAGCAGCTCTTGCATGCCCAACGTGTCACTGTATAGTGCGGTATGTGGTCTGGAGGCGTGATTGGGCCGTTTTTGTTTTTGATGAGGTTGGAAATGCGATAATGCATCATGCTATCGCGAGATGCTAACAACTCAATTTTGGCCTAATATAGATGACGTAGATATCACTGACATGTGGTTTCAACAGGACGGTGTCACATGTCATACAGCCAATGAAACGCTCAATTTATTGCAAACCAAATTTCCCAATCGCATAATTTCAGGACATTCTGAATTTAATAACAGTATAGTCATTGGCAAGTCAGATGATGTGATGTAACATCACTAGAGAATTTTTTGTGAGGGTATGTTAAGTACAGAGGCTATACGGAGCCAATCGATTCGATTTCAGCCTTAGAACTCAAAATTCGTGATGTGAATAACGAAATCGGAGCGCACTTTTGCCAAAAAGTGACTAAAAACTTTGACGAAAGATTGGCAGCTGTCAGCAAGGTCTTGGTGGATATTTGGCAGATATTATTTGCCTTTCATAACTGTCGAACTTTTTTTTCGTAATTAAATAGAAATTTAAATTAACTAAATCTATATTTTTTGTTTTATAAAATAAACCTCTTGTTAAAAAACTCTTTACTATCAGAAAAATTTTATTTTAAACAGATAGCAAAGGAGAAGTAAATTGTTCGGACAATTGAAACAATATTCAATCCAATATACTTCTATCCAATATACATACTTCTAAAACAGTGCACTCCATCTCGTCTTTTTCTTTTATTAAAACTATTTTTATTGCACCAATTTGATTTATTGACGACCAAAATTTTACTAAAATTTATTGAAAAACAAGTTTTAGTCTAAAAAGCAAAAGAAAGCATTATTAAAACAGAAATATTTTTCCTCTAGCAATGCACGAATATATTTAAAATTCATTAAAAAAAAATCTAAATTAATTAAAAAAGGGTTTAACCTCAATATCTTCACGTTTTCATTTGTATTTGATAAGGATACAGAAATAATTAATTGACGATAAAAATGGAATTTTGAAATTCAACTAAGCAACAACAACAAACACATAATTTAAGCTAACCTTGACAGAACAATAAAGCGAAAGATGGTGTATTAGGATTTGTGAATAATAAACGAATAAAGAAGATCAACTTTAATTGAATTAATGCGTTTGTGTTTAAAAATAAAATATCCAGCGTACTCTCATATCCTGCAGATAATAATTTTATTTTAAAAATGTTTATCGGAGAACATACTCTTCTATAGAAAATTACTAGATAACTTTAATTTTCAACCAAAATTTCTTGAGGATTTCACAATTTTTACAAAAAAATAAAGAAATTATCGATAAACTAAAAATTTTCACAGAAATTTTATCGATAACCTTAAATTTCTATACAACAATTATTGATAAAACAAAAATTTTCTATAGAAATTTTTCGTTGTTGATCGATCGGAAAAATTTTCTATAGAAATTTTTTAGTTGATCGAAAAATTTTCTATAGAAATTTTTCGTTGTTGATCGATCGGAAAAATTTTCTATAGAAATTTTTTAGTTGATCGAAAAATTTTCTATAGAAATTTTTAAGTTGATCGAAAAATTTTCTATAGAAATTTTTTAGTTGATCGAAAAATTTTCTGTAGAAATTTTTTAGTTGATCGAAAAATTTTGTATAAAAATTTTTTAGTTGATCGCAAAATTTTCTATAGAAATTTTTTAATTGATCGCAAAATTTTCTATAAAAATTTTTTAGTTGACCGCAAAATTTTCTATAGAAATTTTTTAGTTGATCGCCGAATTTTCTATAGAAATTTTTTATAGAAATTTTAGTTGATCCTAAAATTTTCTATAGAAATTTTAGTTGATCGAAAAATTGTCTATAGAAATATTTTAATTGATCGAAAAATTTGCTATGGAAATTTTTTAGTTGATCGCAAAATTTTCTATAGAAATGTTTTAGTTGATCGCAAAATTTTCTATAGAAATTTTTTAGTTGATCGCAAAATTTTCTATAGAAATTTTTTAGTTGATCGCAAAATTTTCTATAGAAATTTTTTAGTTGACCGCAAAATTTTCTATAGAAATTTTTTAATTGATCGCAAAATTTTTTATAAAAATTTTTTAGCTGATCGCGAAATTTTCTATAGAAATTTTTTAATTGATCGCAAAATTTTCTATAAAAATTTTTTAGTTGACCGCAATATTTTTTATAGAAATTTTTTAGTTGATCGCCGAATTTTCTATAGAAATTTTAGTTAATCGAAAAATTGTCTATAGAAATTTTGGTTGATCGCCAAATTGTCTATAGATCGCAAAATTTTCTATAGAAATTTTGTAGTTGATCGCAAAATTTTCTATAGAAATTTTTTAATGATCGCATTATTTTCTATAGAATTTTTTTAATGATCGCAAAATTTTCTATAGAAATTTTTTAGTTGATCGCAAAATTTTCTATAGAAATTTTTTAGTTGATCGCAAAATTTTCTATAGAAATTTTTTAGTTGATCGCAAAATTTTCTATAGAAATTTTTTAGTTGATCAAAAAATTTTCTATAGAAATTTTTTAGTTGATCGATAAATTTTCTATAAAAATTTTAGTTGATCGATAAATTTTCTATAAAAATTTTAGTTGATCGAAAAATTTTTTATAGAAATTTTAGTTGATCGAAAAATTTTTTATAGAAATTGTGATTGATCACAACATTTTCTATAGAAATTGTGATTGATCACAACATTTTCTATAGAAATTTTAGTTGATCGCAAAATTTTCTAGAGAAATTTTAGTTGATCGCAAAATTTTCTAGAGAAATTTTAGTTGATCGTAAAATTTTCTAGAGAAATTTTAGTTGATCGCAAAATTTTCTAGGAAATCAATTAATTTTCTAGATAATTTTCCTCACATTTTTATATTGATTTAGTTGTACTTGGAAATTTTTATTAATTTTTAATAAAAATGTAAATCTTGATAACAACTCAATTCATAAGCCAGTGTAATCTTTATATATTTTTATTTGTCAAGCAAACATTTCCGATAAAATGTGTAAATGTTTTTTATTCTTTTACAACATTTTAAAGCAATAATTTTTTTTAATTTCCATAAAAATGAAATAAAATTCCACATGTGAAAGAAATGTCAAGAAGTGCATGTACATGAATAATTGAATATCCATTTAAATAGAAGATTAATTTTCTTACATTTATCAACAACACGATTCCATGACTGGATAGTTTACAACTGAAGTCAAAGTAATTTTAACAACCGGTTAATTTCATTACATATTTAACCATTACAAATGCTTTATTCAACATTTTGTTTGGTCATGTCTGGCTAAAACCTTTTAACATTGAATTTGTGGACAACAAAAAAAAATAGAAAAAAATTAGCTAACAAGACGACATAAAATGAGAGTTTATTTCATGTCTATTAACAAAAGAAACAAAAACAAAACTAAAACGAGCTCAAAAATGTTAATTATTTTCTTAAATTGCACTTATTGTGGCGCGTGTCTGCAGTTGCTACATATTTTGCAAATAGTTTACGTAATTAATTGATCCGGTTTTCATTGATCTGCTATGATCAGCTGATTGCCAGACATTAAGTTTTAGGCCATGTCTTTGACTTTGCATGAGTTGGAAAAACATTAAGTTGCATGTCTGACACATGCCACTGTTTAGTTTTTTAAATAATATATTTATATAACGAGTGGTAAATATTTAATTTTTCTACTTTTATGGTACATAAATTTGAACAGCACAAAATAGATGAGCTGATATGTCCAGGTCTCCTTTTCGAAAAATAATTAAACTAAAAATCGTTTATATATAAAATCGAGCTTGAATTGACATCTTGGCTTGCAGCCGAAAGAATGTCCAGGCTCGACTAAAAATAAACCTAATGGTATACCTTTAATATCGGGTTTTTCAACAAAAAGTTTATTTTTCACTTATGGCAACACCAACAACATGACATTTAGATTTTTCACGTATTCATAGTAGATGAAGTGGCAACTGTTAGAATGAAAATCGCATTAAAATAATTAAAATCCACTACGTAAATTGTGATTCTATTAAAGTTACACTTTGTAAAATTCATGATATTTTCGGCCAACATAATCGTCTTTCTGAGAATTTTGTCGTTAAATTTGAGTCGACAGGCTCGATACAAAATGTGCGAACACCAATGCGTGTTCAACTGGGTTGTTTAACTAAAAACATTGCAGCTGTGAGCAACAGTGTTGAAGCAGAACCAAACTTGTCAATTCCTCGGCATTTCGAATAATTGGGGTTATCCAAAACCACCACATTACAAATTTGACTGTGATGATTCAACTGGTGTAGGAATTGAAGTCCACCGACCTTTCACAACCCCGCAGATACGCTCAATTCATACAGGAACAACCGGCTGGTTTTTTTGAAAAAATAATTTTTTCAGATAAATCCCTATTTCACTTGTCACGATATGTCAACATGCAAAATTTCCGCATTTGAGCTTCTGCTAATCTTAGAGCACTTATTGAGAAGACTTTGCACGCTCAATGTGTGGCTGTATAGTGCGCTACGTGGTCTAGAGGCGCGATTTTTTTTTACGAGGATGAGACTGAAAATGCGGTAACGAACAATGGATCGCGCTGTCGCGAGATGCTTCCCCCCGGGGGCACATTATAGTCTTTTTGGAACCTACTATTCCATTTAGATTTGTGTCTTGCGGGGTAAAAGGGAGCCCAGGCCCCTCAAAGGCTAGTAGGAGTCACCTGGACAATCCACATATTTCCACGGGAAATCAGTTGCCCCAGAGTACAATATTTGCTCTCTTTAGACAAAAAATGTGCTCTGACTGGTTATTGAGGTTGGCCCCTATATGGGAGTATCGTGGTGGTTGTGGTTTCGGACCCTCGTGAGAGTTTGTGGGTCGGACCATTCAAATTAACACAATGAATGGTTCAGGTCCAGTGAGTATGAATGCTGGCGTGTTCTTGATAAATAAGAGCTTCATGCGTTCTGCACCAGGAGTTGGAAAGTCTCCAACTCCTCAGCAAGGAGTGAGGGCACGGCCTACTCCGGACTTTCTAAATTGCTACTAGAAGTGACTGGAAGATATACGTATCTGAGGACCTTCTAGGGCGTAGTTGGTGTCCAATCAACTATGTGGTTTAACTACCATCTGATTATGACCTCGCGGTCGGTGCAGATGTAAAACAAATCACACATTGTCGCGAGATGCTAACAACTCTACTGTGGCCTATTATTGACGATGGGGATATCACTGACATGTGATTTCAACCGGACGATGCAACATGTCACACAACCAATGAAACGATCAATTTATTACAACAAAATCCCGACCGGCCAGGTCGTCTGACTTAACACCACTGAAATATTTTTTTATGGGGCTACGTTAAGGACAGAGTCTATAGGAAGCCAATTAAATCAATTTCATTCCTACAACTCAAGCGATTAAAAACTGTATGTAAGAATCGACATCTGGTTGCCAGATATCATTTTTTATTCATAATTGAGAGGAGCTTCCTCTTCTTCATACAATCAAAATTTGAATCATTTTAATTAAAATTTTTTGTTTAATTTTTTTCTAGAAAACAAACTTCTCGTTGAGAAACTTCTTATATTTATATGCTTCAACTTAAGTAAATTTTAAATTTCATTGGCTCAAGAGGCAATAACTCTCTAATGACCATATAAAAATACGATTTAAATAAAATCATTCGAAAAATTTCTTCACAAATAAATATTAACAATATTCCCGCATTTAATAAGTTTCAGCAAATTATACAGAGAAAATTAATGCTGTAAAAAGAAAACACTAGAAATTCAACCTAAACCTAAATGCATTGAAAAATAAACTCAGAAAACTTTCACTTGTCATCTGAATGCAAAAACTAAAAACACGCAGAAACTTAAACTCATCATATATTCAAAAACAAAATGTCACAAATTCAGTTGAAGCCTACGAAATTAAATACATGAGGAAAATTAAACAAAAAAATAAATAAAATAAATAAAACTTGAATGCAACTAACAACTGTTGACTGTTTATGATGTTAATATAATTCAAAACAAATTTTCACAAATATTTATTTTTCAGGAAAGAAAAAGTTTTCAAATTATTAATAATAAGTTTGTTAATGCGCTTATGAAAAATAAAATTTTAACTGAGACAATAAAATAAGAAACTGGATTTAATGAAGGTGGGGATATTAATTAAACCGTTGCATCACTTTTACTACAATTTTAAATTAATTTAATTAACACTTATGTAAGTAACACGCCCAATAACTTTTTGCTCTATTGATTTCAATGTTTAGCATGTCACGCCTTAACAATATTTTGGGTTAATTTAAGGTGTCAAAGTTTACTGTGTTAAAGTTGGTGACATTAAACATCTTGTTACGAAGATGTTTTGTTTACGTTTTAAAAGAAAATAATTATCAGTACAAAAAGTAAACGAAATGACCTATTGTATCTTTTGCAAACTGTGTTGTTTTTTGGGAAATCTTATGCACACAAGACAGCAACAACAACATGAAAATAGAAAATAAAACATTCCTCGAATTTGATTGAACTTGTGGACTGTGGGACATGTGCCGCCGTCCTTTTGAAACCAAATGTCAGTGCTTCAACGTCAAAGCCTTACGCGAAATTTGCCATGTGGCTATTTTGGATAACCCCAATTGTTAAGAACGTCGAGTAATTGACAAAATTTTTTTTCGACAATTTAAAAAATAAGCATCCATTGTTTTATTCCTTTTGATTTTTATTGCCCATTTACATTTTATTTGGAACAGGTTTCTCATAAATTTCTTTCTATTAATTTAGCACACCATTTCTTTGTCTTCTTTCCAAATTAAAATAAATACTTTAGCGAAGAATAAAATGAAACCAATAAGATAAACTCTAAGAAGTTTCCCGCAGATTTTGTTTTCTTTTGTTTACAAAAACATTTTTCTGTTTAATTCACAGATGTGAAATCTTAATTTCTTGTTATAAAATTTCTAAAAAAAATTTTGAATATACTTTGTTCTCATTGTAGTTTTTAACACTTCTTTTTTCAAAAAACATCAGAATAAACGTGGGCGCCGTCTGGAGGTCAGCATATGTCAGCAGTTATATTTAAATTATACCGGCACCAGATTTTCTTTCGAATAAATTAAGTTTTATGTTAGTTTAAAATATTTATCTTTGTTTTATTACATTTCAAAGTTTTATACCTCGATAAAAATACCCTGTATCATTGTTATGTAGTGTATATGTTTTTATGCAACTTTATGATCCAAAAATAGAAATCTGTTTATTAAAACATAGCAATGCCCGTACAGGTGCCCCTAAAGGCTTGTAGGTAGTTTACTAGCTTGTCAGTATGGGGGTTGTGGGTTCGATTCCCAACAAAGACCTTGGTTTTTTTCACTACAAAAATAAAAATTGACTGTCGGTGGGTCTGCTCAGCGATGAAGGCATAGTCACTGGTCGCTGTGCTGTTTTTATACGGCAGTTAATTTCCGACTATCCATCTACTTTCACCACCTGTTTCATTTCTTCTCTATCCCATTCCTAAAGAATGTAGCACGGTATTTGACTAAATAGGCATTGCTGCCTGAAGTGCTACTTCTTTTTAAAAAAAAATTGATATGTGTTCGAAAACGGTACTACATCTGTTACTACGGGTGATGTGGGTATTACGGAATCGGAAGCTCTTGATGTTGTTGGCATGAAAACTCACTTGGATGTTTATTGGACTAAACACATTTTTCGGGTTTCTAAAGAAGCTTTCAAGTGCCTGGGCTTTCTAAAAATGTGTAAGAAATACTTTACTCCATCCGATCTACGTAGTATTTATACCACCTATACCAGTCCAAAGATGGAAAAAAACACTTATCTATGGGCCGGCGCCCCAAACTCTATTTTGGAATTGCTCGACGCCGTACCGAAGTGGGCCAAGACGCTCATTGGAGACGGTGGGGTATCCAACTCTGTTGAATCTCTGGAGCATCGACGCAATGTAGGTTGTATTTTACTATTTTATCGTTACTACAATGATAAGTGCTCTAACGAAATTAGGGAACTTCTTTCTGAAACTCTCACGTTTTTGCGTTTGACTCGATTTTCGCTGAGAGCGCACCCATTTGTGCCCGATTGGCCAGTGAATTGCACTACGCATTACTGGGAAAATTCGTTTTTAACAAAACAGTTCGCATGTGAAATAAACTCCCTACATAGTCTTTCCTGTCATTTTCAACGTAGGGAAATTCAAATCGAACGTCCACAAACACTGCTTTCTCTTTCCTCCTCCCCATAACCTAATTTTCTAGTTCTGGCACAATGTATTGCCTGAGTAGGGTATATCCCCTAAGCGCTGGTACGAGCGAAAAACAGGAGGTTGTGTGCTATGTTTTACTATAAAATTAAGAAAATTTGTTGTATCATAAAGAAATTTTGGGTGCAATTCTTTTAATGCTTTAAGTTGAAAAATTTAATTTAAATATTAGAAGGGAACATTTCTCTTTGTGTTAAAGCTACCAGGTTTTCATTTGTCGTTAATAACTTAATAATAACTCGTTGTCTTTAAGCCGATTAGTTTTAATTCTTAAATGGTTAAATTATAAAAATTATATTGTTAAATAGGCGTTCATTTCTTTGCATGTTTAGTAACGATTCAATAATGACATAATATTTAATATGACACACGACACACGATACACGCTAAGTATAACTTGTTGCTAAAAGTTAAACAATTAGATTCGTATGTGTGCATAATAATACATTAATGTTTTATTAAACAAAAAACACGTGTTTAATTGAACCAATTTGTTAAAAGAAACAAGAAATCTTAAACAATAGCCATAAGCAGAAACATGTCCACGAAATTTGTTTAAATGTTGTTTAAAAAGTTAAGTGTAAATAAATTCGTTGACATGAGTTCACACGAAAATTGTTGTAGCATGGATAACTCACCTTTTATGTGGAAGCTGAATTTACTTTCATCTTTTAGCTAAAAATTAAAATTATCTGGCTATTGCAATTCATATAATTCCTTCTTACCATATTTATGTAAAATATCACATCCCTAAAAGATTTCGTTACAGTAGTTATAAAGATAAAAATTCTGTGTGTCAGCCTACAACGATTTAAAAGTTAAAGTCATATTTGTCAATATCACAGACTCTATGGAAATACCTTTAAAGTTTTCAATTTCTTATTATCGCTTATTTTTACAGCGGACATATATATAACGGCAAATTGCGTGTCAAAAATTGAACTGTCATCCTTTGACATTTGGGCAATTTTAAATGTGGAACGTTACTTTCTTGAGTGAAGAATTTTAATCGTGAAAATTTCATATCATTCCATCGAATTCGCTAAATTGTAGATATTGTTGCTGATAATATACAGGGTGTCCGCTGGGAAGCTATACTACTTTGTTTGTTAATAAATTTTGATTGAATGAAAGAGAATGGATCCTATATTGATAAATGTTTTATTTAATTTCGGCAATTATGTATTGAATCCAATATCAGATAAATGTCTGCCGCTGTTAGCCTCACAAATGCGAGCCCTTTTAAGCACATTTTTCATTACATTCTCACACACTTTACGCTCAAGCGTTTCTGTTGTGGAAAGAGATCTTGCAGATTCTATTGCAATCCTGGCTGTATGCAATGTGGCATCCTCTTTTTGATATAACATGTTAACCATGTCCAAAGCATGCAGTTGTGGCGTTAAAAAGTTTTCAATCACATCACTATTTTTCTCCCCATTTACAGTTGACATTACGCCATTTTCACTTTCAAAGAAGTAAGGTTCAATGACTCCTCCTGACCAAATTGCAAACCAAACGGTCGTTTTTAATGGATGCAAAGGTGACTGTTGAATAATTTGAGGGTTTCCCCTTCCCCAGAACTGAGTATTCTTTTTATTCAAATTATGATTTTTTCATGAAAATCGGTACTGTCATGGGCGAGCTGTAAAATCCTAGTGGCATATATACTGTGGGGCGTAAATAGTCTTGTGGAAGAAGCTCTTGTGTCAACTGAATCTTATATGGAAACAAAGACAAATCCCTGTACAAAATTGTGACCAAAGTTGTTCTTTGAAAACCAAGTTCCTGAACACTGCGCCGAATCGTAGTTGACGGATTATGTCGAAAACTTTCTTGAACACCAGTAATACTTACAGTACGTTGTGGTCCTCCTTCTTCGAAATCCTTTATTACACGAAAAATAGTGCGTTTTGTTGGCACGCGCGGTTTGACCCAAAAATTTCAACTTTCTCATCGTCACAGTAATCGATGATTGATTTGCATAAAATGTTTTAACGA
Source organism: Trichopoda pennipes (assembly GCA_030448955.1). Lineage (NCBI taxonomy): Eukaryota > Metazoa > Arthropoda > Insecta > Diptera > Tachinidae > Trichopoda > Trichopoda pennipes. Next base: position 14,101,639 of record JASKUP010000023.1, read on the forward strand.
TTACAAACACGTTGGTTTATCGAATATTTTTCCATTATAAATTTGCCACGTATCTACTTCACGAATGCCAAATATAAACTGTCAAGGCGGACAGCCTGTACCAAAAAAATATGCTTGTAGCGATACAAACATAGCCACTGTAGAGCAAAGTATTTAGAATAAGCGTAGAATAACAGCTCGTGGACGTTCATAACAACTGCGCATCACCGGCAGTGCTATGTACAAAATTTTTCATAAATTCCTGTACTTTCATACCTATAAAGTTTAACTCATTCATGAATTAAGGCCGCCAACCATTATTTGTGTCGAAGCTTTGGTAATTGGTTGTCTGAGAAAACTAATCAAAATGATCGTCAGTGATGAACCTCTTTTTAAATGAGGCGGTTATGCCAACAAACAAAATTATAGCATAATCCCCAAACAGTCCTTAAAAAACCACTATATCTAAACAAAGTGACCGCATGGTGCAATTTGTGCGCAGGCATCAGCATAGGCCCGTATTTTTGTTTTTTTTTTTGTTTGTTTGCTAATAAGCAAGCAAACACCGTCACCATGAATTCTTTGCACTGCAAAATCATGATATAACATTTTTTAAGGCCGCAATTGGCTTATGTGGCAGTGGCATTTAATTTCAGCCAAACGGTGCCGCAAGCCACACAACCACCCAAACAACATCGACAAATTGGTGTTGCACATTTATTCTCAATACTTCAGTGTACAGCTGCTATGTTGGCATCACTATGACCATAATGATCGTACTTCTTTGGCCTATTAATTAAGCACAGCGGTCTTAGAAGGAGCCTAAATACGAGGAAAAACTGCTTGAATTTAAAAAAGTGATACAGTGAAATTTTCGACATTTTTATCTTAAATTTTCAAAATGAAAAATCTTTGCTCAGGAGTGTAATATTCTATATTTAAAATTTCCCATCCTCTTACTCAAAAAATGTCAAAGTATAAGAGCTCGATTCCAAACATTTAATCGTTAAAGAGATTATTTACTTCATAACCTCAAAATTACCCACTTAATATAAGCATTACCGGTTTTGGCGGAGTAATACAAGCTGCTGCTAATTTAATGCAGTTTCAAATTATATAAACCTGAAAGGTGTCACTCTAGAAATGAAATCTCCAAGATATCCCAATAACAACCCCCCCCCCCTCCCCTCCCCGGGAGCACATTCATATGTTTTGATGGAAATCCACCATCATTACACGTGTCAGCTGGGGAAAAACGAGAGCCAAGTTCCCCGAAGGCTAACAGCTTGACTTTATTTCCATGGGAATTAGTAAGCACCAGAGTTCAGCTATTTGGTTCTTTAGGTTTTTAGCTGTTCTCTGTCTGATTATTGAGGTTGGCTCTTCGGGATTATCGTGGTGGTTGTGGTTTCGCGGCCCTTATGAATTTGATTAACGGGCCAGGACCACCTCAACTTTACTGAGAACAATGGTTGAATGATCCGGATGCAGTGAGCATGCTTGTCTTGTGTTCTGGACCAGGAGTTGGGTAGTCTACAGCTCTTCAGCAAGGAGTGGGGATTGACGGCCCTGCTTCGAAACCTCTGAAATTGCAACTAGGAATAACCTGTTGCTAAAAATTAGTCTTTGCCTTCCTAGGGCGCGGCGCATGCATCATATCGCCCAAGTGGTTTGACCACCGACGTAAATCTTTTTTTTTTTTTAAAGAGAAGTAGCACTTCAGGCAACAATGCCTATTTAGTCAAGTACCGTGCTACCTTCTTTAGGAAAGGGATAGAGAAGAGATGAAACAGGTGGTGAAAGTAGAAGGATAGTCGGAAATTAACTGCCGTATAAAGACAGCATCAGCGACCAGTGACTATGCCTTCATCGCTGAGCAGCCCCACCAACAGTCAACTTTTATTTTTGTAGTGAAAAAAACCAAGGTCTTCGTTGGGAATCGAACCCACAACCCCCATACTGACACTACCTACTAGCCTACAGGGGCACCTATTATTACGCATCCCAATAACACCAGAAAATCCTGTCATCTCAAGGAATTTTAACTTTAGCTCACCGGCTTTCCTCATTTCCAGTTTGATGAAGAGTGAGCGGGGGATCTCTTGCAATATTTCACGTGTCTTTTGAAAAATAATCCAAGATTAATATCATTCCTTGGAGCAAGAAGTTTAATAATGTTGTCAGCTTTAACTAATTTGAAAAGGATATTAATCGTAAGCCACTTTTCACTAAAGGCTCTATTTTTTTGCAAAATGAATTTAAACGCCGCTATATTTATTTAGACTGAAGTAATAAGCAAATCGGTAACGATTGAATGATTTAATGCTTTCCCTTTACTTATTCACTATTTTCCTCAATTGCTAGCTATCCATTTCAAGCTTGGCTGAATGCTTTTCTGTGAAGCTCAAGCTGTCGTGCTGTAGCTTCAATTTCTTTATTCAACTGTTGCAAAACGTATAATTATAAAACCAATTTATTTTAAATAATAGATAACATGTCAATGGAACATTTCTACTTAATAGCAATTTGTTATTTAGATGATCTCGTCTTCGATTAAATGTGGCATTGTCAACAAAGTCACGAGGCTGTCAACAATAATTTTCATAATCAGAATGAATATGTTTCTAGTGTCCATATTTTTCCTGTGGTGTGTTTAGAAAATGATGAATTAAAGTACTTTAAAAGAATCGTTTGTTTGATACCTGTTATTTAATTTTGTTTTATTTATTTTGTTACCCACAACTTCAAATATTTTAATGTATTTCATGAATGACAACCGCTTACACCGACTTTAAATATTTAAGAAGCTACAACATACACATTCGACCATTAAATACTAAAGCAAGAGAAGACACACAAAGGCACACATATTAAATAGCGGCAGCCTTATCTTAGGTGGCAAAATACATGCTATAATTTTTGTCTGCTACATGTGGCACTTAAAACAGAATACCAGAGATACAAGGCATTAATATTATTTTTTCTTATTAAATTTTTCATATTTTCTCTTTATTGGAGTGTCACCTTAATCACTCACACATATACATAATCATAAATATACAAGTATTTTACCTAAGTGTGTTCGTATTATAAGTGTTTGCTGGCGGCACATTAAATGTTAACGCACTAAGCGTAACTTAACTCATAAACACCTAATGTCACAGCTTATGACTTAAATTTTTGTGTACACATTTTGAATTTTAATAAACTTGTTAAAAGTATCTATATGAATTATAATATCGTCGATGTTTCTTTTTTGTTTTATATATTTTCGTTGTTATCATTGACTTTTGTTTTATGTTTTTATGGAAAATATTAAACTTTTGTTGTTGCTTTTATTAGATATTGTGTTATGGATAAAGTTCAATATGAATTTTTTCGTGTTATATAATCGTAACAAATTTTTATAGATGAATAAATAGCAGGTATTGTCAAGCTTAAGTTATGTTGGCTACGTTAGTTGACTTTCACATACCTGTTTCGATGAAATTTTATTTATTAAATTCGTTGCTTTAGAGTGACGCCTGAAAGCTTTAATCTTAAAGCCATGTTGTAAAATATCTTAATTTAAATTATAAATTGCCGCAAATACCGAAGAAGGCATTAAAGTGATGTCTAATATTAATGAAATATAATTTTTTGTGTCATTTTTTATTTTCATTTAAAGTTATTTTCATTTAAAGAAATATCCTTGAAATATCAAAATTAAACTTTACTGCATTCACTCATAGAGAAGACAGAATTTGGAAATTGAAAGTAACTAGTCTTCTATTGAAGCTAAATTCGCCTTAGGAGCTCACCTTTAACTTTTTGTCCACAATTGAAAAATAAATGACAATGACTTCTAAACTTCTGTCTTAAAGCTTAAAATTAAACAAAATGTGTTTTGCACTTGGGATGAAATAAAATCGGATAAAACGGTAATATTATTTTTAATGCGAACTCTTGCAAACGACTTCTTTTTCAGAGAGACGAAATCGCCACCTACAACCGAATAGCAATCTAACGAGACATCTCTTTTTATATTCGACATTTAACAAAAGATTAATTAAAAAGACTTCAAATTCTCTACTGTAAACTCACATCTCTTCTTCTAGATTAATCGATTGATTATCTCAATTTAATTGCAATCAATAATTTCTTTCTTAAATTGAACAAATGACTGATCGCCTAACAGCGGGTTTTTTAATAAAAAGTTTATATTTCGATTGTGGCAACACAAACATGACATTTGACATTGACATTTAGTTTTCTGACGTATTTGTATTAGATAATATTAGCAATTGTTACAATGAAATCAATTTCGCTCGAAAATCGCATTATAATAATTAAAATCCCCTATGAAAATGTTGGTCCTGTTTAAGTTACATTTCGTAAAATTTGTGAGACCGCTATTAAGAATTTGGTGGTTAATTTTGAGTCGATAGGCTCGATACACACTTTGCGAACACCAATGCCAACATCATGGCCGTGAGCTACAATGTTGAAGCAGATACAAATTGTTCAATTCCTCGACGTTCTCAACATTTGGGGTTACCACCACATGGCGACTTTTTTGTTAGGATTTGATGCAGGAATTGAAATCGACGAATCATTCACATTGTCATAGATACGTTCAATTCATTCAGAAACGGCCGGCAGGTTTTTTCAAAAGAAGCCACCCATGTTCACTTATCACGGTATATCAACACGTAAAATTGCCGCATTTGAGCTTCTGAAAATCCTACACCAAATATTGAGAAGCCCTGGCAGGCTCAACGTATCCCTGTGTGGTGTGCTATATGGCCTGGAAACGTGATTGAATACGAGGCTAGAAATGCGGTAACGGTCAATGGATCGTAAGATGATAATAACTTAATTTTGGCCTTTTATTGACAACATGGCTATCACTGACATGTGTTTTCAACGGGCCGGTGTCACATGCCACTCAGCCAATGAAACGATTAATTTATTGCAAACCAAATTTCCCGATAATCAGCTGTTAAGTGACCAGCCAAATCGTGTGATTTAACACCACTGCATTATTTTTTGTGGAGCTATGTTAAGGACAGAGTCTATACGGAGCCTAACGAATCGATTTCAGCCTTAAAACTCAAAATCCGCGATATGATTAACCGCCCTTTTGCTAAAAAAAAAGTGATTAAAAATTTTAATGGAAGAATCGACATTTGTCGGCATGGTCGGTGGTGGAAATTTGCCAGCTATCATTTTTCATTCATAATTGCTGAACTTTTCTCTTTGTTTTACAATAAAAATTTGAATCAGCATAATTTAAATTTTTTTGTTTTATTTAAGAAAACAAGCTTCTTGTTGAAAAGCTCTAGTTTTTGCCACCAAAAAAACCCCATCTTTTCTCTCTTGTTTTAATTTTTTCCTTAACTGTCATCACATGAACCACGAACGTTGCATTACTAAAGAAAAGATGAGGGTTTATTTGTTAAAACGAATTGTTAAACAAACATAAATATTTTCTTATAATTTTAGTAGAGATACGAGTACTCCCATATGAATTTATAAGCGTTTTATATTTTGACTGCATTGTGAGGGTGTTAATACATAAAAATTGGTTTGTACCCACAGGTACTTTTACCCCATCAGCCATCAGACATATGGTACGATAAAATATTTAAATACAAAATAATAAATGTGTGTGTTAAGGTCTTTATATGCAAGATGACAATGTTTGGTAAAAATAACATGCAACATGCAGCATACAGCTTAATAGTAGCCTGACATGTTAGAGTAATATGGTAGAAATAAAAACAAATTCACAATCGTCCAACCATATTAAGAATTTGCGAAATGTTGTACATTTTTAAATGGCAAGTTGAAAGGTTTGAGCATTTTTAAATAAGTTTTATAGTTCCATGATATAAATTTTAATATTTAAAAGTTTTTACATAAAAATCCATTCCGTTATTAATAAAATATTTTTAATGAAAAATTATTTAAAATAGACATGACTTTATTAAAGTGGAGACTTGAAAAATGTTATCATAGCTATTGCAAACAGCAGAAATAATTTTATCACTAAAAATTAACAAAAATTTTACAAAAATATTTTGTTGTATTTTTTTTTTTGGAAATTTTAAGAAACTAAACTAAATTTTAATTAAAAAAAATTAAAACTTTCATAAGTATAAAATCTAAATAAGAAATAGGAAAAGTCTTCTGTATCGTATTGAGTACTAAAGTCATTTGTTTATGAAACATTAATGGATAACTCTAGTCTAGGCAGAAAAGCAACATTTTCTTCGGGAGAGAGTGGTGTAAGTGATTTTTATTTTACATAAAAATATTTAAGATTTTGTTTTTAAAGAATTAAAAAATATGGATACCAATTTCCGCACATTTAAGTTTAAAATGTAATCACTTTTTTAATTGTGATTAATAAAAATATATGCTTTTGATGACTTCAGTCATCACCTTCAAAGTGAGTAAGAAGTAAAAATCCAACGTTACGAACTGCGATTTATAAAAGAAAAATAATTTGTTTTAATAACAATTTTATTAAATACTTGACCAATAAACTAAAAAATTATATAAAACCCTCAAAAGTAAGCTGCACTCACAGAAGAAGGAACCCGTAACATGTATGGGCCACTCTACTATTCTCAATTAATTTTTTAGTGTTTTTTTCTTGATGCAGCTTGTTAATGACTCCTTTCAAAGTCAGAAAATATTTGATTTTTTCTTTATTTCTTTTGTTCTAATTTAAAAAATAATTTTACTGAAACTTTTTCCTTTGATGTTTTTATTCCTTTTCAGATGCTTTTCCGTTTTTCTCTGCTAACAGTATTGTTAGTATGCAGAACATATGCCATACAGGTGAAACCTTCATATGGGCCACCGCCACAGCGTCTACCGCATCGTGAATATGGTGTACCTCAACAGATGCCATTTCGTGAATATGGACCACCTAACTTAAAGTATGGACCACCAAAATTGAACTTTATAAATGGAGGTGGATCGCTGTCAGGACTGCATGAAGAAATTAAAAATCATTATGGAGCACCTAAACCTTTCTATGGTCCACCACATAAGCCCCAACAGCAATATGGTCCACCACAACAGCATTATGGTCCACCGCAAAAATTCCAACATAAACCGGGTCCAACCTATGGACCTCCCAAGCCACAATATGGTCCACCACATCCACAAGCCTTACCGTTATTACAGCCAACAATTCCATTTAAACCATCTCATCAACCAGCCACTTCATATGGACCACCACCTTCGGGACCTTTAAATATACCACCCAAGCAAATTTATGGTCCACCACCACCTAATTATGGTCCACCACCGCTGCCTAATTTCAGTCGTGTACCTGAAACAACTATAATTATAACTGGCGATCAAAATTTCCAAAATCATCAGCAGAAACAGCAACAAGCGCAAATACAAATTGATGGTTCAGGTCATACACACTCAGTGGTTGGTTCCCAGACACCTTTTCATACCGCCTGTGAGGGTTGGAAACCCATATCAGCCCCTGCTGGATCTTATATCGAAAACAATCATATTGAAACACAAACTGGCTACAGTCAGGTAGCCCAAGGTCAAGCACATAATTCAGCGGGTTCCTTTACACAGTACCCTAGTGGTGCTAGTAGTGTAGGCAATACTGGTATTGGTGCTACTGGGTTGGGTTCTACGGCTTATATAAGCGGCACAGGCACGGGAAGTAAAAGTATAGTTGATGGTATATCCGATGAACAATTAGTAGCTGTGGCTTTACAGACTAACAAATATGAATCGAACAACATAGCACAGCAACAGAACATTTTGGCTCCAATTGCACCAGCTGAAGATTTTAATCAGCATGGCTTAAACTCCATAGAAAGTGAAGCGCTACAGGTTGGTAAAAATATTTTATTTTAACTCGCAGAGAATAGAAATTGAATTTATCTTTAATCTGATTTATTAGCTTTCTTTGGGTTCCATTGAGGATTCCTTTAGCAAACCGCCAGCTGATTCGTATGCTCCCGGATCTAACTACGCTCACAAGTTCAATCAACACTCTAGTGCCCATGGTAACCATCATAGTAATTTTGTAGCAAGCGGGCCGGGTGGAAGCTTTCGACCACCACCCATACCTAGCGATAAATATGGTCCACCACTACCACCCAAGGGCAATTATGGGCCTCCACCACACCCACCTGCAGACAATTATGGGCCTCCTCGAGCTCCCAGTGGTTACTATGGACCGCCAGCCCCTTCAGCACCCGGTGCTGCAGCTTTTGTTCTTCATCATGCACAGAACGGTTTAGGTATTCAATATGGCAAACAATCTGGCAATTTAGGTCCACTTCCTCTACAGGGTGGATCGCAACCTAGCAAACCAGTTACGTATAGACCTCCTGTACCACAAGGACTTTTCCAGACAATAGGTGCTACTGTACAACATTTTGATAAATTTGGCATTAAGCCTCCAGTACAGATTCCCACCTATATTCCACCAGCGGCAAACGAAATTCCACAAACAGGACCGGGCAATTTAAATATTGAATACGGAGCACCACAGGTACAGCATCAACATCAAAATATCATTGAACAACAATTGCCACAGCAAAGACCACCTCAAGTTTTCATACAAATTGAACAGCAACAGAAACACAACCAACAACAACAGCAACAATTTGGAAATGGTCATGCTGAATATGGAGTTCCCCCACTGCCGCCACCACCACAATCTTCAGTCCAGCAAGGATTACCAGAACCACAATATCTACCTCCGCCGCCACCACCACCATCACCAGCACATTTTCAGCAGCAATATTTGCCACCAACTGGCCCTCACCAGCAAAAATTTAATGGCGGCAGTTCTTATACTTCCAGCGCCTCAGCAACTTTGGATAGTACGGCCTTTGCTGCCACTCAATACAATCAGGAATTTGTGCATGCACAGCAAGAGCAGCCACGTTTTCATGACTGTGGACCCGGTCCTAATCTGGTAGGAGGGGGTAACTTTAACTATCAGCAGCAACAGCAGCAGTACTCAAATGGTGCTGGCACCATTATTTCGCAAAGCATTCCCGTAGCCGAACAACATACACAACTCATCCAGGGGCCAGCTTCTAGCTACGGACCACCACCATCAGGTGGCAATGAACTTGATCATATTGGTTATGCCTCAGAAAAATCTCAAGTTAGCACTTTACCTGATGGCACAAATCCGGAAGACTTGCCCGGCTTACAAGGTCTAAATGTGCTTTCCGCTCAAAAATCTCAAGCCATAAACTTTAGCGCCCAAGAAACAAATAATAATGAAAATTATCAAGTACAATTTGGAAGTAACAGTCCACAAACGGCAAATCATGAAGAAATCTTATCTGCTGGACTACTACAGACCATTCTCAATGCTGTAGAGCAACCCCAGCAGCAACATCAACTGCTACCTTCGAATCACAAACCAGAAAGTAGATCCGATATTGATATACACGATGAGCTCACTGAAACGGAAAATACAAATGAACCCGCCGGCATTGCTGTTCAAGAAACTAAACGTATCGAAGTTACGCTACATTCAGATAACGATAAATCAGAAGAATCATTGGCCGATGTACGAGAATTAAAGCCAATAGTGGTGAAAGAGGAAAATGAAGCGAAACATTAAAAAAAATCGAAAGGTGTTCAAGAGAATCAATTAAAGAGAGCTGATGCTCTCTTCAGTCACTATTATTTACTTATTCATGTAGTTTTATTTTGTTTATTTAAAAAATATATTTTTATTTATTTTATTTTAGTTTCTTCTTTGTTTAAGCTTTTTTTAATTAAATATTTGTATTTTTTATTTATATATTTAAGTTTTTAATAAAAAAAAGAATTTTCAACTATGAAACATTTTCAAATTCTATTTGAAAGTTGCCATAAAGTAGAGAAGAAAATATTTTTAATGATTTGACAACAGCGAACTGTATAACTCGTCCGGACATACAATTTTTATTTCTACAGTAAAATAAAAGAGTAACTCGAGTTTAGGTAATGGAGTATCTGTTTCTATTTTTTCCTATCTCTCTCTCTCACCAACAAACTCTAGAATGGCGCATGCAACAAAAGTTGCAAAGTGTGGATGGTAAATCAAATGTAAATTTTTAAAAATTGTGTATTTTTAATATTTAAAATTTTATAAAACACACATACAAAGAAGTTATTGGTTAAAAATTAATTTTTAAAAATTAATTTACTTTAAGAACATTTTTAAAATTTTTATGAAATTTAAATTCAATCATCTTAACTATCGAAACAATATTATCAAAAGAAAATATTTGTATAATTTATTTTTATTTGTGTTATAATTAAATAATTTATTATAAATAAAATGCTAATTCTAAAAAAGCAACAAATATCTTATAAGAACTACAATTCCATTCATTACACGAATTAAATGTGTTTTTTTTTATGAAATCTGGCATTTTGTTTAACTAACGAAAATTAGATAGAGAAATGGTCCACATGTACTGAAAACTTTTTAACAAAACTGTTGACTAAAATGTTAATTCTATTATCTGACTCGCATTTTTATAAATTCAAATCTGAGAAGAAGTTCGCAGTTTTCAACGCTTTGCTTGCTGATATTATGTTATTTATTTTTCCTCCGCCAGTAAATGAAATACTATTGTCAGTTCCTGTCTTATCTGGCTGTTTTGAACTGAAAGGCGAGCGCTTTCGATGCGATAGCATCATTCTTAAGCCGCGTTGTGGTTTGTACTCTTGCTAACTGTTTCGCAAGCTGTTATTATATTCGCTTTTGTTGTAAAGCTAAAATAAGATATTCAAAATCAATCTTAACACACGGATGAAAAAAGCAACTCCTAACCAAGTGAGTAATTTTTATTCCAAGATAAGATAAGTTGTCAATTTATTTTATTTTTATTATTATTAAGTTACTTTATAGGTACCGCGCATTTATATTTTCTTTACAACAAACAAACTTTTTACTTTTCGGAAGAAAGAAACTTTGAAAAAAAAAAATTAATTACATAAATTGCACTAAAACGATGGTTAGCAGAAAACCAGAATAATCTAAAAGGTGTTTTTTAAAGAGGTATAGAACTTTAAGTTGGCAACACTTTTTTAACTGGTGTCCATTTCGTCAGCTGTCGAGTGATTTATGTCTACTGTTGTTATTCCTTTCCATACTGTTTGTTTGTTCGATATGAACGCGAGCCCTTTCCATGTTATGATATCATTCTTAAGCCATGTTTTAACACGGTTTTCATCATATCTAAAGCGCTCGCCGTTTATACGGAATTAATCGCCAACAAAGATGGAATAAAAGAAAGAGTATTTTACTGGTAGAACGAATCTAAATAACTTAATAAGAGTTCAGTTTGGCATATCAACACCCGTAATCAACGCTTTCAAATTGTGAAAAATGTGTCCAAAACAAAATTATCATTGATCCAAATTTTCATAAACGAATTTCGTTTAGCGATAGAGCTCACTTTTGGTTTTGAATGGATCCGTGTCAATAAATGAAACTGCCATCTTCAGAGTGTTAATAATCCTCAAGCGTATGTTGAGACAACGTTAGATCCAGCAAAACTTATCGTTTGGTGTGTTTTATGACTTGATGAAATCATTGGTCCTTACTTCTTTAAAAATAATGGTGATTAGAACGTTAGAGTCAAAGCTGGCCACTGTAGAGTTATGAAAACTAATTATTCGTTCATTAATTAAACAAATAAGCAAGTGCAGCTGAGCTTTCTACAATATGGCACCTTATATGGCAATTGATTTATTGAAAGAAACATTTGGCAGCTGCATAGTTTCACGTTTCGGATCCATGTATTCGCCTTTAAGGTCGTGCAAAAAAAACGTCGCTAGACTATTTTTTGTGAAGATATATGAAGTCGCAAGTCTATGCCGTTAAGCCCGAAACGATTGATCATTTGGAAAACAACATTCACCACGTTGTTACCGATATACGGCCACACATGTTGGAAAGCGTTATCGAACATTTGACTTATTGTAATATTATGGCAGGATTGCCATGTAATGTTCGGGATAGAATGAATGATGACAAAAACGATGTAATGTTATGCGACTGGTAAAGGATCGCTATGTAAAGTGATCCCAGGTATGGGGGTAGGATAATAAAACGAAGAATATATTTAAGTAGCTGTTTGGGGGTTCAGGTTGAAAGCAGGCGTTTTGATAAACAGCTCAATATGAAGTTTTAAAATATTAAAAAAGGCAATTGTTGCCGTTTTGAGTCTTCTTTAAATCTTGTCTTATTAGTGGCATACAGCCACTATATTTTTTTTTATATCTAATTTACATTTTCTACTTAGCCCCTTTTAACTTATTATAACTTATTGCTAATACATATTTGTCTCACTTCAATAACATGCAATATTGATTCATTGGTTCATGTGACGAATCAAATGCATGATAAATAAAAATACTCAAATAAATATGACACCTAAAAGTGTGGCACTCATTTGTGTCATAGATCGATTGCATTTGAGTCAACACATGTTGTACTTTGGTAAGTGGTTATCTGGTGTGTTTATGTGTTACAATGCAGTACACATATTGTGGTACACTACATTATAGATTAGACTACTTCCAAACCAACTGTGGCGATTATATGCCAAAAGTTATATTTAAATCACAAAGCCCGAAGATTATCTTTCGAAGAAAGTAAATTTCATGTCAACTAAAAAAAAATACATCTTTGTTTTTTTCCATTTTTAATTCCTATACATCTATAAAAAACACCCTTTGTTTTAGTTTAGTAAGGGCAAGGTCTGGATTTTAAGGCGCGGAAGCCATAACTTTCCATCCACTATTTTCTAATTATATTTTGAATGATCTTGCAACAGGCGGGTGACCGTGGTCATGATGGAAGATTAATGCCTTGTGTTTGATCGAATATTCTGGTCGTTTTTCCCAGATTGTTCTTCTTAAACGAATCAAGTGTCTTCGTTGCAGTTCTCCTGTTGTCGTCTGGCCCAATTTCAGCAGCTCATAACACAAAATAGCCTTCTGATTCCACCAAATACAGACTATTACATTAATTTCATAAATATTCAGTTTTGCCGTTGATTTAGCTGGCTGGCTGGCTGTGTTTTACATACGACCCTTGCAGTTGATATTGTTACGTTTATACCTTTTATAAACGTTTTATTGTTGCTGAGTTCTTTATTGCAAAATATATAACACCAGATCTTAGAGTTTTTAAATTAATTAATTACAAGTTTATTTGCTTTAACAACACACAAAGTTAAATTTGTATATTGGAACTACTAAAGATGCAACTCTTTACTTTACGAGGTTTATGTTTTAACTAACTAACTAACCACTCAGATGCTGTCTTTTATATTTATCCGCTAGAGGTCTAGAAAAATTAAAAATCTTCTACTTCCTTTGTATCACATTTTGTTATTGTTATAGTATTCATTCAATGGTTTGTGTATATTTTTTTGGTTGTTTTTGTTTTTATGCTGATATAAAGTTTCTTCGTAATTGTTGTTGTTTTGCGTTTATAAAATTTGTAATTAGAAAGTTGTTGTTGTCTTGCGTGCATAAGTTTTCTTAGCAAGCCATGCAGTTAGTAAACAGCATACCCAGTTGTCTGCTTTATTATTTAATTATTTTCTTTTAAATCTTAAGCAAGACGCATCCGTAACAATATGATGCAAAAATGATTTCATTTTATAGCGTCCAAGCATTATTTTCGACATGCAAAATCGCCTTTCAATGTCTCTTAGCTTCAATTCATAAGCGATCCAAGGAAGCTTTTGAATGAATCCTAATGTTTTTAAACTAAGAGAAATGGCTTGTTGTGTGACCAAGTTTTTCGTGTGTTTGACAACAATCTTCATCGAGTAAGCTTTTGATTCCTCATCTTTAAACTTTTTCATCGGACTAGGACTTTCCTTTTCTTCTGTGTCGAAAGCAGCACTTATAAATAGCGCAACCCATGGCTCACAAGTTTTTTGAGTTGGTATGTATTGCATATAAGCTTTTATCAACAATCGATGACTTTCAGCAGCCGTTTTCTTTTAATGAAAGAAGGTTCTCGGACTTCCCCGCAAATATTTCTTTTAAGCACATAATTCGATATTATTAAAACGATTGAAAAAATATGTGTTGACGTCTATCGAATCTAAATTATAATGACAGATGTTTTTCCTGCAAATTACCATATTTTTTATGACTGACATTAACTATATGTGATAGTTATGCTATATGTTCTCCAAATCGACATTATTAACTTGAGAATTGACTAATTGAAACTCAGCAAAGCTTATTTCACCTTCTATATTGAGATTCCTCTACGTTTCGTCCTAAAACTTGAGCACTATAAAGTTTTTTTCCTTTTATGTGCCCTCTCTGGGTCCAAGATTTTTCTAAAACGCATAACACCTTACAATAACAAATTAATGTTTCTATGCTTAAAAAATCGGTTATTGATGATTTTCATTTTAATTAAAATTTTTCCTCTTGTCATTCATTTTTTTAGGAATTTTATTTGGATTTATTTGCTGTAGTGGCAACACTATTTAAGGGTGATTTATTAGGTGTTATTCCGCCTATTTTAATTTCTTAAATTGGTAGCTTAAAAAGAAATGATATTTGCAGTGTTGCTACTGACTTAATATTTCCAGTTTTCTTTTAAAAATAAACTTAAAGTTTTAAATAAAATTTTTTATATTTTTGCATTTTGTTCTTGGTCTTAATTAACTAAATATTTATTTCCAAAATATTTTGTTTTTATTTTTATCAACATTGTTTTATGCAAAACTAAAATTATTTAAACATTTGCCATGACATTTCAAAACATTTAAACGTCAACAGAACACGCTGTGCTTCTTGTTGTATTAACTTAATAGCCCAAGTGTTATTTGTTACAATGTTTTTGTAATTTATATAAATTTCATTACTACTTGCAGTTTATTTCTCTATTCTTCTTATTAAAAAGAAACAAACAAATTTACATTTGATGTGTTCTAAAATTTTTGCACTCTTTGTTCCAAGGCTACAAAGATCTCTAGAACTTAGTGTAAGTCAAGGTTGTTAATTTAATACTTTGAAAAATTAAACAAGCGAACACAAAAGTTGCAGTAAATTTTACAACAAACAACTAAAACGTTTTTAAATACAAATAACTCGAAACAACAACATATTTTTAAAGGCAGTCTTACAATGTTAGAAGCGTTTTGCTTGTCAGCACGTGCAGCAAGAAAATCTTGTCAATTAATTTTTTGTTTGTGAGAGTCTGTGACTTCAGAATAAGTTAAAGTATAACAGAATATAATAGTACTCGTATAATAATTTTTAGTAGTGAATAATATTTCAAAACCTCTAACTGTGAGTGGTAAGATTCAATTTAAAGAAAAAAATTCGTGTATAAATGGTTAACAATTTGATCTTTTAATCTGTAAGTGACATGCGTGATAAGATTTACGTCAGTATCTAGCTGTATATAATAACTAACCATAACTTGACGGTGGATCATACCACTGTGGATGAAATGTAGCGTCATTCTCTCCCTAGGAAGCCTTCAGACACGTATATCCTCCAGTCACTCTTAGTTGCAACTTCAAGAGCTTGGAGCAGGCCGCAGCCTTCACTCCTTGCTGAAGTGCTAGAGACTATCCAACTCCTGGTCCAGAACACATGAAACTTAACGAAATTTAAGAGCACAACCGCAATTATGCTCACTGGACCTGGGCTATTCATTGTGTTCACTGTGAATGATTCGACCCACACAACTCAAACGAGGGCCTCGAAACCACAACCACGACGATACACCCAACTTCAATAATCAGTCAGAGAATAGCTAAAACGCCAAAATGCTGAACTCTGGGGCATACCGATTCCCGTGGAAATAACGTGGAGTTGTCCAGTTGGCTCCTGCTAGCCTTTAAGGGACTCCCTTTTACCCTCGGTGACACATGTAATGATGGTAAGATTCCATCAAGACATATTGATGTGCCCCCGTAGGGGAAACCTTTAGGTGATGCGTAATAAGATTTACATCGGTACCTAGCGTGTGTATGCCACAACTCGATAGTGGATCGAACTACTTAAGTGATATTATGCGTGATTTGATTTACCTTAATCTGTACCTGGCAGTTAGCCCTTACCAGATGGTGGTCAAACCACTGTGAATGGTATGTAGCGCTATTCTCGCACTAGGAGGCCTTTGAGTCAGTGCCCTCTCCGGTCACTCCTAGTTGCAACTTCAAAAGCTCGAAGTAGGTCGCAGCCTTCACTCCTTGCTAAAGAGTTGAAGACCATCCAACTCCTGGTCCAGAACGCATGAAGCTTAATATGATTAGGAACACGACGGCATTCATACTCACTGGACGTGGATCATTCATTGTGCTCATTGTGAATGATCCGACCCACAAACTCAAACGAGGGCCTCAAAACGACAACCACCACGATACTCCCGAAGGGCCAACCTCAATAATCAGCCAGAGAATAGCTAAATGTCTAAAGAGACAAATAGTGAACTCTGGGGCCTACTGATTCCCGTGGAAGCATGTGGATTGTCCAGATGGCTCCTACTACCCTTGAAGGGGTCTGGGTTCCCTTTTACCCTGCAAGACACTAGTCTAGATGGAATAGTAGGCTCCAAAAAGACTATCATGTGCTTTCGGGGGGAGATGATATGATGCGTTCACCAACGCCCTAAAAACTCAAAGACTCTTTTTGCAACAAGTCATTCCCAATTGAAATTTCAGAAGTTTCGGAACAGGGCCGCCAACCTCCACCCCTTGCTGAAGAGCTAAAGACTATGGATCCGGGCACTGCATAAAGAGCTAAAGACTGAGTAGATGTGAGATGAACCTGGCCCCTTATTAAAAAATTTGAGGGCCTGTGAAACCACAACCACCACGATGCTCCCGAAGGGCCAACCTAAATAATCAGTCAGCGAACAATTAAGAAGCTAAAAAACCAAAATGCTGAACTCTGGTGTTTACTTATTCCCGTGGAAATAACGTGGAGTTGTCCAGTTAGTTGGCTCCTGCTGTGTACCCAAGGGGAATCTTTAGTGGCTTATCGCCTCTAGAAAGAATAACTCAATATTATTCAAGTCATTTTACGATAGCGCACACCACACACGGTAACTGCTTGGCCGACTTTTTTTTACAAAGATGCACGTCCCGTTGATGCCACCAGTCCATAATCTACGCCAAACAATCACTCTTTGATTAGATACATCGGCTTTTCAAAAATACCTCATTGATTCTTATTTGCCCAACTGCGACAATTTTTGCTTGTTAATGAAATCCACTGATATGAAAGTATTCCCCGTCGCTGAAGATTTTTTTTCTTTTCTTTTGACTTCTATCTGTTTAAGTAACCATTCGGCATATTGACGATGCTTGAAAGGATCAAGAAGTTTCAGTTCTTGACGCAATAGAACCTTGTAAGCTTAAATCTTTCATCAAAATTCGCATCATTGATATTTGCGAGATGTTTCGTTGTTAGACACAACGATTAAATAAAATTGGCGTTTTTTTGCCACAGTATTGCGAACAAAAATAATTTTTTTTGCAGAACGAACTGGCCGGGTATTTGCTTAAATTTGCACACAGTTCTCCCGATTGTGTACACATTTGGCCAATTATTCTGACTAATAAAATTACAAAGTTTACGAAATATATTGCAAACACTGAAACAAAGTGATGTCAACTTAAGTTGGGCAAAAAACTAAACAATAAGGTCTGAATCACAATTAATTACATTAGGTGGCGACCATTCATTATTAATTTAAAATAATAGAAAATATTAAAGCAAGAAAATTTTAAATCCCGGGATTAGGAATTTTTCATCTCGAGAAATTTTCGGACTTTAAGCTTCCGTAGCAACAAAATCATCCTTAAATTTAGAATTGTCTCTTTAGTACAACGAAAAATGATTCATCTATTGAGTTTTCTAACTTTTAGCTGCGTAAGCAAACGTTCAATTTAGTTCAGATATTCTAAATTGTGTTTAATTTTTAAAACAAAACTTTAGCTAAAATATTTTTAAAAGTTTTATATTCAAGTTGCATTTTAGTGTCCCTGCATGAATTAACAACTATTCAAAAATACTTGCATCATTATGTTAATATCACTCCAAGGAAGTTTTAAAACTTCGCTTATTTAGAAATTTTTTATTTTGATTATTCTTTTTTGTTGTTGTAAATTTTGTGTTATTAACAGCTCTTGGCCAGTATATTTCTTGTGGAAGCATTTTGTTTGTTGATGTTTTTTTTGTTTTTGTTCTGGCATGTCAATAGAGATGCTTGTCACGTCATTGTTGCACTTAATTGTAGGAAGTTGTAAACGTTTTATAAAGTATGTAGAAAAGAATATAAGTTGTGAAAGAAAATTTATTCAGTCTTTTAACACACTAACTCTAGCTAGTCAATCTTCTGACTATTAGTTTTACTTACACTTTGTCAGCCAGTTTCTCAATTGTATTTTCTGCTTCTTTTTGCTTTGTAAAGTTTAAGCAAAAGTTTTTCTTTCATCTTGTTGAATGAAATGACCAACATAAAGTTTGTTCCTGAAACTAGGCTATGACAAACTACAACAACAAAAACTAACTGTTATATAGAAACAAAAAAAAATATTTTATAGCAGAATTTAAGGGATTCAAAAATATAAATTAAAAGTTTTCTGCAGCTTTATAAGAAATTTTCTAAGAAATTTTTCATAAAATGCACGTCGATGTTAGATTAATTTTCTGATAACTTCAAAACCATGAAAAAAAAATTATTTTGGGGGGAGTTTGTGGTTTCTAACAAATAGCAAATGTCAATGTAAAATTACTACTTTTTCTTTTAAAACACAATATATTTTACGTAGCTGGTTTAAGATGTGTCTTAAATCAAAACAATTGCACAAAATTTTGAAGAATTCCTAATGCTTTTTTATTTTGTAGTTACATAAATTAACTCAAGAAAAAAATGCGTTTTTGTTTATTTTGTTTGATGTTTATTCGTTGGCTAAATTCTCTATACTAATTTTATGATAGAAGTTTGAGACTGCTTAAACCAAAGAAATTTGATTGGAATGCAAGAATGCGATCCCGTTAGCTTTCATATACAAATTTACAGAAGTGTTCTTATGTGTTTAATGAGACAAAAGTAAGTAAGTAAGTAAGTATGTACATACATATGAATTGTTTTTCCGTATGCAAATTAATAACAACAGCGGTAAGTTATTTAAAAGAGTTAACTAATCGTATAATATATCAAAGAAAAGAAATTAAATATAATGTTTTGACCAAACATATTTGTTTATCACTGAGTATCAGAAATATAAATTTCTATCAGGTTTCTCAGCAAGAGAGTTTGTTTTTCAAATATGGCAACACCCACAACATGATTGTTTTTACATTTATTTTTTTAACAATTAATAGAAGATGCATTGGCAATTCTTACAATGAATTCAATTTCGCACGAAAATCGAATTAAAATAATTTAAATTCACCATGAAAATGGTGGTTCTGCTAAAGTTACATTTCGTAAAATTCGTAATATTTTCGGACATAATAATCGTCCTTCTGAGACCGCTATTAAGAATTTGGTAGTTAAATTTGAGTCGACAGGCTCGATGCAAAATGTGCGAATACCAACGAATGTTCTTCCGGGTCGTTCAATTGAAAACATCGCAGATGTGAGCCACAGTGTTGAAGAGCATCCAAATTTATCCGTTTCTTGATTTTCTCAAAAATTAAGGGTTGAGAAGTAAGGATTTGACTGTGAAACCTTACAATTTTTAACTGGTGAAGAAATTGAAGCTGAACAACCATTCACATCGCCGTAGATTCACTCAATTCAACCAAGAACAACCGGTTGGTTTTTCTCAAAAACTAATTTTTTCAGACGAAGCCCATTTTCGCTTGCCCGGGTATGTCAACAAGCAAAATTGTCGCATTTGGGCTTCTAAAAATTATACAGCTATTATGGAGAAGCCTTTGCATGATCAGAGTGTCACGTATGGCGCGCTATGTGGTGTACAGGCGTATTTGAGCCGTTTTCGTTCGAAGATGAGGTTGCTTGTACTTAAGGATCATTGGTGTTATTAAAGGCGAAATGATCCAGGCCCCCTAAATCAAAATTATGCGGGAGCCGAGAAACCACAACCACCACGATACTCCCGAAGGGCCAACCTCAATAAGCAGTCAGAGAAACAGCTAAAAGGCTAAAAAGACATTTAACGGACCTCTGGGCTTACTGATTCCCGTGGAAATAACGTGGAGCTTCCAGTTGACACCCTGCTTGCCTTCAGGGGACTGGGCTTTCTTATACCCCCAACAGCACAAGTCTAGATGGTTAAATAAAGCGTAAAGACTGATAAATGTGCCCCCGGGAGGGACTATAACGAGATGCTAACAACTCAATTTTAACCTGTTATTGATAACGTGTATATCACTGACATGACTAAAAATCCGTGATGCGATTAACGAAATAGGACCGCCATCAAAAAAATTTTCTTGTTGAAAAACCCTTTATAAAGCACATAATATGCGTTTTAACTTATTTGTTTATTTGTTTTATTGTTTGTCGTAACGCTACAGCAGCCGATAACAGTTAACCGGTCTATGCCAAGTCTTCGCTCTACACCATTAGCTATTTTCAGTATTTTAAGTAGACGTGGTGGCACTTTTCATGCAAAATAATTATTCTACATTCTGTAACTTAAATACTGTAAAATTTAAAACCATGAAACCTACAATAGTTAGTACAAGAGTTAAGAATGAAATTAGTAGGCCTGTGGATGGGTGTGTTAGCAATTTCAATTTGAGCCAGCATATGAAGCCGTTATAGAGAATAATGTCCCAGTTATGAGCCATTTTTAATAGATTATTTTAAGCAATCTTTAATTTTTTAATATAACACTGTGCAAGAGATGGCAATAATGGGTCAACATAAAACAAGATAGCTTGAAATAGTTATATATGATATGAGAGTTTTATGTGATCTAGTGAATCTGAAATTTCTATTTATTAGAGAATATAATATTCTAATTATTTTGTAAATTTTATCTATCTTTTAATTTAAATTTCGGATATAATGCAACTCTTAGCTATTTATCTTTTTTATCCCGGGCTATTAAGTTTTTGTTCCATAAAATAAGCTGTAGCAGTAAGTAACACAGTTTTGTAGCTGCTGCAAGTATAATTTACTTGAGTCTTTTGTGCATTCACTATAATCTTTCGTTTTGTAAAATATTCATAGGCATAGTGCTAACGCATTTTAAAGGTTCGAGATATGTCTATTCTGCAGTCACTCCTAGTTGCAACTTCAAGAGCTCGCAGCAGGCAAACGCCCCCACTACTTGCTGAAGAGATGGAGAGTATCCAAATCCTGGTCCCAAACGCATACAGCTTAATAAAATTTAAGAACACAACCGCAGTAATGCTCACTGGATCTGGACCATTCATTGTGTTCATTGTGAATGATCCGATCCACACAACTCAAACGAAACCACAACCACCACGATACTCCCGAATGGCCAACCGCAATAAACAGCCAGAGAACAGCTAAAAAGCCAAATGCTGAACTCTGAGGCTTTACTGATTCCCGTGGAAATAAAGTAGAATTGTCCAGTTAGCTCCTGCTAGCCTTGAAGGGCTCCCTTTTACCTCCGTTGACACATATTATGACGGTGAGATTCCGTCAATATGCCACCGGGGGGCGTACGTGATAAAAATATACTTCAGATATGTGATTGAAAAGAAAACTTTAAATTATTTAATCCGAGTATATTTTTTTTATTACCAATAGAATATATAGGGTCCGCCAAATAACTTTTTTTTTTGTTTTAAATGCTATAAACAAAACTAATGAATATTTTCCCAAATTTCTTTTTTTATTTGAAAGTACCATTCTTCCTGTTAATAACGGAAAATAATTTCATTTAAATGGCTGCCTCGGCTGGCCATGCAGTAGCCTACACGATCGGTTAAATTTTTAAGCACATTATCGCTTGTGTGCAGCTGTATTTCGCCAATGGCTTTACGAATATTGTCCTCTAGAGCGCCACTTGTCTCTGGCTTGTCGGCGTAACACTTATCTTTGACGGCACCTCACAAATAATAGTCCAACGGTGTCAAATCGCAAATGTGAGGTGGCCAAACGACATCAGCTCTGCGGCTGATAATGCGATCTTCAAAAATAGGGCGCAAAACATCGAGTGTAGCTTCAGCTGTATGGCACGTAGCGCCGTCCTGTTAAAACCAAATGTTGTCAATATCCTCCTCTTCAATTTTTGTGAACAAAAATTCGTTTAACATGGCTCGATAACGTTCGCCATTGACTGCAACGGCCACTCCTTGCTCATTTTCGAAGAAAAATGGCCCAATTATGTTTCTGGACCAAAATCCGCACCAAACAGTGACTCGTTTTGGGTGTGTCGATTTTCAATGTATGCGTGCGGGTTTTCTGTGGCCCAAATGCGACAATTTTGCTTGTTTACATACCCGCCAAGATCAAAATGAGCTTCATCTTAAAACATGATTTTTTTTGCAAAATCGGCATCTTCTGTAAGTCGATCGTAGGCCCACTTAGCGAAGCGAAAACGCATTGGATGGTCACTTGGCTCCAACTCCTGAACCAATTGGACTTTGTATGGTGTTATACCAAGGTCTGTATGCAAAATTCGTCTCAATGATGTCTCTGAAATGTTCAATTGTTGAGAACGAAGGTGAATTGTTGTTGATGGCGCTTCACGCACACTTTCTGCCACAGCAGCAATATTCTCGGGTGTACGCACTGTTTTTGGCTTTTCACACTTTGATTTACAGATGAGGATGCCAGTTTCTTTCACTTTGTTCACAAGATAACGAAGATACGGAGCTGACTGTGCTTTTCTTCTTCCAAAATCCCTACGCAATTTACGCACACTTCTGCAACATTACCATGATTTTCAAAGTAATTTCGCAATACTTCCCAGCGTTGTTCGAGCGTATACACAAAAATATATGTTCAGCGAAAGGATAAAACTAATTATCTGTCAAATCAAACATGATCTAAGTGTTACCATTCATGAAATAAGCAGAGCACTAGTTGAAAAATAAAAAACATTAGATGTTTATATCGCCGTTGTTTTCCAAAATAGAGTTAACTCAAATGTTCAATTTTCCCTTTTTTGTAAAAAATTAATGAATAACGTCCATATCTACTCACTGTAAAAATCTTACATCATTTTCACCACTCTTTTGCCAAAAAATACAGTTGTATCCTTAATTTGTTTATCTCTACTCAAGGTTGGTAAAGAATTGACGCTCTTTGGAGGAACCAGTGGTATATATATGCACTCTATGTAGCCTTTTCTGGTACTATATTTTAGAAATTAACCTTTTTTTTCTTATTATCACCTGATTTTCAATAATCAAAGTCCTTTAATGGGTCGTTAATAATGGTTACTGCGAAAATAAGAAAAATGTTTAAAGTGTTTTAATTAAATTTATTTTTACTCTTATAGTAGACTGTATAGCAGTATGTTCATCATATATCCTTGACCAAACTCTCGTAGTGATAAATAACTTTATGGTATTTACGAACATATCTACCGTCATAAAGCTAAAAAAATATATAAAAATAATTGAATTAATAATTAAAGAGTTCGTTTTTTTTTGTTTTACTTTGTCACATAAAGCTTTAGCGACACTGATTGTTCTTACCACACATACACACATGTGTACAAAAATAATTTATATTGCTTCAACTCTTCATATAGTTTCCTTGTAATTTTTTTTTCATAATCCTCTACAAATTTCAGATATAAATCTTTATACTTTTTTCTTTACTTTAATAACACTATTATATTTATATGTATATATGTATATATAGAATGCTTATGAAAAAATTCTTTCTCAATACCTTGTTAACATACAATTTCTTGGCAATAACTGCTGCTATAAAATACTATATTTGTATTTTAATTTATTGTTCAATATATTCTTTGATTTATTTTATTAATGTTTTTTTTTATCAACATATTCAGTTCGATATTAATAAAAGTGAAATGTTATTTCATACCTTATGAATGCATGTGAATTTAATACATGTATATACACTATACCCTACATTACGTAGACTATGATTTGGATGGCATTTATAATTTGCATTTTAAAATTTTTGTAAAAATACAGTGAATGATATTTATAAACAAGAATATTTTCAATAAATATGGGGTTTTTCAACAAGAAGTTCGTTTTTCAATTGTGGCAGCACCAATAACATGATAGTATTGACATTTAGTTTTTTAACATATTCATACTTACCGTAGTAGCAATTACTACAATGAATTCACTTTCACATGAAAATTTCATTAAAATAATTAAAATCCACTATGAAAAGGGTGGTTCTGTTAAAGTTACATTTCGTAAAATTTGTGACATTTTGCGACAACATAATCGTCATTCTGAGACGAATTTGGTAGTTAAATTTGAATCGACAGTCTCGATATAAAATGCGCGAAAAGCAACGCATGTTCGATGGAGTCGTTCAACTGAAAATATCGCATTCGTGATGCACAATATGAAGCAGATTCAAATTGATCAATTTGTCGACTTTGTCAATAATTGGTGTTATCGAAAACCATTACATGGTGAATTTTGTATAAGAATTTATCTCTGAATCCTTACAAGATTCAAATGGTGCAGGAATTGAAGTCGACCGAGCATTTAAATCGCCGTAGATTCGCTTAATTCATTCAGGAACAACCGGCGGGTTTTTCTGAAAAAAATTGACGAAAACCATTTTCACATGTCACGATATGCCAACAAGCAAGATTGCCGTATTTGGTCTTCTGAAAATCCTAGACCGATTGAGAACCCTTTGCATGCCCAACATGTCACTATATGCTGCGCTTTTTGGTCTGGAGGCACGATTGGGGCGTTTTTTTTTAAGCTGAGGCTAAAAATGCGGTAACGATCAATGGATCAAGCTATCGAGAGACGCTAAAAACTCAATTGTGGCCGATTATTGACGACATGAATATCACTGACATGTCGTTTCAATAGGACGGTGCCATATGTCACACAGCCAATGACACGATCAATCTGTTGCAACCAAATTTCCCGATCGCATAATTTCACGACAATCAGCAGTTAAGTGGCCAGCCAGATCATGTGATTTAACACTACTGGATTATTTTTTGTAAGACTATGTTAAGGACAGATTCTTTACGCAGACAAGCGAATCGATTTTAAGCGAATCGATGTTAGAAAAAGTCAGCGATAGATTAGACCAGATTAGATTAGATTTTTAATAAAAAAATTAATTTTTAAAAATTCATATTTATTTATTTTTTTCATTTTAAAGTTAATTTTGATTTTTTAAGAAGATATAATTTGCTTTAATTGAATGATTATTATACAGGGTATACGATTACTACAGGGTATACTACTTTACCTTTTTTATAATTTTTGATTCAATGAAAGAGATTGGATCTTATATTGATAAATGTTTTATTTAATGTCACCAATTATTTGTGGGATACAATATCAGATATATGTCCGCGTCTGTTAGCCTCACAAATGCGAGCCCTTTTGGGCACGTTTTCATTACATTCTCACACATTTCACGCTGTATTTCATTAGTTTCATCACGAATATTTCGTTTGAGTTGCTCAAGCGTTTCTCGTTTATTTGCATAAGCCTTGCTTTTCAGAAGTTCCCGCAAAAAGAAGTCCGGAGCAGTCAAATCAGGCGACCGAGGAGGCCAATCAATATCACCATTTCTTGAAATAACTTGTTGTGGAAAGAGGTCTCGCAGTAACTCTATTTAATTTTGCCTGTATGCGCTGTGGCACCGTCTTGTTGATACTACATGTTAATCAAGCCCAAAGCATGCAGTTCTGGCGTTAAACGACTTTCAATCATAACACGATACGCTGTTTTCATTTTCAAAGAATTAAGGCCAATTTGCATACCAGACTGTAACTTTTAATGGATGTAAAGGTGACTGTGGAATAATTTGAGGGTTTCCCATATCGCAGAACTGACTATTCTTTTTATTCACATATCCATTCAAATGAAAATGTGCCTCATGAAAATCGGGGTAGTCATAAGCGAGCTGTAACATCCTATTGGCATATGTGTGGCGGCGTAAATGGTCTTGTGGAAGAAGCTCTTGTGTCAACTGAATCTTATATGAAAACAAATACAAATCCTTGTGCAAAATTGTGGCCAAATTTGTTTTATGAAGACTAAGCTCCTGAGCACTTCGTCGAATTGAGGTTGATGGATTGATTTGAACACTTTCATCAAAAATATTTTTTTACAAATCTTACAGAACGTTGTGGTCCGTGATTGGACCTATCACCTATAGACCGTCATTCTTCGATATCATTCACTATACGAAAAATAGTGCGATTTGATGACGCGTTGGTTCTCCCAATCTTTTCACGCAACTTTCTCATCGTCGCAGTAATCGATGATTAATTTTGATAAAATGTTTTAACAATTTAAAAAAGTTGATTTATCGATTATATAATAAATTTAATAAATAAATTTGCCACGTGTCTATTTCACGACTGGCAAATATGAACTGTCAAGACAGGTGTTCCCGAAAATGACGACAAAACAAAGCAAATGGCTGGGGGACATTCTGTATTATCAAAATGACCAAAGTAGAGAAACAGCTTTTGACACTGAGTGTTAATTATTGATAAAACTAAAATTTCCCAATATTTAAAATATTTCGTAGAAAAATATAAAAACAATTTAAGAATTTAATTTAAGAATTTTTTCCTACATGACAACAGAGCGCAGGGTGTATGATAGATAATTCGTGCTTAAAAATAATATTAAATTGCCTTACACGCGATTCTTCCATTGATACCAGTAAACTGAAATATACTGACACATGTATCACTGCATCGCATGTAGGAGATTATATACGAGTTGCGTTTATTTATTTCTTTTTGTTTTTTAAACGTTTTTTTAGCCTTTGGTATTTCATTTTCAAAAAAGTCCTTCAACGCATTGTTATAGTGTATCTTAAATTTCACTTCACACTGTTAAAAATAGCACTTTCCAATTTCCGTTATGTCTTCTGAAGAGTCAAATTACACGATGAAATTTTTTATGAAACCAGTTGCATGAAATTTATATCTGTCGACAAGAAGTATAGAGAGGCAAGCAGGATAAAAAAATGTGACATGATTTAAATTTTTAAGGGAATTTTTTTAAGCCATGATATACAGTAACGAATAAATAATATAATAATATAAAATCAAAGCAATCAAATTAAAAGCAATTTTTCAAAATGCCTAAGGCATCGACAATTTCTTCGAGCTTCAAGAAGGGACTGAAAAACGAACATTGTAAAAATCTGTTATAAGAAAGACATATGGAGCAAGAAAGAGAGAAAGAGAAGAAAAGAATGAAGGTACTTCAGAGAATTTGAGGGATGAGCAATAGAAAGCAGCGCAGTGGAATGGAAATTTGTTTAACGTTTATCCTGATTCTATTGAAACTTTATATCACTTTAGTACAGCTATACTTGTTTTAATTTTTCACTTAACCGAGGTCTGCTAATTTAAAGCATCGCGGCCCGGCATTTTAGGATAATATAACATCCACTTATATAATAAAAACCTTATCTCAACTACACTTTAAATAAATCCGTGCTAAATTTCCACTACAAGCGAGGCATCTACCGTTTTAAACTTATAAAATCTCCCACTTTATCCTATCGTTTTATTTTGTTAGCAGAAAAGAAGTTAAAAGCTAAAAAAGAAACCAACTACTTTTCCTTTTTCGTTTATTTCTAGATAATTTTCTTAATATTGTAATCGAACGTCGTACTTCTCATTTGTTAAATGAATCTACAGATTTAATCGTAATCCTGAATTTGTGTCTCTGAGTATGTGTGTGTGTGCTTGTATGTATGCTTATGAAAAACAATCATAAAGCCATAATTTAGCGGCTTTTATTACATCATATATAAGAAAATATAAATATGTTTTCATTTTATCGCATATCAAAGGAAACGAAGTGTGTGAGACATAGCGATAAGGTCACTCCATTTTTATTCTGTAATGTTAAGTGAAAATAATTTTTGTTTAAATATTTTTTTGGATAGCATAAGGTCTGTTCGATCACCCTTAATAAGAATTTTATATCTGTTAAAATGATGATTTTTTTAATAAATCATTAGCCTTACCTAAAATTTAATCCAGCTTTTAAATATGCAGTGCCTCACCGAGAGAAACTTGCAACACAAACAGCCTCTTCAAGTGCTGTCTATTATATTGAGTTTTTATTATTACTAACAAGTTCATAACTAACAATTCGCCAAACTAAAACATGAACACATAACCTATAGACTGATTTTGATAACAAATAAATAAACAAATAAATAATTCGTAATATATGTAATGAATGGGTCAACTTTAGATGAGCAGTAAGTACACTCGCTTAAAACACACACTTTTATTGACAACTATAGTTTTATTAATACCACTCAAAGTATAAATATGAGAATGAAAAACAATAGCACGTTGACAGATATCCGCTGTTCTCACGAAATTTTAACGAACAATTTGCAACAAAGCTTCACTTATCTCGCCAATGAAGCGCCTAATATCATCTTTCAGAGTGTCTGTTATTTGTGGGTTGTTCACGTAAACTCCAGCTTTCAAACTGTCCCAGAGAAAATAATCCAGCGGTGTTAAATTACATAAACGAGACGACCAATTAACTTCCCTAAATCGATAAAATATGCAGTGAAGAAATTTTTTATGTAATATCTGAATTGTTTGGGTCGCTTTACGACTTGTGGCGCCATCTAATATCAACATTAGTCAATTGTTGTCCCGAAAAATAGGTTATTATTATTATTATATAATAAATAACATAAATATTCAGTTTCGAGGCAGGCTCACATACTTTGCACAGTGGCAATAAAGTTATAGGTGCATCACTTTTGAATATGCTAAAGGAAAACCTTTTCAGTTTCTATTATACATTTTGGGGAAAAACCAATGATAACCGTATAAAGACCTGATTGTAAATATTTCCAAAAAAATACGGGCCTAGAATGAGGCCTGACAACAAACCTCATCATATGGTCACTTTCTTTAAATTTAATAGTTTTTCGCAGACTCTTTGTCGATGGATGCCCATATGCGACAACTTTGTTTTTTCACACAACCTCTTAATTGAAAATGAGCCAAATAACTAAAGATGATTTGGTTGCAAAACGCCTTATGGGAATAAAGACTTTAATCGGAAGTAATTTGCAAAGTGCCTCCAATAATGCTCAATTGTTCCAGGCTCATTCCGAACACTTTTCTATACGGTGGTATCACTACAATCACAGCAAGTGTATTGTTTCGGTCTACGGTAAGCAAAAATAACGTGAATCGCAAAGCTAGCAGTTATACCACGCATAGCGGCTACAGAAGAGCGTAATTACAAGGAAAAGTTGTGAAGTCGAATTTTACGAAATGATCCAGTGAAATTTTTACCATCTTGTTAATATTCTCTGCTCCAGAGTATGAGGTTCTACACTTAAAATTTCCTTAATTTTTAGTAAATAATTTTCAAAGGATGGCAGCCTATTTTGGGCATTTAATCATTTGATTAACCTCAAAATCGTCCATTCAATAGATGACAATAATTGAGTTGAAAGCAGTCGCTGGCTTTTTCTGCTTCTTCACACTCTTATTAAAAGGTTCCAATAGAAAAATATAAACTTTCCTGGCTTAATTTCCGACTCTGCTCAACCATAACCATTAAGTTTTTTATGTAGCAAAAAATTCTTAACAAATATAGAAATTTCTTTAAATTTAATTAAAACCATCACTAATAGTCTACAATTGTTCTTAATCTCTTTACCATAACGGACTTATGCAACACTTGTGTATTAACTAGAAAATTTAGTTTTTTAAGTAATACCTAAATCCTTTTTGTTGTGCAATGCATATGCAAACCTAAATTTAAGTGAACCATTTTTCAAAGAAAACAAAAAACAGTGAGCGAAGCTAGAACAAATGCCTGATTTATAGCTACGATTTACAGCTAAACATTTAAAATTATAAAATGTTTACTTAATACACTCTTGTTGTATATAAGCAAATTTAAAGAATAATTGTTTACCTTCTCACCAAGTATTTACAATCAGCTCTTTATACGGTTATCGGTGGCTTCTCCCCAAAATTTATAACAGAAACTGAAAAGCTTTTTCCTTTAGCATATTCAAAAGTGATCCATCTATAACTTTATTGCAACTCTGCAAAGAATGTAAGCCTGCCTCGAAACTGAATATTTATGTTAGATATTATATCGTTGTTGATGCGTCTTGCTTAAATTTTAAAAGATAATAATTAACTGGGTATGCTGTTTACTAACTGCGTGGTTAACTACGAAATCTTACACATGCAAGACAACAAAAAGTGGGTATGCTGTTACCAAACTGCGTAGTTTGCTAAGAAAATTTATACACACAAGACAACAACAACTATCTTAAAATAAATTCCAGAAAAAAACTTTAACAACAACAATACACACAGACGAACAAGCACCTATACATTGAACGAATAACATAACAACAACAAAATGTGATACAAACGGAGTAGAAAATTCTTAATTTTTCCAGACCTCTAGCGGACAAATATAAAAGGCAGCCTCTGAGTGAATAGTTAGTTAGTTAAAACATAAACCTTGTGAATTAAAGACTTATAAATAAACTTGTAATTAATTTGAAGACACTAAAACCTGAAATTATTTATTTTGCAATAAAAAAACTCAGAAACAACAAAACATTTATAAAAGGTATAAACGTAACAATATTATTAGAAATATTTATTATATTATTACTGAATTCTCACAAAGTGAATAACTGGCTTTTGGTATTTCATATCTGTTCGAACCTAACATTTTTTAGTCCCATAAAAGATTTAGTTTTTTTTTTGTCAAGTTGAAAACTGTTAGATTTTGTTGGCGGAAAAAGTTAAGGAAGAAAGTATCTTCATCTACAGGTGTAAAAACTTACTCCGACAGTTGTTTAGGTGTCTAGCCTTAAAGCACTGTATTTTGAGAACGAAAGCAGCAATGAACTTTCCTACATCTCTCAGCAAACTCCTTTCGGGCTTAAGGTCCAACTATAATATGCATATGCAGCCTTAAGCCAACCTTAACAACTGTACAAATACTTAATAATCATATGTGGCGAACTATAACGTACTTAACAAAACTTTTCGTCAAGTTTCGTTAAATGTCAATTGCTTGAGCAAAGTACGAAACTGATCACACATTTCGTACGGAAACAGCTGATTTTGCATTGTGTTATAGATATACATATTAGTAAACAAATTCCAATGGAGGGCAAAAAATATTTTATCAGAATTCAATAGAAAACGTACAGAGAAAAAATAGCTTATATGATAAAAGGGACGCGTTTTAGTATAACGGCAATTCAAAGGAACGAGGGCCTTTAAACATTTTAATTTCCATTTTTTGAACACACAATTTGCAATAAAATTTAATTTTTTATTGTTTATAAATTCAATGATGCACACAGTAGCATTTTTTAGTACTTTTGGCCCAAATAATACATACAGCGATATATGTGTAATTTTTCTTTCGTAATTTTCTTAAAACTATTAACAAAAAATTATAAATTTGTATAAGGATAGTATTAAGTATACAAAATATGATTATTAAACGTTCTTTTGCAAATAAATTTCATTTATTTAGAACGAAATTGTTTTTTTTGGAAAAGTACGAATAAAATAAATGTGCAACTGTGCATAATAATTTCTATATTCATGTAAGTAAAATATAGTCACGTAAAAGTCTTCAATGATTCGCTTAAATATTTCACAGACTTTTCGTCCAACTTTTGACATTAGCTTAAGCCAGATTAGGCATATTATAGTTGGGCCTTTAGGCTTCAAGTCACTGAGCTGTTCAGAATTATTTTGCTTTTGGGGAACAGGGTATTTTGATATGGTACTACTTTACAGTTTTCAATGTTCTAAGAGTCCTCCGATATGCCCTCCTTTCAGGCTTAGACTTCAAGCAGATTAAAATTTGGCTTAATATTTTTTTAGCTATAAAACAGTTAGATAACTATCCACTCCATTACCTGGTTTATTGAAGTGTTATTAAAATTTGCCTAAGTTATCACGATTTGGATGAGAAGCAGGATATCAATTCTTTTTTTCCGCCAACGTCATATTAAAACAGGTTATTGTTATTTAACTAGTATGAGTAAAAACATTGATCCTTCACCCCAATGGGCCCTGGTATCACTCACAATGGGACATAAACAAAAATGTTTAGTGTTATCCTTGTAAATAAATTTAAATATATTTAATGTTAACACTGCAATAACAAGTGACCTTATCACTATGACTTATAACTTATAAAATACAAATATTTATTGTAGAAAAGCTATAACAAAAATATGTTTTTAAAATGTGTCTTATTAAATAAAACAGAAATAAATTTTCTCATTACCATTTAATATCTTCGTTTTTGTTTATTTAATTTCTGTTTTTTTTTTTGGTCTCCTGTTTCTTTATGTTTTTTTTTTTTTTGTTGTTGCGAGTTTCTTGTTTAAGTATTTGCTTTTTTCACGTTTACATTTTTATTAATGTTCTTTACCTTTCATCAACGTTCATAACAGCAAACAATTAAACTTTTAAATTACTTTGCTTACAAGCAGCATTTACAGTCTTGCCAATATTTATAGACAAACGTGTATCCCGGGCGATATTTGTTTGTAGCAATGTGAGCCTGTGAAAGAAGACAAAAGGCAAGGTAAAATATTTATTTATTTTATTTTATGCAATAAATATTTCTTACACAAAAAGAAACAACAAAATTGTTATTGAACAGTAAATAACTAATGAAAGGAAATTTTTCATCATCCGCTTAACATTCTACAATTTTTAAATAATTTGTTATTTTTTCAATTACGTAGACAGTAAAGTCAATTGCTAAAAAAATATTAAAAAAATGATATTTCTTTAAATGAAAAGAGAACTGTAACCCAGCGACGACACAACTATTGCTAAAGAAACAAAATTGAAAACCTTAAATGCATCTAACGATAAAGGATTTAAATTCAATAAAGAGTATAACGCAATTAAGTTACATATAGAGGTTAGGTACAAAAACTAATTCTTTTAGTTTCAGCTGAATAAGTTGCTTTATCAACCACGAACGCGCGCACAAGCAATTCAACATGTAAAAATAGCTAACACACATTAAGGGCGCGTTGTTTGTAATGGTGGAGATATCTTCCTGAGTCCTTAATAGAAGATGATGTGTTTAAATCCCAACCGAGCCTTACTTACATATAAGAAAAAGATTGTAGTTATTTAAAAATAAAGGTTTTGAAGGTAAATTGGCTTAAAACTCATAAATTTATTTAAAAACATATTTTTTATTGATACCATTACTAATGGAATATGATGTTAGGAAAAAGTCCACCACGTCTCCCGATGTGCTAGATGTGGAAACACTTTTTGCAACAAAACATTACTTACATTACCACTACAGCACTGAAATGCATTTTTCAAAGCGTCTGTTAATTAATACGTCTTTCAAAGGTCCCAACAGAAAATAATCCAGCGAGGATAAATCATATGAACGCGGCGGCCAATCGACATCATCAAATTGAATAATTACATGAGCGTGAAATTTCTCATGAGGGCTGTATTGCTTGCTGCATCCCACCCCCCAACATATCAGGGGCACAATGATATATTTTGACGGAATCTCACCATCATTACATGCATCAACGAGGGTAAAAGGGAGCCTAGTCTCCTACAAGGCTAGCAAGAACCAACTGGACAATTCCACTTTATTTCTACGGGAATCAATAAATCCCCAGAATTCAACTATTTCTCTTTTTAGCCTTTTAGCTGTTCGCTGACTGATTATTGAGGTTGGTCTTTCGGAAGTGTCGTGGTGATAGTGGTTTCGAGGCCAGCGTTTGAGTTGTGTGGGTCGGATTACTCACAATGAACGCAATGAATGGTCCAGGTCCAGTGAGCAGGATTGCGGTTGTGTTCTTAAGTTTTATTAAGCTTCATGTGTTCTGGACCGGGAGTTGGATAGTGTCCAACTCTTCAGCAAGGAGTGGTTGGCCTGCTCCAAGCTTTTGAAGTTGCAATTAGAAGTGACTGGAGGATAAACGTATCTGAAGGCCTTCTAGAGCGAGGATGACGTTACACTTCATCCATAGTGATATGATCCACCGCATGGTTATGGCTTACACAGCTAGATACATAGGTAAATCTTATCACGCATGGCTTATGGCACAATCTAGTTGAAAACAAAGTTTACTGATGTCAGCAAATTGTGGCCACAAAAATTTTTTTATCAAAGTTACGTAGCGCACAGAACTTGATGAGGCTTAATTTCTAAAAAAGACGGATCAGTGTTCCCGGCTGACCACAAACTGTACCATACGGTCACTCTCTTTAGATGTAATGGTTTTTCGAGTATTGTGTGTGAATTTTGTGAGTCCCATGTGTAAAAATTTTCTTTGTTTACGTAAACGTCTGACTGAAGATGATTGTCATCACTAAAGATAACTTTGTTAAAACATGCATTGCTTTCACTCAGTTTTTAAAGCAGCCCATTCTCAAATGTTCGACACAAATAATGGTCGGTCGGCCTTAATTCTTGAACGAGCTGAGCTATATAAACGTGACGATCTTTATGTAAAGTATTCCGCCAATTGCCTTTAAAGATGCCCAATTTTTGCAAACGTCGATGAGTTGATGTCCCAGTCTCATTCTCAACAAATTTGTGGAGTTACAGGTAGCAATATTTAAATAAATATTATCCATGTTTGCTTAAATGAAACGGAATTAGTTAGATATTTCACTTTAAATATGTTATTTTGTGTACAATTAAAATAAATAAATTAAATAAATTCGCTAAGTATGGCTCACACTTGCACAAAAATAATTAGCCGCCAGGTAATTATTTACTTGTATTACCAGAAATAATAATATTAAAATTAACTTGTCTATTGTGTTACCTTTTAATTAAACTTTTTGTGCTCCATTTCTTCCGTCATATGCCCGTTTAATACACATAGAAGTACATATCCAAAAAATTTAGTTCGTCTGGTTATAATGGTTTAAAAGATATTTCCAAATTTGTTAAAATCATGATATATATGGAAACACCCCTAATATTTAAAATTATTATACACATGCTGTGAAAATTCTAAGTGTCTGCCTTCTATAGCTAAAAAAATTATTGCAATTACCTTAAAACGCCACATCACTATGGGAACACCTTTTATGTATGATGGTTTTTGTACTTGTTTTTAAAAAGGGCATAAAAATATCTAAAATTAAAGTATCTGCTTATTTCGATTCAAAAGAAATATCTTTTATCTGCAAATCAGCTTGTTATTGGAACATCCTTTAATTCGAAATCAGATATTTTTTTTTTTGTCGCCAAAGTGCACATTGTTTTATTGAAATACAAAAATATAACAATATTTTTTTAAATAAAGTTATTTGTTATAAATAATTTTATTTCTTGGAATCATTTTAATTTAATCTAGGTTCATTTGTGCTAGATTGCTTTAATCAGCAGTAGTGAAATGGCTATATGGATATGATTTGCCCCACAGTAATACATTTAGAATATTTTTTGTGAATAATAAATATTTTATGAGAATATCACACGACATATTATTTAAGACATGTTGAAAAGTCGTCTTATTAACTACAATAGAGGTGTTCGGTTTTTGTTAAAGAAAGGATAACTATCCATAAGACCAAAGCGATACGAAAGAGAGAATTAATTTCTGCTGAGTGGTGCCAAAAGATAAGGTCTGCTGGAATTTCAGTTAGAAAAAGGCAAACGACATGATAACAGTTGAGTCAAACCTCAATAGAGCAAATGAGAAAAGTAGCGAAGGATAGAGTTCTATGATAGAGAGACATAATAGCGATATGAAAGGCTTTAGCAGCCAAATACTCGTATATTAACCACATCTAATCAAGCATCATATATTAGTTTAACATTATATCTACTGAAATTCCTGTTCTTCCTTTCGCCTAAAGATTATGAAATTTAAAATTTACAAATTAATTTACACAAACATTGCACAAAAAAACGCCATTAAAATAAATTTGAAACTGAAACAGGAAACCCAAAAAGGAGTAAACAGAATTCAATGCCAAAGAAATTGTTGTTAAAACAATATTTGAACTTCTTGTCGTTTGCGGTGTCTTGTAATAATAAACTCAACCGATTACTGCAAACTACTTTAGTTTGGGGTCAGACATTTTAAATTGCACTTAGTCTTGCAATTTTCTTCTTAAATGACGCATTTGCAAAACAACAACAACAGCTACAAAAACACTTTAATAGCTAACAAATAATGGCGTTTACATTACACAGCAACATTTAGTTACAAACACATTTAAAGGAATACACATACATTTGTGGCAGTAAAACAATGATGGATTGAAAATAGTTGAACACTTAGAAAAAGCACTTAAAAATCCACGACCCATAACTGCAGTCATTTGTGAGATACATTTCCTTTACATCTAAAAATGGAGTTTATAAAACTGGCTTTTAAATGTCCATCAAATGGTATGTTGATTGTATGCACTTTACTCTGATGACTTATTCACAGCCACAGCGACACAAAAATTTAACCGAACTAAATGCTGATGTAAGCGGTTAAAGGAGCTGTGAAACAGTTAAAAAATATCTGCAAAAGACATGTAAACGCTGATTTAGAGATTTTTAAGGGCTTTTTTATTTTGGGTTTCGTATACAAAGTATATAAATGCAACCCTGTTACAATACAATACAATATCTGACTGATAGCCCCGTTTTTCACATTTAATCATTTGAGAGACAATTTATTTCCTAACCTTTAATTTGCCCGCTCATTTTATGCTCTTATTTTTTAGACCGATGCTTAAAATTTTCCCAAAGTATTTACTGCCAATCAACTATAACAACAAGCATACAAAACTTAATAAAATTAAATTAATAAAATTACAAATTAAAATGCTAACCATATGGTATGGAAACCGCCCGCATTTCGTGATAAAATTTACATCTGCACCTGGCTGTAAGCCCTAATCAGATGGTGGTCAAACCACTGGGAATGAAAGGCAAAGTCATTCACGCCCCAGGAAGCCGAGGACTAATTCTAGCAACAGCTCTTTCCTAGTTGCAATTTCAGCGGTTCCAAAGCAGGATTGCAAACCACTACTCCTTGCTGAAGAGCCGCAGACTATCCAACTCCTGGTTCAGAACACATGACTAGCATGCTCACTGGATCCGGATCATTCAAAGGCGAGATGATCCTGGCCTCCTAAATCAAATTCATGTGGGGGCCGCGAAACCACAACTACTGCGATACTCTCGAAGGGCCAACCTAAATAATCAGTCAGAGAAACAGCTAAAAGTCTAAAGAGACAATTATCGGAACTTTGGGGCCTACTGATTCTCGTGGAAATAACGTGGAGCTTCCAGTTTACACCCTGCTTGTCTTCAGGGGACTGGGCTCACTTATACCTCCAGCAGCACAAGTCTAGATGGTCAAGAATTCCATAAAGACCGATAAATGTGCCCCCGGGGGGGGGGGGGGGGGTGTACCGCTCACAATATGAACCCAACTCGCCTTTGGCAAATTTGTGAAGCAACATAGCAAATCGTGTGCTGTATTTAGACCGCTGATATATGAGAGTCGCCAAAATTTAAAATATTTACGCAGAGAAGTAAAAAATTTTAGAATGCATACAGAATTTTTCCTGGAAATGATCATATGACGTGTGAAATTATTACAAGCCGTTGAACATAATTTTTTAATAAATGTTCAATGACTATTCAAGTTTTCTGTACGATGATTTCCAAAAGCATACAGTTTGTGGTGACTTCTAGTAATGTCTCAATACTACCTTTTTTTACTACGCTGCCAAATATAAAGTATCATCGTCGTAAGGTATGACTAAGGCACACACGCGTTAATATCTTTGCTAGAGACATCGTTTCTTGTTCTTTTTAAAGTAATTTGTAAAATTGTTGAAATAAATATTGAAAAATAAATCTATCAATAATTGAACGCGATTAAAATAATGAAAAAACTACCATAAGTTCATAAATGTTAAAAAGTGAGTGCAATATGGCAGTTCATTTGACACGCAATCATTCGTATGCGCTATAGAAATTAAATAATAAAAAAAAAAACAATGCCAACGTTCATTGGGCAAAATTATTTTCAAGAGATGCAAAATAAGACGAGTAAATAAGTCCTTGACTTTTTGAATTTTCTGCCTCAGTTGTTAGGGCAACACCCGCTCCTGTTAATATGCAACAAACTTGAAAAAGCTGCGTCATTTAGTTTGTGTTTATCAGCTACTGATGGCAGACTACAGCACGTTTTGAGAATAAAATTTGTTTGTGAGATGATTTCATCGCTACAGTCAAATCCCTTTCCGTTAAACCACTCAAAATTTAGTTAGTCGGGTCTAAATCAAGAGTATAGGGCGGGGGTGAGAAAGTCACTTTTTTCCATTTCTCTGTCATTATTCAAATCTCGTAAAATATTCTTAGATAGCAAGGCAGCTATAATAATTTTTATATTTCATTATCAGGTAACGACTTATTATCGATAATACAACCACAAAACGAACGATTAAAACTAGGCGTTTTACTTTCTTTTAATAAGATTTCTCCTGTTAGAGTATGAAACAATAGTAAACAATCTCAATTAATGCGTTACTATATTAAGGGATAATAAAAAAAATATTTTAAGGGCCACCATTTAAATAGTTGAGAAAGGTTTCTCTATCATCTAGGAAAGTTTCAATGTTCTGAGCGGGCAGACGTAATTGTATTATAAAATTTTAGGGAGCTAAATAATAATGATAAATGACTAGTTTTAAAAAAGTGTATCATATTCTTATGATAAGGTATCCTTTACGAAAACTACATTATATATCTGTAATAAGTTTATCTTAGCCAAACATTTCCCCACTGTCCCTTCATATTGTTTTTCCTTCAAAAAAAGATTAATAGTTGAAAACAAAATTATGTTAATGCATGTGTGTTGCCTGCCAGATGATAAATAAGCTTACAAACATACCCTAGACGATAAAGTAGCGGGTGTTTTTTTATAGAGGTATGAAATTTTAAATTGATAACACTATTTACCTAGCGGCCATTTTGTCAACTATCAAGTGATTTATTTTTAGTTTGATTTGGCAGTTTAACATGAATAGACTGACGTTTGGACAAGGTTTTTAAATTATAAAAATTGGCC
Source organism: Trichopoda pennipes (assembly GCA_030448955.1). NCBI lineage: Eukaryota > Metazoa > Arthropoda > Insecta > Diptera > Tachinidae > Trichopoda > Trichopoda pennipes. Next base: position 14,140,859 of record JASKUP010000023.1, read on the forward strand.
CCAAAAAACAGATTGCTGTAGATTCCGACTTTTATAATTAAATTTTGTTTAGCGATGAAACTTACTTTTGCTTGACAGGATACGTCTGCAAACGATGATAATATATCATCATGATAATATCAACATACTTGAGTTTCTGTTGCATCCAAAAAAGCTGACTGTTTAGTGTGCTTTATGGGATGGTAAAATCAGTGGTCCGTACTTCTATGAAAATGATGTTAACCAGAATATTGCAATCAATGGTAGCCGCTATAGAACCGTGATTACGGACTCGTGAATAGACCTCAAGATAGTGATTTTAGACTATTTTCTATGGTGCTTGTTATTCTACGCTGATAAGCCTGAAGTGATAGATCACTTAGCGGACAATATTCTCTGCATTATACAGCCGATATACAGCCACAAATATTGAAAAAGGTCAAAATTAGACCTCCAGATTAGACTACAACCGAGTCAGCCGTATCGGTGGTATATCAGATATCACATTTAAATTATAATGCCCGAAAAATATGTTTCGAATAAACTAAATTTCCTAACAATTTAAGAAATTCATTTCATTTGTTTTTCACTTAAAATTTTTACACCTCTTTAAGAAACACTCTTTATTTAAATTTCCATACTGATAGAACCTGTGTGGAACAATGTGGGTCAGTAAATATATTTAGTGTATCAGTAACGTTGATGGCAGGCATTCATGTTTGTTTTTCTGCTTAAGTTACTTGTTAAGGTTAGAATAAGAATGCATCTTCTTTCATTGTTGCCGTACCCTTAGCCTAGTTTAAATTTTCCACATCTATAGGCGACTTCTTTGTCACATACGTTTACAAAGTTTAATATAGAGTGAGAGTTTTGTTGCCCAGATAATAAATCTATAAATTTTCTCTACTCCTTCTTAGGATGTTATAGTTTTAAATGTTTAGCACTCTCCCTCCTTCTCTCTCCCTCACTCTTTCTCTCTTTCTATTTGTGCTATACAATGACAGTTTTATTGCTCAATCTACATGCATTTGGCCACATTTTGTTGTTTTGTTGTTATTTTTATATATTTTTGTTTTATAGTCGATAGAAGAATACTAAACGGGATAAAAACAATCTTACAAAAATACCAACAAACATATGTATGTATGTATGTGTGTGTGTGCAGTATCTAGAGATACTATATGATTTAGCAGCAATATTCTGTGCATCTGGTTTTAGTTGGAACGTGATGCAGTTGTAGCTTGAACATGCAAACAAAGCCATGAACATTGACTATTGACTTCTCTAAAACCTTTTTTTGTATCCCTTCTTTCTTTCTGTTTCATTTGTTGTTTGGAGTATTAGAAGAATTATATTTCACTGAAATCTTTTTCTCTGTTGCTTTAAACTCCCTGGCGATATTAAATAAATTGTCAAGGTTTACGCGTTCGACACATGTTAAACAGTTAGAACATTGGTAGTACCCGAGGTATTACAAAATTTAATAATGCAAAGATATAAATTTTATTTTATTTGCAAACATTTTTCACAATTGACCTTGCAATATGTGGGGTATTGCAACAAGAAGAAGTTTGCTTGTCAATTGTGGCAACATCAACAACATGATATTTTTGGCATTTAGTTTTTTGACGTATTCGCAGCACATGTGTTGGCAATTGTTACAATAAATTCAATTTCACACGCAAATCGCATTAAAATAATTAAATTCGTAAAATTCCTAATATTTTCGGACAACAACAATCGTCTTTTTAAAGCCGTTATTAGGAATTTAGTCGTTAAATTTCTGTTGCAATCGCGTGTTCGAACGGGTCGTTCAACTAAAAACATCGCAGCCGTGAGCAACACTGTTGAAACAAATCCAAATTTGTTAATTCCTCGACGTTCTGAACAATTGGGGTAATCCCAAATCACCAGGGAGAGTTTTGCGTAAGAATTTGACTTGAAAAGCTTACAAGGTTTAATTGATGCAGTAATTAAAGCCGACCGACCATTCACATCGTCATAGATTCACTCAATTCATTCAAGAACAACCGGCTGGTTTTTTCTGAAAAAATCATTTTTTCAGTCAAAGCAGTCTCCTAAACCGATTATTGAGATGCCTTTGCATGCTCAACGTGTCACTGTATAGTGCGCTATGCAGTCTGAGGGCGTAACTATGACATGTTTTCTCTCGATGAGGCTGGAAATGTGGTAACGGTCAATGGATCACGTATCGCGAGATGCTAATAAATCAATTTTAGCCTATTATTGACGACGTCGATATCAGTGATATGTGGTTTCAACAGGATGGTACGACATATCACACAGCCAATAAAGTTATTGCAAACGTAATTTCCCGATCGCATAATTTCAGCACAATCAGCAGTTAAGTGGCCGGCCAGATCGTGTGATTCAACACCGCTGGATTATTGGTGGGGCTTTGTTAAAGACCGAGTCTATATGAAGCCAATCGAATCGATTTCAGCCTTGAAGCTTAAAATTTGTGATGCGACTAATGAAATAGGACCGCCATTTTGCCAAAAAAAAATTAATTTAAAACTTTTATGAAAGAATTGATATCTGTCAGGATGGTCGTGGTAGACATTTGCCACATTTTATTTTTCATTTATAATTGTCGAACTTTTCTCTTCGTAATACAATAAAAATTATAACCATCTTAATCTAAGATGTTTATTTTATTTTGTTTTAGAAAATAAACTTCTTGTTGAAAAACCCTTTTTGTAAATTTTCTATTAAATTTTTCAAGTTTTTATACTTATTTAAACACCCTTTGTTTAGTAAATACCTTAATCTTCACACCTCACTTCCCACAGAGTGACTTTGCACTAAGACAGAAAATTTGCTTTTATTTCTTGAATAAGAAGTTATCATGATGTTTTATTGGTATTAAAAATAAAAACATCACTATCAATGAGCCCAAAATTGTTTTAGAAATTAACTTTCAAAAAAATTAGCAGATAATATTGTGCTAAAGGGAAGAGTTCTGTTACTATTGGACGTTGACGTAATATCTTCAGCAAGTAAAAATGAAGGCTGTGAACTGTTCAACATAAGGGCAATATATTCCGCTTTAATGTGTAAATGTACGTGTGTTTCAATAAAAAGGACATTTGTGGTCTTTTTCGCATATGGAAATTTCATTTTTGGCAAAAAAAATTGAATTGTGATTTTATGCTAAGTAATGACTTTTATGTAAATTCAAAAGAATAGAAATCACTTTAACGTTTAAAATATAAAATTTATTTTTTGATGATAAATGCAGTGCGATATACTTCGTTAAAAGTTTATTATTAAAAGGAAGGCTTAAAATTGCAAAATATTTTAAGTATTTAAATTTCTTATCAAGCATTTCCACGGAAATTTAGTCAATGCTACAATTCCTGAAGCTTCTTTAAATCTCTATTTATTTTAATATATTTTTTTTTTTATTTAAAAAAATAAATATATTATTGAAAATCATAAAACAATAACAACCACCTTGACTTAATCGATTTAAAGTTAATGTACATTTATTTTTTTTTTTTTGTAATTTAAAAATATTACTATAGTCCTTTTGATTATTAGTAATAATTTGATTCCAACGTAAGTTCACATTTTTTACTTTCTAAATTAAAAAAAAAAAATTTTAAAAAATGAACTGAAAATATTGGGGTTAGAAAGTAAATTTTATATCAAATAATTAAATGTCAAGAACTGAACTGTCATCCTTTGCTGTTTGCTCAGTTAAAAGTTGGGAAATTTTTAGCATGTATCACTTCGTAAAATTTCAGCAGCTTTTCCTCGTAGTCACTGACTCTTTGTGAGACCGCTGTACATAATTAATTCGCTAAATTCAAGGCTCATGATTTTGTTGCCAATAATATCCCTAAACAATATGCTTGTAGTGGCATAGCCACTGTACAACAAAGTATTGAGAATGACTTGGAATATCAACTAGTCAACGTTCCTAAAAATCAGGAATCACTAGAGGCTGTTTCCGCACACTATATTCAACTTTATGCATATATCGTTCAACTCGTCAAAGAATTAAGGAACAAGTTTGTGAAAAACTGAACGAAAACATCGCGTTTTTCAATATTATCAATCAGGTATTTAAACAAATAAAACTTTCATATCTGGGGCTCACAAAATCCACAAATAGTCTTAGAAAAATATTTACATCCAAAGAAGTAAGCCTATGGTGCGGTTTGGTGTAAGGCGGCATTATGGCACAAAAATGTCACCACCGTAAATTCTCTGCACTACCAAGCCATGTTAAACTATTTTTTGTGGCCACAATTGGCACAAAATTGACATCAGTGACCTTTGATTTAAGCAAGAAGGCAATTTAAGCCATCCAGTTCTCGTATGAGAAATTTCCCGTTCACGTAATTTCGCAATCGCGCGATGTCAACTAGCCGCCTCGTTCTTATGATTTAAAGATTATTTTCTCTGAGGACATTTGAAAGACCACTATTACTTAATTTCTCGATTTTACCGCCTCGATCTTTCTGAATTAGTTTCTTTAGGTGCATTTGATAGACCAACCCACAAACAACTGACGCGCTAAAAGATGAAATTCGGGGCTGCATTGACATAATAAGCAAATCTTTGTTGTAAATATGTTTCAAATTTTGTGAAGAGAGCTGATATCTGCCAACGTGCTAGAGGCGTACATATAACCGATATCATATCCCGTTATTAATTCCCATATTTCTACTTTATATTGGTAGCAATAAAACTAAATTTGTTAGAAACAAAGTGTGTTCCTTAATTCAATTTACTTTCTAACCTCAAATTTGCCTATCCTTTATAAATAAACTTTGAAAATTAGACTCCAGCAGAACACTACATCTGTCATCAGGATATTTGCGTGCAGCTAACTTAACTAATGATAATTTTTTGGTATTAAGTTGTTCGGATTTGTTGCGCTAGTAAATGAAAAACTGTTGTCATTCCTTTCCGTCTTTGCTGGCTGTTTGGTCGATATGAATGGCGTGAGCTTGCGATATGGAGATATTGCTCGCTGTTCTCTTTAGTTATAAATTATCTGCCAAATGTTATCAAATATTGAAACATATTTTTGTTTGCTGATGATATAAATATTAATCTCACATGCAATAAATATTCGGATCATTTTTACTTACAACATGATATCGATAATTTTTATACTTGGTGCAATGTGAAGTTAATGGAATTAAACACCAATAAATGCAAGCAGTGTCTTCTGTTTGTTGACCAGGAAACCTTTTGATTTGGTAAGCTACTTCCTTGATTTAGGTCTATTGTTTGGCGTTAAGCTCATTTGTATTTCACACACTAAAATGATCAATAAGTCTAGAATAAAATTGAGAGAAGGACCTGTACTTGAATATGTCTCAATTGTTTAGGATAAGTTATATAATGTTCATAGCGATCATATTGATAGATTCAATATTAAAAATAGTTTCTTCTTTTCTGCCTGAGAAACTTAACATGGAATCCAACATTAAATTTACCTTCTTGCCATCAAAGATTAGCGCTTATTAAGTTGACTTCTCTTAAAAGGCGAAGGTCTATGATGTTTGTAAAGTTTTTGCTAAGTATTATTAAAAGAGATATAAATTTTGAATTCATTGTACGCAGTATATTTCGTTATAAGATTTACATCTGCATCTGGCCGTAAGCCTTAATCAGATGGTGGTCAAATCAATGGGAATGAAAGGCAACGTCATTCACGCCCTATGAAGTCGAGGACTAATTCTAGTCATTCCTAGTTGCAATTTCAGCGGTTCCAAAGCAGGGTTGCAAACCAGTCCTTGCTGAAGAACTGGAAACTATCAAACTCTTGCTCCAGAACGCATGAATAGCATGGTCACTGGATCTGGATCATTCACCCGTTGGTGTTATTAAAGGCGAGATGATCTTGGCCCTCTAAATCAGTTCATGCGAGGGCCGCGAAACCACAACCACTGCGATACTTCCAAAGGACCAACCTCAATAATCAGTCAGAGAAACAACTAAAAGTCTAAAGAGACAATTAGCGGAACTCTGGGGCTTACTGATTCCCGTGAAAATAACGTGGAGCTTCCAGTTGACACCCTGCTTGCCTTCAGGGGACTGGGCTCCCGAAGACACAAGTCTAGATGGTTGTGTGATCCATAAAGACTTATAAATGTGGCCCCTTGTATGCAGTATGTTATTTAATGTTCCATACCTTCACATTACTTTTATCCTCTGGCAACTAAAAGTTGCCGGTTGAACTATGCCTATTCTGATCCGCTGAGAAAAATACGTACCAATTTTAATGAATTTTTCTAAAAAAAATAAATTTCTCATTTCGGCTCCCGTTCATTTAGAGTTGTTGTAAAGATAACAGCATAATTTACTTTTTAAAACACAAAAAGTTTCTACAATGCACACACACATACATGCACACAAACGGTGATAACAAATACGATATAATGAAGACAGAGTGGGGTGCACTGTATGCGCTGTATACAATTTAGATCACGGAAAACAGTTCGAACAGTATTGTATGTTAAGTTGTAGTAGAGAGATAAGTTAATATTCATTTTGTATCGAAAAATTCATTTAATTGTGCTTCTCCGTTGCTTTTGTATGCTTAGTTTTTGTAACAAGTTAAAACATTTTTCTCACCATGTATTTGCTTACACAAAAAATACTTTCGTGCTCCCAATTATAGATTTAGTTCATTTTAGTTCGTTTTTTTATCATTGTAATCATATAAAATCGTATTGTAAAAACAACACCCAATAGAACAAGTCACGTGTACACGTAACACATTTTGTGGTCTTGATGACAATAGAATCAATAGTTAAATCCTCAAAGGTATAAAACCAAAGTACTCGCTGGTAAATGCAATGCATAGTAAGATGAAATTTATGAAAGTTGAGTTATAAAAAAACAACAATAATAATAAAATTAAGTCTCTTGCTGTATGAGTATTCTTATTTGCAAAGATGCTTTAGTTAAAAATCAAAAAAAAGAGAAAAACTTATTTTATAATAAAAGCATTGTTTTGCATACGAGTTTAGTTAAAGTAGATTTTTTTAAATATATGATAAAATTGTTACAAAACTTTAAAAATCTATTCAAAATTTACCAACCCATTTCTTAATACGTAAAGCGTGTATGTATTTTTAAAATATTTAATATTATTTAGCTGCTAGCGAAATAGATGTGAGAAATTTCTTTAAATAAATAATGGGCAAATTTGAGGTTTGGAAGTAAATTGTCTCAGAGCACAAATTTTTATTCGCCAGGTTAAGTTTTGTTAGCAGCAATATAAAATGGAGATATGGATATTAATAATTGTGTCGAAAGTCTGACAAATAACTACCTTAATCACGGCGCTATATGTCCGCTTTTCAAAAAAAGTTTGAAGTACTTATTGCAACAAAGCATCGCTTCCATCATCACTGCAGAGCCAAAGTTATCCCGATCTTTAAAATGGCCCCAGAAAAAATAATCCAATGGCAATAAATTGCAAAAACGAAGCGAACAATTAACATCGTTAAATCGATAAATTTGGTACCAGGAAGTTTCTCCTGCAATAACTGAGTTGTTTGAGTTGTGTATTTGGCTTGTGGCACCGTTTTGTTGAAACAAGAAATTTTTCTGATATAACATTAGCCAATAGTGGCCACATAAAAATTGCCTGCCATGGTCTAGTAGTGCAGAGAATTGACGCTGATGGGATTTCCTTGCTTGATTTCGAAAAATAAACGAGCCAATAATACAGCCTGAAACGTTTTTCGCAGACTTTTTATGGATTTTATGAACCCTATACGTGACAATTTTGTTTGTTTAGATAACCGCCTAAATGAAAATAAGCGTCATCATTAAAGATGATTTTCTTGAAAACTGAGTTGCCAATTCAACAAGTTCGACGCGAACAATAATCTTGTACGAGTTGCATTTTTTAAGCATAAAGATGAAAACCTTGATTTCAGAAGTTTCACTTTACATGTCCTCTAAAGTGTAATTAAAGATCACGTTCAACGTTTACCTTCTGTTTGGTTTTTTTTGTATTTATTTAGTAGACAAATTTTTCATCAATAATAACACTGCACAACAAAAAATTATTTTTTGAATGATTCCTGCACTAAGTTAATCAATTTCTACTAATTTTGGGGTGATAAAAACGAAAATGGCCATGAATAATTTTTATTAGCTCTGGTTTTTGATAAGAGTGGAGAAAATGAATCAATTTTTAATGACATGTTTCATCCAAGTTGATAGTAAGCTTGAAGAAGCTCTTTAACCAATGCTGTGAACAGTTTTCTCTTTTCTTACCTAAAAATCCATGTAAAACTCTCTTAAAGGCTTCCCAGGCTCTTTTTTCATTTCCTGTTAAAATCATGTCAAAAGCAGGATCATTTACGTTTTCACGGATTTGAGGCCCCATAAAGATGCCTTCCTTGACTTCTGCATCACTTAAATTGGGAAACTTTGCTTTCAAGTACTTAAACGCTTGTCCTTCTTGGTCCATGGCCTTGACAAAGTTTTTCATTAGTCCCAACTTAATATGTAATGGGGGAACGAAAACATCCTTAGGATCTGCAAGAGCATCTTCAACTACTTTTTTCCCAATAGGGTTTAGGTCTCCTGTAGGCCAGTTCACTTTTTTAAAGAGAGATTTTTTATCCCGACTGTTCCACAGACACAAAAAACAACAGTACTTGGTGAACCCTAATTGCATTCCTAGAAGTATAGCAATGACTTTCATCACCACAGATTTGCCACTTGTGTTGTTCATATTTGATTGATTGGATATTTATAAAAGTTTCCTTCATGTGAACTGCATGACCTATAGAAATAGAGGGTAGCTGATTTCCATTATGCAAAAGTACAGCTTTTAAGCTTAGTTTTGAAGAGTCTATAAACAGTCTCCATTCAGATGGAGTGTGATCCAAATTCAAGCAGTTCACCAAAACATTAACATCAGAACAAACTACGAATTTTTCTTTCTTTCTTCTTCGTCTCAGTACAGACAGTATTTTCAGATCATGTTTTAGAAGATTCCACTGTTGTAGTCTTGTCCCTAAATCTTAGCCTTTTCCTTAGACAAGCCAAGATCTCTAATAAGGTTACACAACTCTGCTCGACTAATTCTGTGCGGATCACAGTGCGAATCGCTTGCTTCAAAATCAGGGTCATAAGCTGTAGAAGGATGGGTTGCTCCTTCTACACAGTCTTTATCGCCTTCCTCTAAAATTTCATAGTTTTGAGGTGGAGAAGGAACTGGCCTTTTATTAAAGTGAAGATAAAAATCTTTATGCAATATGTTGTTGCCTGATTGTTGCGAATGGCAATGAATTCATGAACCAGGCCATTTTTTTATAGCGGCTGGTGTCGTACCATGGTTTAAAAAACCTACATTAGGGTGGCCACGCTGTTGGCGATGCTGACATGCTCGCATATGCTCCGGCTATTGCTCGCCATCTTGGGCTGGTTTTTGCTAACTTCATGACCTGTTTTGACACACAAAAAAAGACCACCATCAAGTTTCGAATTTACGATTTTCTTGAGTAATTTTTTCCTGCACTTTTCTTGGCAATAATTTTTTCTAGCCTCGGTGAAAAGTTATAAAGGATGTCTTAAGACTTCCTGTGAAAGGAAGTATCAATTGCTGCAATCTTTTTTATATATAAAAATAAGTCGGGTTTTCCTTCCTGACGCTATAACTCCAGAACACATGAACCGTCTTCCACAGTTTTGCATTGGTTAGGAAGGTCTCGGGCTATGTGAGGCTTATAGCAAAGAAAATTCAGGAAAAATTTCACATACAGCGCCATCTCTGATATATAGCATGCGCTACAACGGAACCAGTACGTGGTATGTGAGTATCCCTCACGAAAATAAGTACGTTCGGCAAGCAAATAACCGATGATATATACAATGAAGGACTGATTCTGATTGAGGATCAATGCTTGACTATTGCAAACAAGCTACTGATTGAAGCAGGAATGATTGCGCCAAATCGATCAATGCACGATGCATTCAACTAAGAATTAAATCGCGAGCTGCAATACAATGTTGATACATTGCAGGAATTCGTTCGAAATAATGTGCCGTTGCTGAATGAACAGCAAAAATAAGTATACGAAATATTTATGCAAACGATGGACAATAATACTGGTGGTCTATTCTTCCTGGAAGCACCTAGAGGAACTGGGAAAATATTTGTCATTTCATTGATTTTGGCCACTTTTCAATCAAGATGTGACTTAGCTTTGGCGTTTGCATTATCTGGAATTGCGGGGAATCTTCTAGATGGCGGTCGTACTGTACATTGTGCGCTTAAATTGCCGCTCAATTTAAACACAATTGATAATCCAACAAGCAATATTTCCCGATACAGTGCAATGGGAAAATTGTTGATGTAATGCAAGCTCATTGTTTGGGATGAGTGCACAATGACACATAAGAAATCACTTGAACTATTTAACTTCACACTGAAGGATCTTCGGCGGAATAACAACATCTTTTGCGGCTTGATGATATTGTTGGCAGGCGCTTTCAGGCAGACGTTGCCAGTAATTCCCCGTGCAACGCCTGCAGGTGAATTGAATGCTTGCCTGAAGGCAACACCTTTGTTGAATCATGTAAAAACATTATCGCTAACCACTAATAAGAGAGTTCAACTTCGAAATGATCAAAGTGCTGCACAATTTTTCAAACAATTGTTAGCTGTTGCAAATGGAAAAGTTCCAGTTGATGCGATAGCTGGATTAATTACTCTTACCAACGACTTTTGCCAATCTGTAGACTCTCAATTAGCCCTTACTGAAAATGTTTTCCCAAATATTAGTGAGAATTATCAGAATTATGCTTGGTTAAGTCAACGAGCAATTCTCACCCCTAAGAATAATGATGTACACGCACTGAATTTCATCATCCAATCAAAAATCGATGGCAATTTGGTGACATACAAATCCGTTGATTCCATAAAAAATCACGATGATACAGTAAATTATCCAACGGAGTTTTTGAACTCTCTGGAGTTACCAGGATTTCTACCACATAACTTGCAACTCGAAGTTGGTTCAGTTATTATGATATTGCGGTGAAAAGACTTATGTCGAATTTGATTGAGGTACCCATTATTAACGGTAAGTACGCAGGTGAAATTGTATGTATTCCTCGAATACCAATGATTCCAACTGATCTTCCGTTTGACTTCAGACGATTAAAATTTCTGGTTCGCCTTGCGTTCGCAATGACAAATTTAGAAAATCATTGATTTTCACTTGTGCAGCTATACGTTGCGTGTTCGCGAATTGAAAAAGCATCCGCTTTGTTTGTGTTAACGTCAGACTAAAAACCAAAAAAATGTGGTTTACCAAAAAGCACTTCAATGAAACGGATAATTTGCGGACACATTTAACACTTCGATTCAGTATTAACTTTGGATTCACTTCCATTTTTTACTTAGAGAAGTTCAACTAAATTCTACTTAATTTTTGTAAGCGAAATGAATTAATTATTGTTGTGCAATGAAATAAAATGTTTCCTTTCCAAATATAAAACAAGAAAAAAATAATTTTTCTTTATCTTTTAATCCCCAAACGAAATGTTACAAAAAACGAAGCCATCTGGTGGCGAAACGGAGTACGCTGGGTTTGCTAGTATGTTTATAAAAAACGATGCCCAGAATAAAAAACTTAATTTCTTTCTGTGTATTTAAAATTTTGTAGTAGTAAACAAAAGACTAAAGACCAAAACAAAATTTCATAGATAACCCCAAGCTAAAGTGTTGAGGTTTTAGGCTTATCAGACATGTTGGGATCAGTGTAACATGTTTTAAAATTGGGACATTTATGGGGATGTGTAATTTTTTTTAATTTTGGACTCATTGCGGAGAAGTAAAGAAACAAAAATTAATTTAAAAAAAACTGGAATTGAAAAAGTCAAACTATACTTTTATGCTACGAAGGCTAAAATTTTAAGCTGCTTAGATACTGTAGATTCTTTGCACTATCATATTTGGAATGCGATAGCAGTAATATAAATTTGTATTCTCTGTAGATTGGCATTACAAAATATGCTTTTAAAAACCAAATATTTGTTTATGGTTATTGTCGATAATGTATAATGCAATGACCACTAAGTGAGAAATTTTACATTTTTCAAAGATTTTTTGAAAGAAGATTATTTTGATATATTTTTTTGGAGTTTTACTGCAGCATTCATATATTGACCTTAAAAGTCACATTAGTCAGAATACCCCGGATTTTAGATATTGTAGCTGTCACAGTATTAATCTGTTTTGCTCATATGTTTAGTCATCAAATGTCTAGTGAAGTTGACCTAAAAGTTTTTTATTTATATTTTATTCTTCTGTTGCACAATTTGTTTATTTTTTGAAATTTTTATTATTATTTTTTAAAATAAAATCCAATAACAACATTGAATGATAGCGATATATATATATACATCAAACCAGTGTCAGTATTATCAAAAGAAGAAACACAAACAAACACCATGGTATAGCTTTTGTATGGATATTAAGAGAGACTCTCAATAAGGATTACAAATAGAAAATAAGCGACAACAATGACATGAACTTTGTCAGTTTACAAAATTTGTAAAATTTGTTGTTGTTTCAAAGAACAACAATAACAATAAACAATATTAAGCTGAATGTTGGTGTTAAACAGCATCAAGCAAGATTTATTACAAGCGATATATTTTTCAATATCCTCCATATTCAAAAGTCAAAAGCCAAAAGAATGGCTGTTAGTGTAAGAATGTGTTAAATAAGAGAAACTATAAACTCGACAATAATGTCAATTCATCTTTGTTTGTGTGTTGGTGGGTGATGGTGTTGTTATAAACAAAATCTAATATATGGTTTTAATGTTTTAATTTTTAATAACAGAAGCTGGCTGTGAATAGCTCTTTTTTTATAATTTATTTATTGCTGTTAAACTTCCCCAAAAAGGGAAAATAAAAAATGAGTCTATTGAAAATTAATTAACTGAAAATTAAATTAACTTTACATTTTTAGAAATTACTTTTCAGACTTTTATTCTTATTGACAAAAAACTGTAATTCATTTTTTGTTAGAAAAAATATATATTTTATAATTAAATTCAAAATTAAGCAAAGTGTGTATGGACAAACACAAATAAATAGAACTGAAATTGATTTAAAAAGTATTGTTGCGTTTATTTCTTTAATAAATATTTTATTTTTAGAGTTCTTTTGTTATAACATAATTTTACACAACACTTTAGAGTTGTAAATTAAATTACACGATTTATTTATTAATTTGCATTTATGCACACAAAAATACACGATGCTAGCTTTTTCATTTTAACGCTTCAAAGCTGCTTTATTATCTTTATGTCTTTAAGTGATGGTGTTTTAACTTCAACTCACTTTGCTGCGCAACACATAGTGCTTATATATATTCTGCTGAACAAGTAAATTCTTCTTCAACACCCTCACATACAGTTGTTGTTATCTTTATTCAGTGTAGGCAACTGTTTGTCTGTGCATTTTTTTCGTTCTGTGCTTTTGTTTTTATTTTCTGTTTGCTTAAGTTATTTCGTGGAATTTTTAATTAGCATGTTGCTCTTGACTTGTGTTCTTAAGACTTCTTAAAAACGAGGTAATCATTTAGTCAATTAGTGATAATTATTTTCTTTTAAAACTTAAATTTACCTTTGTAACAGTGTTTAAATTAACGTAAAAGTATAAATGAATTCCTGAAATTTAGAAATAATTTTGTTTTTATTTTCTTTAAGACCGTAAAGCATAATTTTAGATTTTCAGACTTACAACGCATTTTTCCCCTTTTTTTTGTGTGTTATTACTAATAACACTAATAACAATAATGAAATACTTTAAATAATAATATTATCTTTAAGACAAAGAATAGCCGTTAAGAAGCGCCACCTATTGACATGTAGAGGATACATTTGTAAGAGAACATACCATTAAACACAACCCTAAACAGTCACAAGCAGCTGGCGTTTAGTGGTATGGGTGTGTAGCCTAGCAGAGACCTATAAAAGCGGTATACTTGAGTATTTTAGAAGAGTTAGCCACGGGCAAGCAACCGGGCAAGACTTCTTTAAAGTAAATTAGAATTTTATTCAACTTAATTAAAATAGTCTTGCGAATAGGTTCAGCTCAGTTACTCAAAGTCAGAATTTTATTGGATTTCCAATTAAATGAGTACAGCTAAGGTTTACGGCAAAGCAAGTTCTGTCGCTGCTTTATCTGGCCTGAATTTTATTCGCCTAGGCCTTGTTCAGCCAGGCTAGAATTTTATTCGCTCTACCTAAACAGGACGGCTAAAAGTCGTGGAAAAGGCTAACACCAATTTAGACATCGAAAGGTTGTCTCATAATTTTATTCGTGACAACCGCAACTAGACGAAAATTGGTGGACAGGCAAACTGTTCTGCTCAGACTTGACCAGAATCTTGTTCGCTCCAGTATGAGAAGCAGTAGGCTAGCCGGCGGAGAGTAGGTATCGACCTGCATGAACTCTTGAAGGCCGCGAAATAGTGAATCGTCGTTGGCGTACTCAAAAGTGCAGTAGTATAATTTTTAGCTAAATTTAAGAGTGAACTGTAATAAAAATTATTAATAAAAAAGAAAAAACAAGTGTCACTCGTATAAACCCCCCGGGGGCACATATATATGGTCTTTATAGAACTTCGACTATCTAGACACAGTGCAACTGGGGGAGAAAGGGAGCCTAGTCCCCTTAAGTCAGTAGGGGTACAACTGGAAACTCCACTTTATTTCCACGGGAATCAGTAATGCTCGCAGAGTTCATTATTTGTCTCTTTAGACATTTAATAGTTCTCTGGCTGATTATTGCGGTTGGCCCCTATATGGGAGTATCGTGGTGGTTGTGGTTTCGCGGCCCCATAACAGTATAATGGTTATAATGGTGGCCAGGATCATCTCACTGTTAATGACACGCTAAGCGAATGATCCAATCCAGTGAGCATGCTAGACATGTGTTCTGGACAGGAGTTGGAAAGTCCCCAGCTCTTAAGCAAGGAGTGATGATTTGTAGCCCTACTCTGGAATCATCTAAGTTGCAACTAGAAAGTTCTGTTGCATAGAATTATAGCTTCGGCTTCCTAGGACGAGCAAGAAGTTCCAAATTATGCAGTGGTTTGGTCTACCATCTAACTTAGGCTTCATGGCCAGGCGCGGATATAAATCGAATCACACAGTTGTCACTCGTATTATTGGAAACAAAAATTTCTGTAACGAACCCTGGACGTGTCGTTACACTACCTGCTAGCCTACCGGGGCAGCTTTCATTTCTAGAAGGCCCATGTTATCGGAAATTAACTGTTGCATAACACAGCACAGCGACCAGTGATCATGCCTTCATCACTGAGCAGCCCCACCGGCAGTAAATTTTTATTTTTTTGTAGTGAAAACAGCCAAGATCTTAGTTGGCAATCGTACCCACAAACTCCAGACTGATAAGCTAGCCTACAGGAGTACCTACAAAACCTCGCTAGCCTCGAATTCTTTTAGCCTTTAAGCAAAAATCAAACTCGACAATTGTTATATTTTTTTTTGTGTTTTTGATAACATCTAAACTATTTGTACAGTTAAAGACAGTATAAGATTTACAAATTTGTAAATGTTCATACCTTCCACAAAACATCTTCCTTTTATTACTATGTATGTAATCCTTTGATTGAGTAAAATGCAAATGTCAAGTAATAAATCTCTCTATGTTTGCTTGTTTTAGTTTTTTTTAATTAATTTTCCTTCATTCGTGTAAAATCACGGATTTAATTAAACTACAAAATATGTCACCATAAAACAAATTGAAAAATTTATTTTAATCAATGCCACCACCGTCAACAAGCTTCTTTTATAGGATGCTTAAAATTTATAGCCAATAAAATAGAGGTAAAAAAAGACAATGTTAAAGGATTTATAACAAAAATCAAAATCATTACAAAATAACTTACAAATCAATAAATATTTAAAATTTACAATCTTGTTTAACGCAATGTTGTATTTTACTATAAACTGCAATCCATATTTAATTACACTTTAGTTAAGTCAAAAAAAAAAAGAAAAACACGTCGAATGCATTTTTTATAATAAAAATATTTATACTGGAATACTGTGCACACATACGTAGGGTATACAAGTTTACCAGGACTAAACTGACTAGCAATGGTATTTTAATGCTAGAATGCTGCATAAGTATTTTGAGATTTGAAAATTTTAATGTTAGTGGCGTTAAAGTTATATGAAATTAAATTGTTTAGTTATAAAAATGCATACGAAAATAAGTATAAAATTAAAAAATTAAAAAAAAAAAACAAATAATATGATAGACTGGTGTAAACAGAGCTTTTGTAGAAATAAATTTAAGTATATTCTGGACGACAATGGACTGAAGCAGGTAATAAGCGAATTTACAAAAGTGACACCGAACTCAAGAACACTAATAGACTATGTGATAACAAATACTCGAAACATATCGGCACACATTAATATTTCAAATTAAATATCGGACCATGTTAGGCCATAGATATAATGATAAATTGTGGCAGAAACGTAACTAACAGGGAAACATTTGGACGAACTGAACTCTTTGAATACAATAAAATCAAATTTAAACGGGAAATTCAGGAAATGCGGCAAATAAATAGTGAATATGGCGTAAAAAATAAAGTAAATTTATTTGAAGAAAAGATGGAGACTGAAGTAAAAAAATTAACTAAAGTGAAAACTGTTAGAGAAAATACAGAGTGTATGTGGTTTAATGAGGAAATAAATTGAATCAAAAGAGAAAAAAATTAACAGATACCAAATAGCAGTGTACGAGAACACAAATGAAGCATGGTCGAATTATAGGGCGTTTCGAAATATTTACAGGGTAAAAATCCAAAACGAAAGCAGAAAATATTTAAATAATAAAATAACGTCAGTCAAAGATCAGAAGGAAATGTGGAGACAAACCAAAAATTTAATCTTGTAAAAATGTGATAGCATAATCGAATCTATGATATTTAATACATTAGTGTCCATGTTTATGGGCAAAATGTTCTACGATGGCGACACTGGTGCCGAATTGGAAAACTGGCGGGTTTTTTTCAAAGGAAGAAAACCGCAAGTTTTTGGGGATATAAAAGGCAGAGCGGCGATGAGAATAATTAATAACGTTTTGAAAAATTCAAAGGCATTTGTAAATGAAAATTAAAGTGAATTTGATTTATTGTAAATTTAATTAAGTGATTTTGATTAAATGAAGTAAAATAAATAATAACTTTTATAATTTAAATATTAGAAATTAAACAATTAGAATATACGAATGAATATGAAATTGCCGAGAATGTCAACAAATACTTTGTGACTAGTATTGAGTCAATTAGATCAATAATAAATTATGTGCAATCTATTCACAATATACCTTTGATAAATTATCAATTTAAATGTCGGGTAATATATTTGGAAAATGTAGAGTTAATACGTAAGAATTTGAAAAATAAGTCGGACTTTAACAGAGTAAATCGTGGAATGATAATTGATAACTGGAACATTTTAGGAAAAATTATGCTTGACATTATAAAACTGGATAAGTTCAATGATAACTCCTATTGAAAAAGTTTTAAAACGGAAAAGATGTGAAGAATTACGACCTATTAATGCGTTAAAAAGATGCAAAAAGATACTAGAGAAGGTGGTTAAGGAACAACTAGAAAAATACATGGAAACAAACAAATTATTATCAAAATATCAATCAGGATATAGGAAGAAATTCTCATGTGAGACAGCCGTAAGTTATGTAATTAATAAGTGGAAGAAAGTTCAGAAGAATAAAAGTATTGTTGGAATATTTCTAGACTTTAGAAGAGCTTTTGAAACTATTGATAGCAACATTTTGCTGCAAAAACTGTTTCATTACGGCATGAGAGACACAGAATTGAGATGGTTTCAATCGTATCTAACAGTAAGGAAGCAAGTTACAAAAGTGAATGACACAAGGTCGAGTCCGATTTAAAATGAATACGGCGTGCCCCAAGGATCAATTTAGGGTGCATTATTATTTATAATATATATTAACGATATGCCAAGTGTATTAGAAAAATGCCAAATAATTCTTTATGCGGATGACACGCTAAATTGTGCAGAGGGCGAATCAGATTAGCAGTGCTATAACAACTTAAATTATAATATGGAAAATATAAAGAAGTGGCTAAATATGATTAAGCTTAAATTAAATGAGACGACTAAAACCAAAATATTGGAGATAAATGCAAACACTAATGTTGTTTTTAAGGTAAATGATCAAGTGATAGAAAAAGTTAGCGATATAAAATATTTGGGAGTGATTATTGATAAAAAACTAAAGTTTAACACTCATATAGACAATATTTGTAAAAAGATTGGAAAGAAAATAAGTTTTTTAAGAGAATAAGGAGAAATATAACAGTTGAAACGGCGATAAACAGTTATAATACATTTTGAGTTAGGTTCCACGATTATATATTCATGCTGCACTAGACAACAAGTAGAGCGATTACAGAAACTGCAAAACATAGCCATGCGGACAATACTGAAATGCAATAGATACACATCGATCAATTTCATGCTTGAAATGCTTGAGCATAAGGCAGAGGATTGCAATCAATAGACTCGATATAACTGCATGGCACGCAAGACAAAAAAAAAACAGATTTCTGTTTACTAACTAATGGATATTAATAAAGAAATTTATTGTTTATTTAATAAAATTAAATTGATTTGAAAATACGTAAACTCGTCTAGTTTTTGTTGTAAATATTTGAAATAATCCGGCTAATACTAAAATTTTTTTTGGTGAGCCAATTCATAGGTATATTTTTCAAAAACAACTTATTCAAAAATTTTGATTTCAGCAGGCGGTTGCCTCATCTCTAAACACAACTTTGCCATAAATTTAATTGATAACTGATGTTCTAAGTTATAAGTTAATTTGGCAGTCACCTTTTATACTTTTAAGGTTGAACTTATGACAGGAAAATATGATGCTGTTGAACTTACGTTCTTTCATATTCGAATTGTGAAATTAAAAAGAAATTTTGTTGCATCTGGGAGAATTTTAAAAACTAAAATCTTAAATAAAAAGAATTATTTATTTATTTATGGCACACCATATACTTGTGAACTATAAACGAGCATTAAACCAAATCAAAATTATTACTCAAGTTTCAAACTACAGCCAAACTTTATTATTACTTTAATAAAGGAAAAATCAAAACAGACCAAGCATCAGAATATTCAACGGAACAAATATCAATCATATCAACTAAGAAATAATAACAGCTTTAGGATTGAGCGGGTAACACCGACTGCAATGCAGAGGAATTTATTCTACAAAGGCTTACATCTCTACAATAATCTTCCGACCCATATGAGGAATGAACAGAACCCACATCAATTTAGAAGGTATATAGCAAATTTTGTTAAATATAACTTATTGTAATATATAAATATCTATATATGTTTGAAAGAGTATTTTTAATACTAATAATAATATTAAATTAAAAAAAAAATATGTGCATATATTTTCCGACGGGGTTTAATTTATTTTCATTTGGGTATGATTTTACGTCGACCCTCGTCAAATTTGGTTTCTGAACAAACCGGCTTCGGCTATTTGCCATCTTCTTCCAGGGTCGACGTAAAACCATATCCAAATAAAAATAAATAATTTTATTATTGTATTTAAAATAAGAATAAATTTAGACTTGCCTAATGAAATGTGGGTGGCATACAAATAGCATTCATTGGGTTCTAACTACTTTTGAGTTAGAAAAGTTACTAAAGGAATTATTTTCATAACGACAACTGCAACGATTTGAGATAACACTAAATCTTTTATTCTTGTTTAGAGTGAAGAACTCCTAGTCCATCATATGAAATACGACATTTAATTATGAAATTATTAGTCGAACACTAATAATAAATTCTCCAAAAATACTGGTTATTTAAGAAACTAAAAAAAAAAATATTAAATGTATTACTTCAGGGAAAGCACATCAAAATGGTGATTTCATTACCGCTTATATACATATATATATATAGCTCTTCAGAGGATCCTGTTCCATTTTTAAATAGAAATCTCAAAACTTACATCTCAAGCCAAACTGATTAAATGAGAATTGCATTCCACGAACAAAACAAAAACGGCAATAAAATTCAACGCAGCGAAACCATTTTTTTATTACTCATTATTTAAAATATTACAATGTGAAAAATTTTATTTTATTTTTAAAATTAGAAAATACAATAAAATATTTAAAGGAATTTTGTATGGCATCTACTTCTAAAAATTAAATAAAAATTATATCAGATGTCTCATTGAAGATACTCCTAATTTAATGAAACTCTGAACATTTTTTTTTAATTCAAAACCTCAACCCATAGTGCAACATATGGAACGTCATTGTAAGACAAAATTTAATGTCTCGATTAACCTCTTAAGTTTTATTACATTAAAATCAAAGCTATAGAAAGAAAAAATATTTAGACTTGAAAATTAAAAAGTTTTCTTTTCTATTTAATGATATTTGTACCTTAAAAATTCCGAAATTGTATCATAGTTAAAGGACAGGTAACTTTGTTAATCAGAACTTTGGAATTTTCGCAAATAAATTTTATTTAAAAAAAAAGTATCTGTAACTTTCTCAGCATTTTAATTGATGTTGAGTGTACGCTTGACAGCTCCAATTTCACTGACAGCAACTTAAACCAGAAATATAGAAATTACATATAGCATATCAGTGAATATCTACTCTTTTCACAAAAATTTGAAACACATTTTTGCAACAAACTGTCGCTTAACTCTTTAATGCAGCGCCGAATTTCATCTTTTAAAGCGTTAGTTGTTTGTGTGTTGTTCGTGTAAACCCAGTCTTATATATGGTGCCGCAGAAAATAGTCTAGCGGCATTAACTCACATAAGCGAGATAGCCAACTAACCTGACTGAATAGAAAAATTACGCGGTCGAGATATTTTTCATGCAATATCTAAGCTGTTTAGGCATTTTCTTGTTAATTTTCGAAAAAAAAACGGGCAGCTGACTACAGACCGCATCATACAGTTATTTTTAAATTGTAAATGCTTTTCGAAGACTGTTTCTCAATTTTTTGAGCCCCATATGTGACAATTTTGTTTCTCTAGATAACGCTCCTGTGGGATAGTAGGTAGTCTACTAGCTTGACAGTATAGGGATTGTGGGTTCGATTCCCAACGAAGAACTTGGTTTTTTCACTACAAAAATAAAAATTGACTGTCAGTGGGGCTGTTCAGCGATGAAGGCATAGTCACTGGTCACTAAGCTGTCTTAATAATCCTTCTACTTTCACCACCTGTCGCATTTCTTCTCTATCCCTTTCCTAAAGAATGTATCACGGTACTTGACTAAACAAATAAAAAACAAAAGTTCTTTATCATAAAATAAATAACACCAGAATTTAGAGTTTTCAAATTAATTGCAAGTTAATTTACTTTAACTACAGAGAAAGTAAAATTTGTGTTGGCACTACAGAACAATTTATTAAAGATGCAAGTCCTTACATCACGAGGTTTATGTTTTAACTAACTAACTAACTAACCACTCAAATGCTGTCTTTTATATTTGTCCGCTAGATGTTTAGAAAAATAACAAATTTTCTACTTGCTTTGTATGACATTTTATTGTTGTTATATTATTTATTCAATGTATAGACGCCTATTGGTCAAAGTGTATTTTTCTTTTTATGCTGTTAAAGATTCTTCATGGAATTTATTTTAAGATAGTTGCTGTTTCTTGCTTGTATAAGATTTCTTTGCAGTTGAGTAACTAGAAAGTTGTTGTTGTCTTGCGTGTATAAATTTTCTTAAAAAACTACACAGTTACTAAACAGCATATCTAGTTGTTTACTTTATTACTTAAATATTTTCTTTTAAAACTTAAGCAAGACTCATTCGTAAGAATATGTTACGCCAGATGTCCTGCATTTTCGAAACAGTTTTGCTTGGTTCTACTTCAATATGTGTGGAACATAGTTTTAAGGTGTCTTTTGGCCTGTAATAGGCAGAAATTTTAAAATCCAGCAAAGTACTATAGCTTCCAGTAAAAACGTTACAAAAAACTAAATAAAAAATGGGTGGCGTTGTGGCCATTGTGACCATTATAGACAGCCACTTCAAAATTTCACAAAATGTAAAAAATAAATTTGACGTATACAGTTATATTTGGATAACAGGAAAGCGATATAAAACACCAAATATATATTATTATACTTTAACTATCACAAAATTACAAACACAAACAAATGTAATTTTCTCTGTCCTTTTATCTGAATTCGCTGTAGTAAGACAACAAAAATATTCATCACCAATCATTTTAAAGCTTTTTTCCAGAGCTGAATAAAAATTACATAAACAAATTGTTAAATGAGCACCAACAAAAATAGTCTTTAAAAAAGTTGTGTACGTTACAAGCATAAAATGTCTCAAATGACAGTACGCATGGAAAGCAATCAAATTTTGGGCAAGAAAACAAAAATTCGTACATAAAACGTATTGAAGACAAACAAACAAACAGGAAATGCCACCGCAACTAAATGAGTGAAAATAAATAAAATGAAATGAAAAGCAATGACAAGCGGATTTAACGACAGTCAAATGGTTCGTTGAATAACTAAAGAACTGACTAGCAGATGGCTTTGTCCTTTTACCAGAATAAACGGAAGGATAAAATAAATGATTGAAATGAAAGATGAATAGACTGGTAAATGAAGTAAAAGCACTCCTTTTTTTCTTGCAATTTTTTTTACAAAATTCCTTTTTGTTTGCTAAAGTTTAATTCTTTGGAAAAATCTTTTCAAGCGCACTAAACGATGATGAAACGCATAATGTTGCCAATATTGTTGGTTATATGTATAAAATAGCATGTGGAACATGTTTTTATAGAGCTTAAACAGCTTTACCTAAAATAGGAAAATGATACAAAAAAAACCTTTTTATATCTTCCTTTTTTAAACAGAAGTATCGGGTTTTTCAACAAGATGTCTGTTCTTCAATTATGGCAACACCAACAACATGATAATTTTGACATTTAATTTTTTAACGTATTCGTTGCAGATGCATTGTAAAAAAAAATTAGGTGCCCCTGTAGACTAGTAGGTAGTGTACTAGCTTGTCAGTATGGGGGATGTGGGTTCGATTGCCAACGAAGTCCTTGGTTTTCTTTTCACTACAAAAATAAAAATTGACTGTCGGTGGGGCTGCTCAGCGATGAAGGCATAGTCACTAGTCGCTGTGCTGTCTTATATACGGCAGTTAATTTCCGACTATCCTTTACTTTCACCACCTGTTTCATCTATTCTCGATCCCTTTCCTAAGGAATGTAGCACGGTACTTGACCAATAAGGCATTGTTGCCTGAAGTGATACTTCTCTTTAAAAAAAAAAAATGTTACAATGACTACAATTTCACACGAAAATTGCATGAAAATAATTAAAATCCACTATGAAAAAGGTGGTTCCATTAAAATTACATTTTGCAAAATTCGTAATATTTTTGTCCTTCTTAGACCACTATTGAGGATTTTGTCATTAAATTAAGATCTACAGGATGGATACCAAATTTGCGAACACCAACACATATTCGACCGGGTCATTCAACTGAAAATATCGCCGTGAGGTACAGTGTTGAAGCAGATCCAAATTTGTCAATTCCTGGACGTTCTCAACAATTGGGGTTATCGTAAACCACCACATGGCGAATTTTACGAAATGATTTGATTTTGAAGCCTTACAAGATTCAACTGGTACAGAATGTTGACCATCACCATAGATTTGCTCAATTCATTCAAAAACAACCGGCTGGTTTTTCTGAGAAAATCATTTTTTCAGACGAAGCCCATTTTTACTTGACAAGGTATGATAAAGAGTAAAATGCTACAGCGATTATTGTGAAGCTATTGCATGCTAAACGTGTCACTGTGTGGTTTGAAGGCTGTGGGGTCTGATGGCGTGATTGGGCCGTTATTTTTTTTCTTTCGTAGATGAGGCTGGGAATGCAGTAACGGTCAAGGGATCAGTCTATCCCAAAATTCTAACAACTTAATTTTAACCTACTATTAACGATGTCAATATCACTGACATGTAATTTCAACAGGACCGTGCCATGTATCGTATAGCGAATGAAACGATTAATTTATTAAAAACCAAATTTCCCGATCGCATAATTTCACGACAATCAGCAGTTAAGTGGCCAGCCAGATGGTGTAATGTGACGCCACTGGATTATTTCTTTTTTTTAGCTATGTTAAGGACACAGTCAATACGGAGCCAATCGATTTCAGCCTTAAAACTCAAAATCCAAATAAGCGCCATTTTGTCAAAAAGTGATTAAAAACTTTTATCTATCAGTGTGTGGTCGTGGTGGACATTTTCCAAATATTATTTGTTTCTTTGTAATACAATAAAAATATGAATCATCTTAATCAAAATTTTTTGTTTTATCTTATTTTAGAAAACAAACGTCTGGTTGAAAAACCCGTATATTCTACATCTCACCTATAAAATGTTATGAAAAAAATATAGATTCATTGCTGTTACACATGGCTGACTGTGTGAGTTTAGCTTCAAGTAATATTTAAAAAAAAAGTAATCTTATGTTTTTGGTTAAAATAACTTTTAAACAATTGTGCAATTCACAACCTGTTGTAGAAGTGCTAAAGTTACTATCACACTAAGCAAACATTTCAATGAAATAATCAAATATTTGTTAGCTGCAGTCTGATAACAAACTATTATTAGTAGGCAAACTGAAAAACAGCTGATTCTTGATAAATAAAAAAATATCAACAAGACCAACAACAACAATTATTATCAATTCTATTTTTAAGTAGACCGGTTGTAGAACATTGTAAATAGCATTGTATAAATTGGTAATAATTCTTAAAATGGCATTGTAAAGGATGCAAAAACCATATTATAAAATCTAAATTTTTCGTCAGTAGCCAAATATTTAAAAGCAATTGTTCGGAAAGAAAAATTGGCTGACGAAATTTTGTAGTTTGTATCAGGGGTGCCACTAATTTTAGCTGTAAAGAGATTGAAAACAATGCATGTTTTTATTATTGCTTCCTTTAGTTCTTATTAAATATCAATTTTGAAGTTTCGAATCATACCTTCTTGCACAATTTCGTATAACATCCTTCCTCGGTACGCCTTCATCTACACTCTTGAACTCAATGCCTTTCACTTATTTCTTCTAAAAGAAATTAATGTTTATTAACAGTTGGATCAAATGGATATAGAAGTTACTAATGTTGATTTGGACAACATATGGTTTGTGCCAATAATAACAAAGATGGTAGTTTAGAGTGTAAACATCTATCATTATATAGGGTCCGCCAAATAACTTTTGTTTTGTTTTGAATGCTATAAACAAAAATACACAGCTTCGGCTGTGTGACGTGTAGCGCCGTCGTGTTGAAATGTTGCCAAAATCGTCCTTTTCAATTTTTGTGAACAAAAATTCGTTCAACATGGCCCGATAACGATCGCCACTGACTGTAACAGCCACTCCTTGCTCATTTTCGAAGAAAAATGGCCCAATTATGCCTGTGGACCAAAATCCGCACCAAACAGTGACTCGTTTTGGGTGCGTCGGCTTTTCAATGTATGCGTGCGGGTTTTCTGTGCCCCAAATGCGACAATTTTGCTTGTTTACATACCCGCCAAGGTCAAAATGAGCTTCATCTGAAAATATGATGTTTTTTTTTTGCAAAATCGGCATCGTCTGTAAGTCGATCGCAGGCCCACTTAGCGAAGCGTTGTTCAAGCGTATACACAACGATATTCGTTCAGCAGAAGGAAAAGAATAATTATTATTATCTGCCATTCACGAAATAAGCAATTGTTGAAAAAAAAGACGTAAATTACGGACCCTTTAATTCAGTATTCGATATGCGCCAAAGTGTAAACACTCTTTTTGAATTGTAACGACACATTTACGCTGGTTGCTGGGATAGCGACAGCGGAGGCCAGGGTCTTTGCAATTTTTATTTTTCTTTCATTACCTACCTTCTTGGTCTGTGGAAGGAATGATACTTTTTGCTTTATAAACGTTATAAGACTGATTTCCAAGTTTATTTACTCAACTCTTACAAGGTAGGTGGTTGATGATGGACGGTCGGGAATCGTAGTCGAAGAGCGTGGAGTCAATTCGCTGAGGCGAGGGGCAGCGGTAGGAACATCAGCAGTAGTACAGCAATAAAAGCGGCAACGGTAAAGACGGCTGTGGCACAAGCGGCAGCGGCAGTACCTGATAGTTGTACTGGCGGCAGCAGTAGAGACTGCTGCATCTGGTAGTGGTACAGGCGGCAGCGGTAGAGGCGGCTACGGCACTGGCGGCAGGACCTGGTAATGGTACTGGCGGCAGTGGTACAGGCGTCAGCGGCACAAGCAACAGCGATAATGATGGCTGCGGTATAGGTGGCAGGGATAAAGATGGCTGCGGTACAGGCGGCAGCGGTGGCTGTACCTAGTAGTGGTACAAGCGGCAGTGGTACACTAAGCACTGCACTTCGCAGCAGCGATCGCGGGAAGTTCTTGGCCATTTTGAATAATACTGAGGGAATATAAAATTCCGCAACAGCATCAGTCGCACGGTCAAGCCAATCCCCGGTAGAAGATAAACTTCCACCAATTGCAGCAGCACTGTCGATAAGAGATTATTGCGGAATATAAAATTCCTTCAAAAGATCTCTTACCGACAGGCGGGCTGTCTGCGGGCATGAAGTTTGTGCGGAATATAAAATTCCCCCAAAAGGCTTCTTAACTACAGGCGATATACTTGCTATCTGCTGATAAGAAGTTATTGCGGAGTATAAAACTCCTCCAAAAGACTTCTTATCTGCAGGCGATCTTCTTGCCAATTCATCACGTTTCATAAAATGTTCCGCCTTATATACTTGTGCGTGGGTATATACATCCACACACACACACATATTATCCATCATAGTTGCATTACAACTATCAGCGGGAGTTTTGATCTGCATATCAACTGACTGCATTGATTATCTTGTTGTTTCTGACTCAAAGGTGACGCTCTCACATTCCCGACCGTTAATTTAAATCTTATAAATATAATGTAATATAACAATTATAATATAATATAATTCATAAATCTTAAATTAACGAATGAATTGAACAATGTGTAATAATAAAAATAATAACAATAAGTAATAATAATAATCATAATTCATTTTAAAATTAAGAAAAGTATTAATAAAATGGTGATCTTGTGTAGGTGAAAACGAGGTGCGACTTTCACCGTTACAAAATCAGAAGTTTTGCAGGAAAGTCTTTGTTCTTTTATTGGAACAAAACGTCTACTGAAAGTTATCGCTTGTTGGTTACACCTTAAAGTCAATGTGCACGAACTCAAAAAATTTCTAAACGGTTTCAACAGATTCAAAAGTGGCGCTGTTGATACAAAAGACATTGTGAACCATGATTAGCTAAAAAAGTTTGAAGACGAGAAGTTGGTAGCATTACTCGATGAAGACCCGCCGCCCCCCCCCCGAGAGCACATTGATATGTTTTGATGGAAATCAACCGTTATTACATGTGTCTTCGGGGGTAAAAGTAAGTCTAGTCTCCTAATTGGCTACCAGGAGCCAACTGGACAATCCACTTCGGGAGTATCGCGGTGGTTGTGTGTTTCGAGGCCCTCGTTTGATTTTGTGGGTCGGATCATTCACAATAAACACATTGAATGGTCCAGCTCCAGTGAGCATGAATGCCGTCGTATTCTTTAATTATATTATATTAAGCTTCATGCGTTATGGACCAGGAGTTGGATAGTTTCCAACTCTTCATCAAGGAATGAAGGCTGCGCCCTGCTTCGAGCTTTTGAAGCTGCAACTAGGATTGACTGGAGGATATACGTATCTGAAGGCCTTATAGGGCGAAGATGACGCTACATTTTATCCACAGTGGCATGATCCACCATCTGCTAATGGCTTACACAGCTAGGTACAGATGAAAATCTTATCACGTATTACTCTACGACGATTGCTGTTAAACGCAGGAAGAACCTGCATTACCATTGGAAGCCAGTCATAACCATTTCCCTATGTTGTGGCTCATTCAAACGTAATGAAATTAGTTTTCATATAAATTGCAACTAATACATATTGAAATGATGCTTTAATCTTACAGAAAGATATAATTTTTGCATCGTATTGGTACTGGTGATGAAAACTGGATATATTACGACAACGCCAAGCGCAAAAAGCCGAATATCAGTGACACCAAGGTATTGCTTTACATTTGGTGAAATCAAAAGGGTGTTTTGTATTATGAGTTATGGAAACCGGATCAGACGATTACACGAGAACTTTATCAAAGACACCAATGAGAAGTGGCCAGAATATTCGACCAAACATAAGGCCAAGACCGGTCAAACACTATTGTGAAAAGCGAAAGCGAAAGCGTTCGCCTTTGACTTCAAACCAGTCATATAGGACAGGAAATAACAGTAATATTTGTTATATATATTGTTATTTAAGACTTTTCAGTCCAGATGATAACCTTAAAAATTCAACAATACTTTAAACTCGTTAATGTTCCAAAAATAAAAAAGGCTTCTTAAAGGCCGATAGAGATGTTAAAAATCACAAAAAAGTTTTAGTTTGTTTTTATTCAAAAAGTCAATACATTACTGAGCATATGCCACTAATAACACGAACAAGGTGGTACTATAAATCATCAATTAGCAGCATTAACATTGGCATGTCCCAATAGAAGATTTGAATTGGAAAGACCTTGAAGGTCAAATGATACGTCCATTTATTTCTCTGTCAACTTTTCTCAAATTTTGTTTTCTACAACTCTATAGTTGCAGTCGCTGTATGCTAAAAGCTTTCCTATCCTGCTATTACATCTCGTTTACATCAATACCATTTATATTTAAGAACAACAAATCTTTGATCACCGTACGGTCGTAATAGAAGACTGGATGTCGAATTTTGTTTTCTTTTTCGTAGAAATAAAGCCTCATGGTGACAAAAGCTTGTAAACGCTACATTTTTGCGTCTGTATAGTCTGTTGTTACCTCTTTATGCGGAAATAATCTTTACATACAAAGTCGTTATGAGTTACAACGTTAAACAAAATTTTGCGTTAAAATATTGAATCAGTTTTCAACTGCTTTAGAGTATAATCGCCAAAAGAATGAAAAATATAATGATCCCATGGTGAATTTCTGCATCAGTTGCATTTTAAACAAGTGTAGGGCAAGATCTTTGTGCAAAAAAAATGTCTGCGATTGATAACAAATCATAAAAAATGGATCTTCTTTCACACTTTAATTTATATTCTATTGCGCACATTCCCTCGAAGTTTCGCTATCGCTTTATCATTCAGAGAATATGAGGTCTGAAATCTTTACACAATTGTTTGAAGGCTGGGTTGCTTATATGGACGATTATTAACGCCGTAAAAATCACGAAGTTATGTACAAGTTACACAAAATAATAACATATTTCATAGTGGTTATCATCATGCTATTCAAGATAATTTCCAAGGGGACGATGATCAAAAATATCGAAAAGTAGGCGCAGTATTATCGTTAATCCTTTTAAAAGTTCTGGCTTAAAAAAATGTCTTACAAAAGTGGCCTTTTACCCAAAAATAAAATATTAAAAAACAAAGTATTGTTATTGTTGTTGTTGTGTTATATAACATAGTGTCACACTTACTTAACTGTCTCACACACTTAATTTAAAGTAAATTTTTTCTATTTCGTTTCATATTTTTCGAAAACCCTAGACATATTTTTTAATCTGATATTTTGGTCTTTTTCTCGTATTCGATAGAAATATTCATCTCTATGTAGGCAGGAGTAAAAAAGAAAAGATTTTGTTAAGGACCATCGCCCTTAAATCTCAATGCAAATGATTTCCTTTTATTCTTCTTTTGTGTTGAAAAAAAAGCAAAACATCATAAGCAGCCAAACAGAGCTTATTAAGATGTCATGTTGTAAATGTTGTCATAGAAACGCTTAGCTACATACATACAAGTACATACAAACTTAGACATGAAGAAATATATATACATATATGTAAGCAAAAGTATATCGAAAAAAAATTATATACAGAAATGTATTTACATACGTGTTATTTTGGAACATAAAACCACATTTAATGAACACAACATACTTTATTGTATTTTGGAAGTTTCTTTGAAATTCACTGCCAAAATATTCTTTAGAAAAGACTAAAACACAATTAAGTAGAAAATGTTTAGAGAAATATTTTTAAACGAAAATATTTACTAAAACTAAAGAAATGAAAAATTCTTTTATTTTAAGCATATCCAATTTCAATTTGTGCTTTCTTTTTTTCTGATGGCAAATATTTATTAAGGAATTCATCAGTCGTTTGTTGTGGTATTTGCAAAAATATCTCTTTCAACACGAAGTTTGTTTTCTAAAACAAAATAAAACAAAAAAATATATGATCCAAATTTTCATTGTATTACGAAGAGACAGGTTCTGCAATTATGAATGTAAAATGATATCTGGCAAATATCCTTCCCGACCGTCACAGTGTTTAAACACTTTTTTTGGCAAATTAGTGGTTCTATTTCGTAAATCATATCACAGCTTTTGAGTTTTAAGGCTGTAAACGATTCAATTGGCTTCGTATAGACTCTGTCCTTAACATAGCCTTAACTGGCCACTTAAATGCTGATTGTCGTGAAATTATGCAATCGGAAAATTTAGTTTGCAATAAATTGATCGACACAGGCGACATGAAGCACCATCCAGTTGAAACCACATATCAGTAATACGCACGTCGCACAGTGGCTCAGAATCGTATTTCATTGGCCAAAACTCTGTAACTTTTTAACTAACAAAGATTTTTTAGAAATTCTTTTTTTAGTCAATAGATAATATCTTAAGCTTTTATCGAATTTCGAATTTATTAAGATCAATACAGCGCCCTGCACTTAACTTTACGCTTAACAATGCTTACATACTTCCTAGTTTTTGGTCAATTTTAAAATAAAACAGTGTAACTTAATTTTTCTTTAATTATATAATTATTTATAGTCATAAACAGATTGTAGATAAATAAAATAGCATTTTAATATTAATATTTGTATACTTTATTTTATTTAAATATTAAATGCAATTTATAATTATTATTCATTTGTCTGGAATATTTTCTGTAAATGTTCTATATTCTGCTCTGTATTACTTCAGTCCTGTAGCAATGCCTTAGCTTCGGCATTTAGGTCCGAATGATTCACTTTCTATTGACTTCGATGAAGGGATCTGACTTTGCCAATAATATATGAAATAAATCTTTATTTGTTGAACTTCGTGACATTTTTCTGATATCATCTTCTCTGTAAAATCTGTAATCCTTATTTCTTTTTTTCCTGGGCTTCCTCTGATAAATCTCAAATTGGTAATAAATGATGCTTAATGACATCTTCTCCATGATAAACAACTTTATGCACTGTTGCTGACATATTTCTATAATTGTATTTGGATGTATATATAACAACGGTTTCCTTGGCATAGTCACCAAAATTTCTAGCATTAATTTGTTCATTGCACGCCAGTACTTCAGTAATTGTTTTAAATCTTGAAATAACATCTATATCAACACTTGTTATATCATATGTAGTTTTGGGATCCAAAAAGAATTTTCTTGCGGTATTGCCGTCGTTCCTTGTTTTGGTTGATCTACAATTTATTTATTTCCTTATTTCATCTACAGAATTAAATTCCTACAGATTACTTTACAATATTAATTATAATGTTTAAATAAAAGAAGCTTGAACATATTATAACTGACATTAAAATTTAAATGTGGGTAAAAACTATTACATAAATGCAACATGCGATTATTTCTCAAGTCCCTAAGAGGACTGTATAACGTAAAATAATTTTTAATTTCCGGGCTATGAATATTGTCAGATAGTATATTATAAACAAATAATAATGAGGAGCAAGATCTATGATCCTCTAAGGATTGTAAGCCTAACATTTTTCTCCTAACATCATAAGAAGGTAGTTCATGTGGCCAAATCAATTTTAAAGCAGTCTTAGTGAATATCCTCTGAATTTGTTCAATATGATTTGATGGGCCTAAATGACTAGGATTCCAAACAATGGAATAATATTCCAAGATACTTCGAACCAAGGAACCCATGTTTGAAGGTGCACACCTTGAACTTGTTTCCTTTTCAATTTTCTTTTCTCTTTGTTGGTGTCATTATTTCTTACTGATCCTCAAAATCCTAAGTCCAAATCGTAGCTAATTTTCAGTATGTGTTCCATAAACCTTATTCTCATATGTAGCGGTGATAAGCGGTTCTTGGTTTAACCAAATTGCTGTTGTTTTACATATAATACAGCTGGATAAAGCTTTTGTATCATTCAAAACCTGGGCAGTTTTCTCGTCTATTATTGAAAGTATTAATTGATAATTCAATTTAATAGTCTGTTCATCTATCTCTAACTCGAATGGTTTAAGTGTTTAAGTTTGAGTTCTAATGTCACTTATTTCATTCTTAATGGTATCATGAGTTTCCTTTTTAAACTCAAATATTATTGGTCTGTAGTATTTCGGAGTATGGTTTTTCGAAACACAATTTGTTTGCATTGTGCTGGACGAACATTCCGAGTCTTCTGAATTCTTTATTAATCGCAATGGCACAAATTACACCATGGACATATCTATGTCAAAAATATCTTCACATAAAAATTGTTTATATTGTTTTTGGGCCAAAGATACATCGCATCTCCATGTTTTTTCAACTCACTTCCTTTAAATGATTGTAGCAACCTTTCGGCTGTATGATCAAGTAGATCGGCTTGCACTTGTAACTGTGCCGAAATTGATGTGATTTTTATAGATTCCTTTGGAATATAACACTCCTTTTTAGCAACAGTTATGTGATGATATGATGGGTATAAATTGTACTTTATATATCTGTACTTTACTGAAACAAATTTTAAACATTTTTTTCCTATAATTTTTAGCAGGTAATTGATACATCTGTGCAAAAAGGCATGATAAATTTTAGGAAGCTTTTTAAAAAGTATGTCAACCATTTGAAGAAATATTTATACTACCAATAACTTTCCTCTCTTTCCTCTCGCTCTGCAGTTTGTATTTATGGTGAATGGCTTCAAAAATAAATTTACTAGCATTTTTGAGAGAATTTTGTTTGTAAAAATTTTGAGTATTTTTTTATTAAAATAAAAAAAGTGTTCAACGAGCGGGTCTGGGCGGGTCCCGGCGGTTGCAAAAGAATATAGTATATAGGCTTAAAGAAAACACTTTTGCCTTTCTTTGGATGGTTGCGATTTTTTGTCCTTTTTTGTCCTTTAAAAGTTATACACTATTAAATTTAAAATTTTACGAATATATGGAGGTTTCAAATTTATTACATAACACTCAAACTACAAATTATACACAGGGTGCTCAAATACCATTTCTAAAAAACAAGAGTTCAGCCAATATAACAAGAAAAACCGCAGCCCATTATAAATAGTAGTTTTCAAGAAATCGTAATTAATATGAGATCAAATATTACAACTTTTTTATTTTAAATTAACTTAAATTCTTTGCTTTTAGCAGCATGCCACGCCTACTAGTGTGCATATTTTGGCAAAATTTTTCGGCTACCTAAGTTTTGATCTGTTTCCTTTCCGATGACAAAAAAAATTTTAAGAATCTATGTCAAGAAAAAATAAAGGTTTTGGCCAATGAAAATTGATTCTGAGCCACCGTGCGTCGTCAATAATATGCCAAAATTGGGTTGTTAGTATGTGATCCATTGACCGTTAGCGTATTTCCAGCTTCACATAGCGCACCACAAGTTAATAATTGTTATTATCTTTGCTTTCCTCCAAAAAGCATTATGACAATTCGCTTGTAATCTGCTTATACTATACTATTCTCAAGGTTATGTTGCTTATTATCAATTTAATTTCGCGTCTCTCTTATGAATAACTACCGTCAAACTCAACTTTTATATTTTTTTAAATAATGCAAAATTTTTATAAGGGTTAAAATGTATAATCATCCAGCCTCTTAGTTAACAAATGCTTAGCCTGTGTTAGCTTAATTTCTTTTTTTATTTATTTTTTTTTTTTTTTGATTTTTTTGCTAATTACTTTTTATTTATTTTACCATCATCCTTTCGATGTGTGTAAATATATTTAATACGAAATACAAGTTGCTGCTTCGTTTCATATTTTTCTAATTCACATTTAATACTTGACAAAACCATAAACATTGTTGAAGATTTTTTAAAAGTGTTGAAATTTATGATATTGTTCATTCTCAAGTACAAGTTTTACTTGCTTGTTTTTGTTTCTGTTTTTTTTTTTTCAACAATGTAAGGCGACGCAAAGTCGTGAATTTACAGAAGTTATTTTTTGTTTGTTGTTTCCTTTTTGGTATTTAACTGGAATTCGTAAAATAAGGTGGTTCAAAAGAACTTTTAAAAAAACATTCCTCTCATTTACTATATTTTACTGAAAAGGATTAAAATTTTAAAAATTATAACCAGCTATGATATTGAGACATCATTGCATAAAGACCTTGGTATGACGCCACACAAAGTCCAATTTTATCAGGAGTTAAAGCCAAGTGACCATCCAATGCGTTTTCGCTTCGCTAAGTGGGCCTGCGATCGACTTACAGAAGGTGCCGATTTTGCAAAAAAAATCTTTTTTTCAGATAAAACTCATTTTGATTTGGGGCACCGAAAACCCGCACGCATACTTTGAAAGCCGACACACCCAAAACGAGTCACTGTTTGATGCGGATTTTGGTCCAGAGGCATAATTGGGCTCTTTTGTTCGTAAATGAGCAAGGAGTGGCCCCTACACTCAATGGCGATCGTTATCGGGCCATGTTGAACGAATTTTTGTTCACAAAAATTGAAGAGGAGAACATTGGCGCCATTTGGTTTCAACAGGACGTCGCTACGTGCCACACAGCCGAAGCTACACTTGATGTTTTGCGCCCTATTTTTGAAAATAGCATTATCAGCCTCAGAGCGGATAACGTTTGGCCACCTTGGAGCTGCGATTTAACACCGTTGGCCTATTATTTGTGGGGTGCCGTCAAAGAAAGGTGTTACGCCGACAAGCCAGAGACAATTGACGCTTTAAAGGACAATATTCGTGAAGCCTTTGGTGGAATACAGCTGCACACAATCGTTAATGTGCTTAAAAATTGAACCGATCGTGTGGGCTACTGCATGGCCAGCCGAGGCAGCCATTTGAATGAAATTATTTTCCATTATTAACCGGAGGGATTGTACTTTCAAATAAAAAAAGAAATTTGAGAAAATATTCAGTAGTTTTGTTTATAGCATTTAAAACAAAACACAAAAAAAAGTTACTTGGCAGACCCTTTAGTATTTGTAATTTTTCTTGTGGTCCCGAAGCTTCTAAATAGAATAGTTTTATGCAGACAAAAACCTTTAATTTGGCAAAACTTTTGTTTTACATGACGGTGATTGTCACTTGTCTGACATTTTAACGCTTCCAAAATGTCCAAATTTATTTTGAAAATTATGGTTCTGTTCGAAATACTCGTTGCCGATTTCATAAGTAAATTTCTTTTTAATTTTTATTTTTTAAAAAGAGAAGTAACACTTCAGGCAACAATGCCTATTCAGTCAAGTACCGTGCTACATTCTTAAGGAGCAGTCCCACCGACAGTAAATTTTAAATTTTGTAGTGAAAAAAAAACCAAGGTCTTCGTTGGGAATCGAACCCACAATCCTTTTATTTACAAGCTAGTACACTACCTACTAGACTACAGGGGCACCAAAAAGAAAATTTCTATATGAGGAGTGATGATAATCCTCAAGTTTATATTGGGACATCGTTATATCCAAAAAAAACTGACTATTGTGCTTTATGCGCCGATGATATTATTGCTCCGTATTTCTTTAAAAACGGCTATACAACGTTGACTAATGAGTTTTTAGTTTATCAACTAAACAACCAAGATGTGCAGGAAGTGCAGTTTCAAAAAGTCAGCGCAATATGTCACACAGCTCGTGCCTTGAATGGTTTGCTAGCCACATATTACCGAGTTTAGGACCCGTGAATTTGCCTCCAAGATGATGCTATTGAATCCGCTAGAATTTTTGCTGTGATATGATATGTAAAGTCGCTAGTCTATGTCGTTAAAGCCGAAAAGATTGGCCACTTGGAGGATTACGTGCACCGTATTATTACTATGTCCGAGTCAGCACGGGTGGTCATAGACTAGAAGTTATATTTAAATTATAATGCCAGATGATTATCTTTTTAAATAAATTAAATTTTATGTCGACTAAAAAAATTCATCATCATTTTACTCCATTTCAAACTTCAACACCTCTATAAAAACATCCTATACTTATATAACAAATCTAAATATATCTAATTTTGTGTACACGTCAGGCCTTAAGCTGGCTTTTATTACCGCAAATAAGTACTCGATTACGTTTATGTCTAGACTTTGTTCAGCAGTTTATATGACCTTGGGTCGAATGGTGTACTAGCACTAGTCTTAAAACAGTGCTCTTCGTTAGCAATTCTTTTCAGCATGCCCGTAAATTTCCAAAATGTGGGAAGGTTGCTAATGTAACGTCAACGATTAATTTTCATCATGTGAGGTACGACCAACAGTATGGTTTCCGGTGGGGGGCGCTCTACGGGCGAGTAGCTGGCGTTCCTATTAGAAAAATGGTATAACTTCATACATCATTTCGCAGAGAACAAGGTGGTGGCTTTACCTATTTCCAGTGTGGCATGATGCACTTCTGTCAAAACTTGTTGCTTTTGGTGTCGGTGATAACTTCTCTATATTTAAATCGAGTTTTCTCAGGAATTGCACTATACGAGTTGTTGTAGATGGGATTTCAACAGACGAGTTCAAGATAAAATCAGGGGTACCGCAAGGTTCCGTTCGTTCTCCTATTTCTTATTTTTCTAAATGACCTTCTTTGTCAAACTTTCAACTCTATTTACTCTTTCGCAGATGACAGCACCATTTGTCATTCATATTCATTTAGTAATAGACTGGACCAGTTGGAGGTGAGTTCAGTTCCAAAAGGCGGAATATGAATGATACACTCAATCACTATCTCGTGTCGAGCTCCGAATGAGGTCGTGCGAATAGAGAAGATGCAATTTTGCATGCTTACAGATCTGTGTTCGGAAATAGTGCTGCACTTGTTACTATGGATGATATAGATATTACGGAATCGGAAGCTCTTGATATTCTTGACATGAATATCCAGTGTGATGTTTGATGGACTTAACACATTTTTCAAGTTTCTAAAGAAGCTTTCAAGTGCAATGACTCCATCCAATCTTCGTACTATTTATACCACCTATATCCATCCAAAAATGGAATACAACTCTCAAATTTTCTATTGAGACCATAATTTTAGAATTTTTGGAAATTAGTTTTAAAGTACTGTGCTGAAAATTCAAAAATTTTTTAAAAATAATAAGTCATGACATCTATTATAATTGATAAAAATCGACCTACTATATGCCCGACATTCGGTGGGAGGCACTGTATACTCCCATAAATAAAATTAATGAAATAGTTTCAGAAATCCTAGCAATCACGTTTAACTTTTTAAGCAAATAAAAGACCAATTAACTAAGATAACCAACTCAGACTTTGAAAAATTTTTAAATTAAATTTAAAAATCTACTGTTAGATTTATTTTAAAATTTGCTAATACCAAATAAACTGAATACCCTAATGGATAGCATTTATCTTAGCCATTCCCCATCGCATTGTATCATGTCATAACTGCACTCTTCCATGAAGTGAATTCCTGAGCTACTTGTGTTAAATGTTACAATACTATTTTTTCATTATTTCTTTTCTTTTACTCGCCGATAAAGTTTTTAAAAATAATTCAGGTGAGTTTTTGAGTGAAACGAAAAGCATATACCTAAACATAGATACATATGTATGGTGATTGTAAATTTGAAATTAAAGTTATTAAAAAGGATAATAAAAAAACATTTTAAGATTTAATTTACTTGAGTGTTTTACGCCATTAAATTTGTAGTAATAGCTTTAGTATCTGAAATCCACTGAAATCGAAAAACTATATAATAATCTTAATCTTGTGTTTTATTTAAGTAAATCCATCCAATATTGTCCACTGATAGTTCACCTTCTTGTGGCTTGATTATTATTATTCTTTATGAAATCAGGTGAAGCATTTTTCTTTTTACCGCTGGCTTTGTTATTTCTTTTTGCTAAATTAAAATCCTTATTAAATACGAGTAATTGTGGTTTGTGGAATGTGGCATATGGCAAGGTAGTGTATACAAGCAGAATGCTTTGGAATTTATAATTTCATTACTTTTCATATTCTAGTGCTGTCTTTTACCAACAACTGAAAAATTTCACACTTGGGAACATCCTTAGACATGAGCTGAATGTTGTCTAAAAACGTATACTTTTATTTTGTGGAATAATTTAAGATATCTTTAGAATATTTAACAGCATCTGGGTTAATAATACTTGCTCACGTCTAGTTTGCTTGCTGTTATCTCTAGACAGTTTATTGTTGCTTAAAATAAGACCCTAACTTAAGAAATACGCATATTTTTGAATTTTGTCAAAATACTCAAATTTAATGAAACGTTTCAGTCATTTGAGTGAGTGGTGATGGTTCGTTAACGTTTTTATTTTCACAATAAATTATGTTGATTTATAAGTATGGCAAATATGTAAAGAAATATTTTCATTAATATTCATAATAATAGCAGAATAAAGAATCATCAGCTTCATCATGTGCAGAAGGCAGGATACCAGTTCAAATAGAAATATACTATTAAAAATAGCAGTGTGATAATTACTTTAAAGCGAAATATTTATTCTAACAATTTTTTGGACAACATTTACGAAAAGCGGCAATAAATTTTATGAACTAAATTAAAAATATTTTCATTTTATGACTTCACAAAACAAAGCTACATTTGTCTACAAACACCTACGAATTTCTGGAAAGTTACCAATTTATCATTAGAGTAGGTGACTTCACAAGCTCCCATCAGCCAATTAAAGCAGGTGTCTCACAAGGCAGTATACAGTCCTACCATGTATTTAATTTATGTGTCTGACATGCCAATAGGATCCCAACTCCACACTTCAACTTTTGCAGATGATACTGCATTTCTTAGCATCCATGAAAATCATCAATTTGCCTCGCGAAATTTGCAGAAACATTAATTTAGATAAATGGCTAAAATTCTGAAGAATCAAAGTAAATGAACTGAAATGTATTCATGTAACATTTACACTATGTAGAGAAACATGCTTTCCAATCAAGATCAACAATTAAGTAATACCGCAGCACCTTAGCATTCACCTTAATCGCCGGCTTACGGGCAAATCTCATATTGATGCAAAACTGACTCAGATAAAATTAAAAGCAGTGCAACTGAATTGGCTTATGGGGAGAAATTCTATCCTGAAATTGGATTGCAAACTTTTGTTGTGCAAAGCGATTCCAAAACCTATCTTCTGTTATAGAATTTAAAATTCACAAAAATTCAAAAGCCACAAAACAAAATTCTCCTTATGATGGTATAATAAAAACTCCCGTGCCCTTGGTAAGAGCAGAATTCGTCAGGTTCGCGATTAAGTATTTCGACAAACTCGAAACGCACCCTAACCCACTCGCACGTATCAGTCTTAATTTTGGCGGCCATGCTCGGTTCAGAAGGAGGGATACCTTTGCTATCATCCGAGCACAAGACAGATGACTTTGCAGATGAAGCACCCGTTTAAACATTATCTTGTTGTCTAGCATTCAAATAAAATTTTTAGTATTACGAATTATATACTTATTGTAAGTTCATATTTGAAGATTCAACAAATAATAAAATGTCTTCCACTAAACAAAAAAAAAACTGACTAATGAAAAAATTCTGCAAATAAAACCCTAGCAAAAATTTTCTTGAAATTAGGTATGAATGATAAAACATTTTTTTTTGTGGAAAAATCTTGACTGATGAATTTTGTTTATGAAAGTTTTAACTAATAACATGCTAGACTTTGTATGCATGCATTCTTTCATAAAGTGGATGGAAACATATTCAATTTCTGTGTATCATGCCGTTAGTCCTCTATACTATCCTCTACAGCAGCAACGTTTGTCTGGATGCGTATTATTATTTAGAGTAAACATGATACAAAAGCATTTCACACTTAATCGAATTAATTAATGCTTTGATAGACAATCATGTTGAGCATAGAGATATATATTTCTCTAAATAAATTTTCTCAATTTGGAGGCATCGTTTAGTCCTCAGTCTATTCGTGTTGAAATATCAAACCAAGTAAAAATAAACGACTTAGCAAATGATAAAATAGTCGCCAGTTAAAAAAGTGTTGCCACCTAAAATTCAATAGCTTTTCATAAAACACCGTTATTTTCATAGGTAAAATAACAACAATTTGATGATGGCGAAGTAAGTAATAATTTAATATTGTCAAACGTTTACTGGCGGAAAAGTATACAAATACATGAACATGAGTTCAGGACCACCAACACTTATAGCACAACCAAAAATACACAAGGAAAACACACTAATGAGATCCATTATAAACCACAGAACTGCACCGGCATACCACCTAGCTAAACACCTCACCGGCATACTTAGGGATAGGATAAATTTACAAAATACATATACTATACGTAATACCCAAGACCTCATCGATAAACTTAAGGACATCAAAATAACCGAAAACACGCGACTCGTTTCCTTTGATATCAAGGATCTATATACTTCGATACCAATACATGAAACCTTGGATATTCTACGCAACACACTATACAATTTATACGAAAGCCAATACATCACTGATATTATAGATATTGCAAAGACGATAATAAAACAGAACTACTTTAGATTCAATAACCACTATTACGAATTATCTGACGGAGTCGTTATGGGAAACCCAACTTCCACAATCTTCATGGAAATTTTCATGCAACATCACACGTAAAAATACTAATGGAAAAACACAAAATAACTTATTGCTATAGATACGTAGATGATATTATATGCATCCTCGCACAAGACAACGGCGATCAAATTCTAGAAAACACACAATTCAGAATAAGATTGTACATAAACAATGGAAAAATAACAAGACAGAAGTTTGCATTATCTTGACATCACTATAATACGAGGAACAGACTATTTAACATTTGACATCTATAGAAAATCAACTACGACGGACACTACCATCCACAACACCTCAAACCACCCTACCCAACATAAACTAGCAGCGTTTAGACATATGATACACAGACTTAAGATAATTCCACTTACTCCAGATAAGTACAACAAAGAACTCGACACAATCTACGCCATAACTATAAATAACGGCTATAAAACCACTACCATCGATAAACTACTTAGACAATACAACACTAAGAACAGAAATAAAGAAGACAAAGAGACAGCCGATACAACACGACGGCACACCTTTACTTACACACGACCAGAAATATACAGACTAACTAATAAAGAAGGAATGCTCACAGCATTAAAAAGTGAAAACACCCTAAGACATAATCTCAGAACAACGACAGAAACAGCTGACAAATTTAGTTCCAGCGGGTTATACCGACTTAACTGTACCTGCAAACAAACTTATATAGGGCAAACTGGACGAACACTTAAAACAAGGTTTACAGAACACATACGCTAATGCATACGGAAAAGAGAAAATTCCAACTTTGCATTACACCTTGACACTCACGGACACACGCCAGGGGAAATAGATGAATGTATGACATTACTACATCCTAGCAAAAAAGGACGAAGACTAGACATTCTTGAAAACATGGAAATCTACAAAACAAAAACTTTAAACAATGACATTATCAACGAACAGGTAAACATGACCTCAGACACAATTTTCTACTCGGGCAAACGAAAAACACCCTCGACGGACACACGTACCTAGATAATAATAAAAGACGGAGGTATCGTCTGCATACAAATGCCAGATTCGAATAGATTCCAACCTTACAACAGAACTGCCTGAACGCCAACACTGACTCATCAATACAAGCCACAACGCGGCTTGAGAATGATGCAATCGTATCGAAAGCGCTCACCTTCGACTACAAACCAGCCAGTTAGGACAGGAAAAAGCAATAGTATGTCATATATGTTTGAGATAATTAATTAAGTTGTATTAAATAATAAAGCTAATCAAGTAGTTTGGATTGTTAAAAAATTTTATAGATGTTACCATATGCACACACGGGCAGCACCTTATTAAATTGGTTTAAAACAAAATTTTATTATTTTTTTTTTTTAATCTTTTCCAATTTCTTAATGATTTAATAGAAAACTGATGCTAAAAGAAACTTTGGGCCATGACAAAATCAATGTGCGGCAGATCTTTATAGAACCTCGAGAAAATGGATGTTCCAGATGAATTGTGTGCGAACTAACTTAAAGCTGGTTGTGAAATTATATGTGAATGAAAAGAATAGTCGGTTGTGGGGAATGGGAAGCCCTTAAATTATTCAATTATTCAACCTTTGCATCGATTAAAAGTCTGGTATGCAATTTGCTGGTGAAATGTGTGAGAGTGTGATGAAAAATGTGCTCAAAAGGTTTCGCATTTGTGAGACTAACAGAGGCGGATATTTATTCGATATTGTATTCCATACATAACTGCCGACATTAAAAAAAAAACATTTATTGATATTAAATAAATATCTATTAA
The DNA here is from genome assembly GCA_030448955.1 of Trichopoda pennipes. Classification (NCBI taxonomy): domain Eukaryota; kingdom Metazoa; phylum Arthropoda; class Insecta; order Diptera; family Tachinidae; genus Trichopoda; species Trichopoda pennipes. The sequence goes on from JASKUP010000023.1 coordinate 14,183,640, forward strand.
TCTTTTAAGCGATATTTTTTAATTAAATTTAACAATATATTTTTTAAATATTTCGCTTTCCTCTGGAAAGCTTCTTCAGGAAACCGAAATATTGAAAAAATATATTGTTAAATTTAATAAAAAAAGACCGCTTAAAAGTTTAATAGATATTTATTTAATACTAACTGTGCGACCCGGTTTCGGTCGGAAACTATTTGCTAATTATTAATATTTCATATGGAGTTAGAAAAAAATGTTCAGTACAAAAAAGAAGTGACACAATTTTTTTTCAAATTATTGTTTAAATAGTTCTCAAGGTGATTCCTTATCAAATTCCGGATTTCATTAGAAATTTTAACGTTATTCCCATTTGGTTGTTCATTTGTTGGTGTAGACACGAAAGCAGCCTCGCAAATGAGATTAGAGAATAATTCAATAGCATCTTCTACTTCATATCCAGAATTCAAGGAAACATTAAGATTTACATTATTACTATATAGTTAACATATTGATGAATATCTGTTCCATTCGTAAAAATGTTATCTCGAACATCTCTAAGCTCAATTTGAGTATTGGAATATACAATAACTGAAGTATGATCTGAATTTAATTCACCACTTTTCAAGATATCTAGTAACGCTCTTGGGATACCATAAAAAATGGCGAAATCTAATAGATCTGGAATTTTAGCTGGATCACTATAATGATTATTATAATATTCTGTATTATAATGTTTAATCGAAATACATTTGAAGAGTTCCTTTGCTTTTGGATTTACTAAACGTGAGCTCCAATAAGGGTATTTAGCGTTAAAATATCCTCCAGCAATAAACTTTGGACCTAGCAAGCGAAAAAAGTGATCATAATGCTGGCATTTTACGATATATAAATATAAAATAATTATTTTAAATACAAAAATTTTAATTTTAAATAACGTCTTTGCTAAATAAGCTGTATTTAATACAACAAATTCATCATTCATACTTCAATTTTTATTCCATCAATTTTACCATAAAGAGGAATGACATCAATGACAAGACATTCAAATAAATAAAAGAAAATATTTTGCAGAATGCTCGTTATAATATGTGACAACAAAGATAATAGTTGCAAGACAAGTGCATGTTTTTCTACATATTTTTATACATAAATCTCGTTTTTAAATATATATAAATATATATAATTTTTCCATAGTATTCTGAGTATAAATAAATGACGAAAAAATCAACTTAAGAATGACATAGTAACACAGTCTACATGTTGAGAAATAAAACAATAGAAGAACAACACAGAAAACAAAACTCTCGCATAATCGCTTAAACAGTCACCCATTCGTGACATTGCATTCCATTCAGTCACTCATTCATTCAGTCATTTATTTATTTGCCCAAATGTTACGATTAAATTTTTCTGTTTATTTTTACCTACATTCAAATGCATACATTTATATGATCACACATATACATAAATAGATTTTGTTGTTGCTACAAGTACATTCATAAGTGTATATGACACATGAAAAACTAAAACAAAAAAAGAGCTAGAGGAAAACGGAAATGGAAACGGCAACGACAACGACAACGGAAACATGTTGTTCCCTAAAATGTCTTTTTATGTCATTTTGTTGCCGCTTTTCCTTGTGTTTTATTTCTTGAGGCATAAATAATGTTTAAACTTGTATTTGTTGTTATTTTATGTAGTTATTTTTCTTTTTTGGAAAATGTATATCATCATGTTTATATAGTTTCTGCAACATGTTCTAAACATCATTTCTATGTAGAGACAAGTGTTAATATATCGGGTATCCCGTCGGCCACGTATACTAATATGTTTTGCCGCCATTTTATCAAGACAGTTGGCAGTTGTGAAATCGATACGTGGTAAATTTGTTATTGACAAATATTCCATAAACCAACATGTTTTAATCGTCATTAAAACATTTTATCAAAATCAATCATCGATTACTGTGACGATGAGAAAGTTACGTGAATATTTTGAAAGAAACAACATCCCAAAAAATGATTTGTAAGAAAGAGGGTCTGTAGGTGATAGGCCCTAGCATAGACCACAAGATCGGCAAGATTGGCTGAAAACAGTACCGCTGCTCAAGAAAATTTTCAAATCAATCTATCAACCTCAATTCGACACCGTGCTCTAGAGCTTGTTCCTCAAAGAACAACTTTGACCACAACTTTGCACAAGGATTTACATTTGTTTCCATATAAGATTCGGTTGATACAAAAACGTCTTCCACAAGACCATTTATGCCGCCGTACATATACCAATAGAATTTTACAGCTCGCCCATGACAACCCCAATTTTCATAAAAAAATCATAATGAGTGACGAGGCACATTTTCATTTGAATGGATATATGAATAAAAAGAATAATCGGTTCTGTGGAAATGCAAACCCTTAAATTATCTAACAGACCCCTTTGCATTGATTAAAAGTGAGAGTCAGAAGTGGAATTTGGTCAAGAAGAATCATTGGACCTTACTTTTTTGAAAATGAAAACGGCGTTACGGTAACTGTGAATGTGGAGCGATATCGTGATACGATTGAAAACTTTTTAACCTTACAACTGCATGCTTTGGGCTTGATTAACATGTGGGATCAACAAGATGGTGCCACATCGCATGCAGTCAGGATTACAATGGAATTACTGCAAGAGCTCTTTATTCACAACAAGTTATTTAAAAAAAGGCAATGTTGATTGACCTCCACGATTGCCTGATGTGACTGCTCTGGACTTCTTTTTGTGGGCATATCTGAAAAGCAAGTTTTATGCAAACAAATCAGAAACGCTTTAGCAGCTGAATCAAAATATTCGAGATGAAATGTATTCTTACACATTTGAAATGAAATGTTACGAATGTAATATATAAGAGTGTGTTCAAAAGGACTCGCATTTGTGTGGCTAAAAGAGATGGACATGTATCTGTTTTCCATGCATAATTTCCGACATTAAATAAAACATTTATCATAATAAAATCCATTCTCTTTCATTTAATCAATAATTTTAACCAAACAAAGTAGTACATCTTCCCAGCGGACCTCCAGTATTTGTTTAGAATTTCTTTATTAGAATTGTGTTGCGTTTCTTACGCACTGCAACACATGATTTGGGAACTGAATTCTGAGAATTGTACGTAAAGAGTCTCATTTAGTCTCGGTATACAAAATGCGAAATATATATTTTGTGTCAGAAGCAAAGTTGTAAAACAAACCTACTCAAAAGAAGTGCCTGAAATGAATCGTCGCAGAAATGACGATGTATCCTGTTTTTCAGCAACTTTTGCTCAATTCTTTGTAAATTTTATTTTCCAAGTTTAAACGGGAAACGGCTATATTTTTCACTAAAACTGGAATATCATGAACGTATTTGCTGCGTCAACGGAATAAAATTTCTTAAAATTAGTTCAGCATTTTTGGTATGTTGTTGCGCTGACATTTTGCTCTGTGAGTTTTAGGCGGTTTAAAAATGATGTAAAAACTCTGATTTTTTTTGGTGATATCATAGCCACCATGTAATCCATTTAAAGTTATTCTACGCATTGTGGTGCATACTATTTGCAATGTGGGATACCAATCTGCGTCGCAGTAAAAGAGGGAATGTAGACTGTTACATTTATTCCTTTAATAAACGTTGTGCTCTATTAAGTTGTATTGCAAAATAATAATACAACACTTTAGAGTTTTTTTATTAAACTACACAGTTTATTCGTTTTAAACAAACACCAAAACAAAAACAAAAAAACAACCGGATGGTTACATTACCACTGTAACGCCTAAAAGATGCTTTATTATTTTTAAGTCTTTACTTAACGATTTTTCTACTTGCCCAGCAGACGGTGCTTATATATCTGTTTTAAGCGGTTCTCGCATTTCAAGAAATTTCTTCTTTAATATTATCACAATATTGTTTTCGTTATCATAATTCAGTGTATACACCTGTTTTTTTCTCTTTTAATTATATTTGTTTTCTGTATTTATTTTTTTTCCTGGAACTTTTAATAAGCATTTTATTATTGTCTTGTGTGTACAAAATTTCGGAGAAACTGATATTTGTAAAAAAGACACAATAGGTTATTTCGTCTACGTTTTTTCTATAAATTTAAAATATAAATAAATTTTTTCCTACTCAATCCATAACAGGAATTACGCAATTGGATTTATGTCCATTTAGGTCTTGTACGCATAAAGGAAAACTGCATGTATAACAATAATATAAAGGTATTTCAATATCTTTGAAACACTGTGTTCGACGTAAATTTTTTTTATGCAAGAGAAGTAGCACTTCAGGCAACAATACGGACAGTCAATTTTTATTTTTTGTAGTAAAAAAAAAACCAAGCTCTTCGTTGGGAATCGAACCCACAACCTCCGCACTGAAAAGCTAGTACACTACCTACTAGCCTACAGTGGCACCTGACGTAAAATTTGTATCACTTAAATCATCAAAATAATGACAATACAGTGGCGTTTTGAATTACTCAGTAAACAAGTCTTTTCTTTCCTGTTTGCCTAGTTTTGGTAAGTTATAACCACAAATGTAACAAAAGTCGCCCAATTGTGGGCATTTCTTATTTTTCATATCCAATGTTCAATTGGTTTTAAAATGTAATAAACTCTGAACAAAAGGATTTTTTATTCCACAATCATTAAATTATTAATGCAGCTAACTTGACAAAACGAATGATGTAGAAGTTCTTATTTTTTGGCACTACTTTTACATAAATTAAGCCAAATTGCAAGAAAATATAATCCTGCAAATATAAGCAGCAAATCATCAATTTGCTTTCAGTTAGTAAATCAAAAAAAGTATTAACAAAGAAATCAAAATTCGAAAATCTTATTAAAAGTTATAGGAAAATAGAAAAATCAAATATTCTTTGTTGGAGAATTGCAAGAAAATCAGTTATAAAAATCTACTATTCAAGTTATTTATTATGAATTGAACATACTAAAGCCTGTTATTAATTTACATAAAACAAGAAATATTAAAACTTCATGAATTTTAAAGACAAAAACAAAAAACAAAGTGTAACATAAGTTGGAGTTCAAAATATTTGACACTATGGATAAATTGTTTGTTGGTTTGTTAACTGGTGGTGGATTTAATACAAATTCGAATATAAATGCATTAAAATGGATATGTACATAACACTTTTTTCCTAACCTCAAAGATTATTTCCTGACCTCAAAGGTTAGGAAATGTTCATCTCAAAGGTAAGAAAATGTTGACCTCAAAGTTTAGGAAAGAAGTTGCTTTAAAATATCCACTTTTGTAGGACAACTGCAGTTATCTTGATACCAATGTAAAGCAGAATAATAATATATTATTCGACAAATACCCACCTCTAGAATATTGGCAAATGTCCGTTCTTTTCACAAAATTTTGAAGCACATTTTGCAACAAAGTTTCACTTATCTCATCAATGCAACGCCAAATTTTAATTTCAAAGCGTCAATTATTTGTGGATTGTTCGCATGAATCCGATGTTTCACAGGCCCCAGAGAAAATAATCCAGTGGCATTAAATCACAACAACGAGCCGGCCAATTGACATCGCAAAATTCCAAAATTACGCGACCGGTAAATTTCTCATGCAATAACTGAACTGTTTGTAGGGCTGGGTGACTAGTAGTGTCGTCTCACTGAAACCAAAGGACACTGATGGCAACAGTAGCCAATTGTGTCCTTCAATTTTGCTTATCATTATTAAGTAGCGCTAAGAACGCATGGTGACGGTGTTTCTGTACTCATTTTTGAAAAAACAAATACGAGCCCGTGATGCCACCTAACCACAAACCAATTTTGTTTTTGGATTAGCAAATTATTTGCTAAGCCCACAAATCGGGCATTCTTTAAAATAAGAATTAGGAGAGAATGAACGGAGAACAGCCATATAAAATTGTGGAAATTTTATTTTTAGATATTTTAACAGACATACAGGGTTTTTCAATAAGAAGTTTGTCTTCTAAAGCAAAAAAAACACAAAAAATTTAGATTGAAATAATTCAAGTTTTTATTGTATGCTGAAGAGAAAAGTTCGGCTAATATGAAAGAAATATGTCCACCACGACCAATGTGACAGATGTCAACTCCTTTATCAAAAGTTTTAATCACTTTTTGGCGAAATAGCGGTCTTCTTCATTAATCATATCGCGAATTTTTAGTCTTAAGGCTATAATCAATTCGATTAGCTACGTATAGACTTTGTCCTTAACACAGCCTCAAAAAAAAATAATCCAGTGGTGTTAAATAACACAATCTGGCTGGCCACCTAACTGCTGATTGTCGGGAAATTATGCGATCGGAAAATTTGGTTTTCACATGTCACATTTTTTTTATTTTAAAGAGGCAACAATACCTATTTAGACAAGTACCGTGCTACATTCTTTAGAAATGAATGGATGGATAGAGAAGAGATGAAACAGATGATGAAAGCAAAAAGGATAGTTCATCGCTGAGCAACCCCACCGGCAGTCAATTTTTATTTTTGTAGTGAAAAAAAACCAAGGTTTTCGTTGGGAATCGAACGCACAACCTCCATACTGACAAACTAGTACACTGTAGTGTACCACAATATGTGTACTGCACTGTAACACAGAAACACACCAGACAACCACTTACCAAAGTACAACATGTGTCGACTCAAATGCAATCGATCTATGACACAAATGAGTGACACACTTTTAGGTGTGATATTTATTTGAGTATTTTTATATATCATGCATTTGATTCGTCACATGAACCAATAAATCAATATTGCATGTTATTGAAGTGAGACAAATATGTATTAAAAATAAGTTATAATAAGATTGAAGGGCTAAGTAGAAAATCTAAATTAGATATACAAAGGGCTGCATGCCACTAATTAAACAAGATTTAAATTAGAAGACTCAAAACGGCAACAACTGCCTTTGTTTATATTTTAAATTTTCATATTGGGCTGTTTAACAAAACACCTGTTTTCAAGTTGAATCCCCTAACAGCTGCTTGAATATTAATATATGGGCTATAGGGCTCTTTTCTGTTTTTTCGTTTTTGTCATCATTTATCCTGCCCCCCCATAACCTATAACATTACAACACTACCTACTAGCCTACAGGGGCATCTAATGCACGTCTGTAACTTTAACAGAATCACTACTACGAATACGTCAAAAAAGTAAACGTCAAAGCTATCATATGGTTGGTGTTGCCAGAATTAAAAAACAATCTTCTTGTTAAAAAAAACCCGATAAACGTTTATTAATATTAATTTTAGTTTAATATTCCTCTCGTTTTCACATTTTTTTAGAGCACCTCAATTATACAACAATTAAAATGCTTAAAATATCAAATAAAAGTTATCAAGTTTGATATAGCAGCCTGTATTCTAGCAAAACAACCTCTTCTTTATTACGAATGTTTAATTCAGCTCTGAAAATTTCATACTTTTAATTGAATTTTATAGCTATAAATCAACTAAATCAAATCAAATAACCATTTAATCAAACTAATTGATTAATGTCATCATCATCATCATCATCTTGTATGCAGCAACAAATACAAAAACATAAAAAACCGCACAAACTAAACTTTAACTGGTTAAACAAACACTTTGTTAAACAGAAATTTTGAAAGATTCATATGCCACAAATAAAATTCCATTTATTATAACGGCAAGAACTGTAACGAATGAATGACAAGAATTTTGTGGATTTTACCAATTAGAATGAATTTTCAGTTTATTTGTTTTTCATTTTATTGTTGGTGGGTTTTTTTTCTTTTTTTCAACTCTATGTAGCCGTACACTTAAAGAAATATTAGTGAAATCATTTTTTTCTTAAGTATACTAACTACAATTTTTTAAGTGAACTGCTATTTAGTACTAATTGAATTGATATATTTTCTCAAAATGACGTCATGAATTTTCCTGGCAAAATTGATAGTTTTGTTGATATATTTTATGAGAGATATATATGTATGCAAAATTCCGGGCCACCTTGGACTACAAAAATTTTATCAAAACTTAAAATAAAGAAGAATAAACTGTACAAGATTTACCCCCCCCCCCCCCGAGGGCACATGGCAGTCTTTATGGTAGGATCCATCTAGACTGGTGTCTTGCGGGGTAAAAAGGAGCCCAGGCCCCTTCAAGGCTAGTAGGAGTCACCTGGACAATCCACTATATTTCCACGGGAATCAGTTGTTCGCAGAGTTCCGCTATTCTTTAGGCATTTAGCTGTTCTGTGTCTGATTATTGGGGTTAATGCCCTTTTGGGAGTATCGTGGTGGCTGTATATTTCGAGACCCTCGTTTGAGTTTGTGGGTCGCATCATTCACAATGAACACAATGAATGGTTCAGGTCCAGTGAGTATGAATGTCGTTGTGTTCTTAATTATATTAAGCTTCATGCGTTCTGGACTAGGAGTTGGATAGTCTTCAACTCTTTATCAAGGAGTGAAGGCTGCTGAAAATGCTACTAGAAGTGACCGGAGGATACACCTTCTAGAGCGTGAATGGCGTTGCTTTTCATTCACAGTGGTAATGGCCACTATCTGATTATGGCTCACTGTCGGTGCAGATGTAAACCTTATCACGTCATGTAAAAATTTATAAAAAATCTGGATCTTTTGTTGACTTTGCCAAATACTCTTCTAAACGAGCACAGTATAATTTATTGAATCAATCTTGCTACAACAGGTACTTGAATAAGATTCGAAATAATCTACATTGTGATCCAAGATCATTTTACCATTTTGTTAATACTAAGCGTCGCTCATTATCTTGATTCTATTGAAACTGATAATGATCTAACATGATTTTATTGATTTAACAAAGCAATCTTTTTGCTGACTTTTTTCAACAACATATTCTGATGAATCATATGATGAAGCTTTTGTGTATCCCTTTCTTGAGTCATCACTTTTGGATATATCTATTGTACTTGTGGATGCAGCATCTGTGTTTAATTATCTAACTTTAGTTGTCATATAAATCCGGTTCTGATGGTATTCCGAGCTCTCTTCTCATCAATTGTGCTGCTGCTTTAACATCTCATCAATTAAAGGTGGTTATTTTCCTACATTGTGGAAGGATTTATTTATAATTCCATTGTTTAAATCTGGCTGTAAAAGTTAGATCCCAAATTACAGGGGCCTTAGTACTCTGCCTAAACTTTTTGAAAAAATTATTACGGATCAAATTTGTCATCAAGTCTCATCAATTGTATCGCCTGCTCAACATGGTTTTCGAAAAGGTTGCTCAACAATTACAAATCTCTTACATTTTACAACTGTTATTAATCGCGGATTTGTTGAAAGATAGCAGACAGATATTATATACACTTACTTTACTAAAGCCTGATTGACAAGGTCAATCATAAGCCTTTATTACACAAGCTTAAATGCATGGGATTCATACTTGACTCTTTAAGATGGATTTCCTCTTATTTTTTGAACAGAATACAGGAAGTCTCCTTCAGGAATCTGACATCTAAGCCGATTCATGTCAAATTTGGTGTATCATTTTGGGCCGTTGTTGCTGTTTTCTTTGTTTATCAATGATTTACCAACGATAATAAAGTTTTCAAATATCCCCATATATGCGGATGATGTAAAAATTGTTTTAACTTATACAATATTGGGGTAAAATTCACTGATGAGCTTTGTGAGCGAAAGTGAAATTGCAATATGGATATGCTCTCCCCCGCAGTAATACATTTCAAATATTTTTTATTTTTATTGAAATAAATGTTTTATGAGAATATCATAAAATGTTTATTTTTTAATAAAAATTTTTGTAATAAATATTTCGTGAGAATATCATGAAATATTTATTTAAAGGAATCAAGCACAAATAATAAAATTACTTAGATTGAAAATGATTCCGATGAATAAATTACTTATTTAACTTATAATTATTATCCGGATCATTTCTTCTTGCAACAAGATTTGGATGCGATTAGTTCCTGGTGCAAAATTAATCTTATGCAGCAGTATGTGTTTCTTTTGTAGAACACATTTTAATGTTGAATATATGTTGAACGATGGCATAATGAACAAAGTTGAAGCAATTTGTGATCTGGATGTCATACTTGATCCTAAACTGAATAATATACGTCATATATCATTTACGGTGAATAAAGCCTTGGTATTTATAAAATGCTGGGCTAAGGAATTTACTAACCCTTATATAACAAAGCAATTGTACATATCTTTAGTTAGACCAATTCTAGAATATGGCTCCATAATTTGGCACCCAACATACAATGTCTATATTAATACTGTTGAATCTATTCAGAGATAATTTCTACTCTTTTGCTTTCATGGCCTAAACCGGAATATTCGAAATCTACCGTCTTATAACAATAGATTTGCGTTAATTAAACTTCCGACGCTTAAAAGTCGTAGAACAATGTTGAATGTTAGTTTCGTCCTTAATCTTATTAAAGAAAATGTGTGTTGTCAATTTTTAATAAGTAATATATGTTTTAGTACTCCATCACGTCCTACATGGAATTTTATCCCGCTATCCTTACAAGTGTACAGAGCCAACTATGCTAACTTGGATCTGTTATTAAGGATTTTTTCTAAATTAAATAAATATTATAGATTTATTGATTATTGTCAGAACCTACACACAATTAAGAAAAATATTGTCTTCTTTTTCAATAACTAATCTTGTAAAAATTTATTATATATTGTTATAGTCTGTAAGGATAATAAATCTATAGACTAAGTAAATAAATGAAAAATAAATAATAGAAATACTAAAAATGAGATTTAATCTGAAAAATTATTTTAACATTATAAAATATTGTACAAAAATACATACAGATGATGTATTCTCTTGTATTTTGCAAGGAGTGCAGCTGTTTTTAGAGGAATAATTTGCATCTGTCGGAGGAGATTAATTTTGGAGTTTAAACTACTTCTATTTTCATACCTTCCGCTTATGAACGTTGTTACTGGCTGTTTGTTTGGTTTGAATGGCGGGCTTTTTCTACGCGCCCTCTATGACCTCATTGTCCAGCCGCTTTCTAGATAGTACTGGAGAAGTATCATTTAGTATAATAGTAAAAATAGTGTCGTATTTAGGTAGTTTTTCCATTTAGGGTCATATCTATTTATATAAGTAAACTGCCTGTCAGCCCGCCTTTTAGGCGGGGTTAATTTAATATTTTCCTCTTTTATTATTTTCGTCTTACACACACGTCTGTCTGAGATCGCTTTTCATTTGTTTAAGTGTATGAGTAGTTTTAGTGGTATGAAAATTGTATCTGAAGTCGTGTTTAACTGTTCGTTTATATTGTCACTGTTAAAAGTTTTTGTTTTGTACAATTCCCTATTTTTAGCAATGTCTAGTCTTCGTCCTTTATTGCAAATATGTAGTTATATCATACATTCATCTATTTACCCTGGTACATGTTCGTGCGTCTCAAGGTGTAATACAAAGTTGAAGTCTTCTCTGCTGGAACTAATTTTATCAGTTGTTCCTGTCGATGTCTTGAGGTTATATCTCAGAGTTTGTTGGTTTTTAGTGCTGTGAGTGAATCTTCTTTGTAATAAAAGTTAGTCTATATATTTCTGGTCCTGTGTAAGCTAAATTGCGTCATTGTGTTGTATCAATTGTTTCTTTGTCTTCTTTATTCCTGTTTTTAGTGTTGCACAGTGTTCTGAAAACGTTTTTTTTTTTTTGGAAATAATTTGGTAGCTCATGAAGCACATTAGCTATTTAAATGAACTAAAGATGCGCAGGCAAAAATGCAAATAAAAGTCGCCCTCTCTTATTTTCCATATTCATCATTCTATTGGTTTTAAAATGTAATTCACTCTGAAAAAAAGAATTTTTTATTCCACAATCATTAAATTATTAATGCAGCCAACTTGACAAAACGAATGATGTTGAAGTTCTTATTTTTGGGACTACTTTTACATAAATTAAACTAAATTGCAAGAAAATATAATCCTGCAAATAGAAGCAGCAAATAATCAATATGCTTTTAGTTAGTGAATCAAAAAAATATTAAATTAAAAAGTATTATTGTTATCTGAAAACGTTTTTTTTTTAATAATTCCGTAGCTCATGAACCATATTAGCTATCTGCACAGGTAAAAGTGCAAAAAAAATTTTGTTAGGGTACATATTTTTAATTTTTCCATATAAAAAGAGAAAAACTTCATTAGTAGGAAGGCGAGGTTTGTCAGGCTCCTACAACTTAAGTGTATGCTCTTTATAAAAGTCACTGATACTAAAGGAAAGCTTATAACTTCTACATTAACAATTTACTACCATTTTTTTCGCGTAGCGTTTTTTACATATAATTTTCCTTTAAAACTGTAAATTTCACCTTAAAGTGATTGTCTGGAAAATAAAATACAGAATTTAAATTGCTATAAAATGTAAACAGATCGAAATATTCTTACAAAATTTTGAAACATTACATAGAAATGGTGAAAAAAATTTTAGTTTTTTTAATTTTAACACATAAATTCCTTAAACGGGGACAAGATGTTCCAAATAATTGTTTTATTTTATAAAACTGGTTACCCTAACTTTGGTAACTGCTTTTGCTGTAAAATCCTTTTTAAAGTATATAGCCACGAGATAAAGCTTTAATAATCTGTTTACAATTTTCCAATTGGTGCTTTTGACTTCGCGGAATTTTGAGATAAATCATAAATTTTGTTTGAATAGGACTGAAGGGCGAAGCGTTATAATTTCTGACGCAACTTTTCTTTTATTCGATTTTGCTGTAGTCTGTCTTAAAAATAGTCCAAAAAACAATTTACTAGCTCCAGAGTAAGTTTCAATTATGCAAGAAACAAACATAAATCCTTTTTGGGGAAAATCATAAAAAAACCGCTGTTTCTACATTTTCCCAATTCAGAGCCTTGTAACTTTTTAAAAAAAACTGTCTATCAAAACGAAACTTAAATTCTATCTAGAATGCAGCTAATATTTTTAATAATCCGAATATAAATAAGTAACCCATGACAAAAACAATAAGTTAAGATCGGTTAAAAATTAGAAAAAAAAATTTTCTAGTCCGAAATTCTCCCAAACTAAAAGAGGTAACCTCATGACATGTATGCACGTAATTTGTAGATATTCTCAAGGTCTACCTAAGTTGAAAAACTTGTAACAAAAAATTGTATGACCGAGGAACCCAACTTTGGGGACATACTCAAAAGCCCCCCTTTACCCTACAGGACGTATTGTCTACAAGTTGACTCAGATATACATCTGCTTGGCCTCTGTGAAATTTCGTAATATAGCTTATGTGGTTCATGAGCTACCGAATTATTTCCCAAAAAACCGTTTACGCACCACTGTGTGTTGTATTGTCCATATTAGGGCTATGGTGTAAAATGTGTCGAGTTCTTTATTGTACCTATCTGGAGTAACTGGGATTATCTTAAGTCCATGTATCATGTGTCCAAATAACGCTAGTTTATGTTTGGTAAAGTGGTTCGAGGTAATGTGAATGGTAGTGTAGGTTTTTAAAACGTTTATAAAAGTTATAAACGTTATAGAATTGTCGGTGATGTATTGGTTTTTATTTTTTAATTTGTTTGGTGTGTTGTGTAAGATAATTAAGGTAGCTTGTGTTGGTTGTGATGTCAAAGGCGTGACGAGCCGCATGATTTCGGTTATCGTAATGTATTTAAGTTTTTAGAAAAGTTCTTGTGTATTACGTACTATAAATAAATTAAATCTTCCCCATGTAGGGCGCTAAAATGTTTAGCTAGATGATATGCTGGTGTAGGTTGTTAAATTAATTTTATTTGTTACATTTTGGAAACAAAATTTTAAAAATTTTTAAAAGTGTAAATTTGTTTAGTATATGAAACTATATGATCTTATTAAAACCGTTATTTTCGTTTCACCACATATCCACAAGAGATGAAAAACACAAACAAGTTGATGTTGAAGTATAAAATAGTTAAAATAAGAGACTCGAAAGCCAAAGAGGATAAAACAAAAATAACTACGCAAATACTAGAAAAAAATACTACAATAACACATTTTATAAAACTAAACCGTTTTATTTTTTATAAAACAATCACTTATGTTGAAAGTACAGGAATGAGAAAAATGTCCTGTCATTTTATCACATATCTAAATATATCGCTCAGCTTTCTTTTTATGGAGATGGAGCAGTATGGTTTTGTATAACACATACACACATGCATATACACCTATTAAAGATGAGTGTTGAATATAAGAAACTGATTCAGCATAAAAGATTTGAAGATAACAACTTAAACCACAATTTTTTGCAGATCCAAAAACAAATTTGATAAGAAAAACACTTTAAGGGTTTAAAAAAATACTTCGGTTTTTTTTGTATTTTATATCTTGCTTTAGTTCTATTTTTAAAAATTCTGCAGCTTTATGCAGAAGAAGTAAAAAAAATCGCAAAAGCGTAAAACTATAATTGAGCCATAAACTGAAGTCTTGACATTTTAAGCAGAAAGAAGAGCATTCGAATTAATCGAAATTAAAAAAAAAACTTTTATGGAAATGAAAATTGTTCATTTTATTTCATTCCTACAAATTAAACACAATTAATATTTTAAAGAATTGTGTAAATATTAATTTAAAGAAAAATGTAAAATAATAAAAATGAAAGAAATGTAAATATTGAAAAAGAGTAGATGTACATGGAGGGCAAAGCAATAAAATAAATCTACACATCCAATTTACAATTTTATTAAAACTGAATAATTATCAAGTGAAAAATTTTAGTTGGACTTAAGTTCAAGCATATTTTTATATCTAAATTTATTAAAACCAATTAAATTTAATTTTACACATTTCAATTTTGCAAAAACACAATTGAAATACTAAATTATTTCGAAAAAATTAATGCATATAAATTCGTCATTAGGGAGGTCTATGTCATTAGTTTGTGTACTTTTTTTTACATTATCGCACGATCTATAATTATAAAATATTTTCAGCGATATAAAAAAAAACTCAAAAAAAAAAAAAAAATAATTAATTGGTATCAGCTAATTAAAATTTGCTATAGAAGATAAATTCGTAGCTTGAGTTTTTTCAAAATACCTTAGTTTTTTATTTAAAAATTTCTTAAGACTCGGTTGAGACACTACTTAGAAACTGTCTCGCCTAGTTTTACGAAGAATTCTCTCAAAGAGGATATTCTTTTAGATTAAAAGTGAATATGCTTGCTACCATTCCATAAACATATTAGTTTGGTGTTCATTAACAAACTGAAATTATGATTTTCGACAAAAATTGTGTTAAAACAAATTAAATGGTATTTATTTTTTATTGTCACCTTTCAATTTTCTTTTGTCATCAAAGCAACAGGTTTGCATTAAGATCTAAATTCATATATAATGCTGAGTAAAGAAGTTAGAAAATGAGAAGCGGCGTATTTTTTATTTTTTTATTATAGTGATACTCTATACTTTCTCATTCCCATGTGAAGATTTTCAGTAAATCGAATGGACTAACTTCTTAAGTTGAGTTAATATATGTTGCTTTATCAAAAACTTACTTAAATTTACCAAAACATCCTATTATAATGGATTCATATATATATCAAATGGGTATTGATCTTAAATAATGTAAAATAAAGAAGGCGAAGTAGAGTCTAAACGGAAAAATTATATAAATAAAATAATTTAATTCAATATGTTCCTAATCTAGCTATGTGTAAATCGATAAGTTTTCACGAAAATTATATAATACGTTATAATAGATTTGCTTCAAATAATACTCAGTTATATGGGATTTCCTGCTATTTTTGTATATAATCAAAGGTTTAAATTAAGCCTTCTATATTTAAAAAAATATTAAAAAAAACTTTCCAATGCCCCACAAGGATATAACCAACGGCTTTTGCCACTTTTGTGACAATTTTCAAATAATGCTTATTGCAACACTTGCTTATAACTTTGAAAAACAAAATTTAAACTTTTAACAACGAAAGAATTCTCTTCTTGCTGATTTTGCACAACAATGAGCAAATGCGTGTTGAAAGAAAAACAAAAAGAAAAAAAGAGATAAAATAAAAAAGAATAAAAACTTTGAAATGAAACAAAAAAAAAATTTATGAAAATTGCATAAAATGCAATAATAAAATTATAAATAAATTTTTTCCTTATTATTTTCTTATGCAAAACTAACTCAACTTGAAAGATAATATTAGAGAAATATGTATAAATGCCAAGAGCCAAAAAGAATTTTTTTTCTTTTTTTTCTTTATACAAAATGAAAATTGACCATCGATTTTAAATTTTAAAAAAATGTAAGAGAAAAAATAGTAATTGTAACAAATGTGATGTATGTATGTGATTTTATTTCTTTTGTGAATAATAAAAGTATTAAAAAAAAAATTGAAGAATAAAAAATTACGGTAAAAATGTTACCAATTTTGTCTATTTACTAGGAAAAAGAAAACCTGAAATTTTCCTTTGCCTTGCATCATTTGTATTTGCTTCAACACATAAATATAAAAGCAAATATTTGTTTGCCTGTTCTAACAAGGGCCACCTTTGCGTATACGCAACATTAATTGCATTAATATGAATTCAATATAACTCATACGTCCATACTAAACGTATGTCTGTATGTTAGAACTGTACTGTACAAATATTTGCGAAAACCACATGTGAGCATCATATAGTTTTTCTAAAGACTGTTTTTTTTTTTTAATTATACTAATTTTATATCAAGAAGAGTGATAAAACTGTCGTTTTTGGGGGAAAGAGGTAAGAAAAATATAAGATATTTATAGCGCCTAGATATTACAGCTGTACATCAATTTAATGCAAAAACTGAACATTTAAAAATTTTGCTTTGAAACTCATTTAAGGAATCACAACGATATTTGTGTATATACGCAACTATTGGATGGGCAAATTTGAGGTTAGGAAATTAATTGTTAAATTATTAAATGTCAAACGTTTGACGTTAATTTAGTACAAAATTATAAAGTTTAAGCATGAAATAGTGAAAATTTCACGTATCACTTCGTAAAACTCCAGTCGCTTTTCCTTGTTATCAGACTCCATCTGCTACCGTATAGACTCTCGATATTGCTACCGTCAATAGACCAAAAAACACACTCGTAGTGGCCGTAGTGCAAACATAGCCGCTGTGCAGCAGTTTAAAATGAACCTCAAACATCAACTCGTCGACATTTGCAACAATTGGGCATTACAAGAGGCACTTAAATTAACGTTTTTTGCAAACATCTTCATCTTCACGCTTATAAATTTCAAATCGTTTAAGAATTAAAGCCGATCCACCATTATTTTTGTCGAACGTTTGTGAATTGGCTATTTGAGAAACTAAACGACAATAACGCATTTTTCAACAAAATGATCTTTAGTGATGAGCAGTCTCTTTTTCAACAAACAACATCTAAAAATTGTTCCCGCAAAGCGATTCCATCTACAAAATGTGACCACAAATCAGCATTTTTTGCGTCCACAGTTGGCTAATGTTGAGATTAGTGATTTATGGTTTTAGCAATACGGCGCTATAAGCCACACAGCCACCCAAATAATGCAGTTGATGTAGGAAAAAATGACCGATAGAATAATTTCTGGATTTTTCCGTATGGTTCTTGTTATTTAACGCCGCTGAATTAGATTCTCTAGGGCCATTTAAATGACCGGATTTGGCGTGCAGGGTCCACAAACAATTGACTTACTGAAAGATAAAATTCGGCGCTGCATTAACGAAATAAGCGAAAATTTGTTGTAACATGTACATACTTCAAACAATTGTGACAAGAGCGAACGTCTGCCAATGTGCTAGCGGTGAACATCATATTGTTACGGATGTGTCTTGCTTAAGTTTTAAAAGAAAATAAATAAGAAATAAAGTAAACAACAGGGTATTCTATTTACTAACTACGTAGTTTGCTAAGAAAACTTATGCCCACAAGACAGCAACAACAACAACTTGCTAGCTACAAACTGCGTAGAAATTTTATACACCCAAAACAACAACAAAAATCTTTATCAGCATAAAAACAAAAATAAAAAAAAATTTACACAAGCCAATAGGCGCCTATACATATTGAAAAAATAACATAATAACAACAAAATGTGATACAAAGTTAGTAGAAGATTCTTAATTTTTCTGGACCTCTAGTGGACAAATATAAAAGGCAGCGTCTAAGTTGATCGTTAGTTAGTTAAAAGATAAACCTCTTAAACTCTTGCATCTTTAGTAAATTGTTCTTTTTACTTTGTGTGTAATTAAAGTAAATAAACTTGTAATTGATTTGAAAATTCTAAAATCTAGCGTTATTTATTCTGCACTAAAGAACTTGGCAACAACAAAATGTTTATAAAAGGTATAAACGTAACAATATTTTATTATAAATTATTTGTTTATTAATTACATTGTTGTCAAAAAAGGCTACTTTAACTTCTCACCTCAAATTTGCCTATTCTTCAGATATCGCACTGGTTCTTTTAAAGGGAATCAATACAGCAGAGAGAAAAAACCTTTTTTTAATCATTATTCTTATATCAAGAAGCGACATAAAACTGATTTTTTTTGTGAAGAAGTAGAGAAAATGATGTAAAATTATTACAGTGGGTAGATTAAACCACTGTGCAGCGAAATTGGAAATAAGGCAATTTCGAGTTAGTACTGTTTAGAGAAGTCAATGCAATTTGTATGTATGTGCGAAAGTATGATAAAAAATAATCAATTGTTTTGTAGATTTCCATGTTTTCAAGAATGTCTAGTCTTCGTCCTTTTTTGCTAAGAATGTAGTAATGTCATACATTCATCTATTTCCCTTGGTGTCTGTCAGTGAGTGTGAAGGTGTAATGCAAAGTTGGAATCTTCTCTTTTCCGTTTGTATGAGCGTATGTGTTCTATAAACCTAGTTTTTAGTGTTCGTAAGTCGGTATACACCGCTGGAACTAAATTTGCCAGTTTCTGCCGTTGTTCTGAGATTATGTCTCAAGGTGTTCCCACTTTTTAATGCTGTGAGTATTCCATCTTTGTGAAAAAGGTTAGTTAGTCTGTCTATTTCTGGTCCTGTGTAAGTAAAGGTGTGCCGTCGTGTTGTATCGCTGTCTCTTTGTCTTCTTTATTTCTGTTCTTAGTGTTGTATTGTCTAAGAAGTTTATCGATGGTAGTGGCCTTGTAGCCGTTATTTATAGCTATGGCATAGATTGCGTCGAGTTCTTTGTTGTACTTATCTGAAATAAGTGGAATTTTCTTATGTCTGAGTGTCATATCTAAACACTGCTAGTTTATGTTGGGTAGGGTGGTTTGAGGTGTTGTGGATGGTAGTGTGCATTAATAAACCAGCAATCGTTTTTGGTGGACGCTTAGAATCCCTGGTAATAGAAGCGAAGGAAGTTCTAGATTCTGAATACGGTAGCACACAAGGAGCTAAAATAGAAATCGATCAGTTGGCAGTAAGAAGTTTCATAACGGGACTAAGAAGTCAATTTATGACAAATATTTTTATTTGGATCGACGTAAAACCGTACCCAAATAAAAGTAAATTAAACCCCATCGGAAAATATACACACATATTATTATGACAAATTGGTTGATTGGGAAGGAAGGAGGTACGTTAGCCCAACTGGTGGATGAAGTAGAAAAGGCTTATCATTTCTTTGGAGAACCACAGACAGGAATAGTTAACACTGTATATCAGGGCTAATATTGCCATGAAGGACATTACACGAGCTAACAAGGTTTAACAGGAATGAATACATCCATTTGTAATATGAGCCCAAAATATGGCCATGAACTAGGCCGAGATAAAATTTCACGACAGTTGCAAAAAGACTCTAAGGAGTATACACAATATAAGCAACTTTCGATGCGAAGACAGACGTGTGGATTTGGAGGGAATCTTGTGCACAGTTTTTCTGAATGACGAAAACGATTAAAAGGTTTGTTTTGCAGAGCTTGTAGCATCCCAGGGCATCAACAGAACAGATTTTGAGAAAGGAACAACACAGGATTTAGATACAAAACGAACTCATTGACACAAGATTCTGAGCTAATTTTTTTTTTGTTTTTTTTTGTAAAGAGAAGTAGCTCTTCAGGCAGCAATGCCTATTTAGTCAAGTACCGTGCTACATTCTTTAGAAAAGGGATAGAGAAGAGATGAAACAGATGGCGAAAGTAGAAGGATAGTCGGAAATTAACTGCCGTATAAGACAGCACAACGACCAGTGACTATGCCTTCATCGCTGAGCAGTCTCACCGACAGTCAATTTTTAATTTTGTAGTGAAAAAAACCAAGGTCTTCGTTGGGAATCGAACCCACAACCCCCATGCTGACAAGCTAGTACACTACCTACTAGCCTATAGGGATCTTAATACTTTACTCATGAAAGGTCACTGTCATATTCTCTTATGATAATATGATTGCTGTTTTGTTACAAAAACCTTTTGTTTTTGCACCCCTGCGCCTGATTACTAACTCAGAGCTAATACGAGTGAATAATTTTCCTGTTTTTAAGTGGAATATAAAAGAATTTTCTCCAATAATTTACTACTTAAATTTTAATTTTTCAATGACAATATTTTAAAGTTTTTCTATTCATATGATTAAGCCAACTTAAATACACACAAGCCTTCATTATACTGTTAATAAATAATATTTAATTTATTTCAACAGTTTTAATATAATTATAAAGAATTTTATTAAACATAATACCGATCAATGTCAACAACAAAAGGATTATAAGGCATTTTTCACATTTAATATTTTAATAAATCGTCAAAATTAAGTTGGATTAAAATGTCATAATTAAGACATGAAAATTGCATACTTGCAGATATTGCAAAACGTAACGTTTTTATATAAATAACAGCATTAACAAATAATTATGTTGATATTTCGCTTAATGCGAAGAAAATATATTCTACAGGATAAATATTTGTTTTGTTTTCAATTTAAGTTTAAAATGAAATGTTAAGACGCTGCAGCTCTATTACGTCAACCTCTATTGCATACAAATGCTTCAGATTTATAGTTTTCCTTACAAACTCTCTGTCACTTTCAATGCTTCACCTTGTGCAAAATACGTTTATAAATTTATTTAATAAATTCACACGTTCTCCCTCACTAACATAATTTTTGCATACACACACATACATACCTATAGTTCAGTATAATATTTCTATATATTTAACATTATTATTTGCATTTTATATTTCAATCCACGTCTAGCATTTTGGCATACAGAATTTATAGCACATTTTGCTCCAAGTATCACATTTTCATTTTTGATGAAAGTGCATTTACCTACTCATTGTTACGTCTACGTGCATCCATTAGTCTTGAGTTCGTAATACAAACATCGATAAAGATTAATTTAGTGACGTTTATTGAATGATACAGAAAATAAGCTGTATGAAGTTTAACAAAAATAAAAATATTTCTTTTTAATTTGAAAACAATACATCTGATGCCTGAAAGCTTTATTAATTGAAGTAAGGGAATGTATTTTTTAAAAGAAAATAAATGAGATTGAATTAAGGTTGGTTACAATGCTCTTGTGGAGTTTTTGAATGATCTCATATGCAATTGTTTCCAGTATAACCACCTTTTTATTTTCGATGAACCAGAGAATGTAATAACAACATCCATTATTTTAGATAAGCCGAGTTGGTTTTTAACACAGCAGAGATGGCAGTATAATATGGAAAGCTGTAACGAATAACGAACCAAAAGAGTTGTAATTTCCTGGCGACATGATGGCCAGGGAAGGTTATAACTCTGTGACTAATCTTACTTCTACAGAACTTGATACAATTAATAAACACCAGATCTTTAAAAGAATTTACTTTTAATTAAAATATTTTTATCTTCTGACCAAAACATATTTGCAAATATTTGGATTTAACTTAACCGGAAGGTAACTAAAGTAGTAAGATAACTCACTCACTTATTCAAAATATTCTAAATAAATATCATTAGACTAAAAACTAATGATTCAGAAAACTAGATGTCATTTGATTCAAATTAGTGTAAATAATAAAAATATATTTCTGCTAAATAATGAACAAATAATACTTTATGTAAACTTAGTTCAGTGGTTATAATCAAATAAAACGATTCGAAAAGTTATGCCAAAAAAAACCTGCGGCACTTAAGTTTTGCTTAAGTTTTGGAAGAAAATAATTATGTAATAAAGTAAACGAAATAACTGAGTGTTTACTAACTGCGTAGTTTGCTAAGAAAACTTATGCACGCAAGACAACAACAGCTTCCTAGTTACAAAATGCGTAATCGTAAACGTCAGCAATCGGGTATGATTTTTACTAACTGCGTAGTTTGCTTAGAAAACTTATGCACAGCTTCCTAGTTACAAAACGCATAAAAATCTTATACACGTAAAACGTCAGCAATCGGGTATGCTGTTTACTAACTGCATAATTTGCTAAGGAATCTTACACAGGCAAGACAACAGCAACTGGGTGTGCTGTTTACTAACTGCGTAGTTTGTAAAAAAAACTTATACACGCAAGACAACAAAAGCTTTCTAGTTACAAACTGCATAGAAATCTTATACACGCAAGACAACAACAACAACTATCTCAAAATAAATTCCATGAAGAAAGTTGAACAGCATAAAAAGAAAAACAAAAATACACACAGCCCAACAGGCGACAATAGGTGCCCTGTAGGCTAGTAGGTAGTGTACTAGCTTGTCAGTATGGGGGTTGTGGGTTCGATTCCCAACGAAGACCTTGGTTTTTTTCACTACAAAAATAAAAAATTTACTGTCGGTGGGGCTGCTCAGCGATGAAGGCATAGTTACTGGTCGCTGTGCTGTCTTATACGGCAGTTAATTTCCGACTATCCTTCTACTTTCACCACCTGTTTCATCTCTTCTCTATCCCTTTGCTAAAGAATGTAGCACGGTACTTGACTAAATAGGCATTGTTGCCTGAAGTGCTACTTCTCTTTAAAAAAAAAAAAAAAAAAAAGAAATGTGATACAAGGATTTAGAAAATTCTTTATTTTTCAAAACCTCTAGCGGACAAATATAAAAGACAACATCTGAGTGGTTAATTGGTTAGTTAAAACATAAATCTCGTTTTACTAATTTTATTAAATTGTTCTGTAGTGCCAACGTACATATTTTACTTTGTGTGTAGTTTCATTGAATGAATAACATAAAAACAACAAAATGTGATATAGAGTTAGTAGAAGATTCTATATTTTTCTAGACCTCTAGTGGACAAAGATAAAAGGCAGCGTCTGAGTTGATAGTTAGTTACTTAAAACATAAATCTTGTGAAGTAAAGATTTGCATCTTTAATAAATTGTTTTATAGTGCCAGTGTACACATTTTACTTTGTGTGTAATTAAAGTAAATTAACTTGTAATTAATTTGAAAATTCTAAACATTGTAACAACATTCTAATATTATTGTACAATAAAGAACTCAGCAACAAGAAAATATTTATAAAAAGTATAAACGTAGCAATATTTTCCATATACTTCTGGCACAATTAATGTTGTTAGTCACTGGTATCGTGGTTCTTAACCGCGATATGTTAAAAAGAATTAATGCCATGTTGACAATATATTAGGTGCTATAAAGTTTTGTTTCAATTTTCTTTTTAAATTTATTATAAAACAATTTTTCTTTGTAAATATAAAACTATATTAACTCATCCGTCCACAGCCAAACAAGTTAAAATTATTTATTTGTTGAAAATAATATAAAATTAATTTTACTTTAATTCGTGTTTCTATAGAAATTAACAATTTATCTATCAATAATCTTCCATTTATTTTACAAACAGTTTAAATGCTTAATGAAAAATTATTAGTTCTGCGACTGCTAAAGATTAAAGCATAATAGATTATTATTATCGATGATATGGTCTTTGTCTTTGAAATTGGCGATGGTTCTATAATGGCTGTAAAAAATTTAATGCTGATTTTATGGTTAATTTAAAACTATTTATTAAGAATATTATTGTTTCATTTATAAATGAAATGTCCTCAATAACTATAGAGTCTGTCACTTTTCTCTTAAAGGACATCAATGTAGCAGAAATTATTATAAGACGCAAAAATGGCTAAATATACTATCAATTTAATATTGTAAGCTAATTTCATTTAGCTTATAGAAAATCATAACTTCAATGGCTATTCGGTATCTGTTGTAGCACATAGCAAGATCTTTAAAAATCAGTAAGATTCTTCTGTTAGACCACAAAAAAAACATCCATTTTGGTGCAGTAAATTTTGGTGTAACTATAAATGCTTCCAAATAGTTAAAAGTTTTGGAAAAAGTGAATACTTGCTTCTTACCGAGCAAATGATATGGAAAAAAATTTACCGTAAAAGAATTTTTTTTAATAGCAATTTAAGTAAATTTTTCGTTAATGCAATTAAATTGCTTTAACTAAATTTCTAATAAACGCAATTAAATTGTTTTAATTAAATATTTAATTGATTCATATATATTGATTTAATTAAATTATAACTATTTTAAGATAGCAACTAAATTAAATTTATCGTTAATCGAATTAATATGCTTTAATTGCATTTTTAGTCGATTCAATAAAATTGTTTTAATTAAATTTTTAATCGATTCTTTTATATTAATTTAATTTATACTTATTTTACGAAATCATTTAACTTTAAAATAACATTTAAAATAATATTAGTATTTCCCCAATATTAATTAAATTCAATTTTTCGTTAATCCAATTACATTACTTTAATTAAATTTTTAATCGATTCACTTACATTGTCTTAATTAAATTTATAATTATTTTAATAAATCATTTAACTTTAAAATTATATATTTCTTTTTATTATGTTATAATAATATAGCAAACAATTATTTAATTATATTATTTATTTTACAATTATTTATTCAATTCTATAAATTAAGCATCTAACTTAATTTCAATCCAACAACATAGAAAAATTTTGTTGGATTGAAAAAATGTTTCGCTGAAATCTGATTATTTCCTTTATTACAGCATGTTCACGCCATTTAGCCTGTTACTTTTCGTTTTAATACAAGGTGACAAAATTTTTGTTATTGGTGATTTCAACACATCATCTAAGCTTTGGAAGCATATACCAAATATGTCTTATTATTGGGTGCAATGAATAACAAATAATGCCACGATGAGAGTTTAAATTGAATTTTTCGAGCATCTTTGTATCATTTCTGTAATTGTGCGTATACCACTGTACAACCAGTGAGCACCCTTTAGATTAAAATCTATCTGCCTTTAAATAAATGGTTGTGTAATTGTAAAATATTAATTGTGCAATCAACGCGACATAAGCAAAACAAGAAAAAATACTTTATTATTTAAAATAAATTTAGTGAATGCAAAACACTTAAGAAAAAGCATATCACTTCCTGAGGCCCTTAAAAAACCAAATCAAATCACGAAATCTAAAAATGCTTAAACAATAACACACAATTTGACATTTTTAAAAAGTACTTTGAAGCACCTTCTAGTACCTTTGTACTAGAAAAAGTTGGAAAATTTGAAAACTTATTTGAACTTCTTCTTAAGATTCCTTGCTTTAAAATAATATTGTTATCACTTTTTAGAACTAAAAGAAAAATGATTTTTTACAAAATATATAACACAATAAAAATATCATAACATAACAGAAAATAATTCCAAACACAATATAATAAAGGATGTTTCAAGAAGAAGTTTATTTTATAAAATAAAAAAAACAATAAATTTAGATTAAGACGATTCAAATTTTTATTGCATTACGAATAAAAAATTCGGCAATTATGCCAAATGTCCATCACTTTTGGGAAAATGACGCTTCTTTTTCGTTAATCACATCAGAGATTTTGGGCTTTAAGGCTGTAATCGTATCAATTGGTTCTGTATAGACCCTGTCCTTAACATAGCCCCACAAAAAATAATTCAGTGGTGTTAACTCACAAGATCTGGCTGGCCACTTAACTGTTGATTGGTTTACATTAAATGCCTAATGCTTCCATTTACTGCGTAACATGTGGCCTTGTCCTGTTGAAACTACCTGCCTGTGGTATCCCTGTCGTCAATAATAGACCAAAATTAAATTGTTAGCATCTCACGGTAGCCTGATTAATTTCCTTTATTGCATTTCCAGCCTCATTTTTGGAAAACAAAAATGGCCCAAACACGCTTCCAGACCACATATCTTACCATACAGTGACACATTGAGCATGCAAATGCTTCTGCTTAATCCTTCTAGGATTTTCCGAAACCCAAATGCGGCAATTTTGCTTGTTAATGTACCCTGACAAATGAAACCGGGCTTCATTTGAGCAAAAAAAATTGTTTTTTCAGAAAAATCAGCCTGCGAATCTACGAGTGAATGATGGGTCGGCTTCAATTCTTGCACGAGTTGAACCTTGTAAGGCTTCAAAGTCAAATCCTTAGGCATAATTCACCATGTGGGGATTTGGATAACCACAATTGTTGAGAACGTCAAGGATCTGCTTCGACATTGTGGCTCAATTGTTTTTGGTCGAACACGCGTTGATGCACGCACATTTTGTATCGAGTTTGTCGATTTAAATCTAACGACAAAATTCTTAATCGCGGTCTCAGAATGACGATTATGTTGTCCGAAAATATGACGAATTTTACGAAATGTAACTTTAATAGAACCACAATTTCCATAGGGGATTTTTATTATTTTAATGCGATTTTTGTGTGAATTTGAACAATTGCCAATACATCTACTACGAATATGTCAAAAAACTAAATTTCAAAACTATCATGTTGTTGGTGTTGCCACATTTAAAAAACAAACTTCTTGTCGAACAACCTATTATTAAAAAAACAAAAGAGAAAAATTAAATAAAAAAAAAAAATAAAGAAAATCAAACGCTTTTGCAACATAGCAGCAATAACTATTGTTTGCTTAACAAAAGCAAAACATCATAACATGAAAATAAAAACAACAAGCATCCCTGTCCCACAAAGGGAAAGATATTAACTATGTCAGTACTTGGAACAGCTTCAAAGTTTAAGTAGACGAAAAACAAAAACTCTTGCCATTTGAGGAAGCAACAGCATCGTTGCAAAAGTAAGAAATATTGTTATAAAATAGTAAGCTACACTGGTCTTTTTCTATTAGTTTTGTTCTAAATAACACCAAACAAAACGTAGCAGGATAAATGGATTTTAATATCTTATAAAAATATTTCTAAATTTGCTAGAAAAACCACAAAACTATTACAGCATTAAGTGCAAGAGAAATTTTTATCAGCGGAATTTGCAATGAAAAAAAATAAAAACGCTGATTTAAAGAAACAAAAACCTTTTATTGAATCCCCATCAGTAAGGTCCTCTTATTTTGGAATTGTCTTTTTATGTTTCTCTTCATCTTGTTCATTGTCAAGAACACTGCTGAAATAATCTTTATCGTAAAATAAGGAAAAGTCCTCCTTACAAAAATTACTTTCTTTCCAACGACTGCCTTCTGGGACGATTTTTATATGTCAAAAGCACCATGCCACCGTTTTGTTATAATTATTTAATAAGGTTAAAAGAGAAAGAGAGAGAGAGAGAGAGAAAGAGAGGTCCTACTAAAGCATCCAGAAATATTAATTAGTAAAAGAAGTAAACTTAAGTGTATCGAAGGTGACATAGTTTAGGCTACGATTATTTCTCATTCTCCATCGAATCAAAAGGTTTTAGGAACCTGTTAAAATAAGCATTTCGGAAATTTTTAAATTACTTGACTGCTTGAAAAAAATTTAATTCCGTCCGATTATTTTAATTCACTCTAAATATCGCTCTATCAGCAACAGCTTTCGTTTGATATGTATCGGGTGGGCAAATTTAAGGTTAGAAAGTAAATTATTTATGAAATGATTAAATATCAATAATTAACGTTTATTTACAAAAAAAGTTCTAATACTTTAAACATGAAACATACAGTAGAGCAAAGAATTTTAATTGTGAAAATTTACCATTAAAAATGTGAAAGTTCCACTGCATCATTTCGTAAAATTTTAACAGATTTTTCTGTATCATCACATCGCTGCATTCGAGCCTACGGTATTGTAACTGACAATAGATTAAAACAATACGTTCGTAATGGTTATAGTGATGTAAATGTACCCGCTGTACCGCAAAAAGTTAAAAATGTGCATCGTCGAGGTTCGGTACAATTTGGAACTTTGCGCAATATTTTACATAAATATCTTCATGCTTATAAAATTCAGTTCGTTCAAGAATTACGGTGGACCGACCATTATTTGCGTCGAATCTTTATGAGTTGGTCGTTTGGAAAAAATGAACGAAAACAACACATTTTTCCATAAAATTGTTTTTAGTTATGAAGCTGGTTTTCAAACAAACAAACTTGTCACAAAACTGGCTCACAGAATCCACAAACAGTGTTCGAAAAAAGTGTTCGAACGTCGTGGTTTGTGATTGTGTATTTTTTCAGAAATGCGCAAAGAAACGCTATCACCGTAAATTCTCAGCACAATAGCAAACCATGATAAACAAGTTTTTGTGGCCACAAATATCTATTGTTGACATCAATAACCTTTGGTTTTAGCAAGACAGCGCGATTAACCACACAGTTCCTGCTTTTTGGGAAAACGTTCTTCAAAATGGTATGAAAAGTCTAGAAGTTGATATTTCGCCACACTTCTTCAAAACAATTGTATTTATTAAACCAATTTACTTTCTAACCTCAAATTTGCCCATGCATTATATTTAAAATGCAACAAATTAATTTTCATTCAAATGAAAAAATTAAATTAAAGAAATTATATCTGTTTTTTTTTACTCCATTAGAGTAAATAAAAAAAATCAATCCCCATATTCCCAAATTATATCTGAAAAATTCCCTCACTGGAGCTGGAAAATTCATTGTGTTCATTGTGAATTATCTGACCCACACAACTCAAATGAGAGCCTCAGTCAGGGAAGAGCTAAAAACCTAAAGAGCCAAAAGGCTGAACTCTAGGGCTTTAGTGGAGCTTCATGGATTCTAAAACTAAAAGTATGAGTTTACCAAATACTTTCTTCAGTAAATCATTGGTGACACGAGCTGTATGACGCCAACTTGTTGAAACTACAGCTCCTACACATCATGATTGTTCAATTGATAAATGAAAAAGTCAGTAATCATTGCTGTTTAGTGGTCACAATTGAATGTAATATTCTGACGACTGTAAAAAAGTACCGACCAATGATTCCATGAGCCCATAAAGTCAGTTTTTCTGAATGTAATTGTGCCTTAATAGTCATTTCAAGATTATAATCACTCCGAATGTGTCATTTTTATTTATTGACGTATCTATTTCAACAAAAAATGAGCCGCATCGTTAAACGAAATTTGAGAATGAAAATCGAGGTGGACGGTAATCTTGTTTTGGGCCCAATTGGCAAATTTGGAAACGTTATTCAGGCGCCAGTCGACTCATGTTAAAATGCCAAACTAACGAAAACATAAATCATTAGACAGTTGACAAAATAACCGCCAGATCAAAAAGTGTTGCCAAATAAAAGTCATATACCTATATAAAAAATTAATGATATATAAAATGTAGTAGACTTTTGCTCGGAGATCACTAATATCTCCCACCTGTGACACATTTAATACATCTATTATAGTATATCGCTGTTCTCCACTTTATGAATGTCACCTTGAATTTGCCTAAAAATATATAGATTTTAATCATAACATATTCATAAGAATGCAGAGAATGCCTGATATTCATTACATCAAGTTTAATAGACCAGCTTCCTATTTACTCTCTTCTAAATTTTTAAATAAAACATATAAATATTTTTAAACAAACCAAAAACCAACAAAAATTTTTTGGAAACTAATTTATAAAATGTGTGCAAAATTAATGAAAAAATAAACACACAAAGGACTCTAAATCATTGTTCATTCATTTATTAAATTTCTGTCACTAAAAAAAAAAACACTTATTTAATCAAGTCACAAAAAAAGCTATACAAAAGAGGTATATGTGTATGAACTCGTATGTGTTATAAGCAAATCCCCAAGGCAACAATAACACTTGTATTTTTGTTTAAGAACAACGTTTTTTTTTTGTTTTATTGCCATTCTGTTCTGTTATCTATTGTTTATTTTTCTGTTATTTCTCATAAATTTTTTTTATTTTTGTTAATAACATTATTTATTCTGCGAAGTAGAAAATAACTTTGAAAACACAAAAGTTTTGTTTAAACAAAGCCCCCAAGATATGTCGTACATTTAAATGAATTCTTATCTCCTAAATGTATGCTTTAATTTTCTACAGATTCATTATCTGCTCTAATGAACGTAAAAGGAAATTGAAAAGTTAACATTAATGAATGAAAATCACAATGGACTTATTATTCATTAAAAAGCTAAAGAGAAAATATAAATTTTCTTCTTATTTACATGTACACAAATTAATTTGTGTAATTGATTTATTAAAAAAAAATTAATTTTATAAGAGAAATTTTGTTTGTTAATTAAAATCCTCCTCCAAAATTATGAAGAAGACAAAGAGAAAATTCAATTTTAGCAACATAAAATTCAAATAAATTTTATAATAATAATATGATAAAATAAATAGAGACATAATAAATTTACCGCACTTGTCGATTTGAATAGATGAAAATTTCTTAGCGTAAAATAAAGGGTCCGCCATCCAACATTTTTTTTCAACTAGTACTTAGTTCGTGAATGGTAACACTTAGCTCATGTTTGATTTGACAGATAATTAGTTGTACCCTTCCGCTGAACGAATATGGTTGTGTATACGCTTAAGCAACGCTAGGACATATTGCGACATTACTTCGACAATCATGTCAATGTTGCAGAATGTGTGCGAAAATTGCGTAAGGATTTTGGAAGAAAAGAAGCACCGTCAGCTCCGTTTGTTCGTTATCTTATGAAAAAAGTGAAAGAAACTGGCTTTCTCATCGATAAACCAAAGCGTGAATAACCAAAAACAGTGCGTACACCCGAGAATATTGCTGCTGTGGCAGAAAGTATGCGTGCGCCATCAACATCAATTCACCATCAATTGAACATTTCAGACACATCATTCAGACGAATTTCCATAAAGACCCTGGTATGACGCCATACAAAGCCCAATTGATTCAGGAGTTAAAGCCAGGTGACCATGCAATGCGTTTTCGCTTCGTTAAGTGGGCCTGCGATCGACTTACAGAAGATCTTCAGATGAAGCTCATTTTGATCTTGGCGGGTATGTAAGCAAGCAGAATTGTCGCATTTGGGGCACAGAAAACCGGCACGCATACATTGAAAAGCCGACGCACCCTAAACGAGTCACTATTTGAAAATAATTGTGGTCACATAAGCGACAGCGACTTAATAAAGATTTGAGATGTACAAATTTAAGGCACTTTTTTGAGCTTTTCCAGCTCTAGTATTTTAAAAATAATGTCATTAAATTGATCACTAAGACTTTATAAAAAAAAAACAAAATAATAACTTCATGTAACCTCGCGTAAGACCTTAAAATTACTTGGCAGGTCCGTGTGTAGATACCAGCCACATTATGATTGCACTTGGACGATGTTTGTGTATACCATATTGCTTCATGGCACATTTAATATCAATCAAAGATGCAGCGTGCATGTCGATGTTATGTTTGTTAATGACCCCGTTAATATAAAAATTTAATTTATTGCTAAACACAATGTTATAATTACTTTTAATTGCTGTTTTAAAAACCTTGTTAATTCTATTAAATATAAGAAATCTTTTAGTGAAATAAACAAGAAATTAATTTTTGTTTAATATAACCATAAATAGTTATGCAAATCTAAACATGGTTCCTGTGATCATTACACAATCATGTTTTTTAAATGCCTGAAAAACAATTGTTTAGTTGCATCTTTTTTTTTTGGAGAACATAAATATTCCTTTTTTTAAAACTCTAAAAAAAATTATATTTTTATATATTATTTTTAAATTTATATTTATATATTTTACTGAATTTTGAAACAGTTATAATTATGCGTCATATATCACAGACAGAAATAAAAATTAGAATGAATTACATTGACTTTATTGTTATTCTCGTAAGAGAGTCTAATAATAATTTTTGAATGGTTTTTTTCCAAAAAAAAATGTTTAGAGCGATGGTATCTACCCCTGTAAAAATCTTATATAATTTCTTTCACAACAAATCATCATCATCATCATCCTTCTGATATAAAAATTAACTTTAAAACAATTTTTTGCCTCTAGTCAAATTTTGTAAAGAGAGAAACTAGCTCGATATATTGAGTATACAAGATAGCAATGTCGATTATTTTGAAAAATGCAATATTATAATAACAGAATGAGTTCATAGATTAATTATTTATATTATTGGGCAGTATTAACGACGATTGTTTCCCATCATTCTAGTATTAATGGATTCCGCGCGCAAACAATAATCCGTTCCGGTTTTAAGTTAAGAATGAATCAAGCCAACATCTGTTACTCCGTTCTGAAGTGTTTGTATTCCAGTAAGGATATTCTGCATCGATCGAAAAAAACGGTTGTCAGAAGGGGCAAGGTCTGGGCTATAGGATGGGGAAGTCTAAATTTCCTATCCACTGTTTTCCAAATAGTATTTGACGTCCTGCAAAATGTGAGCGTGAGTTATTATAATAAAAGATTAAGACCTCATGTCTGTATGAATATTCAATACATTACTCGCTGATTGATCTCTTCAAACGAATCAATTTTTATCAATACAGGTCCCCCTGTGATCGTCTGACCCAACGTCACCAGCTTGTAGTACAATACAGCCTTCTGATCCCACCAAATGCCTTGGCCTTATGGTTATGCGCCTTCATCGTTGATTTTCTGGTTAGTCGGGCTTTATATATGGTTTCTTGCACTTGGGGTGCTCGTAATCTTAGATACCTACATCACCAACAACAATACGATTTAAAAATTATTTCTATTTTCGCTTTTCAACGTCTGTCGGCTTCAGTTCACATGGCACCTAATTTACTTACTTTTGCATGAATCCGAAGACTTTTAAACATAGGAAAACAACTTGTTGTGTGCATTCCCATGATTATGCAAGTTCTTATTGCGTTTGACAAAAATCTTCGTGGAATAATACTTTCAATTACTCATCTTCAAACTTTTTTGGTTACACAAGCCTCTCCTTGACTTCTATATCGAAATCATCACTTTTAAATTGCTCAAATTATAGTTCAAAAGATTTCTCAGCCGTAATTTCCTATCAACAGTTGATAACTTTCAGCAGTCGTTTTCTCAAATGAAAGAAGGTTATTTATTAAACCTCCCTACATAACATCTTTATTATCCAGAAAAATTCGACATTATTCTAGCGATTCAAAAGAAAACACTTTGATATCTATTGAATACTGAATTATTATGACTGATATTTACCCCCCAAATTACCATATTATTGACATAAACAGATATGTGATAGATAGTTATGCCATACGTTGTCCAAATCGACATTAGTAATTCGGTTTTCCAAAAGCCTTAAAAAAAAAGTTCGGTTTTAAAAATCATTTGCAATTCAAGTCGTTATAAAATCAATTATAGCAATAAACCTCTTAATAGTAGAAAGCAAAATAAGTATAAGAATTTTCACTAAGCAAAGAAGAAAGAGATTTATAAAATTTACAACGAATAACAAAACAACTATATTAAAATATTTTCAATTTTCTCTACAAAATTCATTTATTTACTCGTAAGTCTGTGAAAACTAAAAGACAGCCATTAACAAAAAAAATATCATCAATATACTTGTTATAAAACCACTTAATAGTGGTATTAAATGCTGCTGCAACCTTTTAAAATTAACACAGATTTTTTTATTCATTTTTTGTTCTCTTTTTTTTACTGCAGCGTCAAGAAGAATTTCTCGCAACGAATTTGTAAACAGAAGAAATTAACTGACAAATTTTTCACCATTTTTCTATTTGACAATTTTGTTATTTTATTTCAGTTTTTTTCAGTATTTGTTATACAGTTGATTGTATGCAGATAACAGGGACTAAGAGGAAAATTTCCACCCTAAATTTTTATTTTATGTTACAAAGTTTTGAAGATAAATTTTATCCTGTGAACATTGATGACTGATGTGTTTTTGTCATCTCACTCCTATAGCATTAATGGCTGGGAGGGCTTCTAATTAGTGGTTATCATCACTACCATCACATGAATTAAACAGGCAATAAAAATTGCAGAATTTCTTACCCATAATTCAGTACAATTAAATCAATAAAAGACCTGATTTCAGAGATAGAGAGGACTGTAGACGAACAGACATTACAGCTAAAATAGCAGGGTTATTTTTTTACCCTTTTTTAGGGAATTCTACAAATATTTTTTGTCTGGTTACCTTCATCCAAAACGTTTACGCTAATAGATAGCAGTCCTATTTCATTAATCACATCACGGTAAAATCACTTGATTGGTTCAGTACAGACTCTGTTCTTCACATAACCCAAAAAAAATGATCCAGTAGCGTTAAATCACACGATCTGGCTGGAAACTTAACTGTTGGTTGTCGAGAAATTATGCGATCGGAAAATTTGGTTGGCAATAAATTGATCGTTTTATTGTCTGTATGACATGCGGCACTGTCCTGTTGAAACCACATATCAGTGATATCACGTCCTCAATAATAAGCCAAAACTGAGTTGTTAACATTGACCGTTACCGCATTTCTAGCCTTATTTTTGAAAAAAAAATAGCCCAATCACGCCTCCAGGCGGCACAGCGTACCGTACAGTGACACGTTGAGCATGCAAAAGCTTCTCAATATTCACTCTGGGATTTTCAGAAGCCCAAATACGGCAATTTCGCTTGTTAACATACCCAGAGAAATGAAAATGGTCTTCGTCAGGAAAACCAGCCGGTTGTTTCTGATTGAATAAAGCGAATCTATAGCGATGTGAATGATCCGTTGGCTTCAATTCCTGCACCAGTTGAACCTTGTAAGGCTTCAAAGTCAAATCCTTAAGTAAAATTTGCCATGTGGTGGTTGAGGATAACCGCAATTGTTGAGTGCGTGGACGAATTGACAAATTTAAATGTGCTTCAACACTGCGATATTTCAGTTCAACGACCCGGTCGAACACGCCTTGGTGTTCGCGCATTTTGTATCGAGCCTGTTGACTCAAAATTTAACCACCAAATTCTTAATAGCGGTCTCAGAAGAACGATTATATTGTCCCAAAAATATCACGAATATTACGAAATGTAACTTTAAACCACCATTTTCATAGTGAATTTAAATTATTTTAATGCGTTTTTGTGCGAAATAGAATTCATTTTAACAATTGCTAATGCCTCTACTACGAATACGTCAAATAACTAAATGTCAAAACTATGTTGTTGGTGTTGTCACAATTGAAAAACAAAATTCTTGTTGAAAAACGAAAAATTGTGCCATCAGCAAATATTGTTGCGTGGATTTGTTTGCAGGTAGGGCATGCGTTATGTGTACAACAAATCTAAAACGGCCCCTTGGGAACTCTAGCGTCAATTTGCTTTTCAGCAAATTTAGTTTTTACTTCTATCGGCTGTAGAAATTTGAGGTTAGAAAGTAAATTGTCTGTCAAATTATTGAATGTCAAGAAGAGAGCTGTCATTCTTTGAAATTTGTTTATTAAAAGAGTTGGATAGTTTTAAACATAAAATGTTAAATTTTAAGCACAAAATATTAACGGTGAAAATTTACTCTTAAAATACTGAAAATTTCTTGTATTTCGAGTAGCGTTTCTAAATAAAGAGGTGGTTTTCAAAACCGCTGCACGTAATGTTATCACTAAGTTCAAGGATCATAATGTCACTGCTGATAGTAGACCAAAACAATATGCTTATAGTGACTATACAGCAACAATTGAGCAACACTATAGGCACTATGCTTAATATTTTGCATTGAAAACCTTCACCTTTCGCTTACAAAATAAAGTCCAGCTCATTCAAGCATTAAAGCTGACCGACGAGTTTTTGCGTCGAACGTTTGTGAATTGGCTGTATGAAAAACTCAACGGGCAAACATTTTTTGTATTTTTTCATGATGAAGATCCACAAAGAGTCGTTTAAAGAAAGTAACCATATGGTGCGGTTTGTGGTCAAGTGATATAATCGGCCCATATTTTTTCGAAAATAAGCAAAACGATGCCTACAAATCGAATTAAAAAATTTTTAATGCCAGTTACGTTTAGTTTCAGCTACATGGCGCTACACAGCGAAACATCCAGCCAAACAAACAAGTTATTGCATAAGAAACTTTCCGTTGGTGTAATTTCTCGATTTAGCCATATCAATTAGCTTCCTCGTTCTTGTGATTTAACATCACCGGATAATTTTTTCTAATACTATAAACAGCTGACGCTGCATGCATGAAATATGCAAAAATGCTTTAAAATAATGCGAAGAGAGTGTACGGCTGCCAACTTGCCAGAAGTGGACATTTGCCCGATGTCACATCCCATTAACAATTTCCATATTTTTAGCCTGTAGTGCTATAACTAAAATGGAAGTTGTCACAAAAATGTGTGTGTTTTAAGTCAACTTAGTTCTGAACCTCAAATTTCTCTTGAAACACTTTTATGTCAGGGGCTGAACAATATTTTTATCGCAAATATTTTTTGGACTACCTTTAGTAACCTACATATTTCCAGTTCGACGATATTTCGGAATACATCTTTTATGAATCAAGTTTAGAACTTAAAAGCTCTTTGAATAGCTTTTTTTTAAACTTGACTACATTTTATATGAAATTAATCTTAAATTAATTGGCCAAGTGCTTAAAATGTAAAATTTCCTTTTATTTGGTAAATTATTTACCAAATGTAGAATTTATGTAGAATTTATCGGCAGATGTATCGTTTTTGGAATAACTCGATTTATGTCGTCGTCGTTTACTAATCGAAAAAGACCTACCGATACCGTTGATTTATTATTAGATCAACAATTTTTTTCTTGGAATAAATATTCACTAGACTCCATTGCATCTATGCAGATCTTAATTATACTGAATCTAAAATATGTCACAAACATCAATTCCAGCTGAAGTGATCAAATATTTTCTTGTGTTAATATAAAAAAAAATAAAATAAAATAAAAACAACAAAAAACGGACGAAATTCTCATATTGTATGTGTTACTTCACCAAATTGCTTTTTTCCACAATTTGTGATGTTTTTGTTTTTTTTTCTGTTTTTCTCCATCTCCTGTATTCTTCAGTTTATCTTCTTGCGTATTTTGTATCACACCATTTACGAATATAAAGTTGTATTCATTTTGCAGTAGTCATCAATCTTGAATAGTTTTCAATTGAAGTATTCTACTAAGTGTTCTAATGCGAATAAAAAGAAGGAAAACGAAAAAGGATTTCTATTGATTTCATGCCAAAATAAACGTTTCCAATACATTTTTAAAGAAAATTATCATGGAAAAGCCATTTTTTTTTGTTACAAAAATACTTTTTTCATTATATTTAAAATTGAATTTGGTTTATGTATTGTCTAAATTTATTTTTTTTTTGAAGTTTTATACTTGTATCTTTTTACCAACGAATAAAAAAAGCGATTGAATGCGCCACTTAAACCCTATTAAAAAGTGGTTGGCTAAAAAACCAATTGAATAATCATTCAATAGTAAATCAATTTGAAGAAGTAGTAATTTCTTTTTACAATCTAATATTTATGTTTCTGCATCCAAATATTTTAATTTATTTATTTTTTTGTTGTAATTTAAAAAATGTTAATTTATTATAGAATAGTTTTGATTGTTTTTTAATATAAAATTACTGTCAAGTGCGCATTTTTTACTTTTAAAAGCAGGTTTAAATGCAATTTTCCTATTATTTATCATTTCTTTCAATTACTGCTAAACTGTATCTGCTTGCAGCGATTAAAAAAAAGGCAAAATTTGTCAAAGACTACGAGCTCTATGGAAACACCCTTTAAACTTTTAGATTCATTTGACTTATTAAGTTTTTAAGCTTTAAAGTTGTTGTAAATATCTGTGTAAATTCTAAATGTTTGGCGAATGTGGTTAAAAAATTAAACTTTTATACCTTAACGTCGCATTATTATTGAAACACCCTGTCTAGTTAATATAAAGTTATTTTAAATCTATTTTTACTTGTTTATACGGCGCACAAAAAAAACTTTAATTTAATTATTGCGGGGCTATAAAACTGAAAATCACATTGCTGTTGAAACACCCTTTAATTTAAGGTTTGGTTTTTTTTTGCATTTGTTGCTAAAGCAAAATTGATGTATCTGCCTGCCGTAGTACAAAAACTAGAAAATATTATTACGAAATTCGCATCACTTGTGGAATACCCTTTAATTTCTTATTATTTTTTCATTAAAGCGACTATAGTAGTACATGTTCTGTATAAATTTCAAGAATCTACATATTATAGTTTTACAGTTAGGGGACTGTAAGAGACGGTGAGATTTTCCAATTAAAACAAAAGGTTAACGATTTTATCTTTCAGATAACAGACACTAAAAATGTAAAATATGAATTTAAAAAAAATGAATTATTTTTCCTTTTTAATTAATAAAAAATTTATCTTTTTAAATGATTTCAAAGTTAATCTACGCTCATTGTGGTGGATAAATGATAATAAAAATTAAATATCGTATCTCAATTTAATTCTCATTTAATGAATTTAGTTTGATATAAAAGGTTTTTCAATAAGGAGTTTGTTTTTTTAAAACAAGAAATTTTGATTAAGATGATCCAAATTTTTATTGTATAACGAAGAGAAAAGTTTGGCAATTATGAATGGAAAATAATATCTAACAAATATGCACCACAACCACAACGCTGACAGATGTCAATTCTTTCATCAACGTTTTTAATCGCTTTTTGGGTAAATTACGGTCCTATTTCGTTAATATCACATCATGGATTTTTAGTTTTGTTGTATGACTCTCAATTATAATGCAAATTCTTCTTGAATTTGACATCAATCTTTGCCGAGTAATGTTTTCAATTCCTCATCTTCAAATATTTTCATCTGACCAGGCCTCTCTTTGCCTACTGTGTTAAAATCAATACTTTTGAATCGCACAAACCATCGTTTACAAGTTTTCTGTGTTGGTGCATATTGACCGTAAGCTTCTACCAATAATAATATTCTTCAAATAAAAGAAGATTATCAGAATTCCACGCAAAACATCGTAAAAACGCGCAAAATTCGACATTATTATAGCGATTTAAACAAAAGTCTGTTTACACTTTGGCATTTATCGACTATTGAATTATAATGACTCATGTTTACCCTTCAAAATATCAGATCTGTTATTATTATTTTTCAAATCGACATTATTTACTTGTATACCAAATTACGCGCCTGGCCGTAAGCCTTAATCGGTGGTCAAACCACTGGGAATGAAAAGCAACGTCATTCACGCCCTAGGAAGCCGAGGACTAATTCTAGCAACAGGTCATTCCTGTTGCAATTTCCGCGATTCCAAAGCAGGGTTGCAAACTACTACTCATTGCTGAAGAGCTGGAGACTATCAAACTTCTAGTCCAGGACGCATGAAGCTTAATATAATTAAGAACACGACGACATTCATAATCACGGGACCTGGACCATTCATTGTATTCATTGTGAATAATCCGACCCACAAACTCAAATGAGAGCCTCGAAAAACACAGCCACCACGATACTCCCGAAGGGCCAACGTCAATAATCAATCAGAGAAACAGCTAAATGCCTAAAGAGACAACTAGCGGAACTCTGGGGCTTTAGTGATTCCCGTGGACATAAAGTGGAGCTACCAGTTGACACTTTGCTTGCCTTCAGGGGTCTGGGCTCCCTTATACCCCCAGCAGCACAACTCTAGATGGTTCAGTAATCCAAAAAGACTGATAAAAGGGCTAAGTACAGGAATAAGAGAATGAATGTAATATAGGAAAACACTGAACCAAACAGTACTTAAGAATATTTGTTAAAAAAACATACACAGAACAATACAGATACACTTAAGCAAAATTCCTGCACACTTCCTTAATGTTATACCTGCTTAGAATTTTAAAAGTTAAAAATGGCTGCATCTCTTGTACAATCAGTTAAAATTTAAACAGAGTCGAACTAGTTTTCTCCTCAAATCCCTTTTAGATGGCACCCATAATATCGTATTATTGGCATCAATTGATTTCTTTTCCATTGTTCTATTTATACCACTGTGTCTGCCGGCCTATAATACATAAATACGTTTATAAGATATAAATTTTCATTTATTGACTTCAATGTATGAGCAATTTAATATTTGTTACCCCCCCCCCCCCATTTTTTTTAACTACAGTTACAATTTAGCAAACCAGACATTATATAAATATTATACCATTTGATCGTTAAATTTGTCAATTCCTCGACGTTCTCAATGATTGGGATTATGTAAAACCCTACACATGGCGAATATTGCGCAAGTATTTGACTAACAAGCCTTACAAGGCTCAACTGATACAGGAATTGAAGCCGACCGACAATTCACATCGCCGTGGCCTTTCTGAAAAAATCATTTTTTTTAGACGAAGCCAATTTTTAGTTGTCAGGGTATGCCACCAATTGCCACATTTGAGCTTTCGAAAATCCTAGAACGTTGCATACTCAACGTGTCATATATGTCATATATGGTGGGCTATATGGTCTGGAGGCGTGAATTGGGCCGTTTGTTTTTTTTTTTTTTTTTTGAAGATGAGGCTGGCGGTAACGATCAATAAATCATGCTATCGCGAGATGCTAATAACTAAATTTTGGCTTATTATTGTCGCCGTGGATATCACTGACATGTGCTTTCAATAGGACGGTGCCACATAGCACAAAGCCAATGAAATGATTAATTTATTGCAAACCAATTTTCCAGATCGCATAATTTTACGACAATTAGTATTTAAGTGACCTGTCAAATCGTATGATATAATATCACTGGATTATTTTTTGTGGGACTATGTTAAGGCCAGAGCCTTAAAGTTCAAAATTAAAACTTTAAAAACTTTGATGAAAGAATCGACTTCAGTTAGCGGGAACGTGGTGGACATTTCCCAGATATCATCTTTTATAATTGCCGAACTTTTCTCTTATTCTCTCTCTCTCTTTTTAATCTAAATTTTTTGTTTTATATTGTATTAGAAAATAAACTTCTTGTTGAAAAACCCTTTATATGTTTATTGTACAAATCAAAATAAATCTATAATATATTTTAAAGTTAGTAAACAATAAAAATAAAATAAATGACAAATTAATATATTGTTTCAATTGTATTCTATCGTAATGCACTTTAGCAGCATCATAATAAAATGCCAAAATCTAAATGTGAGTAAATCATAATGACAAATAATTTTATGCATTTGAAATGTTATATAAACGGAAAATCATTCATACATTAGTGCGCTCATAGAAGTGCCAGGTATCCTATAGAGGAATGTTAGCTTGCAGTATTTACCAACAAAATTATTATAAAACTTGTTAAAATATAGTGGGACGGAATAAAGTTTTTTTTTCTTTTTTAATTTTTTCATGTTTTTTAATTAATTAGACTATAATAATGTATAGAAGTCAAATATTAATTAAAACAAAAGAAAGAGAATTACTTTTTTTTAGCCTGTCCCAAATATAACCATAGAAGGTATTTAAAAAAAATCACAAAGGAAGCAAGACCGCATAACTTTTGGCGGCCAATTTAGTCATTTAATTTCATGAAACTAATCATCATCATCAACCACCACGATACTCCCGAAGAGCTAACCTCAATAATCAGACAGAGAAACAGCTAAAAGTCTAAAGAGACAATTAACGGAATCTCTGGGGCTTACTGATTCCCGTGGAAATTACGTGGAGCTTCCAGTTCTTCCCTGCTGCCTTCAGGAGACTGGGCTCCCTTATACCCCCAGTAGCACAGGTCTAGATAGTCAAGTATTCTATAAAGACCGATAAATGTGCCGGGGGGGTCTTTAAGTGTGTTACTTGTGTTGATAACTTTTAAGCCCATGTCAGCCAGGGTGGTCATAGTTTTTTCAACGAACTCGCTAGAAATAATTACAAAAACCGCCAAAAATATTTTGTTATATTTTTGAGGAAAATAATAATATTTCTTTTTCGTTTTTAATTATAAATAATATTTTATTAATTTTATAAAAGGAAATGAAGCCGTTAGGGGTAAAAGTCGCCCAAAAAACACCAATTTAAAATTTTTAGACGTCTAACGATTTAAAAAGTGAGATTATATTAGAGGAAATCGTGGCATCTATGGAAACACCCTTGAATTTCTAAAATTTAAAAGTCGCCAAAAATTTAAATTTTAGATTTCTGCCTATAACGATTTTAAAAGTGAGAGCATTTTAGAGAAAATTGCAGCCTCTACAGAAACACCCTTCGAATTATCAAATTTATTACTCGGACATATTTGTCTAAACTTTGCATAAATGTAAAATTTCTGCCTATTATTGTTGCAAAACTTATATATATATTTTCGAATTGCTTCACTATAGGAACACCCTTTATATGTTAGTTTAATTTTTAATTTGTTATACTTATTCTTATAGCATACATAAGAATACTTTACTTTAAAATTTCTCTCCTCTGTAGTTTAAAAACAATACCACATACATGAAAAGCCTTACACTATTGGGGCAATCTTTAAATTATTTTGTTTACTTGCTTCCATGTCTAAAATACTGTAACATATGTATTGTAAAAAATTGATCTGTCTCAATTTTATAGCTGAAAAATGAGATGACATTTATGAAAATTATTTGACAATTGAAACACCCTTTAAACAATTTTATTTATAGTTGCTGCTATAATGAACGTAGCTTTATATAAACTTTCAATATTTGACTCATCTGTCTGTTAAAATGCAAACAACTATAACACGTACATTAACAAATTTTATTGCTGGGACACCCTTTAATTTTTTTTGTTTTAATTGCTGTATATAGTTTTATTTGCACTGTCAAAAAATTGACCCGTCTTTCTTTTATAGTTTTATAGACAAGATCGCATACATGAAAACTATTTGACAATTGGGACACCCTTTAAAGTATATTTTTATGCTTGTAGCTATAGGGAACATTGACATAAAGAATATTAACATACACTGTCAATATTTATACCCCGTTGATTGTTACAGTTCACAGAACAACACTGAAAACAATTTATTATAGGAGCACCCTTTACATAATTTCTTTGTACACGTAATGAACATAATTTTACTTACACTATAAAAAATGTCCCCCGTCTGTTATAAAAATTTTTTAATGAGTATTACGTCCGTTTTGGAACCCCTTTAATTTTTATTATTTATTTACAAAAATAAATTTTCTGTGAAAGTTTCAAGAGTCATAGTAGATATGGCTCCAAAGCTAGAGATCGGTGACAGACAAGTACTGTAGCAATTGAAAAAACAACATTTAAATTTTTTACGAATTAAGAATCCTCAAGTGGAAAAAATTTTAAAAATGTTAACATTCTTAATAAATTAGTTCCTCCATAATAAATTTTAAAGAGTTAAAAATGTAGAATTTCTCCGAAATTTAAAACTTAAAACTCATCGTGAAAAGTTTCCAAAAAAAACGTCGGAAAAGATTTTCCTCCAAGTCTGCTGTATATCGCATATTATTTATATTAACTGGTATCTTAATTTTCTAATTATCAATTTTCTATTTTGCATACCACTGTGCCTGCCATCCTCTAATACACACAAATACATTCACAAAGTAATAAATGTGTATTTATTGACTTATGAGCACAATTGAAATTGGAATCTCTGTGTCTGGTTCCAAATGAGTGTTCATTATTCAATGTTTCATATTGTATTATAATTGTGTGATGTGTCATTATGATTTTATACTCTGTTAGCTTTAGTTTACAACACTTTTACATACAGTACATTGATTTAATTTCAAATGTCGTGCATAAGTGTATACGATCAGAATGATGATGACAGTGATGATGATTATGTGTCAACGGATACAGGAAACAACAACAGCAACAACAACAAAAACTATTGTAGTTTTATATTCCTTCAGTTGTCATCATGCTTTTTCTTCCTACAGTTGAAAATATAATATTCAGTGATGTAAAATGGCGATCATTATCACAATTCGTTTTTATGTTGTTTTCTCCCTTGTGTTGAAAAAGTTATTCACACGTCAAAGATTTACAATGCAACAATAGTGTGTGTGTGTGTGTGTGATTTTGTCTATA
Source organism: Trichopoda pennipes (assembly GCA_030448955.1). Lineage (NCBI taxonomy): Eukaryota > Metazoa > Arthropoda > Insecta > Diptera > Tachinidae > Trichopoda > Trichopoda pennipes. Next base: position 14,227,810 of record JASKUP010000023.1, read on the forward strand.
AATGAATTTTAATTGTGAAAAACTATTGTTTATCTCTGCAATAATGATATAATGGTTTTGTTTTACATAGTTTGCTGCTGAAAAATAGTTTCGACACAAATAAAATATTTGTGTTCAATCAATTTTGTAAATTAAATAAAAATTTACCAAAAATTACTTTTTTAATTAAAATTTTTTTAAATTGATTTTCATATTAAAAATAATTTTTTATGAACTTTCAATGTGTTCATTTATTAAAAACAATCTAATAATGTGCTATGCAAGCTTAGAGTTAACAAACTGTTTGTAATGATGATAGCGATAGTGTGCAGAATATATATTTTTAGGAACTGTAGCCGCAGATATACTGCCGGTAGCTATGAGGTTCGGTTATCAAACATGTTTTATATAAAAAAATTTAGAAACAAAAATTAAAAATGGTTAAAGAATCTAACCTCTATAGTTTTCAATTTCCAATTTTGTTTATAATAATTTAGAATTTTTAAAAATGTGTTAAAAATTATATTTAAAAAAAAACATTTAATTTTAAAATTTAGTTTTTTTTTTAATAAGAAGTATCAATTCAGGCAACAATGCCTATTTAGTCAAGTACCGTGCTACCTTCTTTAGGAAAGGGATAGAGAAGAGATGAAACAGGTGGTGAAAGTAGAAGAATAGTCGGAAATTAACTGCCGTATAAGACAGCACAGCGACCAGTGACTATGCCTTCATCGCTGAGTAGCCCCACCGACAGCCAATTTTTATTTTTGTAGTGAAAAAAAACAAGGTCTTCGCTGGGAATCGAACCCACAACCCCCATACTGACAAGCTAGTACATTACCTATTAGTCTACAGGGGCCCCTAAAGTGTGATAAATATTTGCATGTACGTAAGACTAGGTTGCATAGAACACCGATCCTTGTATACAAGATGGAATCTTTGGTCTTAACGGTCTCACTGATGTCCTTGAAAGCGGAAGAGTGTGAGCAGTTTCTTACCATTTTCCCCAACGTAAGACAAGACCTCTCTTAAATCAACCCATACCCTAGGTAAACAAATTTTTCTTTGTAATATTGCAAACCAGAATATCTGCAACCTACAACGTGTGATTAGATTTACATCCGCGCCTGGCCATGAAGCCTTAATCAGATGGTGGATCAAACCACTGCATAATTTGGAACGTCATGCTCGTCCTACAAAGCCGAAGCTATAATTCTATGCAACAGAACTTTTTAGTTGCAACTTCGATGATTCCAGAGCAGGGCTGCAAATCATCACTCCTTGCTTAAGAGTTGGAGACTTTACAACTCCTGTCCAGAACACATGTCTAGCATGCTCACTGGACTGGATCATTTACCTAGCATGTCATTAACGGCGAAATGATCCTGGCCACCATATTAACCAATAGACCTGTTATAGGGCCGCGAAACCACAACCACCACGATACTCCCATATAGGGGCCAACCTCAATAATCAGCCAGAGAACAGTTAAGTGTCTAAAGAGAAAAATAACGGAACTCTGCGAGCTTACTGATTCCCGTGGAAATAAAGTGGAGATTCCAGTTGTATCCCTGCTGACTTCAGAAGACTGGGCTCCCTTTTTCCCCCAGTTGCACAGGTCTAGATAGTCGAAGTTCTATAAAGACCATATACATGTGCCTTCGGGGGGTAATCTGCAGCCTACAATAAGAAAATTTGGTTTGTAAATAAGCTGGTTTCGGCTATTTGCCATCTTCAGTGTTCTCTTTATACTGTACAGCCGGCAAATAGCCGAAACCGGCTTGTTCACAAACCAAATTAGACGAGGGTCGACGTAAAATCATAACCAAATAAATTAAACCCCATCGAAAAATATACGCATAAGCACCAAAACTACAGCTGCCTGTTGGCATAGCCGCCAATTAGTTCTCTCCGAAAGGTTCGAAGAGAGATTACAGGCGGATTTCTATTCTGGAAAAACTTTCAGTAATTACATTGCCAGGTACCTCAGCAACCACCTTGATAGCGGAAATAGTTTCGCATTAGAATATGAGAGATGTCCATCGTATATATGTCGTATTTACACTCATCAACAAATTTATTAGCAGTCATATAATTTATTTATACTTTTTCCTCTGCATTCATGATTAAATGTATACTTTTCAAACACTTCCCTTAAAAACAACAAAATCATTTTTGTAATTAACTCAACAAGACAAACAGTTGTAAAGTACAAAAAAATTTGCATACTTACACAATAATCATTCGAATAAAAACATGTACAAGTTCCCAGTGCTATTATTAGGGCGCTTCATATGATTTTCAAAAATAGAAACAAAATTTATATGAAAAATTTATCTGAAAGAATAAAACTGAGGCATATCTGTATTGAATAAATAACTGATATAAAGGGTTATACCAGACACATTTAGTATATTTCTGCTTTACGAATGTAAAGCAACGATAGTGTGGTAGCATCAGATAGATATTTGACATAGAAATACTTCTCTTTAAATGGTCAATGCTTCGAATAAATTTGATAATAAATTAAGAAGCATTCACTGTTCTCACACGGCTTTAAAATCCAAAGCCTGGATTTCACTTTAATGAGAAATAACACATCTATATTCTTTTATATACCCTTCATTTTTTACGGGAATATTCTTTTTTATTTTGGATGTATTGAATGTTTACATAATGTACGGCATCAATTGTAAGTCACACTTTAAATTCTTTTGGAATTTAATTTGGCAATTCTTTGCTTTTAGTCATTTAGTAGTCATGCAGAAGTACACAATTGGGTACCACTTTAAGATTGTTGAAGCCTTTTATGAAGACGCGTGTTCAAATCGAAAGGCGTTTTGTGCACATTTTGTGATTCTTTTGCTCAACAGAATCGACCAAATTTGCTCACAATTAGGAGAATTGTGCGCAAAGTTCAGCAGTGTGTGCTAGAGTCAACCCTAACTTGTCATCGTATCCAGCAAATAAACATCTACCGAGTATCACTTGTACGAATATCTTTATATATAAAAATAAGTCGGGTCTTCCTTCCTGACGCTATAACTTCAGAACGCACGAACCTATTTCCACGGTTTTGCATTGGTTGGAAAGGTCTCGGTCTCCGTGAGGTTTATAGAAAATTCAGGAAAAATTTCAGGAGAAAAGCAGGAAAACAGGAAAAATAATTTTTCACATACAGCGCCATCTCTGACACATAACATGTACTACAATCGCACCAGTACGTGGTGTGTGAGTATCCTTCACGAAAATAAGTACGTTTTATTTTAAGTAGATGGCGCCATGCTCTAGGTCGCATGTATACTCTTCATCCTAGAAATGATGAATGGTTTTATTTGCGACTGCTGTTGGTAAATGTACGTGGACCAAACACATTTGCGCATTTCATTCAGTTGTTTCATCAAATGCATACCAAATACGAACGCTGTTTGCAATTATCATCACCACATGTTTCCCTTCATAACCAATTCAGTTATGGAACAAATACAAAGAAGACATACGTGAAGATATCTTGCATCGCTTGCGCATTCGAATAGTCCCGAATAGTCCCGACATGCAAATATCCGTTGAAATATACAATGAAGGATTGATTCTGATTGAGGATCAATGCTTGACTATTGCAAACAAGTAGGAATGATTGCGCCAAATCGATCGATGCACGATGCATTCAACCAAGAATTAAATCGAGAGCTGGAATACAATCTTGATACATTGCAGGAGTTCGTTCGAAATAATGTGCCGTTGCTGAATGAACAGCAAAAACAAGTATACGAAACATTTATATAAGCGGTGGACAATAATACTGGTGGTCTGTTCTTCCTGGACGCACCTGGAGGAATATAGCTTTGGCGTTAGCATCATCTGGAGATCGTACTGTACATTCTGCGCTTAAGTTGCCACTCAATTTAAACACAATGCAATATTTCCTGATCCAGTGTAATAGGAAAATTGTTGATGGAATGCAAGCTCATTGTTTGGGATGAGTGGAAAATCACTTGAAGCATTTAAATCCACACTGAAGGATCTTTAGCGAAATAACAACATCTATGGCGGCTTGATGATATTGTTGGCAGAAGATTTCAAGCAGACGTTCCCAGTAATTCCCCATGCAACGCCTGCAGATGAATTGAATGCTTGCCTGAAAGCATCACCTTTGTGGAATAACGTAAAAACATTATCGCTAACCACTAATATGAGACAAAATAATCAAAGTGCTGCACAGTTTTCCACACAATTGTTAGCTGTTGGAAATGAAAAAGTGCCAGTTGATGCGACAGCTGGATTAATTACTCTTACCAACGACTTTTGCCGATTTGAAGACTGTCAATTAGCTCTTATTGAAAATGTTTTCCCAAACATTAGTGAGAATTATCAGAATTATGCTTGGTTAAGTCAACGAGCAATTCTAGCCGCAAAAAATAATGATGTATACGCACAGAATATCACCATTCAATCAAAAATTGATGGCAATTTGGTGACATAGAAATCCGTTGATTCCATAAAAAATCCCGAAGATGCAGTAAATTATCCAACGGAGTTTTTGAACTCTCTGGAGTTACCAGGATTTCCACCACATAACTTGCACCTCAAAGTTGGTTAATTTATTAAGATATTCCGTAATGTGAATCCACCGCGAATTTGCAACGCTACTTGACTTGCGGTGAAAAGACTTATGCCGAATTTGATTGAGGCAACCATTATTAACAGAAAGTACGCAGGGGAAATTGTATGTATTCCTCGAAATCCCGACTGATCTTCCGTTTGACTTTAAACGATTGCAATTTGCGGTTCGCCTTGCGTTCGCAATTTAACAATTAAGTCCCAATGCCAATCGCTTAGTGTTTGCGGGATAAATTTAGAAAATCATTGTTTTTCACTTGGGCAGTCTATACGTTGCGTGTTCACGAGTTGTTTGTGTTAACGTCAGACCAAAAAACAAAAAATGTGGTTTACCAAAGCGCACTTCAATGAAACGAATAATTTGCGGGCACGTTTAACACTTCGATTCAGTATTTACTTTGGATTCACTTTCATTTTTTACTTAGAGAAGTTCAACTAAATTCCACTTTATTTTTGTAATCGAAATGAATTCATTACTGTTGTGCAATGAAATAAATTTTTTCCTTTTTAAATATAAAACAAAAAAAACATAATTTGTCTTCATCTTTTAATCCCCAAAGGAAATGTTACAAAAAACGACGCCATCTGGTGGCGCAACGGAGTTCGCCGGGTTTGCTAGTTAAAGAAATATTTGACTTTACATGCTGTCAATATTTAATTGACTGCAGAGCTGATGTCCACTAATCATATCAAGCGTCTCCATTACACTGAATTATTATATTGGCTCAAGAGCTGATGCCTACTGAACATATAAAGGCTTGAACAGACAGAAATGAATAATAACTTTACAAAAAAAAAATAAGTTCAGCCATGAGGCACACTTTCTAGTGTTTCATTCGTTAATAAGCATTTGGATATTTCACTCTTTGGGGAACAGCAGTTTTTAAACGGCTGTCGTGAATGATGTACGCTTTCGTTAGATGATAATGAACTTCTGGTGGCCAGATTGGGCGATTATGAACCTGAATGAACAAGAATCCAATATTTCTGCTCCTGCTAACGGTATTTAAACAGAATTCAGTATTTCGGTTGAGTGAACATATTTTAAGTTCTGCTGCAAATATAGCCGGGATTTGATGAAGACGTGTAGTACCTCCCATACAAATCTTCTTTATGTATATAATTCTACCGTACGTGTGTATGTCACTGAATAAATTTTTTTTGCATGCATTTGGATGGCACTTTGGATGATTTACATTCACAAACCAGCCCAGCAGATGGCGCTGCAATCAGTATCAAGGTTACTCAACTACACTGCACCTACACGACTGGATCGACTTGAATCAATTTTTGTGTATTCATTCATTCAATACATTTATTTTTTTTTTGCGCTATATTTTGATATTATATGGTATCGCATTTACGTAAATATTCAGCGTTGTTCACTTCAAAAATACACACACGCCAAAAATTCGTCGTCAGCCGCCAACTGCCTCCAACGTTACTTGACAGATGACGGTGAAAGGCCCAAAGTAATATGGACTCGATTACTGCCGCCGTTAAAACAGTCTCGCTGTGGCCATCGAGTTTACTTATGTGCGTTTCTTCTACCCCCCGGGGGCACATATATATGGTCTTTAGAGAAAGCAACAACTTAGACCTGTGCAACTCGGGGAAAAAGGGAGCCCTGTCCCCTGTAGTCAGCAGGAGTACAACTGGAAACTCCAGATCCAGTGAGCATGCAGGACATGTATTTTGGACAGGAGTTGGATAGTCTCCAACTCTTTAGCAAGGAGTGATGATTTGCAGCCTTGCTCTGGAATCATTAAAGTTGCAACTGTTGCTAGAATTAGTCTTCGGCTTTCTAGGACGAGCATGACGTCCCAAATTATGCAGTAGTTTGACCACCATCTGATTAAGACTACATAGTCAGGCGCAGATGTAAATCTAATCACACACAGTTGTGCGTTTCTTCTTTGCGATCATTTATTTATAAATAGAGTTTTGACAATATTCTGCACAATATAGTGTACAGAATACCGGTCTTACCAAATTTTCAGTTATTTTTAAAAATAATATTTAATATTATTCACAACCCTAATACACATGGACTGACTTATGTAAGTTGAAATTCAATAACATTAAAAAAACAAAAAGAAAACTTGATTTGAAGTAGTTGTCTTTAGCAAGTGTTTCATATGATTGTCTAATACTCGTAGTAATTTGAAGGTAAAACACACAAATAACTAAAAAAAGATGTTATTTCATATCTATTTTTATTTTTACATTCGCATAGATTTTGTTCTTTTTCTGTAGCTGTATGTAGGTATTTATACATATACATATACATACATAACTTACATATGGATTTGTGCATAAAATTGTAAGATAAAGTTCATAAGCACAAACAAAAACATCCAATCAAATCAAGAGTTAAAATAACTATTTTATTTGACAATAGATGTTTACGTTATATAACTCTTAACACACACACACAAATACACTAACACATATGTAAATGTTTTCACATACATTTTTGTTGATGTGTTTTTCAAGTACTTTATTTCCTCGTTTTATTTTCTGTTTTTTTTTTTTTTGAGAATTGGAAAGAAAACAAAATAATATTTTAATTTTTATTCTGAAGAGAACTTTAGAATTGAGTATTATCGGTGATGTATTCTTTAGCAATAAAATTCAAATTAATTTTTAATTTAACGAGGAATTGGAATTTTGTTTGAAATATTTGGGATTTAATTTAAAAATCAAAAACCAGTTTCAAAAATGAATTTGCATTAAAATCTGCCGTACTTCCGCGCTTCTCTGAGAGAAGCTTAATAAAACTTATATAATGCTAAACCTTAACTTAATATATATTATTATTATTTATTTCGAATATATTTTTTGAATGATAACGTAGATAAAGCGTCCGCCATCTAACGTTTTTTTTTTTGAACTAGTACTTAGTTCGTGAATGGTAACACTTAGCTCATGTTTGATTTGACAGATAATTAGTTTTATCCTTCCGCTGAACTAATACGGTTGTGTATACGCTTGAACTTCGCTGGGAAATATTGCGACATTATTTTGAAAATCATGGTAATGTTGCAGAATGTGTGCGAAAATTGCGTACGGATTTTAGAAGAAGGAGAGAAGCACCGTCAGCTCCGTATGTTCATTATCTTCTGAAAAAAGTGAAAGAAACTGGCATCCTCATCAATAAACCAAAGCGTGAAAAGCCAAAAAACAGTGCGTACAGAAAGTGTGCGTGAAGCACTATCAACATCAATTCACCGTCGTTCTCAACAATTGAACATTTCAGTTACATCATTGAGACGAATTTTGCATAAACACCTTGGTATGACGCCATACGAACTCTAATTGGTTCAGGAGTTGAAACCAAGTGACCATCTAATGCGTTTTCGCTTCGCTAAGTAGGCCTGCGATCGACTTACAGAAGATGCCGATTTTGCAAAAAAAAATCATCTTTTCAGATGAAGCTCATTATGATCTTGGCAGGTATGTAAACAAGCAAAATTGTCGCATTTGGGGCACAAAAAACCCGCACGCATACATTGAAAGGCAGACGCACCCAAAACGAGTTACTGTTTGGTGCGGATTTTGTCGAGAGGCATAATTGGGCCATTTTTCTTCGAAAATGAGCAAGGAGTGGCCGATACAGTCAATGGCGATCGTTATCGGGCCATGTTGAGGGAATTTTTGTTCACAAAAATTGACGAGGAGGATATTGGCAACATTTGGTTTCAACAGGACGTCGCTACGCGTCTCACAGCCGAAGCTACACTCGATGTTTTGCGCCCTATTTTTGAAGATCACATTATATTCTGCAGAGCTGATGTCGTTTGGCCACCTTGGAGTTAAGATTTGAAACCGTTGGAATATTATTTGTGGGGTGGGTTACGCCCACAAGCCAGAGACAATTGACGGTTTAAAGGACAATATTCGTGAGGCCATTGCTGAAATACAGCTGCAAACAATCGACAATGTGCTTAAAAATTTGACCGATCGTGTCCAGCCAGGGCAGCCATTTGAATGAAATTATTTTCTATTATTAACCAGAAGGATTGTACTTTCAAATAAAAAAAAATTTGAGAAAATAGTCAGTACTTTTGTTTATAGTATTTAAAACAGAAAAAAAAAGTTGTTTGGCGGATCCTTTATAATTTTTTTTTCGGTACACACGAAGCAACCAGACAAGAACCATTTGAAAAAATGTTAGTTCTTTGAGTATTTTATGCGTTCAAGAAATACGCCAAGAAATATAAGGGAGATAAGTTCAATCGTAAATGCTTATTTATCAAAATGCGGCAATTCTGCTTGTTAACGAATTCATTGGAGTAAAAGTATACCTCGTTGGTGACTTTGTTGTCACCATTATTTTCTATTTATTCAACCTCTCATTCGGCATATTAATGACACTTGAAATTTAGAATTTAGCACTTGAGTTATTCAAACCTTGTAAACGTATAAATTCAAATCTGTATTAAAATTTCGCATCAGCGATGCGCGGCACCTTTGCCACACTATCGCGAAAAACAGCAATATTTTTGTCAGAACGACAACACAAGACAACATGAGCATTAAGAACCAAAGACGCCATTGTTTCACTGGCTGTGTGAAATTGACACCATCCTGTTAGAACCAAATATCGTCAAGATCCATATACGCAATTTCTGCTAACAAGAAGCCTATTATCCTCTCTCGATAGCGAATATCATTCACGGTAACTGCTTGGCAGGCCTCTTTATCGAACAAATACGGCCCAATGATGCCGTCAGCCAATTAACCACACCAAACAGTCATTGTTTCTTTATCCATCGAACTTTTAATAATTACTGGTGGAAGCTAATTTGCTTAAAGGGGCGTCAACTCTGCTTGTTAAGGAATCCACTGAGGTGAAAGGATGCCTTGATGCTAAATTTGATTTTCTTTATAAACTCATCATTGTTTTCTGTCTGTTCAAACAGAGAAAGAATTTTTTACTAAATTTCTTAAACTTTTTTAAACTTTATTCAACTAAATACGAAATGTGATTATTAATTTGAAAAAATGCCACAATTTTAATTAAAGAAATAAAGGGTGAAATCTATTAGCTTATAATAGCGTGATATTTTTAACTGTAATTATGAAAATTAATATATTTTCGAATTTTATAAATGATATTTTTAGCACAGCTGAAGCTTAAATTTTCACCTCCCGGTAGTTTTGGCATAAAATCTTTACACAATAGAATTTCATTTTTATTATTTTTACCATAATTTCTTTTTCGCTGTTGTATTGTTGGTTGTTGATGTTGTTGTCCACATATCATATTTCAGAAATGTCATATACACAATATTTAATTTGCAAAACTATTTCAGTATTTTTCATTTAATTAATAATTTGATATATTTTTTCAGTCAAGTATATCAAAAGCAATTGCGTCCAGAACAAGCACTGCGCACGTTTCTATTTGTACATTTAATTTACATATGAAAATGATGCAGCCAAACACCTAAATGTTAAATCTACAAAAATTGGAAGCAAAAATATATAAAAATAATATTTTTCCCTTAAATGAAAAATTGTATTTAAATTTTGAGATACGAGGCTAGATCAATCCAGTTTTCAAATTTATAAAACTAAAACTTAAAGTTTTGGGTAAGTTTCTGAAGAATATTAAGAATCGTATATGTTGCCTGATTTGAAAAAAAAATATTGATTTGTATCTTAAGTAAGCAGAACTAAATAAATTGTTTTTTGACCCCCTCCTCTTTAGCAGTTACGGTTTATGTGTGCCAGATAGACTGAAAAGAAGAAATCAATCAGCAGTTGTTGAACAGCAGCAGTAGTTATTTTTGTGAAAGTATTTTCTTGATTGTTAAACAGGAGATCCTGAGTTCAAATCCATTATTCTAAGCTTTCAATAGAATAAGCTATCCTCTTTCAGATATATATATAAATGTCTAGACAGAGAAAGAAAATAAAAAAACAGTTTTTCTATTTCTGGACTAGATGATGTAGCTAAGGCACTTGTGTTTTAAAATTTAAGGTAAGGCGGTTAAAACGCATGTTAAGCTAGACGAAAAAGTAAAGGTCCGCACCATATTGTAGCCTAAGTAAGAAAGGAAAGCAATAATTACACAACAATTTTTAATTCTCCTGGACAAAAGCTTTGGCAAATCCTTATGAATTGATTGATAAATAAAGCTATTTAGTATATTGTAGTCACAACCATCGACTTATTGATATTATAAATTAACAATAAATTTGTTTCTAGAAATTGAAACCTTTCAATCATTTCTTACAGAGTGACAGATTGATATATAAATTAATGTCAGCCCTATAGCTCTAATCTTCCAACACTGCCAAACTGTATAACACACCTTAGATAGCAATCTTAGAAGCACAGTAAGGAGGGCCAAGGTAGCACTCACATCTTAAGAGCCGGAGACTATCTAAATACACTTCGTCACCTGCAAAGCGAAAATGCAAAAGCACATCGGCAGATTGAGTTTAAACCACCACGTTACTCGCATAATAGGCTCACCAATAAGCAGAACAGGGCCGTAGTCCTGTGGGTTACTGATTCCCATTGTCACTGGGCGGACCTCGAGTATCCAATTCTTCCAGTTTCAGGCTCCTGTTAATCTAGGGCACAGATACCACCTGTTAACCTAAGAATCACATATTAAGATGTGCTGTTCGCCGAGATTTCGTGCCCTTAAGGGCGAGCTGCTGAAACACAATAAGTTAGAAGTAAATGCTGACTAAACTTCATACATATACACTTTTGACGACAACATTGTTGTGTTATTCACGACCTGCTTGCACTAGATTAAAATTGGTTACTCTCCTTTAAATTTAGCCGCGCTAGCTATAGACCAGAGTTCAGAATTTTTCATTTATGAACATTCAAAAATCAACATTCATGATATTTTTCATAAATGAGAAATCTAAAATTTTATATTTATTTTTCACGCGCATAAACGAACAAGAAAAAATGTTCTGCTTATGTTCATACATGAATGCGCACAACAAGAATTATTAGTCTTATTCATATGTGATAAATGATAAATCAGCTACTTCTCATTAATGTTCTTTTTCATAAATGTACATGTTCATTTATGAACGTTGAAATTTTATAAAATTTCTCATAAATGAATGTGAAAAAATTTTCTACCTACGATCGCAGTTTACCGTAAAATGTAGTAAAAACACATGGGTACATATTAACACAAAATACAATATTGCAATATATTCTAAAAGAAATAAAAAAAAAACATTTTTTTTCCTACATACGCCGACAATTGCGCATTATTAAATATGTGCGTTTATGTACGCGAATGCTTAACGCACATATTTTTACGAGCTTTTCATTTATGAAAAATTATCAAAATTGTACATATTCAAAAATGAACACTTGTGTGTTTCTCATTTTTCCACTTATGAATAGAAAGCAAAAAATAAATCGTCGCATTCATAAATGAGAAAACGCAAAATATTTTTCAGTCTCTCACACATGTATGAGAAGAAGCGGCTAAAAAATGAAATGTACATATTCATACATGTATGAATAGTGAGTGAACACTTCGCTACTCTGCTATAGACCTATAAATCCAAAATCAGTTCTGGGTTTGGTGTCTGGTTTTTTGCAAAAAATTTTAATCTTTTTTTGAGGAATAAAATTTAGGTTTCTGCCTAATTTTTAACAAAATAAAGTTCTATAAAAGTTAAGCAAACAGCCTTCATGACCCAATGTGCAAGCTGATATACCCTTCACTAGATCCACTAGAATATTGTGAAAAAAAATTATTTAAAAAATGGAATATGCAAAAATGAGCTCACAAAAAAATATTTCCGCAGTTAAACTTTATTAAATGGCACAGTGGAAAAGTTTTAAGTCATTGAGATGAATGTTGCCTACATATTTTTGTAAAGTCTTTTGAACTAACCCTCGTATGTAAAGAGAACAATTTTGTGTAGCCAAATATCAAAAATGAAATGTATATTTATTTTTAAAAAAAGAGAATAATAGAAATGTAATTAATATGATTTATTTGGTTTGAATATTTTGGTTGCACAGTGGGGGCTGAAATAAAATATTTAAAAAATAAGTTAATAGTTTTTAAATATTTACATCGTTTGAAACAATATTTGATATCCCATGCACGAAGAGAAACATTAAAGCTGGTATTCTAAGTCCAAGCTTTTAAGACCTTTTTAGCACAAACATTATTTATATATTTCTAGGCTGTAAAGTGCTAAAAATATTACTCGCACTGGTTGCGCAAATTTGAAATACGGAAATTGATAATGGAAGATGATATCGGTTAAATATCCACCTCTAGCACATCGGCCGACTTCCGGTCTTTTCACAAAATTTTGAAGCACATTTTGCAACAAAGCTTAGCTAATCGATATAATACAGCGACGGATTTTATCTTTCACAACAACAATACGGCAAAATTTAGAAATGACTCTACCTGGAAATTTCTTCTGCAATTACTGCATTATTTGGGTGGCTGTGTGGCTTTTAGCTGAAACCAAAAATCACTGATCTCAACATTAGTCAATTGTGGCCACAAAAATGGGTAACCGTAATTTGATAGTGCAGAAAATTGACGGTTACGGTGCCTTCTTTCACATTTATGAAAAAAATACGGTCACATACTGTGGATGGAATCGCTTCTCGGACACTGTTTATGGATTCTGTGAGCCCCATACGTGGACATTTTAGTTGTTAAAAAAGAGACTGCTCATCACTGAAGATAATTTTGTTGAAAAATGCGTTTTTGTCGTTTAGTTTTTTAAACAGCCAATTCACAAACGTTCGACAAAAATAATGGTGGATCGGCTTCAATTCTTAAACGAGAACTTTATAAGTGTGAAAATGAAGATCTTTGCAAAAAACAATGCGTAAACTGTCTCCTGTGATGCCCAATTGTTGCAAACGTCGACGACTTGATGTTCCAGTCTCATTGTCAACAACAATACTTAAAGTTAGCGATTGAGTTACACTAACTGGTTTCAAAGGCGTGTGATTACGAAAAAAAAGTGAAGATCTCAAAACTTTGATCGTAAATCTTCACAATTCGTTGCTCAGAAAGTAACGTTCAATGCTTAAAATTTCTCAACTTTCTAACCAATTCAATTTTAAAAGATGAGAGCTCAATTTTCGACATTTAATCATTTGGCATACAATTTATTTCGTAACCTTAAATTTGCCCAATATAAGAAATTTCAAGTTTTAAGAGAGAAAGGTAACAAAATTAATTGCAGTGCTAATTTCTTTGCTCTATAAACTCTTCGCTTTAATAACAAATAAGAAAAAATCTTAGAGATTGATGAAAGCTTCATTTAGTCGTTGGCTATTGCTTTCTAAAATTATTAAACAATATTTTCAAAAGTCTCTCTCTTCCATGATCAGGAGTTACCAGTTTTGTTTACTAATGAATGAATGAATAATGTTAAAAAAAAATGGGGTTTTTCAACAAGAAGTTTGTTTTTTAATTGTCGCAATACCAACAACATAAGAGTTTTGACATTTAGTTTTTTAACGTATTCGTTGCAGATGCATTGGCAATTGTTACAATGAATTCAAGTTCGCACGAAAAACGCATTTAAATTTCGTAAAATTAATGATATTTTTAGACAACCTAATCGTCCTTCTGAGACTTCTATTAAGAATTTAGTCGTTAAATTCGCGTCAACAGGATCGATACAAAATGTGTGCACACAAACGTGTGTTCGACCGAGTCATTTAACTGAAAAACTCGCAGCCGTGAGCCAAAGTGTTCAAAGAGATCCAAATTTGTCAACTCCTCGACGTTCTCAACAATTGGGGTTATACAAAACCACCACATGACGAATTTTGCATAAGGATTTGACTTTGAAGCCTTACAAGGTTCAACTGGTGCAGGAATTGAAGCCGACCGACCATGCACATCGCCATACATTCGCTCAATTTATTCAGAAACAACAGGCCGGCTTTCCGAAAAGAACATTTTTTTCAGACGAAGGCCATTTTCACTTGTCACATTTCGTGATAAGATTTACATCTGCACCTGGCCGTGGGCCTTAATTAGATGGTGTTAAAACCACTGTAAATGAAAAGCAACGTCATTCACGTCCTAGGAAGCCGAGAACTAATTTTAGCAACTGGTCTTTCCTAGTTTCACTTGTCACAGAATGTCACAAAGCACAATTTCCGCATTTGGTCTACTGAAAATCCTAGAGCGATTATTAAGAAGCCTTTGAATGCTCAACGTGTCGCTGTATGATGTGCTACGTGATCTGAAGGCGCGATTGGACCGTTTTTTTCGAAGATGTGACTGGAAATACGGTAAAGGTCAATGGATCACGCTATTGCAAGGTACTAACAACTCAATTTTGCCTTATTATTGACGACGTGGATGTCAACAGGATGGTGCGGTGTATCACACAAACAGAGAAACAATCAATTTATCGAAAATCAAATTTCTCGGTCGCATAATAAAGCGACAATCAGGAGTTAAGTGCCCAGGCAAATCGTGTGATTTAACACCACTGGATTATTTTTTTTGGGGCTATGTTAAGGACAGAGTCTATATGAAGACAATCGAATTGATCTCAGTCTTAAGACCCAAAATCCGTGATGTTATTAATGAAACAGAACCACTATTTTGCCTAAAAGTAAGTAAATATTTTGATGAAAGAATCGACATATATCAACGTGGTTGTACGGCACATTTGCCAGATATCATTTTACGTTTATAATTACTGAATACAATAAAAATTTGAGTTATCTTAAACTAAATTTTTTGTTTTATTTTGTTTTAGAAAACAAACTTCTTGTTGAAAAATCCATTACAATCTCTTTCTCAATAAATGAATAATATTAAAAATATATTAAAAATTTTAGATTCAAAGGCTTTTGTGTGGGTATGTGTGTTGCTGTGTGGTTATGGAGAAGAGTATGCTTATATCTAAAAATGTCATAAACAAAGAAACAATTACCGGGAAATTAATATTTATATCATATTTTCAACACAAAGAATTTGTGTTCTACTTTTGTACTATTTTTTTTTTGTTCACTTTTGCTTTTGCCTTATTTCCTTAATGTAAGTCAAGACCTGCAACGTATTTTTCCAACAGCTTTGTACGCCAAAATGTATGTCCTAATTATTTTATGTAAAAGTGAGAATGTATAGGTAGTATGTGTATGTGTTTAGCTTTTTAATAACCACACAATTTACTAACACATCAACCCCTCTTTTGTTTTAATTAATTCACGATGTACAATTAATTTTGATGTGCTGCATTTAAGTTAATTGTTTAAAACATACATCCCTTCTCTGAAACTTTGTATGAACAATATTTTACCATTATGTGAAGGAATGTGTGTTAATTTGTGATAATGAAACTGCTTTTGGCTGCTCTTTTTTGTGTTTGCTTGCTTGCTTGCTTTCACTGGTGCAGTTTGTTAAACGTGCAAATTCGCCTCATAACGTCAGAGTAATTAATTGATTAAGGATTTGTGTTGTCTTAAATTTAGAAACATTTTTTAAAATTTTAAATTTGAATAAATATGTATTTGCATTTTTGTTAAGTGATGAAGCATAAGTTTTAAATTTAATTTATGTCTTTTTTTTGTCAACTGCGCACAGCAAAAATAGTGACATAAAATGGAGTATTAAAATTAAATTTCCTTAAAAATTCTTATTTTCAATAAAATATAGAAGTGTTATATTTTTTACAATAAGATTTCATACATTTATCACTACCAGTTTACGTCAACATTGTCTGTTTCTGAAATCTATGTTGCTAATTGAGAGATCAAGTCAAACTGATTCTTAAATCGAATTATTGACATAAAAAATAAATTGAAAAAAAAGCAACATATTATGTGAACTTTTCACGGTGCTATATTCTTTATTATAGATTATAAAAGAGATAAGAGAGGTGAAGAAAGTAAAGGGTCCGTCATCTAACGTTTTCTTTTTCAACTAGTGCTTATTTCGTGAATGGTAACAGAGTGTGATTTGTTTTACATCTGCGCCTGACTATATAGTCTTAATCAGATGGTGGACAAACCACTTTGTATAATTTGGAACGTTATACAAACGTCCTAGATAGCCGAAGACATAATTCTAAGCAACAGATACCACCTAGTTGCAACTTGAATAATTCCAGGTCAGGTCTGCAAACTATCACACCTTGCTAGAGAGTCGGAGACTTTCTAACTCCTTGTCCAGAACACATGTCAAGCATGCTCACTGGACTGGATCATTCACTTAGCGTGTCATTATCAGTGAGATGATCCTGGCCACCATAGAACCATAGACTGTTATGGGGCCGCAAAACCACAACCACCACGATGCTCCCATATAGGGGCCAACACCAATGATCAGCCAGAGAACTATTATAAGTCTAAAGAGACAAATAATGAACTCTGCGAGCTCACTGATCCCCGTGGAAATAAAGTGGAGTTTCCAGTTGACCACCTGCCTGTCTTCAGGGGACTGTGCTCCCTTTATACCCCAGTTGCACTGTTTCTAGATAGTGGAATAATCTATAAAGACCATATTTATATGCCCCTGGGGGGATCGTGAATGGTAACACTCAGCTCATGTTTGATTTTAGAGATAATTAGTTTTATCCTTCCGGTGAACGAATATGGTTGTGTATACGTTTGAACAACGCTTCGCTAAGTGGGCCTGCGATCAACTTACAGAAGATGCCGATTTTGCAAAAAAAAATGATCTTTTCAGATGAAGCTCATTTTGATCTTGGCGGGTATGTAAACAAGCAAAATTGTCGCATTTGGGGCACAGCAAGCAAGCATGCATACATTGAAAAGCCGACTCACCCAAAATGAGTCACTGTTTGGTGCGGATTATGGTCCAAAGGCATAATTGGGCCATTTTGCAGGAGTGGCCGTTACAGTCAATGGCGATCGTTATCGGGCCACGTTCAACGCACGAATTTTTGTTCTCAAAAATTGAAGAGGAGAATATTGGCAACATTTGGTTTCAACAGAACGGCGCTATGTGCCACACTGCCGAAGCTGTGTAGTTTTGTTTATAGCGTTTAAAAGAAAAGTAATTTGACGGACCCTATATTTGGTGGAAAATTAAAGTTTCGGAAGTAACTTGTCAGTCAAATCATTAAATTTCAAGAACAATTATTTACTCCCCGGGGGCACATATATGGTCTTAATGGAGAGCTACTATGTAGACCTGTGCAACTGGGAGAAAAAGGGAGCCCAGTCCCCTGAAGTCAGCAGGGGTACAACTGGAAACTCCACTTTATTTCCACGGGAATCAGTGACACGCAGAGTTCCGTTATTTGTCTCTTTAGACACTTAACTATTCCCTGCCTGATTATTGAGGTTGGCCCTTTATGGGAGTATCGTGGTGGTTGTAGTTGCGCGGCCCCATATCAGTCTATGGTTCTATGGTGGCCGGGTTCATTTCACCTTTAATAACACCTACCTGGTGAAATGTTCCCAGATCCAGTGAGCATGCTAGACATGTGTTCTGGACAGGAGTTGGAAAGTCTCCAACTCTTCAGCAAGGAGTGATGATTTGCAGCCCTGCTCTGGAATCATCGAAGTTGCAACTAGAAAGTTCTGTTGCATGGAATTATGGCTTCGGCTTTCTAGGACGAGCATGACGTTCCAAATTATGCAGTGGTTTGGTCTACCATCTGATTAAGGCTTCATGGCCAGGCGCGGATGTAAATCAAATCACACAGTTTTACAATTATTTAGTAAAAACATGGAGAATTTAACCATGGTACGTTACATTCTTGAGCAAATCATTTTAATTGTAAAAATTTACAATGAAAATAGTGAAAATTTCACTGCATCACTTCGTTAAATTCGAGCAGATTTTCTTTGTAATCAGGATACTTTAGAAACAGCTGTGCATAATTTAATCGCTTATTTCGTGACGTCATGGTATTGTTGCTGATAATAAACATCAACACCTTGATGAAGTTCGCAATAACTGGATGCAACAATTGCGCAACATTTTGCATAAAGATCTTCATTTTACTGCTTGCAAAGTGCTACTCATTCAATAATTGCAGTTGGCTGAACGTTGATTGTGTCAAATGCTTGTGAGTTGGGCATTTGAAAAACGAAAAACGAAAAGATCGCATTTTCAGCTATCTTCATCTTTGGTGATGAGGCTCATTTTCAATTAAGCGGCTATGCGAACAAACAAATAAATAAAATGGGGTTCACAAAATTCACAAAGAGTCATCGAGAAACCATTACATCAAAAGGTTTATGGTAATGTGCTATCATTTCCCAGCATTTTAATGAAAAGGAGCCAGCCGTCAACATGAATTTTCTGTGCTATCAAGCTATGATAACCAAGTTTTTGTGACCATAAATGGCTACTACTGACATCAATTGCCTTTGGTTTCAGCAAGAAAAAATTCAATTATTGCCACAAAATGTTTACTGGTGGCAATTGGTCGCCTTGTTATTGTGTTTCAACGCCTCTGGATTATTTCCTTTGAAAAACCGATTTTACGTTAACAATCCACCAGCAACTTACGCTCTAAAAAATAAAAATCTGCACTGTATAGATGGGACAAGGTGTAGTCCCTTGTTGCAAAATATTTTGCAAAGTCTTATGAAAGGAGAGGCCATCTGCCGATGTGCTGCAGGCAGATATTTTTTCGATATCACATTCCATTATTAATTGCCATATTTTTCCTGTAGATAAGTGGTAATAAAACTGAAATTATTAAAAAGGATGTGTGCCTTAAACCAATTTACTTTCTAACCTCAAATTTTCCCACCTATTATTACATCTTTAATTTAAGTAAACAGTTGGCTTCAAAAATTTTCTTTTACTTTTTTTATTCCTTAAGTTCCGTTTTAAGACAAAAAATATACGAAAAAAGGATAATATTCAGGCATTGCACAGAACTGAATTTTGATCAAATGTGGTAACAACTTCGCAAGTTGATTCGTCGCAAAAATCTCTTCTTCAAAGTGCAATTAATTTAGGTGCCCCTGTTGGCTAGTAGGTAGTGTACGAGCTTGCCAGTCTGGGGGTTGTGGTTTCGATTCCCAACAGAGGCCTTAATTGTTTTCACTTGTGACGACCAAACGTCGGCAGGCTTGTTTTTGGATCACATAGTAATTAAACCACAAGCAATTAGACTTTGTATATATATATTTTTAAAATTTTTTAATTTTTTTACTGAATTTCATAAATTTTTACATTTTTCACATTTCTGAATATTTATCATTTAATGAATTTTATATTTATTTAAAAAAAAGAGAACATTATTATTATACAATTTTCATTTTATATAAAATTATATTTTATAAATCAATTTATTATTTGTTAATGAAATATTTGAAATTATAATAGCCGCTAAGAAGCGCCACCTATTAACAGGACGATACATCCGTAAGAAAAACATACCATTAAACACAACCCTAAACAGTCGCAAGCAGCTGTCGTTAAGTGGTATGGGTGTGTAGGTGTGCCTGGCTAAGACATATAAAAGTGATATAATTTTGTATTTGAAGAGTGAGCCAC
The DNA here is from genome assembly GCA_030448955.1 of Trichopoda pennipes. Classification (NCBI taxonomy): domain Eukaryota; kingdom Metazoa; phylum Arthropoda; class Insecta; order Diptera; family Tachinidae; genus Trichopoda; species Trichopoda pennipes. The sequence goes on from JASKUP010000023.1 coordinate 14,247,894, forward strand.
GGGCAAGCAACCGGGCAAGACTTCTTTAAGTGAGTTAGAATTTTTTTCAACTTAATTAAAATAGTCTTGCGAATAGGTTCAGCTCACTTAAGCAAAGCCAGAATTTTATTCGACTTTGAATTAATTGAGAATAGCTAAGGTTTCCGGCCAAGTAAGTTCTGTCGCTGATTCACCTGGCAAGAATTTTATTCGCCCAGGTGACGGAGGCCAGAGCAAGCCCACGCTATGTTCAGCCAGGCCAGAATTTTATTCGCCCTAGCCGAACAGGACGGACAAGAGCGTAAAAGATTCTAAAACCAATTTAGACGAGGAAGATGTTATTGTGTTATTAGTAAAGCAAACTTTTCTTTTTGTAAGGAACCCTGGACGCCGCAAGCTCTATCCCAGCATAGCGCGAGAACGTGTCGTTACACACTACAACAAATTAAAGTAATGAAATGAAAGCTGCCCCGGTAGATTGGTAGGTAGTGTACTTAGACTACCAATCTAGGGGTGGAATATTTAATACAGAATTAAAGTCATTGCGAGAGTAATGTGTGACATGCCTGCATATTTTATTTGAAAATTTCTTTGAAAATTGTTTGAATTTGCGCATATTTGTTAGTATTTTATAAATGTAAAAATATATTTGATTTTCTTTCTGCTATTTTAAATAGTTTTTGACTTTTTGTAATATAATAAAAAAAAACAAAATCATATTGTATGAGCATTTGATTGTAAAACTTTTCCTTTAATATTACAAAAACTTAAATTCATTTTTTACGCTTTTTTATTTGAAATTTTCGTTTTTCTAAAAGAATTTTTTCCAGCATTCATGATGATGACAAGGTATGATTATGTGTTCTTTCTTTTTTATATAGAAACTTTAACTATTGAAAGTTTCTCTCGAAATTGATACAACTTCAATTGACCAGAAAGTTATGGAGAGTTGAAAGTTGGCTGTTATTAGATGCTGATGTACGAGTTTAGTTAAAGGAAGTGTTTTGTTTGACAGTTTTGTTGTCACCTTCTTTACAAAGATAAAAAAGTTAAGCTTTGCAAAACTCCACAGTGTTGCATGAATGAAAAAAAAAGTTATTTTATTTTAATTTTGTTAGAAATATTTAGTTTAGTACAGTTATGAGGTGGGATTTATAGTTTGCAGTTTAATAAATTTAAGACGTCTCTTCTATATAATTAAATTTTTAAGAATTTTAAAAATTCAAAATTCAAAAGACGAAAGGGTTTCTGGATTAGACACTCTTGAGGTGACAACTGAATTCTCTGATAACGAATACTGTGTCAACAAAAACTGTCAACATCTATAATGTTTAGAATTTTAGTTTCTTAAAAGTTAAACTCGATTTAGCATTTAGTTCTTTGTGGCTCTTCGATGTAGCTTTCAGTTCTTTGTGCCTTTGCCAATCAATACAAAATGAAAATTTTGCTGGCCCTGGGGGAAACGAGACTGTCACCGTTCTACTGAATATCAAGGACTTTATTTGTTATTCTTCAATATGGAAAATGAAAGAAAATATTATTTTTAAGAAACGTAAACATAATGATTCAATGGGGGAATCCAATCTTTTTATTCCGCAAATTTTGTAACGACAAGCTACAATACATATATCAAAGACTTTCTCCGACTGTAATATCTCCCGCTTAAAATACTTATTCACAAGTTCATAAATTGTAACTAAAAAAATCTACTTTTGATGGATCTGATATCCAAAAATAGGTTTGAGTTGGGCCGATAGGCCTACTTTGTCTTAAAATTCATATAGCTATGGATTATGGTATCTCAAAAAGTGTTTCCAATTTTTGAATTTGAATTTTGAATTTGAACGTTTTTGCAACATGTAGCCAAGCGTTCTCCGATTTAAAATTATGCTCTAGTATTAGATCGAATATTCTAGTCGGTTTTCGTACAGTGCTCTCATTTCCCTTCTGATCCCATCAAATACAGAGCATTACCTTGACTTCATGGATATTTGACTTTGGTCTTTATTTGGCTGGTTGGCCAGTCTTCTCATATGACTTTCTGCTCTTCATATAATAATACGATGCAAAAATTAACTGTACTGACATCTTTCAGAACTATTTTGTAAAAAGTTGGAAAATTTTAAGCAAGGAACGTTAATCTTAATCAAAAAATCAAAATGGTTAAAGTTTCACTGTGTTACTTCCGCTCCTTCTAAGGCCGCTGAGCGTAATTTAATCGCTTAGTTCGAGAATCGCGATATTGTCACTGATAATAGACGAAAAACAATATGTTCGTAGTGGCCGTAATGATGCAAATATTGCTGCTGTACAGCAAAGTGCTGAAAGTGAGCCCTGAACAATTCGTTGGCATTCGCAACAATCGAGCATTTTGCACAAAATTTGTATAAAGATCGTCATCTTTGCACTGCTAAATTCAATTCATTCAATACTTAAAGCCAGCCAACCACACTCTTTAGTGATGAGTCTTATTTTCAACTAGGCCATTAGGTAAATAAAACTCAACGAACAGTCTTTAAAAAAAAAATTGTTAGATCCAATATTTTTTTTTACCATGATAACCAATTTTTTGTGACCTTAATTGACGTTTTAATTCAGCAAATTCAAACAATTCATTTATTGCCGAAGAAATTTCCTGGTGGTGTAATTTCACTACTTGTCGATACCAAATAGCTGTCTCGTTCTTGCAATTTAGCGCTGCTGGATTATTTTCCCTGGAGCCATTCGAAAAAGCGGATTTACCTAAAATAATCCAAAAGTGAGTTGACGTGATAGTTTGTATATTGCAAAGATAGCCCTTTGCTCGACACCATATTTCATTATTAATTCTCATATTTCGTGATAAGATTTACATCTGCACCTGGCCGTAAGCCGTAATCAGATGATTGTCAAACCACTGGGAATGAAAAGCAACATCATTCACACCCTAGGAAGCCGCGGACTAATTCTAGCAACAGAGCATCCCAATTTCAGACATTCTAAAGTAGGGATGCAAACCACTACTCCTTGCTGAAGAGTTGAAGACTATCCAACTTCTGGTCTAAAATACATAACTAGCATGCTCACTAGATCCGGATCATTCATCAGGTAGGTGCGATTAAAGGCCACCATAATCAGTTCATGTTTGGGGCCGCAAAACCACAACCACCACGATACTCCCGAAGGGTCAACCTCAATAATTAGTCAGAGAAACAGCTAAAAGTCTAAGGAGGCAATTAGCGGAAACTCTGGGGCTTACTGACTCCCGTGGAAATAACGTGGAACTTCCATCTGACTACCAGCTTGCCTTCAGGGGACTGGGCTCTCTTATACCCCCAGCAGCACAGGTCTAGATAGGCAAGTATTCTATAAAGACCGATAAATGTGCCCCCGGGAAGGATTAATTCTCATATTGATAAATTACACTATCAATCAGGCTGAGGTGGACGAAAAAGGTGTGTGTTTTAAACCAGTTTACCTCCTAACCTCAAACCGAATTTATTTTCTAACTGTTAAATGGTTCGAATAAGTAAGATAAGAATTATTAAAGCCTATTTGTTACAGAAATTTCTTCAATTGAAAAAAAAAGAAGACGGCTTGGGGAGATGTTACAAAAGAATTAAATTTCTCACACCATAATCGAATTACATATTTTCTATAGCGTATAACAACAGACATTAAAACACACACACATGTATAGGCCTCACATATGTATATCAAGTGAATTTTAGGCAAGGAAGAGGGCATACATACATACATTAGCATAAAAAATTTAAGTATTAATATGCACTCAAAAGAATTCTCTTTTTTACACACAAGCGACAAGAACAGGCATTAAAACACCGGTTTTAGGCAGACTTCATTTTTATATTTTGTATGAAGCTTAAACCAGGGTGGTTACCGTAAAGGCCATACATACATACATACATACATACATACATACATACATACATACAAACATACATACATACTTATACATTCATATATTCAATTAAAAATTAAAGATAAAAAAAAATTCAAATGTTAAAGGAAAATGCCTCTAAGTTAATCTTTTTCACTCAAAATAATCGATTAACATGGGTTGACATCTGAAAATTGTTAAGAACAAACAAAAACCATTAAGTGAATTTATTTTAATTAATTCCACAAATTGAAAAGGGTTTAATTAATGATTTATAGCTGAAAACATTGCAAAGCAAATTTAAAATCTAAACAATGTTTCACTAATTTCTTTGAAAAAAAAGTAATATTTTTTCTTCCAATAATAAATATAAAAATATCCTTTTTTTAATATCCTTCTTTTCTATGTATTTAGAATTTTTGGAAAAAGTATTTGATTTCCTGGTGTTTTATTTATTTTTAATTACACTTTATGGCTACTGACAGAAGCAAAGTGTGAAAGCATTTTTAATTATACAACAAATATCAATTAACATTAATTTTAATAGATAAATATTTTATACTTATGACACTTATGACACATAACTTGAAATTTATATTTTATTACTTAATAGCTTTTATAGAAAAACGTCCCCTTTTTTATACGTATAAATAATTTGTTTCATTTTCTCTTCTAATGTACCTGCTTAGTTATTAAGATGAGAGCTCAACCATTGGCACCTGTAAAATAAGTTTGAATAGAAAACAATCTAAAAATAAATCTTTTCAAATCAGCATAATTAAGTAAAAACTTCAAATTTATTATTTACATTTCAAATTTATTTTTCTTTTCGTCCTTTTAAAACTTTTTCAAAGTGCAAGTGATTAATTAACTAAAACTTAAATTCAAAAATTAGTACTAAAACGTAAATGTTATAAAAAGAATAATTAATTATACTTTTGGAAAATAAAGTCCATTAAATAATTTAATCGATAGTAGCGACAGACTTTATGTACAAAAGGGTTAGTGAGTTAGTGACTTACACTTTTTAGGAATTCCAAGTTTATGTGAACAGTTTTAGTTCATAATTTTAAACATGAAAATAGTTCAGCGGTTTACTCGGATTAGCCGTTCGGATCTCCGTAATTAAGCTTAAGTTATTTATATAATTTTTTTTAATATGTGGTGAACGAGATAAACTTATATCAGTCCTCCCCGGGGGCACATTTATCTACACTTGTTAGTGTAGTGGGCAAATTTTAGGTTAGGAGGTAAACTTGTTTTGTCCACCTCAGCCTGATTAATAGTGCAATTTATCAATATGAGAATTAATCCCCCCAGGGGCACATTTATCGGTCTTTATAGAATACTTGACTCTCTAGACCTGTGCTGCTGGGGGAATAAGGGAACCCAGTCCTCTGAAGGCAGCAGGATGTCAACTGGAAGCTCCGCGTTATTTCCACGGGAATCAGTAAGCACCAGAGTTCTGCTCATTGTATCTTTAGTCTTTAAGCTATTTCTCTGACTGATTATTGAGGTTGGCCCTTCGGGAGTATTGTGGTGGCTGTGTGTTTCGCGGCACCTCATGAATTTTATTAGCGGGCCAGGATCATCTTACCTTTACTGATAACAACGGGTGAATGATCCGGATCCAGTGAGCATGCTAGTCATGTGTTCTGGACCAGGAGTTGGATAGTCTCCAGTTCTTCAGCAAGAAGTAGTGGTTTGCAACCCTGCTTTGGAACCGCTGAAATTGCATCTGGGAATGACGTGTCTAGAATCAGTCTTCGGCTTCCTAGGGCGTTGCTTTTCATTTCACAGTGGTTTGACTACCATCTGATTAAGGCTTACGGCCAGGTGCAGATGTAAATCTTATCACGCATGAACTTAAATCAGTAGGTAATTTACTGACGACCTTTGGTGCATTATCAGCTTAACTTGTGGTCAAAATTATTTTTCTATAATCAAATCATTTAATGGAACCACAGCAGAAACGTATCGCATTGTACTGGCCTTGATCGAATACAGTTTTCTCCCAAATGGCGTGCTGTTTGCTGAATATCTATGAATTAAGACTTGCTTTTGAGAAGCTTTATGAGAAGCAACATGCACTAAATATATAACATTTCCAAGAATTTAAAAAATAATACCCCGTAGCCATTTGTCACCCAAAACGAAATTTTTGCCCAGCACATAATCCTTAACATTTAACTTATTTTTATTTGAAATGTCAAGACTTCAATTTGAAATACAAATTCAAGGCTTCAACAATGAGAGTAGAACACGAGTTTGACGAGCGTAAAAGATTTCAAATGGAGATTAGCCCTCCTTATTAGAAGTTGATCTACAGGTAGTGAGATACGCTAAAAGAAAAAAATTTTAATTAATTCCAGAAGTTTGTTATCTATTAAGACAAGTCTTGAGCGAGTGGTTATATGCTGAATTCCATTGGTTTCACAAATTAAAATTCTTTTGAATCGAACTGAAAAAATACTTTGTAGTGATCGTAGAAGTTGTTGTGCCTTTTTATCATTTTTACAACGTATGAGAATTGGGAATATGAGCCAAGAAGATGAAGGTTTGTGTCAGTAGAGAAATTATTGTTTCGGCAGATCAGAACTATAAAAATTGCATCGATTACAATCAAACCTGACAGGAGTTGGAGTTAATACCTGGACACCAACAATAACGTTAATATCTTCGTACAAACAATTCCCCAATGTCCTTGACGCATAAGTTTTAGAACTTTTTCTCTTAGCAGTCTTAACAGTCATTTTGTAAAATTAAAAGAGGTGTCGAAAATATGGTATCAGCTTTTTTTCTGTAACTTTATCAGGTTAGGTGCCCCTGTAGGCTAGTAAGCAGTGTCAGTAAGCTTGTCAGTATGAGGTTTGTGGGTTCGATTCCCACTACAAAAATAAAAATTGACTGTCGGTGGGGCTGCTCAGCGATGAGGGCATAGTCACTGGTTGCTGTGCTGTCTTATATACGGCAGTTAATTTCCGACTATCCTTCTACTTTCACCACCTGATTCATCTCTTCTCTATCCCTTTTCTAAAGAAGGTAGCACGGTACTTGACTAAATAGGCATTGTTCCCTGAAGTGCTACTTCTCTTTTTGAAAAAAAAGGTTACGTTACAAATAACGGTTCCGAAATCCTAAACTATGCGATTACCAGATATTTCTTTCAATAAATCAATTGTGGTACGAGCTACTTCACACAGCTCGTTGTGTATATTTTGTTGAAACCAATGCTTATTGCTATTCAATTGATGAACGAAATAGTCAGTAATCTTGGGCACCATTGTCTTTAACATTCTGAAGAGCATAGTTTTTAAAGAGGTACGGGCCAATGATTCCATTAGCTCATAAAGCACAGCAGATGGTTTCTCAACACACTCTTGAGTATTCTGATGATATGGCAGTTTGGTGGATTAACATATTCATTCTTATTCTTTAGACAACTAGCACAACAAGATGATAACATTTTATAATTGACGCTGCTATTGAGCTTTAACATATACAAATTGAGTTATTATAAAACATAAATCTAGAAACAAAGTATTAACAATACACAGGTATACGATGAAATAAATTTCAAGAAATAATAAAGTAATAACAAATTAAATCGATAGAAATTTAAAACGTGTTAACATAAAAATTAAGTCAAGGTTGGGTAGAACTAAATGATTTATAAAGCTCCTTTTTAAATAAATTTGCGTTGCCTATTTTCTGTATAGAATTTGGCAAAGAGTTCCAAAGACTGGTTGTATTTAAGAAAAACTGGCGTTGAGATAACAGAGTCTTGTATTTCTGCTGGATAAAATTGTTACCACGATGAGATCTTGCAAAAACTATCAATAGATCAAATCAAATCAAATCAAATAGATCAAATAGATATAATGGTCGTTCCGAGATGATGGTCCTGTGCAAGAAAATTAGACACCTATATTTTAGAAGATCATCGAATGTCACTCCAAAAATTAGCCATTTTGACTTTTACCGCTGTACCTTTTGGTATTAAATTACTTTGTGATTTTGCAGTATTAAAATCAGTTAAATCCTGTAAAATAAATACTCCCATAATAAAGTTGAATTAGCTGTTCCATTGGTCTACAAGTTTTCAACGACGATTTATCTTATCGACAAGCTTGCTTCATCGCTAAACACAATTCGCCTATGAAACTTGGCATAAATGACATTCTTGGTTTGTGCCCAAACCACACATAAATCAAATGCCAGCTAATAAAATGGCTACCGGGTTAAAAGTTATAGCTAACTTAAATTTCTATAGCTCTATAAAAATATAGCCGTTACATTGAACTTCTTCAAAAACATATTATCACCTGTAACAAATCGGTAAATTTCTCAAGCGAAATAACCAATGTTGCTCAATAGTTTACTCAACAGTGCCCCTATAGGCTAGTAGGTAGTGTGCTAACTTACATGACTAGGGGTTGTGGGTTCGATTCCCAACAAAGACCTTGATTTTTTTTCACTACAAATAAAAATTAATTGTCGGTGGGGCTGCTCAGTGATGAAGGCATTGTCACTGGTCACTGAGCTGTCTTATGCGACAGTTAATTTCCGTTACTATCCTTCTACTTTCACCACCTGTCGAATCTCTTCTCTATCTCTTTCATAAATAATGTAGCACGGTACTTGACTAAATAGGAATTGTTGCGTGAAGTGCTACTTTCTTTTTAAAAATAAAAAAAAAATTAAGCAGAGTACAGAGAGCCTTAGTTAAGTGCGGCGCGTATAAATAAAGTAAACAAAAATGTACCTATATAATTATTGGTTATAAAGTGCAATAACATTTTCTTGCTGAAACATCAAAAATATTTTTAGAGCACGAAAAATACAATTTTGCTTTTTGTTTACTTAATATCATTTAAGTCGGAATCAACTCCAATTATGCACTATTAAAAATAAATGATTAGATAAAAATTTCAATGAAAGCAAAATGAAAATAAACTATCTGATAGTACTTAGAACACGCCTGTAATAAAAACTTGTTCACATCAGCTACTTTAACTTGTTTCAAAAATAACAAGTTATTCTTTTAACACTAATTCTATAAATTTTTCTTAAAAGATATAACTGCATTATCATAGAAATAATCTTTATTTATGTACATAATGGTTTCTGATTATAAATGCATAAAGAGGACAAAGAGGAGTTAAGAAAGATGTATTAGATGGTCCATATAAACTCTACCCACTTGACCAGAATTCACTATTAATAGTAAAGAGTTCCTTAAGGACATTCAAAATATTTCTGTTGTTTAAGAGAGTTGGGGATATATTTTATCAAAAGAATTATTTTGCGATTTCATTTGTAAAAAAATATTTGTTATATTTCGCAAAAAGTTGGCTTTTTGATAGTTTCGCACCATATATCCTATTTTGATATTAGTTTTTGACTTAATTTATTCGAATTTCCCTAAAAATTATTGGTAACAATATTCAATATATCAGCATTGCATTGAATTTAAAAGAAATAAATAAATAAAAGCACGCGTTTCGTGCCTGCCTCACAAGGCCTTATATGTTACTTTTTTTAATAAAATTCCTAGGGAGACATGCTCTAGAAGAAAACGTGCTCTAGAAGAAAACGTGGTAATAAAAGAACATGATCTCAAAGTTTGAGAACCAAAAAACTATTCGGCTTAACACAGTGTTCTAACAGAAATTCGAATTATACTTTCTTACGGTAGCAAATAATAATGTACGCCTTGCAAAAAGGTTTAATAAACACAAGAATGGGCTACGTCCAGTGAGAAAGAATGCCGTCGTGTTCTTAATTATATCAAGTTCATACGTTCTGGACCAGGAGTGGTATAGTTTCCAGCTCTTCAGCAAGGAGTATTGATTTACAACCCTGCTTTGGAACCGCTGAAATTGCAACTAGGGATGAATTGTTGCTAGAATAAGTCTTCGGCTTCCTAGGGCGTGAATGATGTTGCTTTTCATTCCCAGTGGTTTGTCCACCATTCTTTAGGAATGGGATAGAGCAGAAGAGATGAGACAGATGGCAAAAGTAGAAGGATAGTTACGGAAATTAACTGTCGTAAAAAATAGCACAGTGACCAATGACCACGTCTTTATGGCTGAGCAGCCCCACCGACAGTCACTTTTTATTTGTATTGAAAAAAAACCAAGATCTTTCTCGGGAATCGAACCCACAACCCCCAGTCTTAAAAGCTAGTACACTACCTACTAGCCTTCAGGGGCACTTATCATAGAAGAAGTTGTGTAGACATTTCTAACATATTAAGCTCAAATTTTACTCGACACTTTCATTGGCTCTTTTACCAGTTACAGGCGAGAAGAATTTTGCAAGAAATTTGGGAATGTTACATCTAATGTTTCCTCGTGTGTAGCAAAGTTTACTGTCTCCATATATGCTAAAATAAAAAAAAAAATTATATTTCAAATTTCCTTCAAATTTCCTAAAACGTTGTTTCCTCGTCTGTATTGATGTTTTTAGTTTTTCTTGTATTCGGTGGAAGACATTAGTAGAGTTATGAGTGCTAATAGTTTTCCATAGTCATGCAACATGAGAGATATTTGCAGATAAAAATCTTTGTAGGTATCTCAATTTAACATGTTTTTATGTATAAAATACGTACGGAACTAATGTTACTCCAAATTTTGCTTGTCTGCACTGAAATATAAAACGGGGTTCTTGACTACATTCCATTTCCATTGTTGCATTGTGTGTATTTAGTATGAAATCATAAGTAATCTTTCGAAATCGAAAAATTTTTAGAAGCAGATTTCAATGGAAATCCTTGAACCTCTTCTTATTATGAGTTTTTTTTTCAATTTTAAACTCTTGGTCAATTGGGTAGTTGATTAGTGAAATATGTCAGTATGTGGTTGAGTAAGTAGCCACAAGCACTGATGCACTTTCCTGCTGGCTAAAACACTATAAATTTAACATGCACTAAATATTCATACTTAATGGATTTATGAAGAAAAATTTGCCAAGGAAAAAAATAATTCAAAAAATGTTTCCTCCGCTTTTGCTTAAAAGTTCAAGTCATATAATGCAAAACAATAGCTAAGAAAATAATAAGAAAAAATAATATAAAAAAACTGCTGTGAGCCCAAGATGAAATAAAATTAAGTTCGTTTTATGTTCTTTGCTGCTGCTGATGGTTGAAGAAAATATGTTTTATTGCAGAGTTTGGTCAAGGCAAAGAAAATATTGAGTGTCTATGAGAAGGATATCAAGGCGAGAGTAAAAAAAAGACATTTATGACAAGTAATTTCAAATTAAGTTTATTTATTGCATCTTAGCACAAGTATATATGCACAGAAGAAATGTTTAACACCTATTAAAGCCTTTAGTTTTATTTTTAAATTGAAATTTTTTTTAATTTTTAATTAATTCAATTTTTTATTTAATTAAAAGTTTTTCTCACCTTTTTTAATAAAATACACATGACTGACTAATTAATAACTTTATAAGAAAATTTATTTATTTTTTAATTAATTATATTATCAAATCAATTAAAAGTTTAATTTGGTGTCGATCTGAGAACAATCGTTTTTTTCAGGATATTTTTTTTTAACATTGTTTCAACATTGTATAAAGGCAGGTTCAACTAAATGGTCGCCACAGCTTCAGTAACACAACTCTTTCCAATGGTCCATAGTTTCCATGACTTTGAGGCATAATTTAGGTTCGATATTGTTACCTCACGGCATCCTTTAGATCTTTAATGGTTTTTGGCTTATTGGAATTCACTTCTTCTTTTAAATATCATCAAAGAAAGACGTCCAAAGGTGTCAAAATATATGCTCGTGGCGGCCAATTAATATCGCCACGTCGTAAGATGATATGGCAATTGTTTTTCTCGGGCGAAAGATTCATTGCTTTATTGGCACCATCCTACTGGAACTACACTTCCAACTTAAAGGTTCATATCCTCAATTTTTGTACCACAACAAGTCCATTATCATCCTGCTATAACGAACATTTTCATGCTGAGTGCTTCAACGGTAATAAAAGAACATGATCTCACATTTTTAGAACCAAAAAAATATTTCGCCTTAACACAGTGTTCTAACAGAAATTCGAATTATACTTTCTTACGGTAGCAAATAATAATGTACGCCTTGCAAAAAGGCAAAGTATATAAATTCTGGCAAACTCTGGTACAGTCGAACTTCAGCTTTTATATAAACTTACCTAAAATTATTGAGCACTATGTGGATGGAAATGTGATTTCTAAGATTCTTTGGTTTTTAGGATTAGACATTAGACATGAAAATATTTCAAAGAAGCATGTTTGTTGCATTGAAGCTGCCAGCTGATAAACCGCACCAAAAAGTCCCTCTTTGGGACTGCATCAGCGTTTCAATAGTCACTCTTGAATTCCCATTTGCAAATGGGAGTGTGCCTCGCCGCCGAAAATGATTTTCTTTGTAAAATCATTCTGTCTGTTTAAACAACCATTCGGCATATTGACAACGCTTGAAATGATCACTTGGCTTTAGCTTTCAAATGAACCATGTAAACGTGTAAATTTAAATCTTTATTTGCTCTTTCGGCAAAGTATAGCAAACAACAGCAATATTTTCCGTGGAACGAACTGGGAAAGCAGGCACAGGTATTGTTACTTTTCTTATAGACCAGTACACTTCTCGCCATTTTAGAATACAACCCTCATGTATGGGCCGGCGCTCTAAAGTCTATTTTAGAGTTGCTATACGGCTTACAGGAGAGGGGCAAGAGGCTCATTGGGGACGGTAGGAGATTCAGCTCTATTGATTCTCTAGAGCATTGATGCAATGTGAAATGTATTTCACTGTTTTAGTGTTAGTACAATTGTAAGTGCTGTAATGAAATTAGGAAACTTGTTCCCGATACTCGCACGTGTTCGCGTTTAATTTGAGGGCGCATCCATTTGTGGTCGATTGGCCATGGCATTATAGGGAAAATTCGTTTTTTAACAGAACAGTCCGTGTCCTGTCCTGTCACTTTCAATCTGGGAAAGTTAAAATTGAATATCCACAGACACTACTCCCTCTCTCCTCCTTCACATAACCTGCGTAAAGATCATCCTCCGAGTGATGGTCCGAAAAAAATTATATTTCGCTACACCTTTCCTATCATTATTTAATATATTGTTACGGATGTGTTTTGCTTAATTTTTAAAAGAAAATAATTAAGCAATAGGTAAACTACAGGGTAAGTTGTTTACTAACTGCGTGGCTTGCTAAGAAAACTTATGCACACAAGACAACAACAAATTTCTGTTTACTAACTACGTAGGAATTTTATACGCGCAAGACAACAAAAATTAGGTATGCTGTTTACTAACTGCCTAGTTTGTTAAGAAAACTTATCTACACAAAACAACAACAACTATCTTAAAATAAATTCCAGGAAGAAACTTTATATCAGTATAAAAACAAAAACAAAAATTCACACTGACATACAGGCCACTATACATTGAATGAACAACATATAACAACAAAATGTGATACAAAGGAAGTAGAAGATTCTTTTAAAGGTTTCTAGACTTTTAATGGAGAAATAAAAAAGGCAGCGTCTGAGTGGATAATTAGTGAGTTGAAAAATAAACGTTGTGAAGTAAAGACGTGAATCTTAAGTAAATTGTTCTGTAGTGTCAACTGTGTGTGTAGTTAATGTAAATATACTTGTAATTAATTAAAAAACTCTAAAATCTGGTGTTATTCACAGGAAAACGTTTATAAAAGGTAGAAACGTAACTTGTTTCCACTTTGTTTTCAAAATCTTCCTTTGAGCAGTATTTCAATCAACCATATTTTGTATTAGGATTTCCTTAACACCATTTATAGCAACGACCACATGTTTTAAAAACTGAGCTAATGTGTAACAAATAATAAGAGGGAGATAGGATTTTGTATATTGAAAATACTCCACAGAGTGGCTGTATGAAGACACACACAATAACTTGAAAACAGGGGTAAAGAAGACTGCAAAACTAAATTTGTTTCTAACATTAAAATTCAACAAAGAAAAATTTACTTTATTTTTACATTTTTTACAAATTGATTTTAAAATATTTTAAACCGATTTAAGCTTCAACCAGATGGTTTTGTTTAGCTTATTCAATTTTTTTTTTTTTGGTTTATTCTAGCAAAACTTCAGTTTTCCAACGACAACATTTATTGCTTTCACTTTGGCTTCCCATGTTTAATATTATTTTCAATTCCCCCCACTTCTTTGTGTGCAAAGTTTTAGCTGTAGAAATAAAACAAAACAGATATTTATCAAGATTTAATATTGAATTTTAACATTAAATTGGCACAAAGTATAATGATGAGTTATATAATCAAGTTTAATTTATGTTAATAGTTTCTCTTTGAGCACAACTAAAGCAAAGGATGCCAGATATTTATGTTTGTTTTTAATTAAGGAATTAATTAAAATAGGGAAAATTGATTGTTATTTATGTGTTAGAAATAAATTAAAGTAAAAGTATAAAGTGAAATGTTTTTTAAATAGCTCATGATAGCTGAAAAGGACATATTGAAATTAAATAAAGCTTATTAAGCAAAAGTTGTTGCTTTTATATTATCGCTTTCATTCTTAAGGAATGGAATTTCTGTTTTATTATTAAATTCTGTACGAAAATTTTAAAGCGTCCATGCATGACAGTAATTAATTATATTATATTATTTAATTAATTATATTATATTATATTAATTAGTTGTCAATTTCATTAGCACTGGATAAAATATAATGTTTATTTAATATTATAGCGCATAACTTTACTTTAATGGAGAATTGTTTAATGGAATAAAATTAGTTTTATTAATATAAAACTCAACAACTCTTTTAATTAACTTTGTGTACTTTTCTTAATTCCAATTATTAACCATTATTATTATTGTTATTTGTAACCAAATAAAAGAAAAATACATAATAAAAGGGAATTGAGTTTAAAAAGGAATATTGAAGTAAACAAATTCCTGATAATATGATACAAAATTGTGTACTACTTTTGATAGGAAGCTGTCGACAGAAGGAATAATATAAACAATTTTTAGTTTAAATTAAGCCGTTCCTTAAATAGCCATCAATCGCATTAAAATAATTAAAATAGTGATTCTGTTAAGGTTACATTTCGTAAAATTCAAAATATTTTCGGACCGCTATTAAGATACGGATCGGACAATCTCGATACAAAATGTGTGAGCAGCAACGCGTGTTCGACCACAAGTTTCAACTGAAAACATCGCAGGCGTGAGCCACAGTGTTGAAGCAGAACCAAATTTGTCAATGCCTCTACGTTTTCAACAAATGGGGTTAACCTAAACCACCACCGTATTTGACTTTGAAGCCTTACAAGGTTCAACTGGTGCAGGAATCGAAGCCAATCGACTGCTTATTCTTAATAAATCATTTTTTCAGACGAAGCCCCTTTTTACTTGTCAGGATATGTCAACAAGCAAAATTTCCGCATTTTGGGCTCATGAAAATCCTAGAGCGGATATTGCGAAGCTCATGCACGCTCAAAGTGTCGCTATATGGTCTGGATTCCTGATTTTTTTCAAAAATAAAACTGAAATTGACAAAAAAAAAGCGCTATCGCAAGCTGCGAACAAAATTTACATCAGTACCTAACTTGGGTGATGTGAAGCGTCACCCATACCCTAGAAAGCCGTCGGATATCTTTATCTTCTAGTAACTCCTAGTTGCAGTTTCGAGAGCTCGGAGGAGGGCAGCCACCCCAACTCCTTGCCGAAAAGCGAGAGACTATCCAACTCCTGATCTAAAATACATGACAAGCATGCTCACTGCGTCCATATCATTCACCCTGTGTGCTTGATCTACAGTGAGATGATCCTGCACCCTAAGAAACCACTACCACCACGATATTCCCCAACAGCCCAAACTCAATAATCAGACAGAGAACAGCAAAATCTAAACGTGGAGTTGCCCAGATGGCTCTTGCTAGCCTTTAGGGGACTTGTCTCTCTTTTACCCCCGGTGACACATGTAATAGTGGTAAGATTCCACCAAAACATATTAATGTGCCCTCGGGGGGAGTTATCGCAGGATTTCGTGATAAGATTTACATCTGCACCTGGCCGTAGGCCTTAATCAGATGGTGGTCAAACCACTGGGAATGAAAAGCAACGTCATTCCACGCCTTAGGAAGCCGAGAAACTAATTCTAGCAACAGGTCTTTCCTAGTTGCAATTTCAGTGGTTCCAAAGTAGGGTTGCAAATCACTACTTCTTGCTGAAGAGCTGGAGACTATCTAACTCCTGGTCCAGAACACATGACTAGCCTGCTTAGTGGATCCGGATCATTCACCCGTTGGTGTTATTAAAGGCGAGATAATCCTGGCCACCATAATCAATTCATGCTTAGGGCCGCAAAGCCACAACCACCACGATACTCCCGAAGGGCCAACCTCAATAATCAGTCAGAGAAACAGCTAAAAATCTAAAGAGACAATTAGCGGAAACTCTGGGACTTAATGATTCCCGTAGAAATAACGTGGAGCTTCCAGTAGACTCCGTGTATCTATAAAGACCGATAAATGTGCCCCCGGGGGGAAGTTATCGCTAAATGCTTACAACTCAATTTTGATTTATTATTGACGACGTGGGTACTACTGACATGTGGTTTCAATAGGACGTTGCCACATGTCACACAGCCAATGAAACGATCAATTTATTGCAACTCAAATTTCCCAATGCCATAACTTCACGACAATCAGCAGTTAAGTAGCCAGCCAGACCATGTGATATATATATAGCACCACTGGATTATTTTTTGTGGGGCGATGCTAAGAACAGAATCTATACGGAGCTAAACGGAATGATTTCAACCTTAAAACTCAAAGTCCGTGATGTAATTAACATAATAAAACCGCCATTTTTCCAAAAACTGATTAAAAACTTTGAAAAGTAAATCGACATCTGTCAGCGTGGTCGTGGTGAACATTTTCCAGCTAACATTTTTCATACATAATTGCCGAACTTTTCTCTTCGTAATGCAATAACAATTTAAATCATCTTAATCTAAATTTTTTGATTTATTTATTTTCAGAAAATCAATATTGAATATATTTTAAATTATTATATTCCTTTTTATTTAAAGGGTATTTTTAGAGAGGTCTAGAAATTTCAAATGGAATAAAATTAATATAATTTTTTTTAATTGACATGAAATTTTCTTTATTCAAGTCGTTATCTTCTGGCGGCGTTATAATTTAATCAATAGGTGAGCAAGTTTAAGGTTAGAAAGTTTATTGTCTGTCAAATGATTAAACAGAGAGAATTGAGTTGTCATCCTTCGACATTTATTTAACAAAATGTTGGGAAATTTTATTTTTAAAAAGGTGAAAACTTCACTGTTTCACTTTGTAAAATTCAAGTAGCTTTTCCTTAAAATTTGGCTCCTTTTAAGACTCCTGTGTGTAATTTAATCGTGACGTGTGTTAATGTTAGCGTCACGAGACTCACTTTGCACGTTATTCTGTTTAAAAAGCTTTATACTCACACTTATAATGTTTAATTCGACAAAAAGTTAAAGCTGACGGACTGTTATTTGCGCCGAACATTTATGAATTGGCTGTTCGAGAAACTAAACGAAAATAACACATTTTTCAAAGACCAAATCTGTAGTGATAAGGCTCATTTTCATTTAGGTGACTATCTAGACAAACAAAATTGTCGTATATGGGGCTTACAAAAGTGCAAAAATAGTCCTTGAAAAATCATTACAGCCAAAGGTAATGGCTGTATGGCATAGTTTATGATTAGTCAGCATCATCAGCCCGTATTTCTATGAAAATTAACAAGGAAGTCACCGTGAATTATCTGGGTCACAAAACCTTGATAACTAATTTTTTGTCGCCGTCTAGATAAGTGATGATCCAAAATATGAAATTAGGTGCTGCTTTTGTGAACAATTTTGTGAAAAGAGATGATCGTGATTTATCTTTTTAGCAAGACGACTCTACAAGTCGTTATTGTCTGAAGAATTTCCATTCGCGTAATTTCTTCATTTGGCAATGTTAGAGAACAGAGTGTGATTTGTTTTACAACCGCGCCTGACTATGTAGTCTTAATCAGATGGTGGACAAACCACTATAGTATAATTTGGAACGTCATACATGCGTCCTAGATAGCTGAAGACATAATTCTAAGCAACAGAACCACCTAGTTGCAACTTTAATGATTTCAGGACAGGTTTGCAAACCATCAACCTTGCTAAAGAGTTGGAGACTTTCCAACTCCAGTCCAGAACACATGTCAAGCATGCTCACTGGACTGGATCATTCACTTTGCGTGTCATTATCAGTGAGATGATGCTGGCCACCATAATAACCATTATACTGTTATGGGGCCGCAAAACCACAACCACCACGATGCTCCCATATAGGGGCCAACCTCAATGATCAGCCAGAGAACTATTATAGTCTAAAGAGACAAATAATGAACTCTGCGGGTCACTGATCCCCGTGGAAATGAAGTGGAGTTACCAGTTGTCTCCCTGTCTGACTTCAGGCGACTGGGCTCCCTTTTTCCCCCAGTTGCACATGTCTAGATAGTAGAGTATTCTATAAAGGCCGATAAATGTGCCCCCGGGGGGGATGTTAGAGTACAGCAGGAACAGCCCGGTATCTGCTTGTAATTTAACGGCATTGAATTATTTTCTCTGGGGCCATTTGAAAGACTAGGTTTACATAAGCTACCCACAAATAACTATCGCTTTAACAAATTAAATTCAACGCGGTTTCGCTGAGTTAAGCGAAGCTTTGTTGCAAAATATGTTTCGAAATTTTGTGAATAAAGTGGACGTCTCTCGACGTGCGAGAAGTTGACATTTGCACAACATCATATTTCATTATTAAGGAAAAAGTGAATAAGTTAAAGCAATTTACTTCCTAACCTCAAATTTGGCCGCCCTTTAGTTTATTTCATCTTGTAGATGACAATGACTCGGGTGAAAAGTGATTTCATTGGAACGGCACTATACACCATACGGTAACTTTAGCCAATAACTTGTTCAAATTAAAATTTAAAGATGTATTAATTATGATAACTGGAGCAGCTGGACGCCAATGCCTCTCTATTATTTTGCTTAAACTACAACAAAACTACTAATAAACCAGCAAAGAAAGCTTATAGCCTTGTTCTTGTTGCACAGGACATACGCTCAGTAAAGCCAAAGGCAATGGCTTAAAGCTTTACATTAATAATGCGCTTTATCAACAACAGTCGCAGTATTCACAGTAGAATTGATTTGAATATTGAAAAAATTTCAAAACCCACTTAAACTGCTAAAAATGTATAGTGGATTTAAAGCCTAGAAATATATTTAATTATGTAATTATATATATTTATATAATGTGTATTTAATTATACTAAAATAGCATGCAGAGCACAGTGTCTTCAAAAGCATATTGCAAATTGTAATAAAATTAGTGTTAATTAAAACAATTAGAACGAATAAATGTCAAATGCAAGAGACTTTCAGGCGAAGAGTATTGAAAAGAGAAAGGAATAGTAATGTTTAATAAAATATAAGCACACTCGTAGATGTATGTGTGATTAATATGTGAACCTATATACAAAACTTAATTTGCAGTAAAGAATTGAAAAAGGGATTTTTTAATTTTTTATGAATATAATTTAAAAATGTATAATTAATAAATTCACCACAAAAAAGTTTAAAGTCTAAAAGAAACGAGAGAGGGAGAGAGAGAGAGAGAGAAAAATGAATAAATTTCAATATAAAATTTGCTGCAGATTATATAACTCCATTATTATTTATTTTCTTATCACAATTGTTTTGATTGCTACTGTATCAAATATATAAAGAAAAAAATATTAAATTCTACAAAACAATACTGTAGAGAACATTTATATGACTTTAAAAGTAAACCTGCATTGCCACGCATACAAACATGCACTCATACATTATACATTAGATAAAATGGATACATTCATTAGTGTGTGTGTGTGTGTAAGTAAATAATATATGCCAGCCATAAAATTGGAGAACTTACACATGTATGTATGATAATGAGTGTTTGAATATTCATATCTTTAATTTACTTAGATCTGCTCTACAGCTAGATTGTAAATGAAATTTAAATTTACTCTCACACACACACACACACAAAAGCATTTTAATACAAATAGTTTGAAGCAATTTATAACTAACAGACTAAGTCCCTTTGTATAATTTTTTCTTCAAGCTTTACACTTATTTTTTTCTTTTTTTTTCATTTACCTCTACGAGGGTAAAATTTTAAGTTATAAAATTATCGATATTCATTTAAATAAAAATAAGAGAACAGATGTTTCCACCTTAATCAAATTTTAACAAATGAGTAAATGAGCAAAGTTCATTAATTTCTTTGCCTTCACAATCAATAATTAAATTTTTTTTTTGTTTGTAAAGAGAAGTAGCACTTTAGGCAACAATGCCTATTTAGTCAAGTACCGTGCTACATTCTTTATGAAAGGGATAGAGGAGAGATGAAACAGGTGGTGAAAGTAGAAAGATAGTTACGGCAATTAACTGTCGTATAAGACAGGACAGCAACCAGTGACTATGCCTGCATCACTGAGCAGCACCACCGACAGACAAATTTTATTTTTGTAGTGAAAAAAAAACAAGGTGGTCGTTGGGACTCGAACCCACAACCTCAATACTGACAAGCTAGTACACTACGTACTAGCCTACAGGAGCACCTGTTAAATCATCCAGCGAGTAAATCATAACAACATCAGAATTAACGTGCAATGCTGTTTGAACTACATAACTAAATAAAAAAATTTTAATGTGTTAATAAAAAAAAATCAAGACAGTTCCAGCCTTTTCAAATTCGCTACATTCTTTCTTTAAATTTTTTTTGATTTAAATTAATTTAATCTAAACTAAAAATAAAATAACAAAATTTAGATTATAAAAATACTGTTATTTTGATAACCATGTTGTTATCTTAAGCATGGTATTAAATTCATCATTTCATGCGAAAAGCTATCAAATGTCAATACAAATAAAATCAAAGGGAAATATGTATATAAACAAAATTTAATGTTGTTGAACTTGTACTCTGTTCAAATTAAAAAAAGTTACAAAATGTTTAAGACATTATGTTTTTACTGCTGCATGTTGCATGCAACATTTTTTTTTTCTTTTTTAGCATGAGCATTCATATAAACTGCACCTGTTAATCAAACAATGTTGCATATTTAAGAGCAATCAAAAAACGATACTTTTGCTGTAAATAGTAGCATGGGCATCACTAAGTTGCTGAACAAGTACAAGTTACTGAAACAAATTTCAAGCGTTTAAACAGAGTACAAAGCTTAACATAATAATAAATTATATATTATAACTATGAGTATGATTAAACATATTATAACATAATATTATAAAAAAATCATTATAAAATATTAACGTAAAAGGGAATTCAAGGGGGTAATTGAAAGAATTTCTTGCTTGATTTTTCAGTCTATAAACTTTTATTGTTTTCAGTAGCGTTTTATATTCCCACAGAAGTTTTGCGGGGAAAAGTTATCTAGATGATTCAATAATATTTATAATGATAAAAATATATTAAATTCACAATAAAAATCAAAACATATTATTTTGGTTTGAAAAATAATATAATTGACAGTGCAACATGTATATGGGTATCTTTGGCAACATTTGTTGCTTTAATTATCTGTTTACATCACCCATTATTAATCTCATTTATCTGTAAAATAAACATTTACATTTAAAAAAAAAAACTTTACTGTAACATTAAAAAAATATTTCTGCTTACCTTTTATTAGATGGCTAAGCGACATATTTCGTTAATTCTCCTCTAGTTCTGAAAATGTCGTCATTGTTTATTATGTAAGTCAGGTAGTTAAACGATTGGTGAAAGATAATTAGTAGATTTTAGCTTAGATATCTAAAGAGACTTAAAATAAAGGGTCCAAGTGGGGTTGTTTCTTTTATGGTGATTATCCTCCTAAATCGAACCTAGCCCAACAATTTATTATAAAGTGTGTTTTTATACTTTAAAATTTAATAAAACAACGATACATTTTTAAATTGATAGGAAACTTAATTAGTCTATTAAAAGATAATTTTATGTATGACTTTATAATATGACATTTTTGGCATGCTACGGGTGGCTCGAAGGTTGTCTAATCTTGAGCCTCACTTTTTGTTTACTTTTTCCAACATTTATGCCCATCAGAAAAACCGCGGCAAGTAAGGTCCAGAGTGATTAATCATTTCGTTCTTATCGGCGTTTTAGTAGCGACTTCACATATCCCCCACAAAATATATTCTAGCGGCGTTAAATAGCACGATTTTGCAAGCCAACCGGCGGATGCGAAACGTGAAACTATACCGTTAAAACCATTTTCTTCAATAAATCAAATGTACCACAAACTCGTCCTTCCCCTTGGGGCACATATATATGTCTTGACGGAATTTCACCGTCATTACATGTGTCAGCGGGGATAGAGGCTAGCAGGAGCCAAGTGAACAACTCCACGTTATTTCCACGGGAATCAGTAAGCCCTACAGTTTAGCTTTTAGCTATTCTCTGGACTGATTATTAAGATTGGTCCTTCAGGAGCATCATGGTGGTTGAGTTTTATGACCCTCGTTTGAGTTGTGTGGGATCATTCGCCACGAACACAATGAATAGTCCCGGTTCAGTGAGCATGCTTGCGGTTGCGTTGTTTCCAAAAATGTTTCCAACCTCATACCTATATAAAAATCCCCTATTTTATGTATAAATGACGTTTACAAACGTATTGACAGTTTACAAAAATAAATTATTAAAGTACTACAACATTCCACCTAACCTCAAATGATATGTTTTAGTAGTAATATAAAGGGTCCGCCATCTAACTTTTTTTTCAACTAGTGCTTATTTTGTGAATGGTAACACTCATGGTTGAACTGACAGATAATTAGTTTTATTCTTCCGCTGAACAAATATGGTTTTTATACGCTTGAACAGCGCTGGGAAATGTTGCGAAATTACTTTGAAAATCATAGTAATGTGCGAAAATTGCGTACGGATTTGGGAAAAGGAGAAGCACCGTTAGCTCCATATGTTCGTTATTTTGTGAAAAAAGTAAAAGAAACTGGCATCCTCATTGATAAACCAAAGCGTGAAAAGCCAAAAACAGTGGGTACACCCGAGAATATTGCTGTTGTGGCAGAAAGAATGCGTGAAGCGCCATAAACATCAATTCAGCGTCGTTCTCAACAATTGAACATTTCAGAAACTTAATTGAGACAAATTTTGCATACAGACCTTGGTATGACACCATACAAAGTCCAATTGGTTCAGGAGTTGAAGCTAAGTGACCATCTAATGCGTTATCGCTTCGCTAAGTGGGCGTGCGATCAACTTACAGAAGATGCCGATTTTGCAAAAAAAAATCATCTTTTCAGATGAAGCTCATTTTGATCTTGGCGGGTATGTGAACAAGCAAAATTGTCGCATTTGGGGCATAGAAAACCAGCACGCATACATTGAAAAGCCAACGCACCCAAAACGAGTCACTGTTTGGTGTGGATTTTGGTCCAGAGGCATAATTGGGCCATTTACCTTCGAAAATGAGATCGTTATCGGGCCATTTTAAACGAATTTCTGTTCATAAAAATTGAAGAGGAGGATATTGGCAACATTTGGTTTCAACAGGACGGCGCTACGTGCCACACAGCCGAAGCTACACTTGATGCTTGCGCCCTATTTTTGAAGATTGCATTGTCAGCCGCAGAGCTGATGTCGTGTGGCCACCTCGGAGCTGCGTTTTGACACTGTTGGACTATTATTTGTGGGGTGCCGTCAAAGATAAGTGTTACGCCGAAAAGCTAGACACAATTAATGTTTTAAAGGACAATATCCGTGAAGCCATTGGTGAAACACAGCTGCACACAATCGATAATGTCCTTAAAATTCGGACCGATCGTGTAGACTACTGCATGGCCAGCCCAGGCAGCCATTTGAATGAAATTATTTTCCATGATTTACCGCAAGGATTGTACTTTCAAATAAAAAAGGAAGAAGCTTGAGAAAATATTTAGTGGCTTTAATTATAGCATTTAAAACCAAAAAAAAGTTATTTGGCGTACCCTTTATTATTACTATAAACATCATATTACCATGGCAAAGACATATAAAACTCTCTTAGTGATTGAAATTTTAGTAAAATCCATTTAGTAAAATAATGCCACAATGCAACTCTTTTTTTGTCGTAACTTAAGTATTGTTTAAAACAACAATAATTCATTTACTATAATTATATTATTATTGCAGTGAACAGTGATAAAACCATAATAGATAGTGTAGTTTGCCCTTTCTTTAAATAATCAAGAAAATACGAAATGAGAAAGTAGCATAAAACTCAGGCGAATATAACCTCTTGAGCATATCCGCTCGTTAATAATTTTTTTCGCAAATGGAACCGAACCGTAACAAAATCTTTAGCACTTCCAATTATAAATAATAAGAAGAATTGTAAACCAATGGAAGTATTATTTTTGATCGGCCTCTTAAAGGGATTTTTACTGCGGACCTCTATAACTGCTGACGTAGCTAACAATATCATCAACATACTAGAGTGGGTAATTGTGTGTTAGTGTATTTAAATATCACCACAAGGACACATATTATTTGTAATTATATATTTAAATTGTCCACATTTAGTATATTAGACCGATATGAATTTAGTGTTTGCGACTTTCAGAAACATTATATTATTACACACTTATTTTTTTAGTATACGTGATATTATAGGTTTTGATTTTAAATATCTTGGAAGCTCTGTGCTATTTAATTAAAAAAAGCGAAAAATGAAAACATAAATGTAATTCTAGATAAAAGTAGTATACATTTGTGTGTGTGTTAGTGTGTAAATGTAAATTTAATTTAATTATATAAAAATCTATTGTTGACATTTAGCAGCAAAAAAAACTGTTTATTGCTGCTCATTTTACAATTCATGTTTTAAAGAATTACAGGCGTATGACACAAATTATTAATACTAGACGTATGATTAATATTTTCTACGCTGTAATTAGTGAATACTTATACGTACAGGCTATTGTTGCTGTTTAAATTTTATTAAATAGAAATTAATATAAATTTTGTTTAGAAACATTTAAGAAATTTAGAAATTTGTCAAATATTAAACAGATTTTGTATGATTTTTGTCATATCTACATAATACAGGGTTGCCTTTATTTTAGTTAACATTAGTATTGACACTTTATATTTGGCATTCGTGAAGTAGACACGTGGGAAATAAATAATGGAAAAATATTCGATAAACTAACGTGTTTTAATCGTTATGACATTTTATCAAAATCAATCATCGATTACTGTGACGATGAGAAAGCTACGTGAAATGTAGATGCCCCTGTAGGCTAGTAGGTAGTGTACTAGCTTGTCAGTATTGGGGTTGTGGGTTCGATTCCCAACGAAGACCTTGGTTTTTTTCACTAGAATTATAAAAATTGACTGTCGGTGGGGCTGCTCAGCAATGATGGCATAGTCACTGGTCGCTGTGCTGTCTTATATACGGCAGTTAATTTCCGACTATCCTTCTACTTTAACCACCTGTCTTCTCTATCCCTTTCCTAAAGAATGTAGTACGGTACTTGACTAAATAAGCATTGCTGCCTGAAGTGCTCCTTCTCTTTTACAAAAACAAAAGAAACAACGTGTCCCAACAAAACGTACTATTTACCGTGTAGTGAATGATTTCGAAGAAAGAGGGTCTGTAGGTGATAGGCCCAAGCGTGGAGCACAACGTACTCCAAGATCGGTTGAAAGCATAACTGCTACTCAAATAAAGTGTTCAAAGCAAACCACTTACCGCAATTTGACACCATGTTTCAAAGAACAACTTTGGCCACAATTTTGCACAAGAATTAGCAATTGTTTCCATATAAGATTCAGTTGATACAAGAGCTTCAATAGGATGAAAACATCATAATGAGTGACGAGGCATATTTTTATTTGATTAGATCCAGTTCCTTCTGAGACCGCTGAGCATAATATAATCGCAAAATTCGAGGCCTGTGTATTGATGCTGACAATAGATCCTAACATTACGCTCATAGTGATTACAGTGATGCAAAAAAAGCGCTGTGCAGCATGATGTATAGAATCAGCCTGTGAGAATTATCTACGCCCCAAAACATGATAACTAACTTTTTGTGGCCACAATTGACTTACGTTGGCAGCAGTGACTTTCGATCTAAGCAAGACCGCACCATAAGCCATATAATCACCCAAACAATTCAGTTATTGCACGAGAAATTTTGCCTGTCGCATTATTTCTGCCGACGTGTTAGGTGTGGGCATCTTTCTATCATAATTTTCGATGCCTAAACTTATGTTGGTATCACTAAAAATTTGTATGTTTTTAGCCAATGTGTTTCCTAATCTCAAATTTGACCACGCTTATGTTTATATATATTTATTGTTATAGCCAACTTTAAATTATTTTATATTGTTACGGATGCAGCTTGCCTAAGTTTTAAAATAAAATAATTATGCAGCAAAAATAATTAAGCAGCTTGCTAAGAAAACTTATGGTACAACAAAAAATTTCTAGTTACAAACTGCGTAGAAATTTAATACGCGCAAGACAACAACAATTGGGTATGCTGTTTAATAACTGCATAGTTTTCTAAGAAAACTTATGTACACAAGAAAACTACAGCTATCTTAAAATAAATTCCAGGAAGAAACTTTATAAAAACAAAAGTACATACAGGCGCCTATATGTTGAATGAATAACATAAACCAACAAAATGTGATACAAAGGGAGTAGAAGATTCTTAATTTTTCTAGACCTCTAGTGGACAAATATAAAAAGGCAGCGTCTGAGTGGATAGTCAGTCAGTTGAAAAATGAACCTCGTGAAGTAAAGACGTGCATCTTAAGTAAATTGTTTTCTAGTGTCAACTTTGTGTAGTTACAGTAAATAAAATTGTTATTAATTTAAAAACTCTAAAAACTGGTGTTATTTATTATGCAATAAAGAACTCACAAAAAAACGTTTATAAAAGGTAAAAATGTAAAAATATAATAGCTGAAACTAAATCAGCTAAGAGTTTAGCACATGTTGGTTTTTGATTACTTATAATTTTGCATATATTATTGCACACATTGTTTCACCCTTTGCCCCTCTCTAAGTATCGATAAATATTATCTTTTGGAGAACCCTTTAACTTGCAATTTTGTACTTTTTATTATTACAGAGATAAAAGTCATAAAATTTTGTATTCAAAACTACATCGGTTATATAGCCGAGTATAAAACGAATACAAAATTTAAATTAAAGGGTGCCTCAATAGTGAAGTATTTTGCACATTTCCACATGTTTTTTAACCGCAATAGAGTTCTACTTTGAATTTAAGCAGTTAAAATAAATAAGCAAGAAAAAATTAAATATTAAAGTAAGATATAAAGGGTATTTCAATAGTGATTTTCTTTTAACTTGACTTTATTTTGTAATCGTTTTAGGGAGACATTTAAAATCATGAGAGAATATGAGAGAAATAGTCGCATGTCCGTTATAACAATTAAATAGGAGCTTTAAATTTAAGAATTAAAGGGCGTTTTCCTATAGGCCGTGACTTTTATGAATGCGAATTAGTCTTTTCAAATCGGTATAGACAGACGCTGGAATTTAAAACAGAGCATTTGTTGCTTTTAGTCTTATGTAAGAACAGGTACCAGGAAAAATATTTGAAAGTAAAGGGTGACCCGATAGTAACGTTATTATAATATAAGTTGCCTCATTATTTAAATTATCGACAAAATATAATAAAAAATTAAAAAGTGGCCTTTAATAATAAGCAACACTTCATGTGCGAGTATTACTAACTTATTTGAATAAAACCGCAATTTAAGACGACACACAATTTTTAAAATATTTTTTTTTTTGCCTAATTTTACTTTTCGAGTAAGTTATACCAACTAAGTCAACCATAAATCTACCTTTACGAAAACAAAAAAAAAATCTTAAAAAAAAAAACAAAACTAAAGTTATTTTACCAACTAGACCATAGAAACGAAATGAAGAAATGGAATGCAATGAAAGAAAGTAAAATTAAGCAAACAAATGTATTAAAAGAAGCTTAGAAAAGATTTAAAAACTTACTAGAGGTAGCGGAGTAATGACAGCAGTAATAGTAGCAGCAGCAGCAAAAATAAGACGAAAATTTTAGTAAAAAATTCTATACACAAAGGACTCGATTTGTTTTGTTGTTGTTGTTATTATTGTTTAGTTTCAATGATATTGTTGACAGGTGTAGGAGTATAATGCCTTGTGGTCAATATAACAAAGAGTCGATTAAGATTGTAATCAACAGCATTAAGTACTACAAAACAACAACAACAATAACAACAAAATATCGGTCACAGCTTATAGTTATCAAAAAAAGACAAAAAAAATATCATTAGCTTCAGAAAACAACTTTGAAAGAGATAAAGCAGACGAACAAAATAATTTGGGAATTAAATACAAAATAAACAACGAAAGCACCTGAAATAACTAGATTGGAAAAAAGTGACCATAAAACAATGAAACACCACATTTAAGAAAATGTGAGAAATGATATTTTTCTTAAATTCTTAGAAGATTAAAGATTTAAATAAAATTACAATAATTTTTAGTATTGAAATTGAAGACCTTTAAGAGCCTTTAAGCACACAATATTACCATTTAAACTAAACACTTGTTTTGTTTTTGTTTTTGTAATATGTAATTATAATTTTTAAACTTAAAAATAGAGGATTTTAGAAAATCATAAAGTTAACCATTAAATTTCACATACAAAATGCTTGAAAATGTGTTATATTCTCGATTTATGATTAAATTAAAGGGTCAAGTTCTTTCAAAAAAATTTTTTAAAAAAATTAGTCATGGCTTCCATACCATAAAAGGGCCACTTTATAAATATTAATTTAATAATATTGTTGCGTTTATACCTTTTATAAACGTTTTGTTGTAAGTTCTTTATTGCAAAGTAAATAACACCAGATATTAGAGCTTTAAATTTAATTACAAGTTTATTAACTTTAACTACACGCAAAGTTGACACTACAGAACAATTTACTTAAAATGCACGTCTTTACATCACAAGGTTTATTTTTTAATTAACTAGTTATTCACTCAGACGCTGCCTTTTATATTTGTCTCCTAGAAGTCTAGACAAATTAAGAATTCTCTACTCCTTTGGTATCACATTTTATTGTTATGTTACTCACTCCATGTATAGGCACCTGTAGGTCTCTTGTATGCTGATAAAGTTTCTCCCTGGAATTTATTTGAAATTAGTTGTTGTTGTCTTGCGGGTATAAGCTTTCTTAGCAAGCCACGTAGTTAGTAAACAGGATACCTAATTGTTGTTATTTTGCGAGTATTAAATTTCTACGCAAACTGTAACTAGAAAGTTGTTGTTGTCTTGCGTGCATAAGTTTTACGCAGTTAGTAAACAGCATACCCAGTTGTTTACTTTGTTACTTAATTATTTTTATTCGTTATTAAAAGCTTCAAGCCTCAGCCTATTCTTGTTGAAAATAAAACGAGTATGGTGATGAAATTCTTGGTATTTTCATACGTTTTGTTTTCCAATTTTCAGTTGATCATAAATTTATCTAATCTAAAATAAAGCTTAAAGGTAAAAGCCAAGCACATATCGTTTAAAGGTACCCTGATTTTTAAACCGTTTAAGATTTTTAAACCGTTTATATATAGGGACTGCGTAAAGCACTTAAGACACAATAAGAGCTGAACCTTAACATTTTTTTACAAATCTTAGATGCCACCGAGAAGACTGACTACAGCTATTCAAAAATCTGTGTTAACTCCAAAAAAATTTTGCTTACCTGCGATGAAAGCAGTTATCAATGAACTGAAACCGAAAAAGGATCCTGGTAGTGACAAAATCACCAACACTTTGGTCATGAATCTGCCAAATTTGGCGCTAAGAACTGTTATGTTTATTTTTAATTCAATGTGAAGAACTGGTTACTTCCCATCATCTTGGAAACAATCCGAAATAGTTATGATCCCCAAGCCCGGCAAAGACGTTACGCAGATATCATCATACCGTCCAATCAGCTTATTACCTGTTCTCTCTAAAATATTTGAAAGGTTGATTTTGAAATCATTAGCGGCGCATGTTATTTCAAGAAATATAATCTCAAACCATCAATTTGGGTTTAGGAAAAAGCACAGCACTATCGAACAAGTACATAGAATCACAAATTTAATTCGAGAAACTTTCGAAAGTAAGCATTACTGTTCTGCACTATTTATAGACATATCACAAGCATTCGACAAGGTCTGGCACGAAGGGATTCTATATAAAATTTCAGAATTGCTCCCGTCAAACATACTTAAAATGTTCGCGAGCTATTTAACAAATAGATCTTTTGTAATAAGGTCGAAAAATACTTATTCATCGAGCAAACAAATTTTAGCTGGTGTCCCGCAGGGAAGCATACTCGGGAAATTCCTGTATTCGTAAACAACCAGAATTGGCATCGCAACAACTTCAAACCCACATAAATGAGTTGGAGAAATGGTTACATAAGTGGAAAATAAATGTTAATGCCACAAAATGCGTTCATTTAACTTTCACGTTAAGAATAATTGTCCAGCTATAATCATAAATGGAGCTAGCATCGCAGAGCAGACCCATGTAAGGTACTTAGAAATACAACTCGATCGGCGTCTCACTTGGGTACATCAAATTCCAGCTAAAATCACACAGCTCAAAATTAAACCCACCCAATTCTTTGGCTAATTGCGCCACAATCTTCACTTGATTTGGACCTCAAAGTGCTCCTATACAAAACGGTTTTAAAACCTATATGGTCCTATGGAATGCAGCTATGGGGGTCCGCCTCCGCAACAAATGTTGAAAAACTACAAAGAAGACAATCAAAGATCTTGAGAATGATTACGTGTGCTGCCTGGTATATGCGGAATAATAACATCCATAAGGACCTCAATATTCCTACCATCCGAGAATAAATAAGAAAGCCTTGCACAAAATGCGTTGCAAAAATTACCAACCATCTCAATCCACTTGCGAGGAACTTGTTATTTTTTAAGGGCCACAGGCGTCTAAAAAGGGTGCAAACTCTTAATTTGGCAAGAAACTTTCTTATTGAAATTACATATGCGTTGAGTACTACAGTGGCAGTACCAACCTGGATCATACACAGATTAAGATTTTAATACATATTGTAAATGTCAATATTAAAGAACAAAAAAAAAATTATATATAGGGTGGCTGATGAAAGCTGCTACCAAACAATAAACGTAATTACTTATTTTCTGTGTAACCAACCTGTTCCATATTTATTTTATAGATTGATCTGTAAATTTAACTAAGATGAAGAATTGGGACAACGAACCAAGAATTTGGATAGTACAACGTTTTCACACTTTAGAGTTTGTAGTGTCCGTCCTCCTAGCACATGGTATATAAGGAGGCTCATGAAGAATCTTGCCGAGCGTGGTGCAATCGCAAGACGGTCTTATCATCTAGATCCCTCAGATTGGATGCAGAAACTATCGCTGCTGTAGCTGTTACCAAACAATCCAATCTTCAAGTTTCGACAAGGAGCTTATCTGCTCAAATGGGTGTCAGCAGACAGTCACTGCAGACAATTTTGTACCAAGATTTAAACTTTTTTCCATATAAGATTCAATTAACATACAAACTGAACCCAAGAGACTTCCCGATTCGCTTGGAATTTTATGAAAACATCATTCAAATGGCGCTAGAGAATGAAAACGTCTTGAACTGCATTTTTATGTCTGACGAGGCACATTTTGATTTAAAAGGCAATGTTAACAAACAAAATTGTTGAATATGAAATAATTCTAATCCACAGATACTCCATCAGATGCAATTACATCCACTTGGTGTCACAGTGTGCTGTGCAGTTTCTTCAAGGTTCATTGTTGTGCCTAACTTTTTCAAAGAAATCGGTCTTACGGTTACGGTCAATGGAGACCGTTACTTAAAGATATTGAAAGAAATTTTCTTTCCAGTATTACGCCGAAAGAGAATCCCTTTCAACTCTGTTTGGTTTCAACAAGATGGACTAACTTGTCACATAGCCACGCCTGTTATGAAAGAATTGCGCCAAAATTCCCCAATAAACTGATTTCAAGAAATTCCACATTCCGTTGGCCTCCCAGGTCTCCTGACCGCACTGAACCTTAATTTTTTTTTTCTGTGAGGTTATTGCAAAGAAGGAGTTTACAAAAAAAACTTAACAAATATGTATGATATAAAGCAATCCATTCGAATGGTAATTAAGGCAATTCTTGCTGCAACACTCCAGGCAGCAACAAATAACTTTTTGATAAGATGTCGTACATGAGTCATCGAGTGTGGGGGCTATTTGAATTCAATTATTTTCAAAACTTCATGAATTACTTTAATAAAAATTTATTATTTTTCAAATGAATTACTAAAAACAAAATGACATAAACTTCACTAAAAGTTATTTGAGTTTCTTAATGTAGAAAAATTGATGCCGATATAAAAATGAATTGCTGTTCGTTTGGCACGAATTTCGTGCATTCACCTTGAATCTAGAAGACTTGTGGGTTAAGTATAGATATGACATGCGTAAGAATAGTTTGCATCGTATGCGCTGTTAAATTATTCGTACAATCGGAGTTAATATTATTATTTCCATCCGTATGTGAATAGCCAGCAAACTTTTGTAAGATAAAAACACACTTCTTTTTGATAAACCTGATATATCATTATCCACCATGGGAAATACTTTAGAGTGGTCTAGAAGTACTATAAAACATATATTCCCCCAATTCCTGTCGTATACTTTCAATTACTTCTACAAGAAGACTGCAGACTAGAAACTAAATTATTGTCGTTGATGTATAACAACATTTACTGCTACAAAACACTTTTGATAGAAAATAAAGAATGGAAATTTCTTTTTATAATTAAAAACATAGAAGTGGCCTCACTTTCATTTAGAGTAATTAAAACGTGTTTATTTACTGAAACATTATTCGAGCCAATAGTTGATATGATTTTACTCTTAGTTTTGCAATTTTAATAATAAAAAACAAACACACAAAAAAGATAAAACTATATTTTGAAAAACTATTATTTCTTTTCTTTTCCATATTAATGTCCAGTTCTACTTGTGAGAATAAACATCTCAATGTGAAACGAAGCTCTTTGATTTGTTTATTTTATCAATTAATAGTTTCAAAAAAAAAAGTAAAGAGACGTATTCAATGCAAATGTCAGAGACGTTGCTACAAACATTAAAAAAGGTTATTTTGTTTTTAAAACTTACGGATTAAAGGCGTCCTTTTAATATCCTTAGAGATTTAAATAGTAGAAAAATATATTTTGTTCGTAATGACGTGATAAGATTTACATCTGAGCCTGGCCGTAAGCCATAATCAGATGGTGGATCATTACCACTGTGGATAAAATGTAGCGTCATCCTCGCCCTAGAAAGCCTTCGGATACGTGTATCCTTCGGTCACTCCTAGTTGCAACATCAAAAGCAAGGAGTAGGCAGCAGCCTTCACTCCTTGCTGAAGAGTCGGAGACCATCCAAGTCCTGGTCCAGAATGCATGAAGCTTAATATAATTAAGAACACAACGGCATTTATACTCACTGGACCTGGACCACTCATTGTGTTCATTGTGAATAATCCGACCCACAAACTCAAACGAGGACCTCGCAACACACAGCCACCACGATACTCCCGAAGAGCCTACCTCAATAATCAATCAGAGAACAGCTTAATGCCTAAAGAGGCAAATAGCGGAACTGTGGGGCTCACTGATTCCCATGGAAACATAGTGGATCTTTCAGTTGGCTCCTACTCACCTTGAAGGGGACTGGGCTTCTATTTACCCCCGCAAGACACAAGTCTAGATGGTTGTGTGTTCCATAAAGACTTATAATGTGCCCCCGGGGGGATTTTGTTCGTAATATTGATACATCGTATTAACATTTGAAAATATTTTCGGGCACAACACTATGGCATTAGTCCTTGAGGATGCTCATCTACTTTAATGGCCATATTTTGAGCTATGCTGGCTATGTGTCGTGAATAAAATGAATAATTTTGGCTTTCAAGCAGCCAATTGTTGATAGTTTAGTAGCACAAAGCAGTGACTTTATGCTGCTTCATATGAAATAGGCATGAGGTGGCCTTCAAGGTTAATTTGCATATCCATTTTCATTGCAGGTTCAATAATCCGATAGTATTGCACCAACTCGTATTAACCACATCATCAATAAATAAATAAATAAATTAGGTGCACCTGTAGGCTAGTAGGTAGTGTACTAGCTTGCCAGTATGGGATTTGTGGGTTCGATTCCCAACGTAGACCTTGTTTTTTTTTTTCACTACAAAAATAAAAATTTACTGTCGGTGGGTCTGCTCAGCGATGAAGGTATAGTCACTGGTTGCTGTGCTGTCTTATATACGGCAATTAATTTCCGACTATCCTTCTACTTTCACCACCTGTTTCACCTCTTCTCTGTCCCTTTCCTAAAGAATGTAGCACGGTACTTGACTAGATAGGCATTGTTGCCTGAAGTGCTACTTCTCTTTAAAAAAAATTTGCAGATCTATTTTCATTTCAGGTTCAATAAACAATAAAACATGATCATGGTGCACTAATTTGATCTCCATCCAGTGTAATGCGATCTCCAGCTTTAGTTTTGACAAAATGAGGTCCAACGATGACTATAGCGTTTATACTAAAGCTAATGGTGCATTTTTTCGAGATTTAGAAAACTCCAGTGAGTCTGCTGTTAACTACTTTGACTTCATATATAACAATTTAAATTAATAACAAGCTCTCGTTAAGCGAAAAATAAGCACCTTCGCTGAACCTAATTTTGAAATAAAACAGTTGTCTATAAGATGTGAATAATAAATCTGTAAAATGCTTGGCATTTTTTCAGCTTTAATTTGTTCATCGCAATTAGCCACAGTAAACTGCCAGAAAGTGAAAGCGATATAAGAGTTTGTTTGACAATTACGCAAACAATTCATAAGATCACCTGACCTGAAAACCCCCAATGCAAATTAAATATTAAACCCCCTTTTAAAAACGTTACTGAATAATTCTCCTTAAACGAAATCTTAAGACTAAAAATAAATGAAAAAAAACTGTTGTCCTTCGTTTCAGTTCCATATCTTGAAATGAAAATATCTCATGTTTGGTAAGAATATTTACTTTTGCATGGATATGAAAACATACTGAAATACAAATACTATCCAGCACACTTATTCGCCCACATTCACACACACACACTCACCCACACTCATTCACATATACAACAATGTGAAAGCATATATATTTTTTAAGGACACATATTCGTAAGTGTTAAAGTTGTTTGGATAAGTTAATATCGATTTGTGCGTAGTGAAAAATCTTGTATTAAATCAAATAA
The DNA here is from genome assembly GCA_030448955.1 of Trichopoda pennipes. Classification (NCBI taxonomy): domain Eukaryota; kingdom Metazoa; phylum Arthropoda; class Insecta; order Diptera; family Tachinidae; genus Trichopoda; species Trichopoda pennipes. The sequence goes on from JASKUP010000023.1 coordinate 14,283,236, forward strand.
TTTAGAGAAAAGTAGGAACGTGTGCGTAAATTTCTATTTATATTTAACTTACAAACAAAAACTTGTGGCCTCATTAACAAGTATAAAAAGGACGTGATGTGCAACAAACAAATAAATAAATAAATATTTTCAGTAAACAAAAAAAAAAGAAATCATTGCCACAACTCACATTTCCTGTTAACAGAACTTACTTACTTCAATTAGTTTAGGACGTGTCAAAGCAAATGAATGAGTGAATGAATGCCAAAATAATTTAAGCCTAAAGGCAACACATTGGCCATAACAAATACAATGAGAAGTTTCCTTAGCAAAAAAGGCCAATGATAAAGATTTGTAAAATACAATTTTTTATAAGAAATGTTCTTTTGAAAATTATACATAAAAATTGCCTAAAATATTTTTCAAAGAAAAAAATTTGAAAAAAAATTTGTTAATTAAATTTAAAAAAATAATAATTATAGTTATTGAATAACCTTTTTAATATTTTATAAATAGTTTTTTCAAGCACAAGGTTTTTATATAAAAATTGAAAAAATTTTATTTTTAGTTTTAATATTTCACCACCCTATTGAGTGGCATCCACAGGAATAAAGAAGCGTATAAATGTATTGAATTAATCTATCAATCAATATTTTGAAAAAACTTTTTATGATTTTTCATTCATTGATTAATTTGTTTAATTCTTTATACACATTTTTTTTCTTGAAGATGCCACCCAATTGTGTGGTGAAATATTAGAAATATTGAAAATAGAAGTTAAACTTACTTAATTTTTATATGAAGACTTGACTTTATGATTAAAAAAATTATTTATAAAATCTTCAAAAATGTTCATCAATTTCAAAACGAGAGTTAAAAAGAAAGAGAAAGAAACATTTTTAATTTTTCTTTAAAAATAAAAAAAGAACATTTTTTTTAAATTTAATAAAATATGATATCTTTTAACTAAGAGTTCACAGAATCTGCTATTTAGTTTTCTATAGAAAAGTCTCTATTATCCAATTTTTGTCTATTTTTGGCGAATAACCACCGCACAGTTTCCTACAAATAACTTTAGTGTTACCGCATTCGCTCATAAATTTTTGACTTGAGATATTTTACTTAATAAGCTGTTACCGTCAATCCTTTCCGCCTCATCAATAACAAGAATACTATTGTTCTGAAACCGTTAACTGTGGCTGATTTATTGAAACCGCCCCATGAGTTTACCAAGCCCCTCACAACATAATCGAGAAATATCAAAGCCCACGAACTTAAATTCACCAAATTTTATTTAAACAAATCATTGATTAGGTTTGTCGTATAATACGTAGCAACATTCTGCTGCAACCATACTTCAACCGAATCAATGTCATTCATAACTTTGAACCAATCAAAAATCATTAATCACATCGGGATAGCGTTTTCCATTGGCTGTAACAATAGCTACGGCTTTATTTTTGCATAAATAAGGTCCAGAGATGGCACCAGCATATTGTTAGGGATACGTATTGCATAAGTTTTAAAAGAAAATATTTAAGTAATAAAGTAAACAAAAAAGTATGCTGTTTAATAACTACGTGACTTGCTAAGAAAACTTATGCACGCAAGACAACAGCAACTTTCTAGTTACAAACTGCGTGGATATTTTATACACGCAAAACAACGACATTTGGGTATACTGTTTACTAACTGCGTAGTTTTCTAAGAAAACTTATGTACACAAGACAACAACAACTATCTTAAAATAAACTCCAGGAAGTAACTTTATCACCATAAAAATAAAAACAAAAATATACACAGACTTTTAGGCGCCGACACCTTGAATGAATAACATAACAACAATAAAATGTGATACAAAGGAATTAGAAAATTCTTTATTTTTCTGGACCTCTAGCGGACAAATATAAAAAGGCAGCGTCTGAGTGGATAGTGAGTTAATTGAAAAATAAATTTCGTGAAGTAAAGACGTGCATCTTAAGTAGATTGTTCTATAGTGTCAACTTTGTGTGTAGGTGAGGTAAATAAACATGTAATTAATTTAAAAACTCTAAAATCTGGTGTTATTTATTTTGCAATAAAGAACTCAGCAACAACAAAACTTTTTTATAAAAGGTATAAACGTAAAAATATTAAGTCAAACGCTGCAGTTTTCAAGTTCTCCATATGCTGCAATTTTGTTAATTAAAAAAATCGATTAAACCAAAAATTAGCTCTCATTGCGCAATAAAACAATGGAATCCTTGTCAACTGTTGTAAAGCGTAATCGTTGAGATAATATTAAATATGATGATCTCTTAATCTTAGTTTCTGTATCAGCATCAAGATCATTGCGCATAATGATCTATAATAATTCGAAAAATTTGTGACCTTTTTTTACAATTTGATTTATGATGGCGATATTTTTAGTATCTATTTGCTTTCTATGTGCTTGTATCACTTAAAAAGTATATAGTCTGTGGATGATTATAGGTGGCGCCAAAAATCATAAAGTCATTTAAAAGTTACTTGAACTGATGACTGGTACTCAAAGTTCATTTGGTGGCGCTTTTAAAGTATCAATTTATTAATGATGATGTGCCACAGTATAATCATTATAAACGTTGAAAAAAAGAGTGTATTGTTTTACTGAAAACTCTTAAGTAGGTTCTATAAGACTTACAGGACCCCTACTTTCCCAACAGTTTTGTAACTTCAACAAAAACTATCAGCGAACATCTAAAAAAAATGTTCATTAAAAATCTTACACAATAGTTTTTCAGATTTTTACTCACTTTGATGACAAAACAGTTTCTGGCAAAGTTTTCATAGTTTAGTTCCCATTATTTTATTTTCTTCTTCTTCTTTCGTTTTATTTTAGTAAAACTTTCAATTCCTTATCACCACTAACATTAAGATATTTCATTTTAGCCTTTTACTACAAATTGATGATGGAATCGATTTAATATTTACTTTTCTTCCTACTTTAATCTTTGAAAAAGAACACTTAACGAAATGTCTCTTGACAAATTTTTTTTTTTTTTGTTTTTTTTTTTTTGTTTTTATGACTTTTAGCCAAACATGTTGAATGCAACATTAACATTTATGAAGCACGAGACATCATTCAGCGTGTTTGTTATTTTGAAAGATACGTGGTTTTTTTAGTTTATTGAAAGTTTGATGATGGGCCTGTTTCTTAGTCGATGGATCGTAAGGTAACTTTTGTTGGAAATATTTAACAGTTTTTGGCTTTTGGAAAAGCTGACCCAAAAACAAAAAGCAACACATTGTTATTTGTGGCTAGAAAATGTACGTCTATTGATTAAGTCAATATGTAGGCATTTCATATTTTATTCAATTTATTTTCTTTTACTTGGATTTAACGACTGTTTCGTGTTGCTTCTTATTTTGGCTTTAGCATAACGAATAGTAGATCATTTGGAAGATGTTGCTGTTGTGGTTTTTTGGTACTTTTTAAATTAAGGACATATTTAAGTAATTTACATTTAAATTTAACCGATTTATTTATAGCCGAAACCGGTTTATTTACAAACCGGGATGACGTAAAATCATACCCAATAAAATAATTATAATTATTACAAACTGTCCAGCTTTTTAAATAAACTTATACATACAAGACAACAACAACAATATGCTTGTAAGAAATTCCACAAAATAAGCTAAACAACATAAAACAAAAACAACTAAAACAGAACAAAAACAAAACAAACAAAACACTAAATGATAATAACAACAACAATATGGGATGATGTTAAAGTAGAATTTTTTGGTATATGCAAGAACCGCTTAAAACAGATATACAAGCACCACTTGATAGCAATAGGAATGAATTTAAGTTGAAAAAAGAACACTACAAAATAATAAAGCATTTTTCAGGCATTATATGAATGAAGTTACCATCATGTTTATTTTGTATGTAATTAAAATGAAAAAAATCGTTAAATTTGGTTAAAAACTTTAAAGCGATGTTTGACGAATTTTTAATTAAAGTGCTTCATGTAGCAAACCAATCATTAAAAGGAATTAAAGTAGCAATATTTTAAACCGGTTATATCTCGGTTTCCTTTAATATCATCATATAATACATATATATCTTTTATTTGTATTTGATTATCTCTAATATTACGCCCAATGTTGTATATGTTACCTTCATAGTTACGCTGAATCTCAAGGGAGTGAACAGTGTTTGTTTGTTTTGTGCAACATCACAGACTTCAAACTTAAAATTGAACCTTCGATGAATAAACGCAAGTCGTTAGTGATATAATCCATTCCCATATTTTTCACTAAACTTGCGCTTATCATGGAACTAGGCAAACGTATTTGCTTCCTCAATGGAATAAAATTTCTAAAATTTAGCTTGACGATTTCGTTATGATGTTGCGCTGACATCACGCTCTGTGAGTGGTATCGAAAATTCTAAATTTTTTTTTGTGATAAACAAATCTTAGCTTCATTGTAATCCATTTTGATTCTTTTTACCCATTGTGGTGGATTATTTTTAATATTAGGTGTTAAATTTACATCACTTACATTGGTCGGGTTGGTAAAAACGGTTAAGGCTTACAGGGACATAGTGTCCAGGGTTGAAGGTTTAGGTAGATCGATAACAGCAGAACATTGTACTGAAAGTGTCGCCTGTATTCTTTTGCTTGCAATTCTTTACTCTTCAATCCATAAAGAGAATTTAGGCATTCATAGCACCTGGATTCATTATATTGAGTTAGATCTTGCATCCAAATTACTGGCTTCATGAAACTTTACACCATTTCCATGTATCGACATTATGAGGGAATTATAAAAACTTTTTGCCAACTGTGTTTGGTGTAAAATTTGCCCAACTTAAATTTATTTTAACAAAATAATGACAATAAGCTGTTTTAAATTCCTTAGTAAACAAGTCTTTTCGATTCTGTTTGCCTATTTTTCGGGCGAATTGACCGACCACAAACGTATAAAACTTTTAGGCACTTGTTATTCAAAGCTTTTTGTGGTTTTTAATTAGGGTTTACTCTCAGCCAAAGTGTTATTTATTCTACAGAAATTAAATTATTAATGCAGCTAACAAGACAGCATAAATAATGTAGAAGTTTTAATTTTTCTGGCTATTTCCATGTGCAATTCTCAGAATTGAGTCGCAAATCAATAGTTTGAAAAATTTTGTACTGTATTATTTTAATACTAAAAATTATGGGTTAAACTTCATGGAGTGGAAAAATGTGTGTACTAATGAATCATTGATTTATTTCTATAATTCCAGCAATTTTCGAAAAAAAAACAAATCTAAACAAAGCTCTCCGCATAGCTCATACCAAATAAAATTTCATGTTGTTTAAGTTAACAATTAATATCATGTGACACAAGCTTGAAGTTTGCATATTCAAAACATGCTGTAGAAATAATGAAAATAATTTGTAATTAACTCTGGCTCATACTGTCCGTAACAAGATAATTGAAATACTTCAAAGTTTTAGCATACAAAAACGAGTCACTATTTCTGTATTTCTTGTTTTTAATAACTACTAAACAAGAAAAAAAAACTTACACCGACTATAATTATTTTTTCTGTTCTTTTCCACCTCTGCTTAAAAGAAAGAAAACCACATGCTGAGTTGTCTTGTCAACTCATTCAATATAAACACTTTGGGAATGATGTTTTATAAGTGTGAGAAATTTTGAAAAATGTGTGTGTAACTCATGTTAGTCAAAACCTCATAAAGTCTATGTAATATTAACACCAGGATACCATTTATGACAACAGTGTTTTAATAAAGTTTCTAGAAACTACACACAGACATTAACTGGCACCAGCTTATTGGTTTTGTTTTTTGTTTTCTGTTTCTTCAAAATTCTTGACATTTTTTTATTTCACTATTCTCCCTGTATCTGTGCTACACAATCTTTTATGTGTTGTTATTTCTTGTTGTTGTTTTTTTTTTTTGTAGTAATATTCAATTAGTGACATTTATTAAAAGCAGAAAATATAAAATTTAATAAAACAAAAATATTTTTATATCAACTGTTAGTGGATTTAAAAAGAGATAACGCAAATGGTATTTATTATTAATTAAGTAAAATTTAAGTTATATTAATTTAAAAAATCTATAATGGATTCTTTCAAGTTTCCATTAATCTTAACGATTTCTTCACTCAGATTCATTTGGCTACGAATTCTGTTCACTGATTTTAGTAAAAATCAGAAATTCGGTGGCCTAAACGACCGATTAGGATCACTTGTTTGGAAAATCTGTAATCGTAAACAACAGTCCATAGGAATGGATATTTATAGCTCAATAAAACTGAATCGAAGCATACTTTTAGGTGTTAAAAAATAATTAGTGAGACAATTTCAGGTTAGGATGCTAGGTTCTTGAATGAATCGAGTGATACTACAGCAATGTGAATGGTCTCGGTCGATTTTAATTCATGCACCAAGGCTTCAAAGTCACATCCTTACGTAAAATGCGCCTCAATTGTTGAGAACGTCGGGAATTTGAGAAATTTGGATCTACCTCACCTCTGTCAATCCCGGCTGCGATGTTTTCAGTTGAACGACCCGGTCAAAAACGCAATAGTTTTCGCATCTTTTCTATCGAGCCTGTCGACTCAAATTTGACAACTAAATTCTTAAGATCGATCTCAGAAACACGATTATGTTATGTTCGAAAATATCGCGAAATTTACGAAATGTAAATTTAACATAACCATCATTTTCATAGTGGATTTTAATTATTTTAATACAATTTTTCGTGCGAAATAAAATTCATTGTAACAATTGCCATTGCATCTACTACGAATACGGCAAAAAACTTAATGTCAAAACTATGTTATTAGTGTTACCACAATAGAAAAATAAATTTTGATTTTCATATAGTGCGCTGGTTTCTCTATCAACTAAAAATTTTTCAATTTTCTCTTCAAAAAAAAAACTGGATGCACAGTGGTCATATCAACCCTTTAAAAATCTGGCAATATTTTAGTAAAATAAAAATACAGAAAAATAGAGTTAAGTCTCTTTTCTTTTTATAGAAATATTAGCGAAAAGTAACACTTTTTCGTCTCTACTTTTTGTGAATTTCTAGTCGACTCTCTTTAGAGGAAATAGTGCGATATACACATAGTTGCTTAATTCAGCTTATGGACGTTATTAGTTATACCTTAAATAGCAATACCGGTAGATGATAATTTAATATTTTAATACGAATTAAAAGACCTTTGAATACATTTAAAGTACCAAATATTTTATATATAAACTAGCTGACCCATTCAGAACGAATTTTTGATATCGTTTGCAGGTACCACGCGTCTTTATCAAATCCCGCCTATATTTGCAGCAGAACTTAAAATATGTTCACTCAACCGAAATACCAAATTCTGTTAAAATAAGGAGCAGATTTATTGGATTCCTAATTTGGGATTTGTATGGGATGTACCGCGCCCCTTTGTACAATATCGCTTATATTTGCAGCAGCACTTACACAAACCGACGTACCAAATTTTGGGCAGTCATAGATATTTAGAAATCAAAAATTTACTAAGAAATTTGTCATTTTAGCAAAATACTGAAAATTCTTATTTTTAATCAGCCTGTTCAGTGTGGTATAGTTGAAATAAAGTTTTAATTTTGTGGCTCCCAAGGTATACTAGTATGTACTTTCGAATGAACCTTAAAATTTTACAATTGGGGACCTTGAAAAAAAGGACTTTTGGCCGCCTTCTCGTAAAATGGTCCACTATGTGCCGTTTCGATACATCCACATTATAAGGCGCAAAACTTACGCCACTTTAATCTGTTTCATTAAAATGATGACATACACTGTTTTAAATTTCTCAGCAAACGAGCTTTTTTGATCTCGGTAGCTTATTTTGCGTTTGTGGTCATATAAACGTAACAAAAATCAGCTATTTTTCATATTATAATATTTAATGTTCCGTTGATTTTGAAATATAATTCATCCTTAACGATAGCGTTCTTTATACCACAACCATTAAATTATTAATGCAGCTAATTGGACAAAGCGTATGATGCAAAAGTTTTAAGTTTAATTCTCAGAATTGAGTCCTAAGCCAATGAGCTGATAAACGTTGTATGTTTGTTTACAATATTTTTCCCTACAGACACTAAAGAGTGTTGGCAGCATGGTAAAAGTTTTACATGTTTTCAAATTAAACTTTAATTTATTAAATTTTTAAATTACTTCTCCGAAATTAAATACTCCATATCGATTTAAGCAGCTTAATTACTAAACTAAATTAATTTTCAAAATGAAAACATAAATTACCTCTCTGTGCCATTTAATTCAGTTGCAAAATGCAGAATTGATTTCCTTTAAAACTTTTCTAAAAATGCAAAAATTAAAACGAAATTTGTAAAGAAACTGAAACAGCAAATGGCGCGTCGACTGTTGACAAGTTATTCATCTCCCTTTTTTTTAAATAAAATCATTTCAAAGAGATTTGAGTCAAATGTACAAGTAAAAGTTTCCCACAACCCAACAGAAAATGTTAACTTTTCTTTGTTATATTTTTTTATTTTTATTTATTTATTTTTTCTTTTATGTTGTTGTTGTTGTTTTTTAGACCTGCTACTTGTCCCCAATTCTAGGGTTTTATTAAAAAGTTAGAATTGCATCAAGAGAAGCAGAAAAATAACATCAATGAAAAATTTACAATGACTCTTAGCATGAATGAAATTGATGCTAATAGAGATGATGGCAACTATTACTATTGTTGTTATTGTTGTTGTTGTTTTTCGTCGTTGTTGCTTTTACCTTTTTGTCTACCAAAACTCCTTCAGGCAATTGACTTTTTGGCAAACAACACGCATAAATGTCGAATGTATATTTTTCTCTCGTTTTTCTTGTTCTTATTTTTATTTTCTTTACCTTTGTATGGTTTTTTATAAAAGAATTAGTAGTTTTAGTTACTATTTCTAAATGTGTACATGTGTGTGTGTGTGCATGTGTGTGTATACATACCCAGTAGATATTTATGATTGTAGACAAAATATGCAACACACTTAAACTTAATTTTTAGTTTGCATGTCCTTTGCAGATTTGTCGCACTTTCTTTGTACATATGTATGCATATATATTATATGTGTGTGTGTGTCTGTAGAAGTTTGCAAAAATTGATTTGAATTTTTTTACGTTAGAACGAAAGAGTTGTATTTAAAAGTTTTGTTTTGTGTTTCTTTAAAACCACACAAACTGAAACTAAAATATTTATTTGTTTCATTTTGTTGTATGAAATATTGTAGTTTAGAGTTGCAGTAAAACTAAACTGCATGCAACCGAAAAGAAAAAGCATTACGAGAAACAAATTTCAGTTTCCACAATATAGTTTTTCTATAAAGAAAACAGACAAAAGAAAAAAAAAACAACGAAGTAAAAACTTTTTGTCTTGAATCGTTTTATAGTAACAAATGGCTTTTCTATAGAGTTATGAATCAACTGTTTAGAAGCCCCACCATAATGGGCATAAATAAACTCAAACTACTGCCAACACTGAAAGAAAAATTTGCTTAAATAAATTTGAAAATGCTTTTTGGTGCCCAAAATGTACTTAAAAGCACTTAAAACTTTTAACGCATTTTTGCAATAATTTTACTTTGTCGTATGATTTTTCAAAGAAATAAAATTTATTTCCAAAAAAAATATACAATCCAAGTAATAATAAACGGTTTTTCAACAAGAAGTTTGTTTTCTAAAGCAAGATAAAACAAAAATTTAGATTAAAATGATTCAAAGTTTTATTGTATTACGAAGAGCAACGTTAGGCAATTATGAATAAAAAATGATATCTGGCAAATGTCCACCACGTCCACGCTGAGATATCAAAGTTTTTAATCACTTTTTGACAAACTGGCGATTCTATTTCTTTAACTGCATCACGGATTTTGAGTTTTAGAACTGAAATCGATTCGATTAACCCCGTATAGACTCTATCCATATATCCCCACAAAAATAATCCACTGGTGTTAAATGACATCATCTGGCTGACCACTTCACCGCTGATTGTCGCGAAATTATGCGATCGGGAAATTTGGTTTGCAATAAATTTATCATTTAGCTGGCTGTGAGACATGTGGCACCGTCCTGTTGAAACTACATGTCAATAATATCCACTTCATCAATAATAGACCAAAATTTAGTTGTTAGAATAGTGTGAACCATTCAACAAGCAATTTGGGCTTCTTAAAATCCTAGAGCGATTATTGAGAAGCCTTTGCATGCACACGTTGAGCACGTATGGTGCGCTACGTGGTTTAGCGGCGTGATTGTGCATTTTTTTTTGGAAGATGAGACTAGAAATTTGGTAACGGTCAATGAATCACGCTATCGCGGAATGCTAACACCTCAATTCTGGCCTATTATTGCTGACGTTAATATCTCTTACATCTGGCTTCAACATGACGGTGCCACATATCACACAGCCAATTTATTGCATTTTACTGCAGCATTTAAGTGGCCAGCCAGATCGTGTGATTTAACACCACTGGAATATTTTTTGAGGAGCTATGTTAAGGACAGAGTCCTTACGGAGCTAATCGCATCGATTTCAGCTTTGAAACTCAAAACACTTGATGTGATTAACTCGATGGGAGCGCCATTTTGCTAAAACAGTTATTGAAACCTTTGATGAACGAATCGGCATCTGCCGCTTAGTGACCCTTTGCCAGATATCATTTTTCATCACATAATTACCAAACTTTTCTTGTCGTAATACAATAAAAATTGGAATCAATTTAATCTAAATTTATTGTTTTAGCAAACAAATTTGTTAAAAAAACCCTTTATAATAGGTGTGAAATTTCCATCCCTGATGTTGATTCCAATTATTAGTTTCCATTCCTGGTAAAAATGCTTTTTAAAGGTCTTGATTTCCTGTGTTGCCATATTCCCCTCGATAGCTAAACATATTTAAAAAACTATAGTTGTCCTCAATATGGAAGGCTCCGGGTAATTATATTAAGACTATGATCTGCATTATACCTCTTTCGGCAGTTTAAAGAACATTTGTAAACAAAATTAAAAAAGATCTTAATCCGCGTAGCATTTATGTGTTGGATAAACCTCGCAAAAGATATCGGTTTATAACACGCACAGCAAAATTAATTTAATTTAGCGACCTTAAATACTTTCCCAAATTTTAACTACTGTCAGATCTGGTAACTCCTCAGTATCAATTATTATTTTCAATTCGAAGTTGTTGCCATGCGAAACAATTTTTATTCGAAAGATTTCTGTTTATCATTTCCATCTTATAATGGAGAGAACAGAAGCTGCTATTGGCCGTACATGATATAGAAAATTGAAATTTTAAAAAATAATCGTTAAAAAAAACCCGCACAATTTAATTAATTGCATAATTTGACCTTGGACATACAAACGTCGGCAAACGTCCACTCTTTCCACTCTTGAAGCACATTTTGCTACAACACTCTGCTTGCCTCATCAATGCAGTGACGAAATTCGTATTTGAGATCGCCAGGTAGTTGGGGATTATTAATTTTTATTTGGGTACGGTTTTACGTCCACACTCGTCAAATTTAGTTTGTGAACAAACCGGTCTCGGCTATTTGCCATCTTTAGTGTTCTCTTAATATTATTGGTGTTCTCTTTGGATTATTGACTTAAGCTCGGTCTTTCAAAAGACCCCACAGGAAATAAACCAGCAGCGTTAGATCACAAGAACAAGTCGAAATTTTAAGCAGTGGCTTGTAGCGCTAGCTTGTTAAAACCAAAAGTCACTGATGTCAACAATTGTGTCTACAAAAAATTGATTTTTGTCTTCACGGCTATAAAGTTCAACCTCTTAAAGAGTCAAAGTCAGCTGGCCATTGTTTGCGTCGAACGCTTGTGAATTGGCTGTTTGAAAAACTAAAAGAAAACAACTCATTTTTCATCAAAATTATTTTTAGTGAGAGGTTCATTTCCAATTAGGCGGTTATATAAACAAACAAAACTGGCACAAAATCCACAAATAGTTCTCACAGACCATTACATGACCGTAAGGTCAGGCGATGATAACCCAGTTTTTATGGCCAGAATTGGCCAATGTTGACATCAATGACCTTTGCTTTCAGCAAGAGGGCGCCACAAGCCACACAGCTACCCCAACGATGATTCAGTTATTGCATGAGAAATTTTCCGGTCGCTTTGTTTTGGTGATTTATCTCTTACAAGTATCTGGCGCTCTGAAAAATATAATTCAGCACTGCATTGACGAGATAAGCGAAGCTATGTTTTAAAATTTGTTGTACATTTTTGTTAAAAAGCCTGGGCGTTTGCCAAAGTGCTTAAAGTATATATTTGCCCGATATTTTTTCTTTAAAAAAAGTGTATGTTTTAAGCCATTTTACTTACTAACCTCAAATATGTCCAGCCTTGTATTAACTTTAAATAGCACTTTAGGCAACAATCCCTATTTAGTCAAGTAACGTGCTACATTCTTTCGGAAAGGGATAGAGAAGAGATGAGATGGGTGGTGAGAGTAGAAGGATAGTTGAGGAAATTAAATGACAGCACAGTGACCAGTGACTACGCCTTCATTACTGAGCAGCCCTACCGATTTTTATTTGTAGTGAAAAATAACCAAGATCTTTGTTGCGAATTGAACCTACAACCTTCAGTCTTATAAGCTAGTATAGTACCTACTAGCCTCCCCGGGGGCACATAAATATGGTCTCTATAGAATTCCACTATCTAGACACAGTGCAACTGGGGAAAAAGGGAGCCCAGTCCTCTGAAGGCAGCAGGGTTTCAACTGGAAACTCCACTTTATTTCCACGGGGATCAGTAAGCTCGCAGAGTTCATTATTTGTCTCTTTAGACATTTACTAGTTCTTTGGCTGGTTATTGAGGTTGGCCCCTATATGGGAGTAACGTGGTGATTGTGGTTTCGCGGCCCCATATCATGTCTTTTGTTTAATATGGCGGCCAGGATCATTTCGCCGTTAATGACAGGCTAGCTGAATGATCCAGTTCAGTGAGCATGCTAGACATGTGTTCTGGACAGGAGTTGGAAAGTCTCCAACTCTTAAGCAAGGAGTGATGATTTGCAGCCCTGCTCTGGAATCATTGAAGTTGCAACTAGAAAGTTCTGTTGCATAGAATTATAGCTTCGGCTCGGACGAGCATGACGTTCCAAATTATGCATAGTGGTTGACCACCATCTGATTAAGGCTTCATGGCCGATGTTCTATTAAATCAAACAGTGACTTTAAATAATGCAAAGAAATTGGTTTCGAGAAATCCTTAATCTTGCGGAAAACATGGTGGCCAATTACGAAGTTAAAAATTTTGATTTGGAAAAAATTCTAGCACAATATACGGGAGCAGCATATATGAAATCGCACCAAATATTTCATTTTATTTACAAAAATCTGGATTTCGTTTTTTTATTATAGATCCCTAGATCCTTACTCTATCCTCTTTGCTAAGATCACGATTCTCTATTTTTTTTTGTGAAAATCATAGTAGCAGCCAGCTGGATTATGTAAATAAAATTTCTCTTCCGATTATTAACATGACATTTTTCTTGAATCTCTCATTTTATACGCTCTCTCTAAAAAGGGTACTCTTTTTTGTCGTCATTTTTAAGTAACGGTTCTTAAAGTTTCTAGTACTCCGAGCTTGCAATATTTTTGAGATAAAATGTAGGCCAAATTTTTTTGACGCCATATTTCTGTAACATTGCTAACTCTTGTGGCTACTTTAATGGGCGCGGTTCTTAACCCATACCTGGGCTAACCTGGGCTCGTTACACAAATAAAAATTTTATCAAATCAATGCAAAAATCCTACAAACAAAAACCATTGAAACACTGTCGAATAGAGAGGTAGATGTCGCTCTTCAATTAACCACTTCCAAATCTGTCTGTAATTAATTCATTTCTAAAAAATCCTTACACGGTCCTTTGCACAAAGGCCAGAGACTTGGTATTTCTAAAGATTATTTTTCGGTTGACATTCAATCGATTGGTATTTTTCCTTTTTTCCTCTTCAGAAATTTCAAAAGCTCTCAAGTATGCAAGCGCAAATTGAGTGTAGATTCAAGGATAGGAAAAAATTCATGGTTGCATTTTTATCTGTGTTCAGTCATATGAGTTATTACTCTATTCACTTTACTTATCACATATTGCATCTTGTGGTTGGCTTTTATAGTCAGGCAAATAAAGCAAATGGTGGATGGCACTTTTTGCTTGCAAACTTTTTTTTTATTGATATTCATTCATCCTTTTAAAAAGGCTCATTCTGTACTTTCAATAAAATCAACAAAATTCTTATACAAACGAAACAAAATATGCAATTTCCGAAACAGAGTTTTCAAGTTAAATGGCGTGAAAAAGAGATTCTCTTCACCTGATTTTATTTTTCTATTCTTTAAAAAAAAATTTATTTTTTAACTTTGGCTGCTATTTGTTGATTTTGATAACAATGTATTTTAAATTGAATTTATTTTGTTCATTTTAAGTTTAAAAGCTGTTTGGTTTTCTATTTTATTTTATTTTATTTAGTTTTTGTATTTGGTCAGGTGTAAAGTTGGGATAAAACAAAAATTCTTCTTCTTTAGTTATAAATATTCAAACTAAATTCAAATAACACAAATGCCTGTACAAAAATATTTTTATATATAAAATTTTTAAAACTATCAAGGTCATTTATAAAAACTTTATATTGAATTTAACTAAAATAGGTTTATAGTTGTGAAATAGTAATCGTTAAATGTAACAAACGCATTACATTCATTAAACTCAAATGTTAAATAAACTGACCAAAACTAAAACGATAATTTATGACACCTTTGTATGTTTAGAAAACTAAATTTATTTAAATTTACATTCAGACCAAAATGAAAACGAAAGTTAGAATTGAAACTGAGAAACAAAACTGTAAATGATTCAATTGGAGCCAACAATATTAAAAATTAGTAACAAATTGGTACTTTTAACTTTAAAAATTTCCCCCCAATTTCTTAACAGTTTCGAAGAGATTTTGCTCTTTTTAGTTTATAAGAAAACCAATAGTTGGGTCGATAACATCATATACAAATATATTTATTGCTTCTTTTAACTATGATTGACACAAAAAAAAAAGAAAAAATAAATCCGGTGAAATTTTTTTTTAAGCAACATTATGACTAATGAAATTTTGTTATAGAAAAATTATGACAGATGAAATTTTTATAGAAATATTATAACTCATAAAATTTCTTACACAAAAAATATGACTGAAAAAACTTTTTATAGAAATAATATGACTGATGAAATTTTCTTACAGAAAAATTTTGACTGATGAAAATTTTTAATAGAAAAATTACATTAATTATAAAACTTTTTTTAAAATCATTTTTATTTGGTATAATTTTTTATAGAAAATTATGAATCTTGAAATTTTATTACAGAAATATTATGACTGACGTGATTTTTTAAAGAAATAAATTTATGACTGAGGAATTTTTTAGAGAAACATTATGATTGATGACATTTTCTTACAGAAAAATTATGACTGATAAAATATTTTACAGAAAGATCATGTTTGATAAAGTTATCTGACAAAAAAATATTGACTGATAAAATGTTTTACAGAAATATTATGACAGATGAAATTTTGTTATAGAAAAATTTTAAATTACAAAATATTTAAGAAAAAATATTTTTAACTTGGAAACCTTTTTTAAAGAAATATTATGACTGATGATTATGTTTTAGAGAAAATGAAGCACTTTTGTAAAATGATAAATGGCTAATAAATTTTTTATAGAAAACTTATAATTGAACATTTTTCTACACAAAATTTTTAATAAAAAAATTATGAGTGATTAAATTTGTTACCGAAAAATATTTTTTTACAAAAAAACTATGACTTATGAAAATTGCTTATGATTGATAAAATTTTTAATAAATAAATAATGGTTGATTTAATTTATAAGAGAAAAATTAAGATTTTTTTTATAGAAAAGTTTGTAATGACAAATTGATGATTAGTTGATGAAGATATAGAAAAAAAGAATAGAAAATTTTTTATTTATGAAATTTTTAATATAAAAAAATTTTTACTCTAAAACTATGAGTGATGAAGATTTCGGATGCAAAAAGAGAAACAATTTCTAATAAAAATTTTATGAAAAATTATGACTGATTTTTTTTTTTACCAAAACACCATGACTGATGAATAGTTTCACCAAACTTCGCAAAACTTATAATTGATGAAATTTTTAAGAAAATTATGGGTGATTAATTTTTTTTTAATTAAAGCTGAAAAACACCTTTTAATAGACCCTTTTTATGATGTGAAATATTTAGGTTGATTAAAACAAAAATTATATAATTAATTCAATTTTTATTAAATTTTCTTTTTAGTAAAATTATGGCATTAAATTTTTTTATAGAAAGCTTAAGAGTTTTTTTTTTTTGTATTGAAAAATTTTGACTGAATAAATTTTTAATGAAAAAATTATGACTGAAAAAATTTTTATAGAAATATTAGGACTGATTTTTTATAGAATAATTGTGACTGATCAAATTTTTTTATAAAATTATTATAAGTAATGCAATTTTTAAGGAAAAGTTATGACTGATAAAATCTTTCTATAGGAAATTTAGAACTAATGAAAAAATTCTACAAAAGACATTGACTAAAAAAAATTTTTTTTTGTTTAGATAATAATTATATAATAGATAATAATTATATTTAGATATAATTATGACTGATGAAGTTTTTAATCAAAAAATTGAGTTCAAGATTTTTATGAGCGGCGAATTTTTTTTATAAAAATTACTACTAATGAAACTTTTAAGGAAAAATTTTGAGGCCTAAAAACTTTCTATAGCAGATATATGACTGATGAAAAATTTTTTAAAAGATATGTATATGACTAAGGATTTTTTTGTTTTTATTTTGTTCTTTTGTAGAAAAATTATGACGTGAAAGTTTTTTGTTGAAAAATTTTGACTGATGATTTTTTTGTTTTTTTTTTGAAGAATTGTTATTACTGAGAAAATTTTTAATAAAAAATAAAAAATTTATGTCTGATGAAAATTTCTATGGAAAAACTATGAGTGATGATTTCCTTACAAAAAAAAAATATCATGACCGAAGAAAATTTTTTTACAGATTCATAATTTAGAAAATATTAAAAAATCAAACCAAATTGTTAAGTCCACATAAAAAACCTATTTAATGCGCCAGCCCACTTTTGTGTTATTTCTATGCACTGCATAGATTATATTTATTGCCAATAAGTAGCATCCCAAATGTAGAAAATTAACTAAACCTCTATCGGCTTACTTTGACGACTATAAACTCCTAAAGCTCTTTCGTGCTCAAAAAATTGACTATAAAATGATGTTTTCCGGCAATTAATCATAAATTTCTGAAATTATGAGAAAAGAAAAGCACACAGTGTAGTCCTTTCAAATTTTACTATGGTGGATACAATTTAAAATCCTACAAAAATCACTCAGTTGGATCACACAAAAAAAGGATTTCTAGATTTTCATCATATTTAGCTTAATATTTATACTTTATAACTCGTATGGCACTTCCACTTAGCGAAGAGCGGATAAATGTTTTTTTATTAGAAAAAAGAAATGTTAACAAACGGTATTTGTTTCTTATTTTAGAATAATCCTAAAGAATCCGAAAAAGTTCACAAAGCGAGTCAATTTTAACAGATAAGTGGGTTATAAGAGATTCTTTCAGTCGTGTTTAACTGACAGAAAAATCATTTTTGATCGGTAAACAAAGTCATACCTAAATATCAAATGTAGAGAAGAGTCAAAAAAGGACTAAAAATCTAAAAATTTAAAAAGAGTCCATCAGATAAAGAAGTTTCTGCTTTAGACAAATGTGCGACTTTATATACCGCTGTGTACTGATTGCAGATGAAAATAGATCATACAGCTTTTTAAAGATATTTTTTTATTAAATTACTGCACAAACACAAAAATATTGAAAACTTCAAAATGTCTATTATCAGCCTTCTTTTGGACAGGATTGCAAATAGCCGCCATCCCGCATGCGCTTAAAGGATGCCATTGGATCATAAGTTCTAAAACAAGGATTTTATTTTTTAACATAAAAAAACCTAATGGACAATGGATACTTACGAATAGAAATCTGCATATCTAGCCTTTAATGGCAAATGTCGCAGACAATAATATGCAAATCCTGATGATGCCGCAATTAAAACAGCTTTTGCACAAGTTCGAAAACATTTGTACATGTGATAATCGTGATTGGGAAATTTAACTCTCATTTTGATGATTAAATAGCTTCTTAGTTAATCAATCACAAAATTAGAATTGATGAAAATCGAAAATTAATTTTTTGCTAAGAAATTTTATTCGGTTCGTTTTCTTATCAAAGTTATTAAAGCTTTATGATTTTTGTTTTTCTTCAAATATTACATTCGACACACAAGTCGTAGGGTTCTATTTGTTATCAAAGTTTTATACACTTGAGTGAAGAAATACAGTTGCAGAAGCTTTTACTTTTTTTTGTTGAAAATTAGAGCATATTTTAAGTTAGTTAATTTAATCTTTACTTCTTGGCATACAGATGTAATGCAGAAACATCGTTCCATAGCACTTTTAGCACTACTAGATAAAATATTTGAAAAATAAATTTTAAAGCAGCTGGGAACATTTTCGGGAAAAACAATCTTTTCTGTCAGATAACCAATATGGACTTGGGCAAGTATGTGCTACTTTTGAAATAATGGTCAGTGTTGTAAACTATATATGTGACTGTTTGAATAAGAGTGTTATGACTTTAAGGCCTTTGATTTAGAAGAACATACAATTTTTCCTCTTCTTTCCGAAATGTAAAGTATCGAGTACCACAAGGATTGTCCATCGGGCAGCAAGGAAAGTCTATCATGCATGTTGATGATCTGAATTAATTTCAACGTTTCAAAGAATTAATAAACTGATTTTAAACATAAATAAGACAAAGTTCATAAAATTTAGTCCGCCTCTAACATGGATTAATAACTATACTCTGATAATTGAAGAAAAATTGATAACAGATGTTGATTTTGTAAACTACTTCGGAGTTCACCTCCAAAGTAACCTTGCTGGGCAGTCTTTTATACAAACTATGAGATCAAAAATGTCTCCAGTTGCAGGCATGTATCTGGTTTTTCAACAAAAAGTTTATTTTTTCAAAGGTGGCTACAGCAACATGACGTCTTCGACGTATTCTTAAAAGATTCATTAGCAGTTTTTAAAATGACTACAATTTTGCACGAAAATCGCTTTAAAATAATTTAAATCCACTATGAAGATGATGGTTCTGTTAAAGTTACATTTCTTAAAATTCGCGATATTTTGAGAACACACAAACGTCATTCTGAGACCACTATTAAGAATATGGTTGTTAAATTTGAGTCGACAGGTTCAACACAAAATATGTGAACACCAACGGGTTCTCGACCAGGACGTTCGACTGAAAACATCGTAGCCGTGAGTCACAGTGTTAAAGCAGATCCAAATTTGTTAATTCCTTGACGTTCTCAACAATTGGGGTTATTCAAAATCCCCAATTGGCGAGTTTTGCGAAAGTATTTGACTTTGTAGTCTTACAAGGTTCATCTGGTGCAGGAATTGAAGCCGACCGACCATTCACATCGTCGCAGATTTGCTCATTTTATTTAGAAAGAACCGGTTGGTTTTTCTTACGAAGCCCACTTTCACCCATGTCAACATGCAAATTTGCTACACTTGGGCTTCTGAAATTCCAAGAGCGATTATTGAGAAGCCTTTGCATGCTGGCTGATGTGCCATGTGGTCTGCAGACGTGATTGGGCCGTGTTTTTCTGAAGATGAGACTGGAAATGCGGTAACGGTCAATGGATTACACTATCGCGAGATGCTCACAACTCAATTTTGGCCTATTATTAACGACGACGTGGACATCACTAACATGTGACTGCAATAACCAATTTATTCGACCAATTTATTGCAAATCAAATTTTCCGATCGTACATTTTCACGACAATCAACAGTTAAGTGGCCAGCCAGCTCGTGTGAGCTATGTTAAGGGCAGATTCTATACGGAGCCAATTGAATCAATTTCAACCTTAAAACTCTGAATCTGTGCTATTTTGCCAAAAAGTGCTTAAAAACTTTAATGAAATAATGGACAACGGAGGGCGTGGTCGTGGTGAACATTTACCAGATATGATTTTTCATTTATAATTACCAAACTTTTTCGCTTCGTAATACAATAGCAATTTAAATCATTTTAATATTAATTTTTTATTTTCTTATAGAAAACAAACTTCTTGTTCAAAAACCCTTTATTAACTGCGATATAAATTGGCTATAAATACAAAACTTATGATTTTTGGGTCGCTTATTCAAAGCAATACTAACTATCACCCTCTCTCTCTCTCTTTCTCTCTTATCTGTCTTTTACGGCCACATAAAAAAACTGAGATTCAAAATCTTTACAGGTCTTGCAAAACAAGTCCTAAAAAAATATCTATAAGCTCTCAAGTTTATTTTAAATTTTTCCTTTGTTTGGAGATGTACTGTTTTACCAAAGAAAATCTTTTAACATACAATTTACTTTCTCACCACCCCGTATAATAGACGACTCATTTTTTAAGAGACTTCAAAAATTAGATTAGATTATCAATTCGTTTGAGTCTTCAAAAGTCATTTATATCTGAACCGATTTTGTGAAAAATTTTAGCATGTCTATTGCAGCATTAAAACTCATATGAAATTTAAATACAGCGGATAACACTTCAGCTGCCAATAACGGAGAGTAATAAGAAAAAATAAGCTTCGAGATTACTGACTGCTTCCATTAGAAAAGTAATTTTGCTTTTATGCTTTTCAAGTAAAAATATTTAAAATTAGAAGACAAAGGGTGTTCCTCACACATGGTATATTATAATAACAAAATGCACTGAAAGATTGTTTAGAATACTGTCCATTATTATTCACTACTTTTTCCCATATTTTTGGTAGCATATGGATTTCGCGACAAAAAAACTGATCCGGTGTTGGGGTAAAGAGTGAATGAATCCAATTTCTGATACACTGGTCTCAAGTGAACTGTATTCCAGTAACGGGAAACAAGTGGTAGACAGAAGGAGTAAGGTTTGGGTTATAAAGTGGGTGAGCCAAAAATTGTCATCCACTGTTTTCCAAATAGTTTTTGACTGATCTTGCAGCATTTAGCCGAGCGTTATAATGATGCAAGATTATGGTGAAATATTCGCGTCCTTTTTCATTGATTTCTTTCTTCAACGGAATCAATACAGGTCCCCTCTAATTGTCTAACTCGATTTTAATAGCTTTTAATATAAACCATCATTCTGATCTCACCAAATACAGCGCATTACCTTGGTGTCAGGGATATTGGGATTTGGGGTTGATCTGGCTGGTTGGCCGGGAGTTTTTGTTTTTTTTTTGCAACTCTCAATAATTATTTATTGTATCTTCAAGAAAATGAGCTAACAATACATTTTAAAATCCTAAATTAAAAAAAAAAGTTACATTAGTCCCGACCATGTCATCAGACATAACCTTTTGGGTAAAAAAAAATTTACATAAAAAAAACAAAACAAATATTTTTAAGATGTGTCATCTGTAGCATTGAGGATTAGAGCTGCTGTATACCTCTTTTTTAATCGGCTATGTCCACTATAATCCAAGATATTGCTAGCAAGGGAATTAGGATGGTCTTCCAGCTTCATTAAGTATTTGCCTGCGTATTTGATGATTTCTATAGTAACCAACGGTATGTCTAAATCACAATGTATGTTTGAATTTCTGATGTACCATGGAGCGGAAGTTATTAACCGTAAAATTTTATTTTGTCTACGTAGGATTCTATCCACATTTGAAGCTGAGGCAGTGCCCCAAAGTTGGATTTCGTAAGATCATATTGGTTTTAAAATAGTCTTGTAAATTGGAAGTTTACAATCTAGGCTAAGTTTCGAGTTCGTGCCAATGAGCCAATGTATTTGTGTTAGCTTAAGTTTCATTTGTGTTAGCTTTGAGTCCATATGATGTTTCCATATAAGGCGACGGTCAAGATGTATACCAAGATATCTCATATAAGTATGGTGAAAAATAATGTGATTATTAATTCGAACGGGTGAACAATTATCTCTTCGCAGAGTGAAGGTCACATGAATGTATTTTTGAACGTTCATTTTAAATCTCCATGACTCTAACTGAGTTATATGTCGCTGAATTGATTTATGGATGCTTGATGAGAGTTTTCGTGCGAACGCTGATGATAGCAAACGTACAAGTGTGGACAGTTCCACTTACAGGCATATCGCAGGTATATATCAAATGTAAAACTGGTCCAAGAATGCTACCATGTGGTACGCCTGAGGAACAAACTAACGAAGTCTCCTTAGCTTTTCAATGGCTGGGATTTAAATATAACTTTTTCTGCTTGCGGTTATCGTAATAGATCTATTTTTCTTCACCAGTAACAATACGATGGAAAAATTGCTTCGTTTTGCAGTATTCAGACATCATTTACAGCATGCAAACGCGCCTTTCAATTCATAGGGGACCCATTTCCTTGCTTTGGAATGAATCCCAAGGTGGGGAAAGGGTTTGCTATATGACTCTCGATGTTAATTGTGTGATTTGATTTACATCCGCACCTGGCTATGTAGCCTTTATCAGATGGTGGTCAAGCCACTATGTATAATTTGGAACGTTATACACGTCCTAGAATGCTGAAGCTATAATTCTATGCAACATAACCTTCTAGTTGCAACTTTAATGATTCCAGAGCAGGGCTGCAAATCATCACACCTTGCTAAAGAGTTGGAGACTTTCCAACTCCTGTCCAGGACACATGTCTAATATGCTCACTGGACTGGATCATTCACTTTGCGTGTCATTATCAGTGAGATGATCCTGGCCACCATAAGAACCATTATAACTGTTATGGGGCCGCGAAACCACAACCACCACGATACTCCCATATAGGGGCCAACCTCAATAATCAGCCAGAAAACTATTAAATGTTTAAAGAGACAAATAATGAACTCTGCGAGCTTACTGATTCCCGTGGAAATAAAGTGGAGTTTCCAGTTGACTCCCTGCCTGTCTTCAGGGGACTGGGCTCCCTTTTTTCCCAGTTGCACTGTGTCTAGCTAGTCAAAGTTCTATAAAGACCATATTTATGTGCCCCCGAGGGGAAATCTCAATGTTAATGCAAGTTCGTCGAGTAATGCCAGCAATTTCTTATCTTCAAATTTTTCGGCTGACCACACCTCTTCTTGTCTTCTAAGTCATAATCGGCAATTAAGTGCCGCGCAAACCATCCTTCATAAATTTTTTAAGTTGGTGCATGTTGACCGTAAGCGGTCAACGATAACGTTCAGTAGCCGTTTTCTTCAAATGAAAGAAGGTTATTCGGCATTCCCGCAAAACAACTTTCTTCACCACGACAATCGACATTATTTGTTATTATTGACACAAATCATATGTTATAGTTATGCCATCCATATGTTGTCTAAATCGACATTATTAAACTGACTAACCAGTATATGATCTTATTTTAATTTCGTAATAACTGACCCTCTATCCGCCTATCTGCTTTGAAGCCGCTATATAGGAAATTTTTAATTTAAATTAAAAACAATTTTTAGCCGTTTCTTGGCTTAAAATCCGAAAATCTCGATAATAAAAATTGCCCAAAAAATATTGTTACGGACAGTCAATAAGTTCTTTATCATGTACAAATAGCAAAAATATTTAGTTTCCCATCTTCAACTTAACGCCAAAAAGCGTTTAAGTAGTTTTACTCGCCAATAGCAGCAGCAGCAGCAGCAGCAGCAGCAGTACAGTATCTGTCATTAATATGATGACAAATGTTTTTGTTACTGCTAATTTTGCTGCAAGTTTGAAGCATCACTTCAGCAATCAACATTGTTGGTAACAAGAACTTATGTGTGCATGTGTATGTGTGTACATATATACGCGTACATATATATACAACATACATATTTGTGTATGTTAGTGTCTGCTAGAGCATATGATTTTTTCAAACACTCCACACAAGTTGTCATCATATGAATATGTTGCTGCTGCTGTTGTTGTTGTTGGTTTTGGGAAAACTCATCTTCAACACTTTTAGGAGAAAATATCTACAAGTATAAATACTAAACTAATGATGCTAATGTTGGTTCACTTGAGTTGAGTGCCAGCATTTAGATGATGACGACAAAATGTTAGTGGTTTCTGATGCAGATAATGACAAAGACGATGAATATTTCTAGCATTTTAACGTTGAGGAAGTAGTTGTTGATAATAATGATGTTTGTTATATTGTAACATATGAATATGCGCTTCTACAAAAAAGTTTTCTCTACTTTTTCTTCTTCTTCTTCTTCTAGGAAGTCAGCAATAACAAAATATATCATGCACACACAACACACTCTGACATGTCATCCATCCATCCATGAAACAAAACTGCATCTATTATATTCCGTTTTTGCTATATTTATTATTTCTCATTGCAGCTTTTGTTTGTGATATTGTACAATGAAAAAGATTATTTTAAACTTGAACTCAAAGGGCTGCCTCTAAAGCAGCTATATGTTGAATGATGTGTTCCAATGTCTGTGGCTTGTTAGGGTTTCGCACGATGCCAAAAAAAACAAAAAACAAAAAAGCAAAAAGACAAAAATCTGATGTCAGCAAGTTGTTGTATTAATTGTAGCCAAATAATTTTGTCAATGTTGTCTAGATTGTCTAGATTGTGGGGCTTTTAAATGGAACAAGCTTTTTAGCATAACTTTACCAGTAAGTTGTGATTAAAAGTTTTGTTATTTTAATTAAAATTTCAACTTCATTTTGCTAGAAATATTTTTGTCGAAAACTTAAAACACTTTAGATTTGGAAAATATATTTTTCAACTATTTAATCTTAAACTTTAAAATGTAAAAGTAGGAAATTGTTTAAACCTCTAGCAAGAAGTGACTATAGGCAATTAAAAAATTATTGGTTTTATTTGGGACAAAAATTAAATGAAATGCATTTAATTGCAGAAAAAGAAGCTTTCAAAATATTGAACTTTAATAAGTAAAAGGTTTTTTAATAGAAGTATAGAATTAAAATTTGTCAATTTGTTAGTAAGTTTGGTTTCGCATCTCAACGTGAACAGTCTGACGCTTGAGCGTGTTTTTAAAAACCACGGCTAGATATGAAAAAACTGACTTATTAATGTGATGTGTGTGTGATGCTGGTCAGAACGTCAATGGTGATCGTTATAGAGCCATGATTACTAACTTTTTCGTTCATCAATTATCATCAGTTAAACGAGCATATTGTGCAAGAGTTGTGGTTTGAACAAGTGACCCTGTAGGCTAGTAGGTAGTGTACTAGCTTGTCAGTATGGGGGTTGTGGGTTCGATTCCCAACAAAGACCTTGCTTTTTTTTTTTACTACAAAAAATAAAAATTGACTGTCGGTGGGGCTGCTCAGCGATTAAGGCATAGTCACTGATCGCTGTGCTGTCTTCATATGGCAGTCAATTTCCGACTATCCTTCCACTTTAACCACCTGTTTCATCTCTTCTCTCTCCCTTTCCTAACGAATGTAACACAGTACTTGACTAAATAGGCATTATTGCCTGAAGTGCTACTTCTCTGTAAAAAACAAGAAAAAAGGACGGCACAACATGTCACATAGCTTGTGCCTCAATTGATTTTTTAAAGGAAACATTTGGTAACCATTTTGTTTGTTATTTGGGATCCATAAATGAATTAGCTTCCAAGATCGTGCAATTTAACGTCACTAGATTATTTTCTGTGAGAATATGTAGAGTCGCTAATTTACGCCGTCGTATTTCCGATATATGGCAGCAATTGTTGGAACAAGTCATCGAAAATTGGACCTTCCGATTATACTCCTCCAAGTCAGTCGTAGCTATCATATGGCAGAAGCCAATTATAATGCCAAAAGATTATGTTTCGATTAAAGCAAATTTCATGGTAATTTAAAAAATTCATCTTTGATTTATACCATTTCAAGGCTATATTCCCCCCGGGGGTACATTATAAGTCTTATGTCTTGCGGGCTAAAAGGAAGTCCAGTCCCCTTCAAGGCGAGTAGGAGCCAACTGGACAATCCACTATATTTCCACGGAAATCAGTGAGCCTCAGAGTTCCGCTATTTGTCTCATTAGGCATTGAGCTGTTCTCTGTCTGATTATTGAGGTTGGCCCTTCGGGAGAATCGTGGTGGCTGTGTGTTTCAAGGCCCTCGTTTGAGTTTGTGGGTCGGATCATTCACAATGAATACAATGAATGGTGTCCTGGTCCAGTGAATATGAATGCCGTCGTGTTCTTAATTATATTAAGCTTCATGCGTTCTGGACCAGGAGTTGGATAGTCTCCAACTCTTTAGCAAGGAGTGAAGGCTGCGGCCTACTTCGGGCTTTTGAAGATGCAACTAGGAGTGACCGAAGGATATATTAATACCCGAAGGCCTTCTAGGGCGAGGATGACGCTACATTTCACCCACAGTGGTAATGATCCACCATCTGATAAAGGCCTACGGCCAGGTGCAGATGTAAACCTTATCACGTCATTTCAAGGTTATATTCCTCTATAACAAGGATATTTTATTAAATAAAAAATTATAATTCAATGCAACATAAACATCAATCATTTGTAACATAATTTTATATGGATTTCGGCTGCTCTTATGTTTCTTTGCAGGATATTAAAACTTAAAAAATAAATAAGTTCGTTTATAACTAGTTATTTAAAATTATACTTCACAGTCTTTGTAGTAATAAGTTTTGAATTATTGTGAGCGCATTATGTATTCCTTTATTAGCTTATTTCGTTTGTTTTCGTGCGCTATGCTGATTATTTTAGTCGGTATTTTGTTCAAAATTGTTGGCAATGTTACTCGTTTGTGAATCGTTCCACTTTAAATCCTCCTTGAGCTCGTCCCGCGTGTTGTGAGTATGTGGCTTTAAATATCTGCTATCATTGTAGAATTCTCTGGCCAAGGTTGCATAATAGATGTTCTTCACGTTAAGAAGCTAAAGTTCTCTGGCAATTGTTGTCAAGGCCCGGTTGTTAGGATTCATAAGGCTTCTGTTTGATTCATTGTCGTCTGTTGCTCTCTGAAGGTTGTTGCCAAAGTTGTGTATCGAGCTGATAGCGTACTTGCCGCTTTCAGAGAATTATTAAAAAGACTTTTTTTTTAAAAAAAAGCCAAACAATAATATTTTTCAAACCTACAATTACTTGTTTGGTTTTAATCATACTTTGATTATAGTGAAAAAAAGCTTTACGTTTTGTGAAACTTTATTAAAAATTACTTAGTTCATTTGCAATTTTAGTGCTCTGTTACCATTTTACGGTGAAATGTTAACAAAACTCTGTTTACAGTGACTAAAGTATTATTTTAAAAATCATTATTTGTTCACTGCAGCCATATTTTTTTTTTTTTTGTTTAAAGATAAAACAAAAACCTGTGTACCTCGACTAAAGTATTATTTTGAATAATCATATTTCATTCGTTGCAATCATACTTTTTACAGTGAACATAATAGAGTTCCTGTAAGCATACCATAGCTAAATTTTGCTATTGTATATAGTTCTTAAACAGAAACACCAAAAATAACACAACGTTTTTTTTAATTTTATTTTAATAACATATTAAATGGTTATTATAAAAGGATTTTCAATAAGAAGTTTGTTTTCTAAAACAAAAAATTTAAATTAAGATGATTAAAATTTTTGTTGTATAACGAAGAGATAAGTTCGACAATTATTAAGAAAAAATTATATCTGGCAAATGTCCACCAAGACTACGCTGATATATATCGTTTCTTTCTTCATAGCTTTTAATCACTTTTTGCGAAATAGCGGTCCTATTTCAATTATCACATCACGCATTTTGAATTTTAAGGCTGAAATCGATTCGATTGGCATTATATAGACTCTGTCCTTAACATAGTCCCACAAAAAATAATTTAGTGGTGTTAAATTACATGATCTGGCTGGCCGCTTAACTGATGATTGTCATGAAATTATGCCATCGGGAAATTCGGTTTGCAATAAATTGATCGTTTCAAAGGCTATGTGACATGTGGCACCCTCCTGTTGAAATCACATGTAAGTGATAGCCATTTCGCCAATAATAGACCAAAATTGAGTTGTTACCATCTCGTGATAACGTGATCTATTGAACGATACCGCATTTCCAGTTTCATTTTCGAAAAAAAACGTCCCAATCACGCTTCCAGACCACATAGCGCACCATACAGCGATACGCTGAGCATGCAGAGGCTTCTTAGTAATCACTCTAGGATTTCTAGAAGTCCAAATGCGCAAATTTTGCTTGTTGACATATCCTGACAAGTAAAAATGGACTTCGTCTGAAATTAAGATTTTTTTCAGAAAAAGTAACCAGTTGTTCCTTAATGAATTGAGCGAATCAACGGCAATGTGAATGGTCGGTTGGCCTCAATTTCTCATCAGTTGAACTTTGTAAGACTTTGAAACCACATGTCAGTTAAAGCCACTTCGCCAGTAATTGGCCAAAATTTATAGTACAATTCCAGCCTCATCTTCGAAAACAAAAAATTGCCCAATCACGCTTCCATACCCAATCACGCGTACTATACTGTGAAACGTTGAGCATGTAAAGGCTTCTTAATCATCGCTATAGGATTTTTTGAAGCCGAAATGCTTGTTGAAATACCCTGACAAGTGAAAATGGGCTTCGTCTGAAAAAATGATTTTTTTTAGAAAAATCAGCCGGTTGTTCCTGAAGGAATTGGCGATGTAAATGGTCGGTGCAGCAGTTGAATCTTGTAAGGCTGCAAAGTCAAATGCTTACGCAAATTCGTAATATTGTGGTTTTGGATAACCTAAATTGTTGCGAACGTCGAGGAACTGACAAATGTGGATCTGCTTCAACACTGTGGCTCACGGCTGCGATGTTTTCAATTGAACCACCCGGTCGAATACACTTTGGTCTGCACATATTTAAAGACATAATTCTTAATAGCCGTCCGAAAATGCAACTTTAACAGAACTACTATTTCCATAGTATATTTTAATTATTTTAGGGCGATTTTTAATTCAGTGTACGTCAAAAAACTAAATGTTAAAACTGTCATGTTGTTAGTGTAGCCAGAATTGAAAATCAAACTTATTGTTGAAAAGCCCAATATTACAAAAAAACGTAAATTATTCAGTGTGTGTGCTGAAAAGTACACAAAGAAAAGTGCGAAAAATATTAATAATAATTAACTTGTCATTTGCATAATTTATATAAACTATCATTCATCACATTTCAAAGAAACAGTTTAAAAAAACAACAACAACATCATCTCCACATCATTAAGAAATAAAAATGAAATTGAAATAAATAATTTAAACTTTAACTTCAAATGTCATTTCTTATAGATTTAAAGTTTAAAAAAAATAATGATAATAAAAATGAATAAATTTAGTTGCAAAAGAATAAAAAAAGCAGTTAATTCTAAACAGAAAAGTTTTAATATTTTTTTCAAATATTTTATTTTCTTTTTTTATTCTCGTTAAGCAAAGAAACAAAAATCAATTTTTCATTAATAATGAACAAGAAGAACAGTTGCAGAAAGTAAGAAGAAAATAATGAAAATATACAAACGTTTGGAGATAAATTGAAAGAAGTTTTATCGCTTTACTAACCGCAATATCTTAAACCAGAGAGTGACTTTATTATACAAATAAACAATTAATGTGAGCATTTGAAAAGTTTATTTTTGTCTAACATATTTCAATTGTTAATATAGTGTGATTGATGACATGAAATATTATCAGTCACATCGTAAGTCATTGGTCGGAATAGGTGAAGAGAGTGTATTTTGTTTCGGCATGACTTCCTACAGTCACCCTGATGTTGAGCTTCCTCAGACTCCTCATTCTTAACTAGTAACAGTGCTAATTGACCAACTGGTCTTTTGCAAAAACCTTTTGATGTTCTAACGTCCGCCACTCGAACCAGGCCATCATCTCCTTGATGTGTTTTTACGATTCTACCCAAACGCCACTCTAACGGTGGTGTGTTGTCTTCTTTTATTGAGACCATGTCACGGGTTTAAAATTCGCTTGTTGTGTTTTCTATTTGTGTCGATATTGCAAATTTATTAACTATAGTCCTTTAGAAATGTAGTGTGATTAATGACATTAAAAATTGTCAGTCACGCCATAAGTCATTGGTTGGAATAAGTTATAATAAGAACCTTGTAAGGCTGCAAAATCAAATTCTTGCGCAAAATTCACCATGTGGTAGTTTTGGATAACTCCAATTGTTCTGGACCTCGAGGAATTGACAAATTTGGATCTGCGTCAACACTGTGGCTCACGATTGCGATGTAGTTTGTTGAACCACACGGTTAAACACGCTTTGGTGTTCGCGCATTTTGTATCGAGTCTGTCAACTCAAATTTAACTACCAAATTCTTAATAGCGTTGTTAGAGAAACGATTATGTTTTGCCCGAAAATATCACGAATTTTACGAAATGTAACTTTAACAGAACCACTGTTTTCATAGTGGATTTAAATTATTTTAATGCGATTTTCGTGAGAAATTCAACTAACTGTAACAATCCATCTTCTAAGAATACGTCAAAAACTAAATATCAAAACGATTATGTTGTTGGTGTTGCCACAATTGAAAAACAAACTTCTTGTTGAAATACCCGATAATTAGTTATATATTGTTTTAACAACCAACATTTTTAAATCTCAAAACACATTTTTTTGTGTTTTTTCGAATATAAATTAATTTCAGTTTTTTTTCACTTTCTGATTAAACTCAAAAAATCATAAAATCGTGTTTAGACACTTCTCGTATCCACTGTAAAATTAAAAAAAAATAATAATATATTTTTTTTTTAAGAAAAGTTTAAGACTCCAATAGAAAACATAAATTAAAATAAGATGATGGCAAAAAAAAGTTTTAAAATAATTTTAACTTTGACTTAAAACCAACAAAAGAAACAAAAACAACAATTGATAAATAATAGAAAAAAAATATAAAAAAAAAAATAAAAAGCAATAAACTTTCATAAACAAATAAATTATTGAGAGATAAGAATCTTTGATTTCAGTAGGAAAAGAAAAAAATGAAGAAACAAACAATAAAGAAATCACACTTGAATAAATGAAAATAATCGAATATTTTGCACTACTAAATAATTTAATAGTAAAAAGAGAAAATAATTTATATTATGATGGCGCCTCCGCAACAACAGCTGCCGAAAATAGTGAGGGCGCACATGTGACGTTAGGAAGTAGATTGTTGTAAAACATCACTTTTTTGTTGACAACTTCAGTTCCATTAACACCACTGTAACGCAGAAATATGGGAATTAATAACAGCATACGATATCAGCCAAGTGTCCACTTCTAACAAGTTAACAGATGTTGACTCCTTTCACAAAAATTTGAAGCATATTTAGCAACAAAGCTTCACTTATTGGTCAATGCAGTGCCGAATTACTTCTTTAAGAACGTCAATTGTTTGTGTATTATTCACGTAAACCCTTTCTTTCAAATGGCCGTAGAGAAAAAAGTCCAGCGGCATTAGATCACAAGAACGAGCCGTTCAATTGACAACGTCGAATTTAGAAACTTTCAACAACTGAGACTTTCTTTATGCAATAACTGAGTCATTTAGATGGCTGTGTAGCTAGTTGCGCCATTTTACTGAAACAAAAAATCATTGATGTCAACATTAGCCAATTATGGCCACAAAATATTGGTTATCATGGTTTGGTATTACGATAATTCATGGTGACGACGTTTTCTTAATCATTTTCAAATAAAATACAGGCCGAAAATGTCGCCTGACTACAAGCCGCATCATATCGTCACTTTCTTGAAATGTAATGTATTTTCGAGGACTATTTGTAAATTTCTGACCTTTATATGTGACAGTTTTCTTTGTTACAACAACCGTCTAATAAAAAACTGAGGCTCATCGCTAAAGATGGTTTTCTTCGACGCAAACAAGTGTCAGTTGAATTTAATTCTTAAACGAGTTGAACTTTATAAGACTCAAGGCGAATATTTTTATGTAAAATGTTGCGCAAAGTATATCTACTACTCACTTTCCCAACACTGCACTCTACAGCGGTTATGTTTATATATCACAACGACCAATAAGAGCGTATATTTTTAATATTGTGAGCGTCGAATTTAGTGCTTAACTTACACACAGCGTTCTCAAAAGGAGACTGATTACAGTGAAATTTTTATCATTTTAATAGAAAATTTTCACAATTTATTTTCTTTGCATTAAATACAGCGTTTTATGTTCTAAATTTCCCAACGTTTTACTAAATAAATAACAAAGAATGACAGCTTAGTTCTAGAAATTTATTCATTTTAAAAACAATTTACATCCTAACCTTAAATTTACCCACCCAATTTTTTTCAAAATGTTTTTTAATTGAATTTTTATTTATTAAAATTTAATTATAAAAATTTTAATTTAAAAAAATAATAATTTTTATTATTATTGTTATAAACTTAACAAATAATTTTATTAAAAAAATTATATTATTTAGCCTTCACAACAATTTTCTAATTTATTTTTATAATAAACATTAAAACCTTAACATCATCAACCTTATAAAAAATGGCTGTGGTAAATCTTGGCAAATGAAACATTTTTTTGCTTAAGTCATTTTACCTGCAAAGATATTAAAAGCGAAGCAATTCTTAAAATAAAATCAGTTTTCAGGACGATTAATTGGATTTAAAAAAAATGGTATAAATGAACTCAATTAGCTGCATAATTGTTGCCATGGTGACGTTAGTAAAATATATTTTTATTTAATCCACTGAATTTAAGATAACATTACACAAACTACTTCATTAAATTTATGCCTCACACACACAGCCACACACACACACAAATATACTTAACTATAAAAGCAAAATGTTAAGTGACAACGTGACGCGTGGTTACAGTTGGATTTAATACAATAAACCTTATTATATGACAGGTAGCCAAGAATGCTTAAGTGTCGCTGTTAAGCATGTGTAATTTGATTAAATTAAACTCAATGTACATAATATTTGTTTGCTTAATGATTTTACAGTAATTTAAATTTGCATAGCAGCGCCATATTTTATTTAACAAATAAAAATTTAATTTATTTATCAAAAAAAAAAATTATTTGCCTTATTTTGATTATTTATTGCTCTTGATCATTATTCGAATATTATTCTGCTTCGAAATTAGTACGAGGTTCATGTTGCTCGGAATTTTTTTTTATTCTTTCCAACTTCGCTTATCTAATAAATATGAGTTGCCATTGTCATTGCAAGATGTTGCTTAAGAACTTCTGGTGGTATTCTTGTTCCACTGCATTTCCATTGCCATGTTCCATTTAGCTCTCTGCGCTCAACTATAGATAAGAAAACTAGTCCATGCGGTCTTTATAATATATCATTTCCATATTTTTAAATTAAATATTTATCGAACTGCATTTCTATAGCGAAGCCATCTCCTAAAATCTCATTTTAATTGAAAACACTGGGAACATATGTATTGCATGGACAAATTTAAGGTTAGGAAGTAAATTACCTAAAAACATACACTTTTTTCGACAACTTTAGCTTTCTTGATAACAATGTAAATTAGAAATATAGGAATCAATAATGACATCTGATATCGGGTATATATCTACCTCTAGTACGTCGCTACACATCCACCCTTTTCACAAAGCGAAGCAAAAAGCAGCACATTTTGCTGTATTTTGCTTCCCTTTTGTCGTCACTGCAGTGCCAAGTTTATCTTTCAGAGCATAAGTTTTTTGTAAGCCCAGTCCTTCAAATGGCTGCAGAGAAAATAATCCAGTGGCAATATTAAATCACAAGAATGAACCGGCCAATTGACATCGTCAAATTGAGAAATTACTTCACCGGCAAATTTGTAATGCAATAACTGAATCATTTGGGTTGCTGTGTGACTTTCGGCAGCTTTTTACTGAAACTAAAAGTCACTGAGGTTAATATTAGCCAATTGTGGCCACAAAAAATTTGTTAACATGTTTTAGTAGCGAATTCACGGTAACGACATTTCCTTGCCCATTTTCGAATTAAATTCGAGCACAAACTGTCACAATCTTCGGCTTTAAAGGTCTTGTTTATGAATATTATGACCACCATATGCTCACATAACCGCTCAATTGAAATTGATCCTCATCACTAAAGATTACTTTGTTAAAAACGCCATTATTTTTTGCGGTTTTCAAATAACCTATTTATAACCAATCGATGGAATTAATGGTCGCTCGCCTTTAATTCTTGATCGAGTTGAATTTTATAGGCGTGAAGATGACGATCTTTATGCAAAATGTTGAGTAAAGTGCCGCAAAGTAATTCTCAGTTGTTGCGAACATCGATGAGTTGACATTCCACACTCATTCTCAACACTTTGCTGTACATCACTACAGCCTTTGCTTTATATCACTACAGCCCATTAAAAGCATATGTCCTTGGACTATTATCAGCAACAATACCGTCAGCCTCAAAATTAGTAATGCACAGCGACCTTATTGCGCTGTAGACAGTAGATTTTCACAGCTAAAATTCTTTGCGTAAGAGTATAACGATCCAATCTTAAAATTTCCCAACCTTTTACTAAGCAAATGTCAGAGAATGACATTTTAATTCTTGACATTTAATCATTTGAGAGACAATTAACTTCCTAACCTCAAATGAAACAGAGATAAGTGGGTGCCCGTGTAGGCTAGTAGGTAGTGTGCTAGCTTATATAACTGGGGGTTGTGGGTTCGATTCCCAACAAAGACCTTGGTTTTTTCACTACAAATAAAAATTGAATGTGGGTGGGGCTGCTCAGTGATGAAGGCATAGTCACTGGTCACTGTGCTGTCCTTTATACGGCAGTTAATTTCCGACTATCTTTCTACTTTCACCACCTGTATCATCTCTGCTCTATCTCTTTCCTAAAGAATGTAGCACGGTACTGGACTAAATACGCATTGTTGCCTGAAGTGCTACTTCTCTTTTAAAAAAAGAAGAAAAAAAAAGTACACATATTGTTTGCCACAGGGTTTGAACCCAAGTCAGCCAACATTTATATCCATTTTTATCTTGCGGTTAAGGAAATTTCTCTCACTGTATTAATTTAATACTGTGCGTTATTATTTTAAGAACTCTTAAGATTCATTTTCCTTTAACACCGCCAGCCACACAACTTTTCTTGAGACTCAAAATAAATTTATTTATATATAAATTAATACAACAACACATATTTTAATAAAAGGTAAGTGCACACATACAAGCTTATTTCGTTTATAGCCACAACAAGTTGACAGATATTTGTATGTATGTATTTTCATAAAATTATATATATATATACTAACATATAATTTATGTATAACTAAAGAAGAATAGTAATTTTGTTTAAATACTTCTTGTTAGCTTCGTATTCGTTTATGGTCAATTTATAAATGAGCTTTCAGACTTAAGTATAAATTTGTAATAAGATAACATAAAATATGTAATGATATTATACAGAATAATATATTAACGAGGTGTGCATAAAATGTAACAGCATTTTTTTAATAGTTCTACAAACAACTATTCTCAACTGGAAGATATTTAAAAAATTTGTTTTCTTTTAAATACACTTTTCTTCGCAACCTTAAAACATATCTTAAATTACATAAAAAATGTAACTTAATTTCATTCTTTCTTCTCTGAGAATAAAAAAATAAAATTTAAGCATCCGTGCATTAATGGACATACCTCGTATATTCAAAGGTAAATGGAGAGTACCTAATTCCAAAAGAGTAAGTCCAATTTATTTCTAAACAAAAGTGATTACAAACGAGTGTTTAGTTACTATTGCATTATCAACATTACCTGGCTGTTTGTTCCCCACATTAAACCTAAATGACATGACCAACTAAATGACCAAATAGGTTCATTTATTTTGGAATTTATAAACCAAATACTAAAATAAATTTACAAATAAATAAAAAATATATATACTAATATCCTCTTAGCAGTTAAAAATAAATTTTATTAAGTTCTATTCAATTTTATCGCTACTTAAATAGGACTCAATATTTATATATAACAATATATGGTTGCGTTGAAAAAAATTTAATCGTATAAACACCACTTTAGTTAGAATATATTTATTTATTGTTACAATTTAATCACTTTGTAAGCATAAAAATTGCAGTTTGTCAGAGTTGGGTAATATATTCTAGTATTCTAATCACAATAATACAAGTATTCCAAAATAATATAATATATATAACCATATCATGTTCCTTATAATCATATTATCTTTAACATGTTATTAGTTAAACAAAACATGGTTTAAAATATGTTTGGTTTTTAAAATAAAAGGTTATTAGAAAGCCGATATCATACCGCAATTTGAAGCAGTCTTGGTGCATTAAGCATCATTATAAGCAATTTAGCCGAAGCCTGCATTGGCATAAATCACACAACTCATTTAACTGTAAACATCTTACCGTAATAAGTTGCCGGAAGAAATATATTTTACTTTAGTTTAACGAAGCCAAAAAAAACATAAATATATTTCGAGCCCCATTCTAAATCTTTCATAAAATCATAGAATAATCCAAAATTACCTACAGAACCCCAACAACCTCCATAACTTTTGCAGAAGTATTTTTTTTAGAAAGAGAAGTAGCACTTCATGCAACAATGCCTAGTTAGTCACAACCCTGGTACATTCTTTACGAATAGATAGAGAAGAGATAAGACAGGTGGTGAAAGTAGAAGGATAGCTAAAAAGCCTGCAAGCTTTTATTT
The DNA here is from genome assembly GCA_030448955.1 of Trichopoda pennipes. Lineage (NCBI taxonomy): Eukaryota > Metazoa > Arthropoda > Insecta > Diptera > Tachinidae > Trichopoda > Trichopoda pennipes. The sequence goes on from JASKUP010000023.1 coordinate 14,320,054, forward strand.
TTTTTTTTTGTAGTGAAAACAACCCATGTTATCGAAAATTAACTGTCGTATAAAACAGCACAGTGATCAGTAATCTTGCCTTCATCACTGAGCAGCCCTACTGACAGTCAAGTTTTATTGTTTGTAGTGAAAAAAGCCATGGTCTTTGTTGGGAATCGAACCTATAACCCCCAGACTGATAAGCTAGTACACTACCTACTAGTCTAGAAGGGCAGAAGTCTGAAATTATTTTTAAATTATCAGAACTAACGAAAGTTTTAAGATCGTCTTGTGTTTATTAACATATTTTTTAAAATTTAGCTGATCTATGGAAATCTAATTATAGACTCTTTTTTACTGGTGACTTTTATTTACCGCTACTCTTGTCGAGAAAAATGCACAAATTATCAATACTGAACTTGAAGACAAATACTATTCCATTTTTACAGCTGAGGCTTTGTCTGTGTATACTTTTACAGTAAAGAATTACTCAGAATGCTTTCGATGAATCCTGTCTTATAAACCAGGAGTTTGCATCCAAAATACAGTAGCAAACCTAAAAAAATGTTGGTCGGTATAGATAATAATGAACGCACTGATCTCATAGCAAATAAAACCAAATGTGAGAGCCCCTCTTAGATATACAACAGGGGTAAAATACGATATTATGAATTATGTAATTCAGTGAGTTCAATGCCAACACAAATACAAAAGCTTTTTTATCCACTCATATCCCAAAACTGCAACAAGAAGAGAAACCAGATTATTTGCTCGTCTCAGAACAGGTCAATGCAAATTCTCGCATAAAAAAATATTTGAGAAAAGTAGGTAAATAATGACCAATATGCCACTAAATATATGGCATAGTCTAGATAAATATATTTCCCACAACTCCATAATGCCTTCCATCTTTGAATTAACTTTATCATTCGACCTCCAAAAAGATCCCTGTAATATTATTATAAAACTCATTTTTAAATATATTTTAAAAATTAAATTCTTTAACTCATTTTAATTCTAATTAAAGTCGGGTTAAAATAATTCTTTTATAATAAATAAATAAATTATTAAATAGAGGTAGAAACACTTTTAAGTTGACCACACTTTTTTAATTCAACATGAATAAACTGTTGACTGAACAAAGATTCACAATTATGCAAATTGGGCCCAAAAAAAATTGCTATTGATACCGATTTTCATAACCGAATTTTGTTTGGCAATGAAGCTCGCTTTTGTTTGGTGTCCAGTGTTATACTCAATATTCACCACTAGAGAGCCACGATAACTAACTTTTTCGTTCATCAGTTGAACAACAAAATAATGTGCCAGAGATTTGTATCAACAGGACGGCGCAACATGTTATGCAACTCTTGCAACAATTTATTTATTTAAGGAAACGTTTGACAACCGCAGAGTTTCACATTTCGGACCCATGAATTTCCCTCCAACATCGTACGACTTAACGCCATCAGACTATTTTCTATGTGAATATGTAAAGTCGCTAATCTACCCTAATAGGTCAGAAATGATTAACCACTAGGAGGAAAATATTCACCATGTTATACCGACATGCACCCGCAGATTATACTACCCCCATATTAAACCACCTCCAACCTAGCAGTGCCGGTCATATGCTAAAAAATTACCTCTCGAACAAAGTAAATTTTATATCAATTAAAAAACAATTCATCTTTGCTTTATTCTACTATTTCAAAGTTCTATACCTCTATAAAAACCACCCTTTATTTTGACTAATTTTGTCCTTTCCATTTGTTCATTTTTAGACTAAAATAATAAAATTAAAAAATAAAAAATAATATTAAGGATAAATGTAATAAATAATTTGGGTGCCCCCGTAGGCTAGTAGGTAGTGTACTAGCTTGTCAGTATGGGGGTTGTGGGTTCGATTCCCAATGAATATCTTGGTTTTTTTTTCACTACAAAAATAAAAATTGACTGACGGTGGGGCTGCTCAGCGATGAAGGCATAGTCCCTGGTCGGTGTGCTGTTTTATACGGCAGTTAAGTTCGGATTCTACTTTCACCACCTGTCTCAGCTCTTCTCTATCCCTTTCCAAAGGAATGTAGCACGGTACTTGACTAAATAGGCATTGTTGCCTGAAGTGCTACTTCTCTTAAAAAAAAATTATCCGTATTACTCTTGTAGCCACAAGATCACTTAGCTTGTCTGTCGGTTAAGGGAATTTAGGAATGTTAAATTATATTTCATTATAGAGATTATTTTATTGATATTAAATATGTTTTAAAAAATTTTCTAATTCCGAACTTATCTCTAATATTCATTAAGCATTAAGCACTACTGTAACTATTCCTGGTGGTTTAATTTTAGTATACTTCTTAGTTTAGTATTGTACTGATAATCAATTGGGTATATAAGCCGGTGTTCATTTAAGTCTGTATACTTAATAAATTGACTTGACGTGCTAAGATTTTGGATGTGGAGTGTAGTGTTTTGCGATTGGTCATCTTATTTTTATATTAGCTAAGAGTTGAGTGTATTTGATGTGCTCATAAGGCTATTGCTGTTACTATTTAAGATATTTTAGCTTCCATTATAATGATTTTAAATCAAATAATTATTGATTTGAAGCAACTTTTCTACATTATTGTTCACATAGATACATCATATCAATGACTTCGGTGACACTTAAATTCTGAGAGATGTTAAAACATAATTTTTTCAAACACGAAGATGGTGTGAATTTCACAATTTAAGAAAATAATAAAGAAAATATTTTATAAATAAATTTTTTGGCCACAATATTTTTTTATAAAATTAAAAAAAAAATTTTTGAAATTCAATATTTCGCCACACCATTGACTAGCAAGAATTCTTCAAGAATTTATCTTAAATTAAAAATTTTCTAAATCAGTCAATAAGTGAATTTTTTTTTAATTTGTTCGGCAACAATTTTTCATTTACACTTTTCTTTTCCTGAAGCTGCCACCCAGTGGTGTGGCAAAATATTAAAAATAAAAATAAAAAATTTAATGGTTATATAAAGATCTTATGCATAAAAAAAAATATTTTTAAAAATACTAAAAACAACAGTAAACAATAATTATATTTTCTAAATTTTTAATTCTTAGAAAACTAATTTTTAAAATTTTAAATAAAATTATTTTTAATTAAAAAAATTTCAAAATTTTAAATTTAAAAATTAAACTAATATTTAAAAAAGAATAGAAGTTAATAATAAATAAACCTTTTTTTTGATTTGTTCGGCAACAATTTTTCACTTACACTTTTCTTTTCCTGAAGCTGCCACTCAATGGTGTGGCAAAATATTGAAAATAAAAATAAAAAATTTAATATTTATATAAAGACCTTGTGCCTTAAAAATTTATTTATAAAATACTTAAAAGTTCAATTAACAATAATTATAATTTTCTTAAATTTTAATTCTTAGAAAACTAATTTTTAAAATTTAAAATAAAAATATTTTAATTTAAAAAATTTCAAAATATTAAATTTTAAAAATTAAACTTATATTTAAAAAAGAATAGAAGTTAATAATAATGAATAAACCTTTTTTTTAATTTGTTCGGCAACAATTTTGCACTTACACTTTTCTTTTCCTGAAAATGCCACCCAATGGTGTGGCAAAATATTGAAAATAAAAATAAAAATTTATTATTTATATAAAGACCTTGTGCCTTAAAAAAATTATTTATAAAATACTAAAAAAGTCAATTAACAATAATTATAATTTTCCTTAATTTAAATTCTTAGAAAAACTATTTTTAAAATTAAAAAAAAAATATTTTTAATTTAAAAATTTCTAAATTTTAAATTTTAAAAATTAAACTAATATTTAAAAAAATAGAAGTTAATAATAAATGAACCTTTTTCTAGTTTGTTCGGCAACGATTTTTCAATTACACTTTTCTTTTCCTGAAGCTGCCACTCAATGGTGTGGCAAAATATTAAAAATAAAAGTAAAAAATTTAATATTTATATATAGACGTTGTGCCGGAAAAAAGTTATTAATAAAATACTAAAAACAACAATTAACAATAATTATTATTTTTTTTAAATTTTAATTCTTAGAAAAATTATTCTTAAAATTAAAAAAGAAATACTTTTAATTAAAAAAAAATATATAATTTGAAAAATTGAACTAAAACTTGCAAAAGAAGAGAAGTTTGTTATTTTTTTTTTAAATTCTTATAAGACTTCTTTTCTGTTGGTTACACTAATTTTCCCTTGACCTTTTTATTTTATTCTAGACTTCGTCTTAGTCTAAGGAACGTACATACAATATTTTAGTTCTCGTAAATATTCATGCCTATGTTGAAGTGTCAGTTTAAGTTGTCATCTGTCTTTGTATTGTTTTTTTACTTTCACGATTCATTCCTTCAAGAATCTACCAGCAAATACATTCACTTAAACCATCATACAAATAAATTTCAAACATTTAACTTACAAATTCATGCAAACTAAGAAACAAACAAACAAACAAGCAAACAAACAAACCAACAAGCATTACTATGAATAACATCCCATTTACCAAATGTCAACACATTTTCTATAGTGTTTGCCCACACGTATATAAGTATGTATTTATGTATATTCATTAAAACTATGTGTACAAGTTGAATTGTATATTCATTTATTATGGTTGTAGATGATGGAGTGTTCATCCATTCATTTGCTTGTTTTTTTTTGCCTGTTTGCTTGCCTGCTTGCTTGCTGGCTCGTTCTGTATTTATTCATGGCTTGACCATGCCAACTAAGGATAACAAACCATTGTATACCCATCAGCCATCTAACCAACCATAAGAGTGACCGCCTGTGTCGAGCATGTAAATATGTTGGCTTTTACTTTTTCACGAATATACATATTTTATTTTGTCTTTCTTTTGTATTTTATCCTTTACGCTGTTTGTAAGCAGGATTGCAAAAAAATTTTTTTTATTTAGTTTTAGCTCCTCTTCCGCTGAATGAGAACGTACATTTTTTAATGTTTGCGTTTGTAATATTCCTTTTGCAAATTTATTATTATTATTACTAAAGCTTACAAGCTATTTGGAAATGTTAAACCATTTTTTTTAAGAAAACTAGTGAGAAAAAGGAAATATGAAATTATACACTGAAAAAAAAAATAAATTTAATAACTTTAGAATTTAGTAATTTATGTTTAAAACCTGCACAACAAGAAGTAATCTTACAGGTACAGGATAAATTAAATTAATACAACAAATACACAGACTATATATACACAGAAAAAATTACTATAAATTAATTATAATGGGTTTTTAAATTGTGGCAACACCAACAACATGATTTTGCCATTTAGTTTTTTTGACATTTTCGTAGTAGAAGCATTGGCAATTTTTACAATGAATTTAATTTCACATGAAAATCGCATTAAAATAATTAAAATCCACTATAAAAAGGATGGTTTCGTTAAAGTTACATTTCGTAAAATTCGTGCTATTTTCGGGCAACTTAAACGCCCTTCTGAGATCGTTATTAAGAATTTGGTTATTAAATTAAAGGCGACAGGCTCAATACAAAATGTGCGAACAATAAGGCGTGTTCGACTGCGTCGTTCAACTGCAAACATCACAGCCGTGAATCACAATGTTAAAGAAATTTCTCCATTCCCCGATGTTCTCAACAATAGGTGTTATCCTAAACCAGATTTGCATCTGCACCTGACCGGGGGCCTTAATCAGATGACGGTCAAACCACTGTAAATGAAAAGCAATGTCATTCACGTCCTAGGAAGTCGAAAATTAATTCTAGCAGCAGGTCTTTCCTACTTGCAACTTCAGCGGTTCCAGAGCAGGGCTGTAAACCACTACTCCTTGCTGAAGAGCTGGAGACTATCCAACTCCTGTCCAGAACACATGACTAGCATGCTCACTGGATCTGGATTATTCACCCGTTGGTGTGATAAAAGGCGAAATCACAACCACCACGATACTTCCGTAGGACCAACCTCAATAGACAGAGAAACAACTAAAAGTCTAAAGAGACAATTAGCGTAAACTCTGGGTCTGGAAATAATTTGGAGCTTCCAGTTGACTCGCTGCTTGCCTTCAGGCGACTGGGCTCCCTTATACCCCCAGCAGCACAGGTCTAGATAGTCAAGTATTCTATAAAGACCGATAAATGCGCCGACCGATAAATGCAGCCGACCGATTATTAACATCGCCATAATTCGCTCAATTTATTCAGGAACCACCAACGACTGGATTTTCTGATAAAATTATTTTTTCAGACGAAGTCCATTTTCACTTGTCAGGATATGTCAACAAGCAAAATTGACACATTCGGATTCTAAAAATCCAAGAGTGATTATTGAGAAGCCTTTTCATGCTCAGCGTGTCACTGTATGGTGCCCTATGTGGTCTGGAGGCGTGATTAGGCCGTTTTTTTTCGAAAATGAAGCTGAAAATGCGACAACGTTCAATGGATCACGCTATCGCGAGATAGTAACATCTCAATTTTGGAATACTATTAACGACTTGGCTATCAGTGATATGTGGTTTCAACAGGGCAGCGCCACATGCCACACAGCCAATGAAATGATCAATTTATTGCAAATCAAATTTCCCGATCGCATATTTTCACGACAATCAACAGTTAAGTGGCCAGAAATATCATGTGATTTAACATCAATAAATAATTTTTGTGGGTCTGTGTTAATGCCAAATTCTATACGGTGCCAATCGAATCAATTTCAGCCTTAAAATTCAAAATCCGTGAAGTGATTTAGAATCGCCATTTTACCAAAAATGTATTAAAAACTTTGATGAAAGAATGGACATCGGTCAGCGTGGGTGTGTTGGCCATTTGTCAGATATCATATTTCATTTATAATTGCCGAAATTTTCTCTTCGTAATACAATACAAATTTTAATCATCTTAATCAAATTTTTTTGGTTTATTTTGTTTTAGAAAACAAACACTTCTTGTTGAAAAACCCATTAATATAAAGTAAATTTTTTAACCCAAAGGAAAATTATTCTGCATATTTTAAAACAATTTCTTTTATCCTTTTTTTTTAATAAATTATTAATCCTCTATTGTTTATTTATAACCTCAAATAAAAATATTATTTACTTTTGTTTTATAAATATAATGGAAAATCATTTCACCTTTTTCATGCATAACATTTAACCATTATATTATATTCTGTATGTATAACTACTCACACTTATATACTTTATACGTATAACTACTCAATTACACAAAATTCAATATAATGAAGCAATAAAAATGTAAATTTGAAAATATGAATGTGTTGTGGCCTGTTAATAATATTTGTGTCAATGTATTATTAAAATATGCAGATGTTCAGTTTATTTAAAATAATAAAACAAAAGAAAAGAAAAATTATTTCATATATTTATTAATGTCAGTGGTTTTATAAAACATTGTGAAAATTTCTTTTGAAATTTTTGTTTTATAAGCCGGGCAAAAACCACTTCTTTAATTTTGAGGTTGTTTTTCAACATTGCAAATATGAGATTATAGTCAGCCAAGCTTCCGTTTTAAGAAACTTAATTAATATTTTAGAAATTGTTAATGTTTATAAAAGGCTTTTGCTGCGTATATCTCACTCTGCTAGTGCCAAATAAAAAAGAATTTGTTATGAACAGATAATTGTTGTTATTTCACTCCGTCTTTTTCTACATCATATGACATGACATGATGTCTTCACATCGAAACCGCTCACCGTTTATACCAAACGAACAACAGCCAAAAAAGACGAAGAGAAATAGTAGTAATATTTCATTTACTGGCGAAAAAAGTAAAAACAACATAATAGATAATTGTTTTTGCTTTCACTTTTTCACTGCATTCTCCCAACGTCTATGAAATTAAAAATCTTTAAAAAAGACATAACATAAGCATCTTAGGAAAAAAAGTTTTTGTTTTTAATATATTCCTGTAAATAGTCTGGGAAAAGTGTTATCCTTCTTTAGATTATAAAGAATTTTTATATGTCTCACATAGGTTTCCAATTTCAGCATGCCTATCGCCATTTTGACAGCTGTCAAGAGAATTATATTTTTTTCGGTTGGCATTTCAACATGAATCGATTAACGCTTGAACAACGCTTACAAATTGTTTAACTGGGGCCGAAAATAAAATTGTCGTATTTTGTTCAGCGACAAAGCTCACTTTTGCTTCAATGGACATGCCAATAAACAAAACTGCCGTATTTGAAGTAACGATAATCCTTAAGTGTATGTTGAGACACCGTTACATGTAGAACAACTTACACCAAATTTTATGGGCTGCACTTCAACAACAGTGATGTGCAGGAGCTGTGGTTTTAGCAGGACTTCGCACACTGGGGATTTCGCGAAAAAAAGTTAAATTGTCAACATACTCTTTGTGCAATATGCAATGATATTTTGAAATTTTAGACTAAATGGTACAGAGTGTGATTTGTTTTACATCCGCACCTGGCTATGTAGCCTTAATCAGATGGTGGACAAACCACTATAGTATAATTTGAAACGTCATACATGCGTCCTAGATAGCCAAAGGCATAGTTCTAAGCAACAGCACCACCTAGTTGCAACTTTAATTATTCCAGGACAGGGCTGCAACCCATCACACCTTGCTAAAGAGTTAGAGACTTTCTAACTCCTGTCCAGAATACATGTCAAGCATGCTCACTGGACTGGATCATTCACTTTGCGTGTCACTATCAGTGAAATGATCCTGGCCACCATAATTTTCATAAATCCGTTATGGGGCCGCAAAACCACAACCACCCCGATACTCCCATATAGGGGCCAACCTCGATGATCAGTCAGAGAACTACTAAATGTCTAAAGTGACAAATAATGAACTCTGCGGCTCACTGATCCCCGTGGAAATAAATAAGAGCTTCCAGTTGTCTCCCTGTCTGGCTGGGGACTGGGCTCCCTTTTTCCCCAGTTGCACTGTGTCTAGATAGTGGAATATTTTATAAAGACCATATTTATATGCCCCTGGGGGGAACTAAATGGTACAATGAAATCAAAAAAAATTACTCCGATCTGACTGCTAGTTTTTTTTGTATAGCCGTCTCAAGCTCAGTACTTGTATGTTTCACTGAACCAACTCAATTTAAACCTAAGAATTTCAAAACGTATATTATTTTATTATGTGAGGTAACGTTTTTCTTTTTATTTTTTATTTAAAGTAGGATATTTCAGTATAATAAAATTGAAAAAATAAAATCTGCAGAGACGTAAGTTTTTTTGTTTGTTTATTTTTATGAACATACAAAAAAAATACCTTTTTTCTCCAAACATTTGGACCTGCAATTTTAGCTTTACTTTCCTGCAGTTGGAAATCACCGCTAATATATTGCTTCATATCTCTTTTTACATTTTTAATCAATTTCAAGTGCCTCCAGGTGCCACCTCTCAATTTGTTGCATTACACAGTACAACATTTTTCAGCTGATTGATTCGCGACTCAGTTCTCGAAGGCCCTTTTGTTTAACATAACTCAATAACCACTAGTCGGATTTTACTTAAAAATATTTAGAAAAATCAAAAATTACAAGTACTTTCATCTGTTTATATAACGTTTCGCTACATAAGCAACAGTTTCGAAGTTATAAATAAATGTATGAAGAAAAAAAATATTTTTTGCCTAAAAAGGTAATTTTTTTTTTTAATACATAAAAAATTCAAAACGTTCAAAAAAGTGTCAAGTCCTATTACTTTCACCGAGGTAGTAGATCCCAAAAAAATTTGGTGATTTTTGCTTAGAGACGGCAAAAGAGTTTGTTGCACTGTACGAGTGGTACAATATGCCACCTACACTTTACAAAATTCTGATTCATGGAAAAGATATAATTGAAAAGTGTATTTTTCCTGTAGGCCTACTATCCGAAGAGGCTCAGGAAAGTCGTAACAAAGACTATAAAAATATCGTCTTAGGCACTCCAGAAAATGCAGTCAAATTGCCACGAACGAAGATATTATGCACCGAATGATGGTAACATCATGATCCCATAATTTTACATTTGACGCCTTCATTTAGCCAGAAAAAGCATAGTGTTATAAGCGACGAAGTTAAGGCTCTTTTAGAATAATAAATTCAAAATAGAATTAAAATAAATAATATTTTAAAAATTAAAAAAAATAATTTAAATTTTTTTTTGTTAGTTATGGCTTTTTACATTGCAGGTCACGATCGACATTTCTCTAACTTTCCTCATTTTTATTACTTTTGCGTATTACTATATAAATAAAACTAAATTTGTGACAAAATCACCACATTTTTTGACATATATATTTTTTTCCTCACCTCCATAAAAAAATCAATCCCCAGTGTGCGGCATCTGCTGGGCAAAAGTAAAAGCAAGATATGCATAACCAGAGAGAAACAGAGAGAGATCGAGAAAGAGAGAGAGATAGAGAGAGCTAGCGAGAGAGAGAAAAACAACTTAAGAAGACGAATGTTAATATAGCATGGTTTTTATAAAGCTATAGAACTTTTCTAACTGGCGGCCATTTTGTCACCTGTCTACCTGTGTTAATTGACTTGGCATTTCAACATAAATAAACTGGCGCTTTAACAAAGCTATCGTATTATGTTAACTGGGTCCAAATCAGTCGTATATGCGGATTTTTTACGCGAATTTTGGTTAGCGATAAAGCTCACTTTTATATATCGCAGCTCATAACGCACACCAAACATACGTATTAAGATTTACATCTGTACCTAGCTGTCTAATAAGCCATAGCCGGATGGTGGATCATACCACTGTGGATGAAATGTAGCGTCATCCTCGCCCTAGAAGGCCTTCAGATACGTACATCCTCCGGTCACTCCTAGTTGCAACTTCAAAAGCTCGAAGCAGGCCGCAGCCTTTACTTCTTGCTGAAGAGTTGGACACTATCCAACTTCTGCTATAGAACGCATGAAGCTTAATATAATTTAAGAACTCGGCGGCATTCATGCTCACTGGACCTGGACCATTCATTGTGTTCATTGTGAATGGTTCGACCCACAAACTAAAACGAGGTCCTCAAAAAACACAAACAACATGATACTTCCGCAGGCTCGACCTCAGTAATCAGTCAGAGAATAGCTAAAAGGCTAAAAAGACAAATAGCTGAACTCTGGGCCTTTACTAATTCTTGTGGAAATATAGTGGATTGTTCAGTTGGCTCATGCTAGTCTATTAGGGGACTGGACTCCCTTTTACCCCCGAAGACACATGTAATAGCGGTGGATTACCGTCAAAACATATAAATGAGCCCCCGAGGGGAGGGGGGGTGGGTACGCACACCAAACAGTCAGCTTTCCTCGGTATGTGCCAACATACGATGCAGCAGTTTTGTTTATAATATAAAAATGAGTTTCCTTGCTAAACAAAATGGGCTTATGAAAATCGGAATCAAGGGCAACCTTGTTTTCAGCCCGATTTGCACAATTTGGAAGCGTTATTCAGGCGTCAGTCTATTCATGTGTCAAACTTTCAGCCCTATATACACTTTCGCAGATGACAGCACCATTTGTCATTCGTATTCATTTAGTAATAGACCGAGCCAGTTGGAGGTGACTTGCAAAAGGTGGAACATGAATGATACGCTCAGTCACGATCACGTGGCGTTCTCTGAATGGGGTCGTGCGAATAGAGTTGATTTTAATGCCCGTAAGACGCAATGTTGAATGCTTACGCACAGATCTGTGTTTGAAAATGGTGCTGCAGCTGTTGCTATGGATGATATAGGTATTACGGAAGCGGAAGTTCTTGATGTTCTTGGTATGAAAATGCGGTGTAATATTCGATGGACTTAACATATTTTTCAGGTTTCTAGAGAAGCTTTCAAGTGCCTCGGTTTTCGAAAATACTCCACTCCATTCGATCTTCGTATTATTTATTACCAGCTAGAATCGTCCAAAAATGGAGTGCAACTCCTATGTATAGGTCGACGCCTCGAAGTCTATTTTAGAGTTGCTCGACCACGTACAGGAGAGGGCCAAGAGGCTCATTGGGGATGGTAGGATACCCATTTCTATTGATTACCTAGTGCATCGGCGCAATTTGAGTTTTATTTCACTGTTTTATCGTTACTATAATGGTAAGTGCTTTAACGAAATTAGGGAACTTGTTCCCGAAACTCGTACACTTTTGCATGTGACTGGATTTTCGTTGAGACCGCATCCATTTGTAGTGGATTGACCAGTGAATTACACTACGCACTGCTGGGAAGATTCGTTTTTTAGCAAAACTGTTCATATGTGGAATAAACTTCTTCCAGAGGTCTTTCCTGTCACTTTTAATGTGGAAAAATTTAAATCGAATGTCCACAAACTCCCTCTTTTCTCCTCCCCGTAACCAATTTTCCTAGTTCTGTTACAATGCACCGCATGAGTAGGGGTCATCCCCTGAGTACTGGTCCGAACGAAAACAAAAAAATAAATGCCAAATCAAAGTAAAAAAATTATTTGGCAGCTAACAAAATGCTCGCTAGTGGCATTACAAAGTTTTGCACCACTATAAAAATTCCCTCTAATTGAAGTTATCTCTTCTTAAGTGGTACTTCTCTCTCATTCTCTCTCTCTCTCTCTCTCTCTCCGTGTATACATATCTTACTACTGCTGCTTCTGCCTATACAGAAATATAGAGTGTGAGATAGATGTAAATACGTGGGTAACGGGTGTAAATCGGTATTGCTACTCCTTCCCCCCCCTCTCCCCCCTCCCTATTTTTTGTCGTGGCTAATATTTAAAAGAAATTATTTGATAGAACCACAATAAAATAACGAAATTGCAAATGCACTATGTAGTTGATAACACAAAATGTGCGGCTTCTGAACAATTTTTCATTGATATGTTTGGCAAAAAAATTGCTATGCATTCAACGATCGTTAACGCTATAAATGTGAGAATGTGCCATCACAGCAATTACGCTTTTTATAAACTAAGTCTTGTTTTTCAAAGTTGAGCTCCCAAAACCACTGAACTGATGGGGCATAAAACTAATGAAAATTTTAATATTAAAATTTGAGTGTTCTTTTCCATTGAAATGGTTAATTAATAGTTGACTTCCAAACCTCAAATTTGGCCAAGCTGTATTTATTAATTTGTTAAATATTCTTTCTCTGTTAAATACCAAAATTAAATTTCTTTTCTCAGATCATTTTATTTCCTCACTGTTAAGCCATTTAAGTATATTATTTTTTAAGTTTTTATTTTATATCCTTTTAGCTCATCATCTGTTAACAGCCAGCAAAGACAAACAAACAAAAACAAAACTAGAACAACAATTTGTCATCATTTTGTTCTTATTTACACCTTTTGCAACGAGCACACATTTCCATTTGCCCATCTGCATTTCATTACAAGATTATAGAGCATTGTTAATGAGGTGCTGCTGGTGGCCAGGAATAGAAAAAGAATAGAAAACACAGTTGTTATTATTTAATTTGTTTAACTGTAACTTGAGTAACATTTGCATCCTCAATTAGAAATGACAGCCAAGTAAACAATTATAATATCACTGCACTTACCGTAATCAAGCTTAAATAACAAAACAACACAACAACAACAACCTGAGCAGCAAACAAACAAATAACAATTGTAACTGCAAGTTACGAGTACAAAATAAAACTGTGCAAAACATCTGTTGAGATTTTGTTAAACTTTAAATGGACCTAAGCGGAAGCAGTTTGAAAAACATGATTTCAACTAACGGAAGCAAACCCCAAATAAAACTGTAGTATCTGCCGAGATGTAATCAGTCATTTTTGTCAATGCGAGTTGGTGAAAAGAAAAAAACAAACAAATATAATATTTTTTTTGTCCCGAATTTAAAAGCAAACAAAAGTTGGCGAAGGCTAAAAAGTACTTATCACAAAAAATGTTTGCCAAATCAATTGAAGGCTTTTAGTAAATTTTTTAAAAGCAAAAAGTCTTTATCGCCTGTGCTTAATAAAAGTCAAAACATTTGTGACTTATTTTAGTTAATGAAATTGTTTTTCCGTTTCAAAACCTTAATTTAAAACTTTATTTTGTTGAGCATAAAATGCGAGAAACAACTATTTATTTAAGATTATTTTATTTTATTAGAAGTAATAAACACAGACAAATGCTTAAATATATTTGCGACTAAATGTGAGAAACCAACGCCATTAAGTGATGCGAAATCAAAAGGTCGCTCAAGAAGTCAAAGGTCACTTAATTTTATGGTTACAATAACCACATTATAATTAATATACTGTCACGGTGAAGAAATTATTATCATTGCCACCCGAAATAAGTTTTTGTTAAAATTTTATCATTAGATTGCTTATTTAAAATAATAGCAATAAGTATTTATTACCATGTATTAAAAAACTAGGCACGCCCTTGTGAATGGCATTTTTATAGACTTGCAGAACTTTGAAATGGAGAAGAACAAAGATGGCCTAAAATTTAATTTATTCCAGAAATAATTTTATAGCATTTTAATTGAAACATGGGCTCTTCCGCCACACTAGCTCGTATATAATCTAATCTGGAGTTAAAATTTTCGAAAAACTCTTTCCAAATTTTCCGTATATCGGTAATAACGCGTGGAATGTTGTCCTTCAAGTGTTCAGTCATTTCAAACTTTACAGGCTGAACAAATGACCACATATTCGCACAAAAATAGAATGGGGCCGTCAAATCACACGATCTTGGAGGCCAACTCAGGGGTCCAAAACATGAAACTAAGCGTTTACCAAAGGTTTCCTGCAATAAATCAACTGTGGTACGAGCTGTACAGCATGTTTTCTTCCTCGAATCAGCACTCAGGGGATGACCCCTACACATGCAACGCATTGTGCCAAAACTATGAAATTAGTTTATGGGGAGGATGAAGTTCAACTTGAACTTTCCTACATTGAAAGTGACTGAGAGTTTATTCCTCATACGGACAGTTCTGCTAAAAAACGAATTCTCCCTTTAATGCGTAGTGCAGTTCACTGGCCAATCAACCAAAAATGAATGTGCTCTCAACAAAAATCGAGCTAAACACGAAAACGTTTGAGTATGGGGAACAAGTTCCCTAATTTCATTAGAGCACTTACCAGTGTAGTCACGATAAAACAGTGAAATACATCCGACATTGCGTCGATGCTGTAGAGAATTAATAGAGTTGGATATCCTACTGTCCCCAATGTGTTTCTTAGCCCTCTCCTGTACTTGGTCGAGCAACTCCAATATAGACTTTGGGGTGCGGTCCCATACATGAAAATTGTATTCTATTTTTGGACGGATATTTTTTTTATCATTTTATTTATTTACAATCTCTTTTTACAATAATGAGTAAATTTGATCAAATACAATAATATGAAAAAAAAGAGAAACATAACATATGCTATAAGCTTCAGGAAGCTTAATAACTTAAACAAATATTAAGTTCTAATATTGATTTGGATTAATTAAACAATAATATATATAAGTTTATTTTCTATAAGGTAAGTCTAGTACATGAAATCTATTCAGTCTTCTTACTTCTTCTGTTTCATCTAAAAGAGCAATTGCTAAAATATTACTATGATTACTTAATCGATTCAAGTACGCATGACTAAATCTATTTATTTCATCTCTAATTAAAGGGATTTTGAGGTCTTTGTGAATTTGTTTATTCGTTACAAACCAGGGAGCATTGACTAACGTTCTTAGTGTCTTAGATCGGTATTTTTGTAAAATCTTCACATTTGAATTACTTGCAGTACCCCAGAGTTGGATACCATATGTCCATACCGGCTTTAGTATTGCCTTGTAAACTCTTATCTTATTTTCTAGACTTAGCTCAGACTTAGCTCCAAGTAGCCAGTACAGTTTTTTCGTTTTTATGTTTAGTTGTTGTCTTTTAGATTCATTATGCTCTTTCCATGTTAACCTTTTATCAAGGTGCATTCCTAAGTATTTTACTTTATCAGTTTTTTGGTATTGTAGACCCATTCAAAAACACCGCTTGACATTCTTTTCTTCTTAAGGTGAATGTTACATGAGAAGATTTATGTGAATTAATGGTTATTTTCCATTTTTGCAACCAATTTTCCAAGACATTAAGTTGTGTTTGAATTAATAATGTAGCCTCGTACGGTGACTGATTCGAAGATAAAATAGCGGTGTCATCTGCATAAGTAGCCATAGTTATATTTTCATTTACAGGTATTTCTGAGGTATAAACTGTGTACAAAAGAGGCCCAAGGACACTACCTTGCGGCACACCTGCACTGATGCTACATATGTTGGACCTTTCATCATTAATTTTTACATAGAAGGTTCTATCTTCTAAGTATGATCTTAAAAATAAATAAAACAGAGTTGGTAAATTGTTTTTAAGTTTAAACAGAAGTCCTTTATGCCATACTTTATCAAATGCCTGTTTGACATCTAAAAATACTGCAGAACAGAAATACTTTCTCTCTAAGGAGTCTGAGATAGCTTTCACTATGCGGTGGCACTGCTCAGGAGTTCCATGTTGATTGCGAAAGCCAAATTGGTGATCTGGCATAATATTTTGACTTTCCAGAATAGGTGTTACCCTAATTTTAAACAATCTGGCAGAAGGCTAATAGGTCTATAAGAAGTTAACTCGCTTTCTGGCTTACTGTGTTTTTGAACCATTATTATTTCAGCACATTTCCACTGAATCGGAAAATGTAATAGCCTGATTACGGCATTAAATAATAAGGTTAGGAACATAACACATTTTTTAGGCAGAGACCTTGCAACGTTTGATCCAATTTTATCATAACCTGGTGACTTTGAATTGTTGAGTTTACAAATTTCTCTCTCAGCTGACGAGAAACTCTTGATGGGAAAAAGAACGGATATAAATAGTAGTATAAATAGTGGTATAAATAGTAGGAAGATCGAATCGAGTGAAGTATCTCTTACACTGTCTTAGAAAACCGAGGCACTTGAAAGCTTCTCTAGAAACTTGAAAAATATGTTTTGTCAATCAATTTGCATGGCAAGAACATTTAGAGGTACCGATTCCGTAATACCTATATCACCCATAGTAACAGATGCAGCACCATTTCCGAGCACAGATCTATGCGTAAGCATGCAGCATTGTGTCTATTCACACGATCCCATTCCAATATTATTGCGAGATTGTGATTGAGGGTATCATTCATGTTATGCCTTTTAGAAGTGTGCTTTTCCCAATCAAATCATTTGAGTTATTTAAATATTAAAGAATATTTTAAAAATGTTTTATCAGTCTGCCAGCAGCGTCTAACTAAATATTATTAAATTCGCCACACATAATTAATAAACTAATAATAATGTTTTATTTTCCTTTTTCTTAATAATAATTAACTTTTTGAAAACTTTAATATTTGTTTTGGCCATTAAAAGTATTTAGTGTTTCAATTTTTTCTCAAATAAAATTTCATTCATGTCTTGTTTCTTTTTTTTTACTTTTTTTTTTTTGTTTGTGTGTGTCAAACTTGTGCTATGTGTATTAGAAATGCTTCAATGCTTCAATACTCTAATAAACATTTCAATTCTTTTTCTTAAAGTTTGTTGTATTTTTAGTTTTAGTTTGGTAATTTCATTTCATTTGCATCTGTGTGCATTATCCATGAAGTTGAAATGATGTCTGTTTACAAGTCTCTGTATAACCAGCCAGGCTTCGTTGCTTGTGTTTTAGTTTTTAAAGCAGCTTTTGTTTGTTTATAGAAGTTATCTTTTTTGCTGTTAAGCCTGCTTTACTGACATACTGACAGTTTAAGTTCACATATAAATATATACACACACATACACATATATATATATATATATATATATATATATATATATATATATATATATATATATATATATATATATATATTGCTCTTGTTGTTTTAACACAATTGCTCGTAAGTGTGAGTAAGTGTTCGCGATGCGTTCATATATTTACTTACGTTATTTGCAAAACGTCCTCATTTCGTAATATTTTATTTATTTTTTTTTTTCTAACAGTTTCATTTAGATATTTTACAATTTTTTTTTTATTTTTCATTTAAGAGTAGAAAATTAAAACATTTTTGCAGTAACAGAATCCAAGTGCAATGACTCTATTGGGATTGCTTTTAAGCATTTTGAATATGTTTCCCTTTCACTCTCTCTCTCTCTCTCTCTCTCTCTCTCTCACTCTATCAACAAAGTCTTTACATTTTCTAGTTATTATATTCCACTGCTTTGCTCAACTTTTCCTTGGTGGCTGCATTTGGAATTGTGTTGTGCTGCTCATTTTCATTATTTCATTGTAAAATTTGTACATTTTAGCATTTAGCTTTTTTTTTTTTTTGTTGTTAATACAAATATACACAAATATTTCTTTCATGTGAAAGCGCGTTAGTGGAACAGCATTGTTCATTGAAACCTCAGCCTCAGAGAACATATTACGTTTGGGTTTTGCTTATTTAATAGTCAAAATGGAAAGTTTTCAAATCACATCTCGTTTTCTATAATTGTTGCCCAATTTAAAAGAATTGTTTCTTTGTAGAAAACTTTTAACGCTTCAAGTTAGTTAGTCTCTCTCAGTAGCAGCGAAATTATGAAATCGAATGCGTTTTGCTTCAATTTTAAAAGAAAATAATTAAGTAATAAAGTAAACGAAATAACTGGCTATGCTATTTACTAACTGCGCACAGTGGAGCATTTTACGAGAAGGCGGATCGTAATTTTGATACGCGGCTTTTTTTGTCTTTGACCTACTGGCACCTCTACATTGAATGAATAACATAAAAGCAACAAAATCTGATACAAAGAAGGTGGACAAATTCTTTATTTTTCTACACCTCTAGCGGATAAAAATAAAAGGCAGTTTCTGAGTGGTTAGATAGTTGGTTAAAGCATAAACCTTTTCTCTAGTGACAATCTTACATTGTGTGTACTTAAAGTAAATAAACTTGTAATCAATTTGAAAGCTCTAAATTTTGGTGTTATTTATTTTGCAATAAAGAACTCAGTAACAATAAAACGTTTATACAAGGTATAAACGTAAAAATATTATATCCTAAAAATTTACTTTTTATTTAAGAAATCATTTATCTTATCGAATTCTAAATGGTTTTTCAACAAGAAGTTTGTTTTCTAAAGCAAAATAAAACACAAATTTAGATTAAGGTAATTCAAATCAGTCTTGCTGTCTATGCTATGTTGATTTTATGAAAAATTTTCATAGAATCAGTTTGGCTTTGGATATAAGACTTTTTAGGTTTTTCTATACAATATTGGGGTAAAATTCACTGATGAGCTACTTGAGCAATAGTGAAATTGCAATATGGATATGCTCTCCCCCGCAGTAATACATTTCAAATATTTTTTATTTTTATTGGTATAGATGTTTTATGAGAATATCATAAAATGTTTATTTCTTAATAAAAATATTTATTTAAAGGAATCAGGCGCGGAAGATAGAATTGCTGATAATTTAAATCTTTATTGCACTACGAAGAGAAAAGTTCGGCAATTATGCATGAAAAATGATATTTGACAAATTTCTATCATGACCACCACGCTGACACCAAAGTTTTTAATCAGTTTGTTTGGCAAAATGGCGGTCCTATTTCGTTAATCACATCACAGTTCTTGAGTTTTAAGGCTGAAATCGATTCGATTGGCTCCGTATATATAGTCTGTTCTTAATATAATCCCTCAAAAAATAATCCAGTGGTATTAAATCACAAGATCAGGTTGACTACTTAATTGCTGATTTCATAAAGTTATGCGATCAGGGAATTTGGTTTGCAAATAAATTTTGTGCACATGGCGCCATCTATGCGTGATATACCCCATGTACTGGTGCCCTTGTGGTACATGCTAATTATCAGAGATGGCGCTGTATGTGAAAAATGATTTTCCCTGTTTTCCTGCTTTTTTCTTGTAATTTTTCCTATAAACCTCACAGAGCCCGAGACCTTTCCAACGAATGCAATACCGTGGAAATCGGTTCATGCATTCTGAAGTTATAGCGTCAGGAAGCAAAACCCGACTTATTTTTATAATATAGATCAGTGATGGGCGAACTACGGTTTTAATCCGGCCCGCCGAGCGTTTAAAAAAAAAATCACCTATTAAAAAATTATGCCCAAAAACTAAATTTACATTATGTTTTAAAAAATATATAAATTGACAACTTTAGCAAAAAAATGCGATGTTTTCATATTATATTGTGTCCAAACTGCATAGTTTTCTAGGAAATATTGTACACACAAGAGAACAACAACTTTCTGATGCAATATTCCAAGAAGAAACATAAACATCATAAAACACTAACAACTAATATAGAAAACTGAACGTATAACATAACAACAACTATTATATGTGAGATCTAGAAGATTCTTGAATATTCGAGACAACACGCGCAACAGATATAAAAGGGCCAGCGATAGATTAATCTGCAATCAGTAATAGTGTAAATCTCGTGACGTAAAGAATAAATTGTGAAGTAAAATTATAAAGTTGCCAACGTACAGTTTTATTTGTGTAATTAAAATGATAAAGTGTATTGTAAATATAAGTGCAATAGTAAAATAGTCTAAGTTTTTTACCCACATAAATGTCAATCGAAAATAGAGAGAGAGAAATTGATTCGGAATGTCGAGTATTTCAAGAAGAGTGGGCATGGAAGTACTTCTTTATGAAATATAACCAAAAACCTTTTTGTCTTATCTGCCAAGAACCGGTAGCTGTACTAAAAGATTAAAATCTCGCTAGGCAATTTAATTCAAAACATCTTGGGTCGAAGTACTATAAAATGACAGATGAAGACAAGAAAGTTCATTCAGTGGAATTGAAAAGAAAAATATCTAGTCAGCAAATGTTTTTTAAAAATCAAAGAAGTGTCCAGCGACCCTCCACGTTAGCTGGTCACATTGTTGCCTATAAAATAGCAAAAAGTAACAAACCGTTTTCTGAAGGAGAATTTATTTAGGATGTGTTAATTAGCATTGGAAAAGTATTATGCCCAGAAAAGGTAGAACGGTCACAAAAAGAATTGAAGCGATTTCTTCTAATTTAACCAATCAACACGATGGACGTCTTAAAAAGTTTTTAAGTATTTTTCAGTCACTATGGACGAGAGTGTTGACAGGAGTGATACAGCCCAACTTCTAATTTTTATCAGCGGAGTCGATGAAAACTTTGTAATAACCGAAGAACTTGCTTGTTTGAGATCTTTGAAAGGAAAGACGACAGGAAAAATAATTTATGATGAATTTAGAGAGGGGATGGAATCTCTTAATGCCCCAATTTCCAAATTAATTAATTTAACAACTGATGGAGCACCTAACATGGTGGGAAAGAATACGGGGTTTGCAGGAGTTTATAAAAGTCAGAATCCTGAAAGCGAAACAATTTTTTTACATTGTATAATCTACCAAGATGTTCTTTGCAAGGCTGCCGTGGATATTAACCACGTACTTAATATTTATTATTTTAAAATTAATTAATACCATTCGAGCCCGTGGTTTGTTACATTGACAATTTCTAGAGTTTTTATCGGAAGTTGATGCAGAATTTGCAGATGTACTTTATTACTCAAAGATCAGGTGGCTGAGTTGTGGGCATGCCTTCTCGAGAGTTTGGAGTCTTCTCGAAGAAATTAAAGTTTTTCTAAAAACCAAAACTGAAATTTGGGATTAGCGGGAAATATTGGAGGATAAGAATTGGTGCATCGAGTTTGCCTTTTCCACGAATTTACTCGAGCACTATAATAAACTGAGCAAGAAGTTACGGGGAAGAAATCAATTTATAGATGAAACTTAGGGCAGTTTGAGGTATTTTAAAACTCAATTGTTATATTTTCTAAATGTTTGGGAAAAAATGATTTGACTCATTTTCCAAGACTTAATTCTTTGAGGCCTGTCTTTTCACAATCTTTATTAAAACTGTATTCAGAACTTGAGGCCACATTTGCTGACTTTAAAAAAATCCAACCATGTTTAGATATTTTTTCAATGCCTTTTAATGTTAATCCTGAGAATGTTCCATCTGATCTACAATTGGAAATTATAGAATTGCAATGTAATAATAATTTAAAACAGCTATTTTTAAATACAGATAAGCTTAATTTCTATAAGTCCTTACCGAAAGATGAATTTTCAAACCTAATTAATCATGCGCAGAAAATGATGGCAATGTTTGCCATGCAAATGAAATGCATAAAAAATTCAATAAGAAACCGATTGTCAGACGAGAGTCTATTTAATTTATTAAAAGTCGCATCCTCCCAGCTGGAACCAGATTTTGAGGAAATTATGCCAAATCAGAAACAGATCCATGCTTCCCATACATCTGGAAAATCTTAAAATCATAAAAAAACGTATGTTATAAAATTTTTATGTTGTTTAAAAATATAACGTAATATAACTAATAAATATATAGCTTAAACTTTTAATTGAACAGCAACCTCATAAATTTTTAATGAATGACCCTCTATGTTTTTTTTAATTTAATGGCCCGCCGCAAGATTTTTTTTAATTTATTGGCCCGCCACCCAAAAAGTTCGCCCATCACTGATATAGATATTGCTTAAGAAATGTTTATGGTTATAGATAAAACAATCACAACAAATGAATTTATAGGTGCTTGTAGCAAATGATTAAATTCCTTTAAAAGTCTGATTAAAAACTTTTGTGTACAAGTGATTTTATAGTGTCGAAAACTTTAATAAGAGAACTTTTTTTATTATTTATTAAATAATTCATATAATTTTTTTTGTTTTTGCTTAATTAATTTTATATGAAAAACTAAATTAACTTTTTTTAAATAAGTCGAAGAACAAAGTTCCAATGAAGCAATGCGGTTATTTATGGTCCAATGCAATTTTGCTTAATGTCCAGGCACTCACTGATGTCCGAAAAGTTTCTTTTATTTCATTTATAAATAATTTTCAGAATATTTAACAGCAGATGATATTGTGTGATGCCAAAATAATAGAGTTCTCGAGTTTGTTTTTCCTTTTGTCGCCATAAGGAAATTTTGGAAAATAAAACATTTTTTTTTTGTTGTTGTTTTATTTTATTTGACTATGCAATGGCAAATGTCAAAATACTTATGCCGAAACTAGAATAAAATAAATAAAATTAAATAAAATTAAAATGGCTATTTTCCCTCTAAACGTGTAAGTGAAATAAAAATTTTTGCCAAATGGGTGATGGTTTATGTGTGCTTACAAGTACACTAAAATGTTAAAGTATTTGTTTTAATAAGTCAAACACAAGTTCGGCCAAATATACCGAATTTACAAACCAGAATTACCAAAAAAAAAAAACAAAAAAATAAGGAGAATAGATAAAATAAAACGCATTTAACAAATTACCGCAAATATAATGCAAAAGCCAACGCGACAATTCAACAAATTTAACCAAAATAATTTGTGGTAACTGATGATCATGATGCTGACTAAGTGACACACACACACACACACACACACACATACCCAAACATACATACACAAACCAACAAAATTACTTTCATTACTTAAATAATAAACGTGCCAACAGAACATTAAACGTGAGAACTTTAATGGTCGAAAAACGGATGATACCAAATGATGGCCGTGATAATTGTAATGATGATATTGTTTTTTATTACACTTACTGGGTCATAGATGTTGCCACCGTTAAATTGTAATTATCCACATTTAAAGCACAGCTTCCAGATTGTACATCTTTTAAAAATGGCAATTAAGAATTTAAAAAGTGTGAAGTAATAAAAATTATTACGAATAACTTATTAAAGCTTGAGGAAGGGCTTTAACTAATTTTACAATTGATATTTTACTACTCCTTTTTATTGCCAAATTATAAGGCAGGGGTTAATGAATGATTTAAGGTCCTAGTAGACCCATTAAAAGTTCAGTGGATACCATAGGGCTCAATGGATCTTTGGCCGTTCACTCTCAAGTAGAAATTTTGAGAGTCCAATCGACGTTTAGCGAAATAACAAACTCTAAAAACCGTAATGCACCCTTCACTACCTACTTGCACTTTAGAAGAGCCAAAAGAAATTTTAAAATGGAATTAATAGACCTCTTGAAATGCCAATGGAACTTTTGAGGTACTAATTTTAGGATCTTTGTTGGTTCAATCGACTTTTTGATTGATTGGCTGATAAAAACTGTCTACAAAAAAATGATAAAACAAAGTTCTTTATGGAAAAACTTTTGATTGATGAAAATTTTATATAGAAAAATTATGACTGATAAAATTTTAAAATTGGAAAATTATAACTGATTCAAACTTTATATAGAAAAATTTGAATAATGATATTTTTTTTTAAAAAAATTTATAACATGACATTTTTATAGAAAAATTATAGAAAAATTATGACTGAAAAAATTTTTATGTAGAAAAAGTATGAACTTCATTCTCTTAAGATTTTTTTGTTTTTGCTTTTTTTATATAAAAAAATATTTAAGGAGCAAGTTTATATTGTAACGGATGAGCAAATTTGGGGTTAGCAACAAAATGGCTAAGCCCAGCAAAATAACCCAGGGGCGTAGAATTACAAGAACGAGGTGGCCAATTTATATCGCCAAAATAATACCTACTCATGCCATAACTATATTGTTTGTGCGGCTGAGTGGTTTTGCACGTCTGCATTTTACTGTTTGGCCTTAATCTAACGATAGTCTTACAACTGGGTGTAGGAAGAACGCCCACTCGCTCGCTAAGACGCATATACGCCTTAGTAGTAATTTTCAAGTGCACAATAGCGACATATTCCACCACTCCTTGCTGAAGATTTGAAGACTATCCAACTACTTGTGCTGTTGCTTGCACAAGCTAAGACACTGAACGTTAAGCCTGCGTTCACATCTCTTGGGAAGCTTTTTTTTAAAGCAACCGATTTAAACCAACAGTCACCACGTAAATTTCCAAGAGGCCTCACCAATAACCAGAACAGGGACGTAGCTCTGCAGGCAACTGCTTTCCATGGTACCAGTGTGTATGTATAAAGTCAGTGGTCAGGCTACGGAAGTTCTAAGTCTCTTCCGGTTTGGGGTTTCTGCTAGCCCAGGCGACTAGTGCCGCCTTTTACCGCCGAAAGCACATGTCATGATGGGTAAGAGATCCTTTAAGACTGCGTGCTTCCGGGAGGAAGCTTTGTGACTGATGTGTGATAAGATTTAAGTCGGTACCTAGCGTATATATGCCATAACTCGACGGTGGTCAAACCACTGGGGCGATATGGCGCGTGCACCGGCGCCCTAGGAGTTCAAAGACTATTTTCTAGCAACAGGTCATTCCCAGTTGCAATTTTGGAGGTTTTGAAGTAGGGCCGCCAATCCATCGCTGAAGAGTTGGAGACTATCGAACTCCTGGTCCACAACACATGACAAGCATGCTCACTGAATCCGGATCATTCACCCATTATTCGCAATATAGGTGAGTTGATCCTGGCCCCTTAATCAAATTCATGAGGGTCGCGAAACCACAACCACCACGATACTTCTAAAGGGCCAACCTCAATAATCAGAGAGAGAACAGCTAAAAGGCTAAAAACTAAAAAAAATTAACTCTGGGGTTTACTTATTTCCTAGGAAATAACGTAGAGCTTCCAGTTGACTCCCTGCCAGCCTTCAGGGGACTGGGCTCCCGTTTTTTTCTCGGTGACATATGTACTGACGACGCGATTCCATAAAAACATAAAAATGTGACCACGGGGATGAGTTTGCGACTGATGTCAACATTAGCCAATTGGGGCCACAAAAAATTGGTTATCATGGCTTCGTGAGCGTTTCTTTGTTATTTTCTAAAAAAAAATATAGGCCTTCTCTGACCACAAACTACACTATACGGTCACTTTCTTTGGATTTAATGATTTTCATTCCTAATGTTTGTGGAATTTCTAAAACTCGTATGCGAAAACTTTGTTTCTTTACCTAATCGCCTACTTAAAAATGAGTCTCATCACTAAAGATGAAAAATGCGTTGTTTTCGTTCAGTGTATCAAACAGCCAAACGTTTGTCAAGCGGCTTTAATTCTTCAACGAATTGAACTTTTTAAAAGAGTGAAGATGAAGAGTACGTTTGTAAAGTACGTCTAATATCCAATTATTGCAAATGTTGGCGAGTTGATGTTCCAGGCTCATTCTCAACACTTTGCTATACTGCGACATCACTACGACCACTATCGGCATATTATTTTGGTCTATTGTCAATAGCAACATCGTGAGCCTCGAATTAAGCTATTAAATTACGCACAGTGGTCTCAGAAATTGTCTGATTGCGATAAAAACCTGATCGAATTTTACAAAATAAATAAAATTTTCACCATTTTGATAGTAAATTTTCACAATTAAAATTCATTACTCAAGGGTGGAACGTTCCACGCTTAAAAAAAATCTCAAAGGATGCTAGTTCAATACTTGGCATGTAATCATTTGACAGACAATTTACTTTCTAACCTCAAACCTTTCACCACCCGTTATTAAGGAAAAAGTATTGTAATTATAAAGAAGTTAATATCTTATCTCTGCGCATGTATTAGACCGGGCACAGCTGAACTTGTTAGACTTAATCTTAGTTATTTCGTTAAGCCTTTTCTAAGTAAATTAGAATATTGGGTGTTTTTCTAAAGGAATTGTGGCTACAGTACATGGCAAAAGAACTTTTTGCTAACTAAGATTATTTTATAGTTAATGAAAATGTTAAAGATAATAAAGCTGCTCTTTAATAAAATCAAAATTTTCAACAAACTTCTCATAAACAACATTTAATTTTTGTTTTAAATAATTGACGTCTCTTAAGACTTTTAAGAAAATGTTTTATAAACTTTTTCTTGTGCTAAATATTTGAACAAGCAATAAGTCTTGTGCTATTTGAACAAGCAATAAGTCTATTATTAAAGGCCACAAAAAACACGGTTGTTGAAATGTGACGTGAACCATAGAGAAAACCAAAACTAGATATAAAAAGAGAGAGAGAAAGAGAGAGACACTGTTAATTGGAACGTCAATGAATCAACAGAATAATTATGGAAATGAAATAAAAACAGAAATATTTTCATGCAAGAAGGCATGTGCTAAATTAATATTTAATTTGTGGAAGCGGGCAAATTGTGCCTACAAAAAGAATTTTTAAATAAGACTAATAAAGTGATTGTTGCTACAAAGTATGCAGAAGAACACACAGGAAAATATGTCAGTTTTAAATTTGTTTTATACTTTTTAAATGTACGAGTTCCTTTAATTCCACATACACATACAAACACAAAAATTTATTTCTTTTTTCAAGAGTTATGACTTCATTTTTCACCGTCTTCATTTTGTAATGATGTATAGTATGGAAATGGTAATTTACAATTGTATTATGTTCATTATAAAATGTGCTATCACTACACTATTCTGGGGTCAAATCATCGCATTCAATATCGAGTGTACGCTCGTGTTAACAACATTTTCGATGGCTGATATTTTTTGGATACCGGTATTCGATTGTAATACTATGTTCACACCTAGCGTGTTTAACATCTCAATTGTGTTTAAGCAGTAAACACGTCGATTTTAAAATGTTTTACCATACATTGACGTGTTTTGTTAAACATCTCAAATGAGTTGTTTTTGATTTCAACATGTTGTTAAACACGTAAATTTCAAATACAACTCTGAATTTCACTCCATTTTGTAAGTGCGTTTTTGCCCCTGTATGCTAATAGGTAGTGCAATTAGCTAATTTATCTGTGGTTTGGGTTTGATTCCCAACTAAAATGACTGTTTTCACTACAAAAAATCCTTTTTAAGGTAAAAAAGTAGATAAAACGTCAGCCTTGAACATCTCAATTATAGTGTGAACGCTGTATTTAAATTTTAAAACATTTTGCTTAAACGCTTTCAAAAATACAAGTGTGAACTTAGTATAATTTATATTACCTACTACTATTTTTTACATCGCTGTAAGAATATATCAATAAGAATATCAAAATAAACGAGGAAATCAATAAATAAGCAAATCGATGAAAATCATAAAATTCAGCTAAAAATTTAGATGTTTTCAAATAAAAATCCTCGGAACCGAAAGACGAGTCAAATATTGCCTTGATAAGAAGAAATATTTGTGATAAAAGCAATCCTGATGTTGCGAATTAGTGACATTTGAAGTGAATAATGATTTAAACTTAACATTGCCAATATCCACTGACGTTTTCGGCTGTCTAAAGTAGCTTTTTAGTATAAATATTTCTAGTCATATGTCGACGTCCGTACAAACTTGCAGATTTCCGCTACACTCTCACTTTTAGGCAGTGGCAACTTTCAGCATAATACCGGGAAAGATTTTTTGAGTTAGCACAACTTCCTATGTGCAAAGTCGTTGTTTCCCACCTATTTTTTAGTTATTTTCGATACTACTTGGAATATATAAATTTCAATAACTATTGTCGTGATCCATATTAACAACATTTCGATGACAAAATACTCTATATTGAATACGCTGGTTTACTGGCTGGGCTTCAAATTGTTAACCGTCTTTCTTATTGCAGAGTCTTTTGTAATTGTAAACGAGTATCATTCTCTTATTTTTTTTTTTAAGAGAAGTACCGTGCTACATTCTTTAAGAAAGCGATAGAGAAGAGATGAGACAGGTGGTGAAAGTAGAAGGATAGTTACGGAAATTAACTGTCGGTATAAGACAGCACAGTGACCAGTGACTATGCCTTCATCACTGAGCAGCCGCACCGACAGTCTTTTTTTATTTGTAGTGAAAGGAACCAAGGTCTTTGTTGGGAATCGAACCTACAACCCCCAGTCTTGTAAGCTAGTTTACTACCTACAAGCCTACAGGGGCATCTCTTGCTGCAGTAGTCTGCAAGTCACTTTACCTGATAATACTTGAAGCTTCAATAATCTGTTACTAATGCAGCTATTCAACTTTAGCCACCTCGATTATAAGATATCTACATAACAAACAATTAGTATACTAAATCATAAAACAATGAATGCATTCAATCAATGTCTTATCAAAGGACTAACCTTAGCAACTGCATTGTGGATAAACTAACAAAAAAAGAGGGCATTTCATTATGATAGTGGCCTTGACACCTTACGAAGCTCAGAAGTTATGATCCAGCTAAGAAGTTTATATATTTGACTGTTAAGACAAGCTAGCTAGCTAATTAGATTGAAAAAAATCGGCTATACTATTACGGTGGGTGAAAAGCATGCAGGTGTACGACTTAGCTGCAATAATTTGGCACTATTCGCTTGCAACCCAAGCTATCAGAATTAGGAGAAAGAGAAGACGATCAATCATCTTCACTCTTATTTGGTACAAAAAGAACACTGAAGATGGCAAACGGCCGAAACCGGTTGCCCCGTTGGAAAATCAAAGCACATATCTATCATCTTCTCTATCTAAAGGTCACATTAGAATATCGCCGACTGCAGCAAATTTAGACAAATTTGAGGTTAAGAAGTAAGTTGTCTGCCAAATGATTAAATGTCCAGAACTGTGGTGTAAAGAAGTTGAACAATTTTAAGCAAGAAACGCAATGGCAATAAATGCTGAAAATAAGCCTGGTACATCAATTCTTCGCAACACCAGAGGCACTCTGCGCAACATTTTGCATAAACTTTGATTTCAAAGTTCAACCAAAGTTCTTCCAAAATAAAAGGCGACCGAACATTGTTTGCGTTAGAGAGTTATGTGAATAAACGAAATGTTTATTATGGGGCTCACAAAATTCAAAAGCAGTCGTAGAAACCTATTACATCCAAAGAGAATTACCGTATGGTACGGTTTGTGGCCATGCAACAATATCGCCCCATATTTTTTCACAAATATGGGAGGAAAGCCGTCACCGTGAATTTGGTGTGCTACCAAACCATGAATACCTATTTTCCGTGGCCACTTTTGACTGATGGGGACATTAGCGACGTTTGATTTCTCCAAGACAACGCCAGAAGCCACACAGCCACCCAAACAAACAATGAGAAATTTCTCGGTCGCATTAATTCTCGATTTGTCGATCTTAGTTTGCCACCTCATTCTTAGGATTTAACGCCGCTGGATAATTTTCTCTGGTGAAATTTGAAAGATCAGGTTTACGTTAAAAAGCCACAAATAACTGATGCTTCAAAGGCTTAAGTTTGGCGCTGCATTTTCGAGAAGCTTGACTGCAAAATATGCTTCAAAATTTTGTGAAAACAGCGAACCACTGCCGACATGCTAGATGTAAACATTTGCGTAGTTTTAAAATTCCATTATAAGTTTCCATATTTTTACTTTGCAGTGGTATTTATAAATCTTAAGTTTTCAAAAAGAAGTGTATGTTTTGAAACAATTTACTTCCTAACTTCAAATTTGCCCAGCCATGGTTTTGATGTCATTGGAACTGAACAAAATTCCTTTCGGTTTTAAGACATCCATGGCGCGATATCTATTTCATTCTTTTCTCTCTCCTTCTCTAAATTCAGCTTGTCTCTCTCTCTCTCTCTCTCTCTCTCTAGCTCTCTCTCTCTCTCTCTCTGCTCTCTTCTTATTCTTTTTAGCAGTAGCGAACACAAAGAGATCAGCAAACAGATCCATGTAGGCTGTGATACTACATTACTTCCAAAAACTAACCTTAAAATCTTATCAAATGTAAGAAGACAACCTTCACACTGCAAATTGCCAAATTATTAAAACCTGTTAAAGAAACTTCTTCTTACACACAAACAAACAAACATGTGTAATGGAAATACTAATTAATAGTGTCTTTTGACAAATACATACACGTGTTTTCATTTTAAATATTAAAAGTAAACTTTACAAAAAGCAACAACTAAGAAGTTTCTGAACTGTAGTAGAAATGACATTATCGTCACTAAATAATCCTTAACAGAAATATCATTTTAATAAACTCACATATATACGACATATTACAGTCTTTTGCTTATTTTCTTTCAAATATTTTTATTTCCTATAGACACACATACATATATTAGTGCATACATGTGTATGTGTCTTACTGTGATGTGCATAATTTAAGTTTCTTCTTAAAGACATCTGAAACAAGATATGAGTGTTATGGAAATTATAGTATTCTGTATGAGCAATAAACTAATGGAAGAAGATACAGACTACAGTACAAAGTAATAAAACAGATACTGTAGTTTTATTTAAAGCATGAATTTGGATAAATAATTAAACTGTTGAGAGCAGAGCTGGGAAAATCTTAAATTTTGTAGAAACTTAAATGCAATTTATTTTTTCTTATTTCTCTATTTTATGAAATAAAAGTTATTGTCATTATTGCTAAAGCCAATCGAAACGAGAGATGTCATGTGTAAAAATAAAAGAAAATGTTTTTAGAGAATTCTGTTAATATATTTTACTATGATAAAAGGATCTATGGCAATTCTATGTGAAGTAAAATATCGGCCAAATAACTGTCACATAGCATCGGTGGCATATCTCTATACCATAATTGACGTGCAATGTCCTAAATCTGCCTTTAGCTCTTGAATTATTCTTGGCTTATTGGCATGCACCTTTTATTTTAAATATATCCAATCAAGCTAACCATTGTATATATCGGGTGTGGTATTACCTGATAAGATTAACATCTGCGCGTGGCTGAAAGCCGTAATCAGATGGTGGTCGAACCACTGCGAATGAAAAGCAACGTCATTCATGCCCTAGGAAGCAGAGGATTAATTCTAGCAACAGGTCATCCCTAGTTGCAATTTCAACGGTTCCGAAGCAGGGTTGCAAACCACTACTTCTTGCTGAAGAGCTGGAGACTATCCAACTCCTGGTCCAGAACGCATGAAGCTTAATATAATTAAGAACACGACGGCATTCATACTCACTGGACCTGGACCATTCATTGTGTTCATTTTTCAATGATCCGACCCACAAACTCAAATGAGGGCCTCGAAACACACAGCCACCACTTCCGATGGGCCTACCTCAATAATCAGTCAGAGAACAACTAAAAGTCTAAAGAGCCAATTAGCGGAACTCTGGGGCTTTACTGATTCCCGTGGAAATATAGTGGATTTTCCAGTTGTCTCCTTGCTAACCTTTTACCCCCGCAAGACACAAGTCTAGATAGTTGTGTGATCGATAAAGACTTATAAATATGCCCCCGGGGGAAATCTCGGGTGTGGTATGTGGGTGGCATCATCCTGTTGAAATCATACATCGTCCAGATCCATATCCTCAAAATTCTGCCTACAAAAACTCATTTATCGTTTCGCAATACCAAAAATAATTCACGGTAACTATTTGCCCGATATCATTTTGGAAGGAGTACGGCTCGAGGACGCCGCCAGCCCATAAACTGCACCAATCAGTAACTCTTTCATAGATGCATCGATTTTTGAACAATTACTCGGCAATTGAACAATTATACGGCAATTGATTAACGAATTCACTGAAGGTGCCCCAGTAGGTTAGTAGGTAGTGTACTAGCTTGTCAGTACGGGGGTTGTGGGTTCGATTCCTAACGAAGACGAAGGGGTTGCTCAGTGATAAAGGCATAGTCCTTGTCGCTGTGCTGTTGTTTTATACGGTAGTTAATTTCCGACTATTCTTCTACTTTCACCACCTATTTCATCTCTTCTCTATCCCTTTCCTAAAGAATGTAGCACGGTACTTGACTAAATAGGCATTGTTGCCTTAAGTGCTACTTATCTTTAAAAAAAAAAAACAATGTGCTCGTCGCTGAAAATGATTTGCTGTGTAAAGTCATCATACATTTCTGTCTGTTCAACTAACCCATTCCATATCCTTAATCATATCATTTCCCGTTAGCCAACACCATTCATGGTAACGCTAACTTCTTGCCCGACATTATATTCGAAGAAGTATGTCTTGGTGATGTTGCCAGACCATAAACTAGACCAGACAGCGACTTTTGGTAGACGCATCGACTTTTTAACAATCACTCGTTGATTCTGATTGTCCAAATGCGGTAATTTTGCTCGTTAAAGAAATCATTGAGGTTTTACCTGCTCGCCGCTGAAAGTGCGTCTGTAGGCTAGTAGGTAGTGTACTACCTTGTCAGTATGGGGGTTGTGTGTTCGATTCCCAACGAACACCTTGGTTTTTTTCACTACAAAAATAAAAATTGACTGTCAGTGGGGCTGCTCAGCTGTGCTGTTGTCTTATACGGCAGTTAATTTCCGATTATCCTTCTACTTTCACCACCTGTAGCACGGTACTTGACTAAATAGGCATTGTTGCCTTTAAAAAAAAAAGTAATTTCTGTCTGTTGAGCCAACCATTCGACATATTTCGACGATGACTGAAATGATTAGCAGGCTTCAGCTTGTGAATCAATTGAACCTTATAAACGTGTAAATTCAAGTTTTGTTTAAAAATTCGCATCAGTGATGTCCGTGAGATATTCAATTGCTTGGCATGGCGTCATGTCGAAGTGTTTAGCAATACTTTCGGCAGAATGAATTGGGCCAGCATGCATACAGGTGTTTTCAAATTCTGCCGATTGTAAATGTATTAAGTGAATTATGATGACAAAAAAAAAATCACAAAGTGCAAGAAATGCATTTTGATTTAAACGTCCATTTTTATAAAAGATTTCATCAATCTTAATGCGGTACTCAATTGTATATCTCTCCATGGGTGAATCTGTCACACACAACAGCAAAGAAATATCAGCTTAATTTGGTCTCCTTATTTATTGCAAAAGTTGGAGTCACAATTAACATCTTGCATCATATGTGGTTTGGGCCTTGGCCTACTACAAAATGCCTTTTTATGGTATTTATTTCATTGCAAATTAAAAGTTGACTTTTGTATTTGTAATGCTGGCATTCCTTTATTAAATATATAACTATACCCTATTATTATTTCAGATAACTATTACTTTAAGCAACGTGCCATAGTTTCCATATCCCTGTGGAAATGCGTTCTACCAAATGAAAAGTAAAATATTTTTCATTCTTGTCTATTTGTAGCAAAGTTCTTCTCATTAGTTCGTTGTAAGTTTTTAAATAAATGTTTGATAAACCCTCAACATTAGCTGCTAGTGTGTTAAATATGTCATACAGTTTGTTGGAAGCAGATGTCTTAACTTTATCAATTGAATTTAAAGTCTGTTATGGCTGCAGGACACCCACTATTTTACTTGAAGTTGTTTGAAAATATCCCCACCGACAAAGAAACAAAAAAGTATAAGTCGAGATATAACAAATTTAGAATTCCTTTATTTAAAAATATATTTAAAAAAAAAATCAAAATGAAATTTTAGCCAGGACATAGGACACACAAATGTTCCCCTTAAATTTCTTATCATTTTCTCTCATCCTGGAAGAGGGAAATAAGGCCAAAGAATGAAGAAATGAATATACAAAATGTTGGAATCACTAAATTGTTGGAATCATTAAATATTAATTAAAAATGCAAGAAAAGTTAAATACACAAATGTTATTTTTTTTCTCTCTCTGTCTTTCTCTGACTGACTGCAGGACTAGTATTCCTTTGCTTTAACAGTGCGATGACGATGAGAATAACGAACTAGCTCTACAGCCATAATATCTTTTGATGGCATTTAAAAGTCATGTTGTTGAAACTTAAATACATAAAAAGAAGTTTTTTGTTGATGTTGTTGTTTTTGTTTTTGTTGTTTCTGTTGTTGTTATCGAAAAAAACGATATCAAAAATAAACTACGAGTATAAAAACTTTAAAGTAATAAAGTTTTTGAATAGAATATTTAAGTAAAACACTCATACTTTTCGCAACCTTAAGAGAAATAAATTTAAATATTAAAAATAAATAAAATAAAATAAAACAGAAATAAATTGAATGAAAGAATTTCTCAACGACAAGCAAGGCAAAACGGAATTGCTTCTGTAGTATTAAAAAATAAAAACTGAAAAACAAATAAACGTTTTTCAAACTTTTTGTCTTGGCAACAACAATAACAACAAAATAATATAAAATTATCGTATCTTAAGAAAAATTAAAACCCAACAAAGTTGTTTCTTTCGAAAACTAAATAGGAGGACAAATCTGAACAACTTAAAGGGCAAATGCACTTAAATTATTAAAAGCAGGAAAATAGTTTTGAAAACAAAAATAAATTCAACTAAGAAATGTTAAGTTTTTAACAAAACTTCTTTATCAATATTCAGATTTTTTTTAAAGGTGATGAAAGTGTGCAAACGCAATCCCATTGTTTGCCACCATAATCTCTGTTACAGACTTCATCTCTGGAACTGTCAAAAAGTAAAAATGAAAACAAAATATTCCAAAAGTGATAAATATCACATTAATAAAATTCCCGCTTGCCGTTATAGCAACAAATATAAAAAAATTAGAATTAAAGGGTGTGCTAAGTGATCTAGTTTTTAAACTGCTTTAAGTTTTTATATTTTTTTCGGTGGGCAAATTTGAGGTTAGCAAATAAATTGTCTCTCAAATGATTAAGTGTCCATAATTGAGATATCTTCCTTTGATATTTATTTATTTAATAAAGGGTGTTTTTTTAAGCCCGATAGAACTTGAAATTGTAAAAAATAACACAAAAAATTAAATTGTAATCAAAATTTCTTTTTTATTCGAAGGGTCAATACGTGACATTAATATTTGAAAATGATTTCGGGCATATGGGCACCGCGGCTGTTCTTGACGAATCGCATTCTGGACGTCCAATTTTGGGCCACTTTTTCGAGCACTGCTGGGCGTATGTCACGAATAACACGAACACTGCTGTCCTCCAAGGCGTCAATTGTTGCTGGCTTATCAGCATAAACCAGTGACTTCACGTAGCCCCACAGGAAATAGTCGAGTGGTGTCAAATCACACGACCTTGGAGGCCAATTGACAGGTCCATTTCTCGAAATCAACTTATCGCCAAATTTTGATTTCAATAAGTCGATGGTTGCGTTCGCTGTATGGCACGTAGCGCCATCCTGTTGAAACCACATCTCGTCCGGATCAATGTCATCCATATTTTCAAACAAAAAATCATTGATCATGGTGCAGTAACGATCTCCATTGACCGTAACGCGAGCTCCGGCCTCATTTTTGAAGAAATAAGGTCCGATGATGCCACCAGCGTGAAAACCGCACCAAACGATGCATTTTTCTGGATGTAATGGAGTCTGTAGGGTCTGTTGTGGATTGGCCTCACTCCATATGCGGCAATTTTGCTTATTAACGAAACCGTTAAGCCAAAAATGCACCTCATCGCTGAACACAATTTTGCGATAAAACAACGGGTCAGTTGCCAACTGCTCTAGAGCCCAATCGGCGAAAGAACGACGCATATAATGGTCTCGTGGCTTCAATTCCTGCACCAGCTGGATCTTATACGGGTGTAGGCTGAGATCTTTGCGCAAAATTTTCCACGTAGTGGACGGACAGAGCCCCAATTCCTGCGACCGACGACGAATTGATAAATTTGGATCTTCTTCCACACTTTCGTTTACAGCGGCGATATTCTCTTCAGTACGCACATTCCTTCGACGTGTTGGTGTTATTGCATCCTCTAGAGAGTATGTGGTACGAAATCTATCGACAGTTCGACGAATGGCTTGTTCAGATGCACGATTATGTACGCCATAAAAATGACGAAGTCGTCTATAAGTTGCGCGAATCGACGACTGATTTTCAAAGTAAATTTGGATAATTTCGTAGCGTTGTTCAAGCGAGAGTCTATTCATGATGATTTGTCAGAGTATACTGAAACAAATAAAAAAAATGTTTCATCAAAATTTCATTTTTTGTGTTACTTTTTACAATTTAAAGTTCTATCTAGCTTAAAAAAACACCTTTTAAAAAGTTAGGAAATTTTAAGTATGGAACGCTATAATCCTCAATAAAAAAAATTTTATTTAAAAAAAAATAGTGATAATTTCACTATACCACGTCGTAAAATTCCAGCTTTTCCTCCTAATAACACTGCTTCACACACCTTAAGACATCAACTCGTCGACATTTATAGCGAAATGGAGTCTCACTAGAAACACCCTGCATAACATTCTGCATAAATATCTTCTTCTTCTTCTTCACACTTAGAAAGTTCAGCTTCTTCAAGAATTCACCAGTACAAACTAAACCGCGGCTTGAAAAAGATGCATTCGCATCGAAAGCGCTCGCCATCGAATACAAACCAGCCAGTTAGGACGGGAAATGGCAATATTATTAATTTATAAATCATTATCTTATGTTCCTAGAATATCGGAAAGATTCAGAATGTCTAAAATATATGACACTGATAGATATTGTATATAATTGCTCACAAAACATATAATACATTAAATAAATTATTTAGCAGTGTGAAGGATAAAATAGGAAAAATGGAAATATCTGATGTAGTTTACAGGATACCATGTGGAGAAAATTACCAGGTGAACTGTGACACAAAGTTTACATTGGGACAATACAGAATAAACTTAAAACAAGATTAGCTGGTCACGGATGGGTCCAAAGGAATAGGAATATTTCAACACAGAAGACACCCTTATCTTCACATTGTAAGTAATATAATCATTATCCAAAGTTTGAGGAAGCATCAATATTGGATACAGAAAAAAACTATCAGAGAAATTGTTAATGTACCAACTGTAAGGAGAATAAATTTCAAAACAGGCACAGACAATTTAACGCAGAATTATACTGCGTACTTAATTCAAAAGACACATAATTTGTTATAATTATTTCATAAGAAAGAATTTGTTTTTTTTTTGTTTTTTTATTTATTTATTAATAAAAATTTTTACTGTACATATATATTCATTTCTGTAACTGCCTCAGCACCGTATAGGAATTATTAAGGCAAGTTAGAAATTCTTAACTTCATTAATGTACAATGTTCAAACTTAGAGTTATAATAAGTAAAGTTATAAATATAATATAATAAAGCTTAAATTACAGAAGCGTTGCAAATTTTCCGTAGACGTGGTCTTTACATTTAGACTTAAATATTGAAATTCTGTTAACCGTTTTTATTTCCAAAAGTATTGGAATTGTCTTCTGTATTTTAAGTATATCAGGATAGTTAGAGGTTTCTAACATTTTATTGAAGATTTCAGCTAATATTGGCGCGATTTCATATGCACATTTCTTAATGAACTAATGGTGATATACTTATTATCACAACCAGGACTTTTGTTTTCCTTTAAATTAGCAATGAAGAAAATTATATCATTTATATTTACTTTGTCCAATTTAAAACGGTAAAGCATACTACGAGGGCTGCTATTTATATTTCTGGCCTGGTAACACTGACTGTTGCTAGGCACCAGCTGATGTTTCCAGTGCAACAACCTTCACATTGTTAAACATAACCTTAACCAAAACATTTTGTCATTTTATTGTTGTTAGTGTTAGTGATAGCAGGTTGAAAAAGTGATCTTAGGAGAAAATGGAATTAACTCGTGAACATTTTCGTGCAATAATTTTTCATAACTTTCGACGTGGCCTGACACGACAACAGTGTACAGATGAACTTAATTCCTTATATGGTAATGAAGCATCTTCTTACAGCACCATTAAAAACTAGTATAACGAATTCAATCGTCGCCGACAATCACTCGAGGACTAATCCCGTGAAGGTCGTCCAACAACGGTTGTTGTGGCAGAAAACATCGTAGCTGTGCATGAGCTGATAAAGCATGATCGTCATGTAACATATCGCAAGATTGAGGCATCTGTAGGGATTAGTATGACAAGCATCAGTAAGATCTTGCATGAACATTTGCATGTGAAAATGGTTTGTTCACGTTTGATACCGCATAACCTGACAAACGCACAAAAGAATGCTCGTGTTGATTGGTGCAAGAAAATGTTGCAGAAATTTGCTTAAGGTACATAAAAAGCAGTTTATAAGAGCTGCACAGGTGGCGAATCATGGATATAGTCATATGATCATGAAACAAAACAGCAATCCACCGTATGGGTCTTTCAAGACGAGCGAAATCCCATCAAAGTTGTTGGTGGAAGAAGCAAATGGTTGCCTGTTTCTGCGGCATTATCGGTCATGTAGCGACTGTAACATTAGAGCAACGTAAGACGGTTAATTCGGCATGGTACACCACTATTTGTTTGCGAGAAGTGTTTGAGAAACTTTGGGAAAAATCAAAGAAAAGACGCATCATTCTGCATCACGACAAAGCGAGCTGTCACCGATCGGCTGAAACAATCGAGTTTTTGACAGCGTAAAACAATGAATTGATGGGTCATCCGCCGTACAGCCCTGACTTGGCACCTAATGACTTCTTTTTGTTTCCGAACATCAAGAAACAACTACATCGACAACGGTTTCCTACACCTGAAGAAGCAGTTTCTGCAGTCAAAACCCATGTTTTAGAAGTACGTAAATCGGAGTGGAAAAAGTGCTTTGAAAATTGGTTCCAACGCATGCAAAAGTGTATAAAACTTCATGAAGAATATTTAAAAAACAATAAAATAGATTTTGTCTTTAAATGCTTGTGTTTTCATCCTTAGGCCACAAATATAAATAGCAGCCCTCGTAATCATAGTTTCTAATGAATTAAATGTTTCATTTTGTCTCACTTCAATTCTGTTCTTAAGATTGTCAACAGAATTTATAAAATAATTATTAAAATAATTGGCTTTAGCTACTTCTGAATCTATTCTTAGTCCTTGATGATCAATCAGTTTTAGCTCATTACTATTTAATCGATCAATTCGGATCATTTTCAGCCTTGCTTAATCTTTGATCGTAGTAGGTATTCCTACTTTCCCTACATAATTTCCATTTCCTTGTTTTTTGTATGTTTAAAATTTTTGAAATTTTAATTTTGTATGTATGTATTAAAAAAATTATTTTATATGTTTTTGTCAATTGTTTTTCAAAAAAATTTTCAAATTGCTAACAAATTTTTGTTGTTATAAAAACAGCTTCCTGACGAAACTTTTCAGAGGAAAGCGAAATATTGAAAAAAAAATATTGTTAAAATTTAATTAAAAATACCGTTAAAAAGATTAATACATATATAATTAAGATATTAAAAGGTCGAATAAAAATAATAATCTTTATTTTAATTTTATTTTATTTTAAGCTTGACTTTTAAGAGAAACTACAATTAAAAAATGTCTTCTTTTTCTTAGATATTTACTAATGAATAATGAATAATTAAATTCTGATTGACTCAATGCCTTTTTTTTTTTTTTTTGTTATGGCGAACAATTTTTTTATCCGTTTTTATTGCGCGCACATTTAATTAGCATTTTTCCAATCAGTCGCTATAATTAAAATTATTTAAATTAAAGCAAATAAATAAAAAAAAAAATAAAAACAGAAAAACCGCACGAGTAGAAAAAATAGCCTTAATTAAAAGCACAGTAGCTTGTTAGTAAGTGAGTATGTATGTATATATGTATTGCTGCTTTTATTACTATTATATTTATAGGGACAAGCCTCAAAGTCAATATGTATTTGTATAAGAAAGAATTCATTGCGAATGGTTTTCGCTGCCAACTCATGCTCATCAGCAGCTTCATCAGATGTTTTCAATAAAGAAAATGTAAAAACATTTGATGGTATCAAGCATTCAATTACTTTCAATTTGTTGTTATGTGGTCTAAATAACACAACAGTATCCTATTTAACTTGAACCACTAATCGACAACGACAGCAACAATGAAACCAAACCAGAACAGCCTTCATTCACAAAAACGAGACATAAAAATAAATAAAATGAATAGAAAAGAAAAAAATATCGTATGTGGAAAATGTTTTTCTAAATACGACTACATAAGCGCCATATCAAATATGAAAGGACATTTATTTAAAGGAATTACGAATACCAACACATCTGACAGAGTTAATTTATTTACTTTAGCTCATCACCTTGACTGTATGAAAAATATTTTTGCGAACAAAATAGTTGTGTTTAGTGCTGTAACTCACAAATAGTTTAGACTTCTCATTTTTAGCTTCCCAGCAAAATTTATTTTTATATCATTTTTAAAACACTCTACGTGTTCGATGCAATATCATTGTAGAAGCAATGTTGTTATAATTATCTTCAATCACACTGTACTTGTAAAACTCATACTAATCAGCTGCTTAGCATCTGTTGTTCTGAAATTATTTGTTTGAAAAATAATGTGATATATTTCAATACAAAAAAGCAACTCTGCTGCTCACTGACGAGCTGCTTCTACTTAATACTACATTTCAGTTAATTTAAAGAAATCTTAACGATCATAGCGAAGAACATTTTTAATAACGATTTTTTTCTTCTTGAAAAAAAATATTCTCTCTAAAAAAAATAGGATTGAAAAAAAATCAAACAGAATCCGCATTCCGTTTGTTTTTTTCCATCACTCATATTTTTTTTTAACGGCGTGGCGTATTAGTCCATAAAATCTGCACTGCTTTACCAATTCTGATATCTCAAGATGAATAGCAAAGTCAACTTTCTATTACTAAAACCCGTTTTCAAGAGTTTAAGAAATATTCTGAAATTGGTTGAAAAAATGTAGTGACCAAAGAAAGTAACCTCAGCCACTGAAGAGCTGTTTCTAAGTATTACCAAAATTTAAACATTTTTGATTTAATCAAAGAAATCATACAGATGACAGCCCAGAACATTTTTTTTTAATTTATTACAAAAAACCCACTTCTCTTCAAAAAAAGAGAATCTGCAATCATTTTTTTTAAAGCGTGAAGGGTTCCACCAATTTGGATACCTAAACATGAACAACAAAATTATCCTTCTATTACCTCTTTTTTTAATCCGTTCAATAGTATCGAAATTATTCTAAAATTTAGTTGGCAATTTTTTGCTTATTTTCTTAAAAAATATCTTAAAAAATTTTTAAATAATTTTTGTTTCTTTAATAAATTTAAAAATTATATTCAACGCAGACTTGAGCCGAATTAAAAGTTTTCCTAAAATCGTTTGATTGATAATAAGACAAACAAATTTTATATTACATGCAAGGCACCGCACATTCATACGTTCCTTACAACAATTATTGTGAAGAATGAAAGAGTGGACAAATTTGAGATCAAGAATTGCGTCATCATCTTTTGACATTTATTTAATAAAAAAGTAAATCATTTTAAAAATGGAACGTTACAAAGAAAATTTTAATTCTATCAACATGGTAAACACTTCACTGAATTTGCATATTTTGTGCTGGCAATAGACCAAAATAATACGCTTGTAGTGGCCGTAATAATGCAAAAATAGCCGCTGTATAGGAAACTGTTGAGAAGAAATCTGAAACATCAGCTCACCAACGTTCACATCTCCAGAAGAACTTTACCCAATATTATGCCTGAAGATATTGTTACGTTTATACCTTTTATAAACGTTTTGTTGTTGCTGAGTTCTTTATTGCAAAATAAATAACACCAGATTTTAGTTTTTAAATTATTTACAAGTTTGTTTACTTTAACTACACACAATGTTGACACTATAGAACAATTTACTTAAGATGCACGTCTTTACTTCACGAAGTTTATTTATCAACTACACTCAGACGCTGCCTTTTTATATTTGCCCACTAGAAGTCTAGAAAAATTAAGAATCTTCTACTACCCTCTATATCATATTTTGTTGTTGTTGTGTTATTCATTCAATGTATGTCTGTGTGTATTTTTGTTTTTATGCTCTTAAAGTTTCTTCCTGAAATTTATTTTAAGATAGTTGTTGTTGTCTTGTGTACATAACTTTTCTTAGAAAACTACGCAGTTAGTAAACCCAAGCATACTCAATTATTGATGTTTTGCGTGTATACAATTTCTACCCAGTTTGTAACTATAAATTTGTTGTTGTCTTGCGTGCATAAGTTTTCTTAGCAAGCCACACAGGTAGTAAATAGCATACCCAGTAGTTTACTTTATTGCTTGATTATTTTCTTTTAAAACTTAAGCAAGACGCATCCGTCTTTTCACGCTTATAAACATAATAAAATACCACATGGTGTGGTTGTGGTCCAAAAATGAGCAAGGAAATCCCGTCTCAGTAAATTCTCTGCACTATGAAACCATGATAACCAATTCTTTGTAGCCATAATTAGCTAAGGTGGACGCCACCGATTTTTGAGTTCAGCAAGACGGCGCCACATGCCACGTAGTCATCTAAATAATTTAGCTAATGCATGTGATTTACCTTGTGCCATAGGTGAACATTTGCCTGACATCATATTCCATTATTAATCCCCCCCTCCCCCGGGGGCACATTTATGGTCTTTATAGAACGCTCGACTATCTAGACCTGCGCAACTGGGGGTATAAGGGCGCCCAGTCCCCTGAAGGCAGCAGGGGTCAACTGGAAACTCCACGTTATTTCCACGAGAATCAGGAGCCCGCAGAGTTGCCGCTATTTGTCTCTTTACACATTTAGCTGTTTCTCTGACTGATTATTGAGGTTGGCCCTTCGGGAGTATCGTGGTGGTTGTGGTTTCGTGTCCCCATAACAGACAGGTCAGTTTTATATGGTGGCCAGGATCATTTCATCTTTAATCACACCTACCTGGTGGAATGATCCTAGATCCATTTAGCATGCTAGACATGTGTTCCAGCTCTTCAGCAAGGAGTGATGGCTTGCAGCCCTGCTCTGGAATCATCAAAATTGCAACTAGGAAAGACCTGTTGCTAGAATTAGTCTTCGGCTTCCAAGGGCGTGAATGACGTTGCTTTTCATTCCCAGTGGTATGACCACCATCTGATTAAGGCTCACTGCCAGGTGCAGATGTAAATCTTATCACGTAATTCCATTATTAATTCCCCCGGGGGCACATGACAAGTCTTTATAGATCCTACAACAACCATTTAGACTTGTGTCTTGCAGAATAAAGGGAGCCCAGTCCCCTTCAAGGCTAGTAGGAGTTAACTGGGCAATCCACTATATTTCCACGGGAATCAGTGAGCCCCAGAGTTCCGCTATTTCTCTCTTTAGGCATTTAGCTGTTCTCTGTCTGATTATTGAGGTAGGCCCTTCGGGAGTTTCGTGGTGGGTGTGTGTTTCAAGGCCCTCGTTTGAGTTTGTGGGTCGGATCATTCACAATGAACACAATGAATGGTCCAGGTCGAGTGAGTATGAATGCCGTCGTGTTCTTAATTATATTAAGCTTCATGCGTTCTGGACCAGAAGTTGGATAGTCTCCAACTCTTCAGCAAGGAGTGAAGGCTGCGGCCTTCTCCAGGCTTTCAAAGTTGCAACTAGGAGTGACCGGAGGATATACGCATGTAAAGGCCTTCTAGGGCAAGGATGACGCTACATTTCATCCACAGTGGTAATGGCGACCATCTAATTAGTATCCACGGCCAGGTGCAAATGTAAACCTTATCACGTCATTCCATTATTTATTTCCGTATTTCTACTTTGCATTGGTATTTAGGAAAAATTTTTCAGTTTTAGAAAATTGTAGGGAGATCAAATGTAATTGTTAAGTGCGGTTTAAAAATTCTAAATTTTATTCACTCTCAATTGCTATAGCCCTTCTTCTTCTTTTTCTTTTTTGTGGTTACATAACGAGCTGTGTAAAAAAAAAGAAAGAAATAAGGTAAATGAAACAATATGGTAGGAGGTGCAATAACCAGAAATAAATTGCTAAAGAAAATACAAAAAGCATTATTGTAAATGACTGTTGTGACATTTTAGTATATTATTTTGAAATTTAATACAGCCATCATGTTCTTGATACCAAGTTTTATATTCCTTTATAAGATTTTGTTGGCTGCTTTATAACTTGACCACATAAGAAAATGCAGATCCCTACATACATGCATTTATATACTGTATATGTACTTGGAATCAGGGATATCAGATACGTGCGTATATTCTCCGATGGGGTTTAATTTATTTGGGTATGATTTTACGTCAACCCGCGTCAAATTTGGTTTGTGAACAAATCGTTTTCGGCTATTTGCCAAATATCAGTGCCATAGTGATTTCTAAATTTAATTGGCTTAAAATGTTTTCTTATTTGTAACTTGGCGATTATAAGAAGAATATTAAAATCTGGCAACTTTTTACTT
This sequence comes from Trichopoda pennipes, assembly GCA_030448955.1. NCBI lineage: Eukaryota > Metazoa > Arthropoda > Insecta > Diptera > Tachinidae > Trichopoda > Trichopoda pennipes. Next base: position 14,364,926 of record JASKUP010000023.1, read on the forward strand.
TTAATCTACACTATGTTATCATAGCAAAGTGAATGATTCATAAACAAATTTTTCAGCGATGATTAATTTAGATAAATTTTTTTTAAAGATTTTGATTGTGAAAATTGAACAAAATATACAAGTAAATTTTGTCGATTTCGACAACATACGGCATAGCTATCACACAAAGGACACCAAAAAGATATTGCGTACGGTATACCGAGATATAACCGTGTTAAAATTGGCGAATAAATTATTAATGCAACCAACTTGATAAAACAAATGATGCAGAACTTCTTATTTTTCACGCTACTTTTAAGTTCGATTCTCAGAATGGAGTCCTAAAATCATGTATTGCACTGTCTTGGGCCAACCCGCTAAAATAAAATTGACATAATAGTCCAAACCCATTCAGAACTTGATATTGATTTGATATTAAACACTAAGTTCTGTTTTTTTGATCACGATTATTCTAACAATGAGCTTCTTATTTTACTGCCTCTTTTTGAACATCAAAATCATTTAATTTCAGAGGCATGTAACCTCTTAATTAATTCATCAGAATTATCACAAAATCATGTGTCTAGTCCGATTGCATTAAAACTACATTACGAGTCATGAGTTCAAACCCCAACAGCAACTACTTTCATATATTTATTCGCCTTTTTAATATAGCTTTCACCATAGCGACCATGATGAAATGAAATAGTTTTGCTGTTCGCATAGTAGTTAGTGGGGAAGGCTAATTTCGTAACACAAAATTTAGTTAGTAACACAGGAGAATACGAATTCGAATCTCGTTGGAGCCACTAAATACTGTGGCCATGTTTAAAAATAAACAAATATAGACATGGGCGAACCCTAACAAATAAAAGAAATAGGGAAGTAAAAGACCAAAATTATAATTGCAGTTGGTATTTGCGAAATAATTGTTTTCTGAAATTTCGATTAAAATGCTTCTACGCAATAATTTACGTCACTATCTACTTATAAATAAGTCTTTTGTGACTTATTTTTCAATAACATTTTGAGAACAGATTTATTTTACATTAAAAATATCTTAATTGAGAGCTAAAGAAGATGATCCTGTTTCGTTTCGTGCAATGCCCTTTACCCAAAGCAGTGGATAAAAACACATTCTACTGTCTACTTCGCTTGACACTTCTTTTCCGCTTGCCGTATCCTTCAGCAGGTGATACAATGCATGCAGCAGGTCGACCACATCTGCCTTATAAAATAGCACGAACATTTTTAAGTATAAGAAACAATTGATTTTTACCGAGAAACATATTCCGTACAGTGTATGAGTAGCCTTTTCAATCGTCACATCACTGCTTGCCAAAATTCCATTAACTACCAAACAACAGATGCAAAAGTCATTGTGTAAGTCCAGTATGACAACATACACGCGACATGATTCTTTTACAGAAGACCAACCTTACTGCTGAAAACTGTTTGCACAACTCTAAAAATGTGAATGGTGATTTTGAAAACTGTTTTTAGCAAATTCCGTGACAAAAAGCAAAAATACTGAAAACCCTAATTGAATGGTGAAACGGCCAGCAGTAAAAATAGAATATAAGCAAGGAATAAGAAAAATGAAACTAGAAAGGACATCAACGCCATCATCATCTATTTAAAAACCGCATATAAACTAGCACATACATATGTATGTGTAACACAAGTATGTCTAGAGTGTTTTTCTACAACATTCGGTACATGTGTATGTGTGTGTGTGTGTTTGTGTGTCCAGTATCCAATATAACCACATCATTATTTTATTTTAATAAAACGTAAAACATTTATCTCTGCTGTATTTTGTGTAGATTCATCAAAAAGATCTACCTAAATGTGTGTGTGTGTGTATATGATAGCATATGTGTACATATGTTCCTAAAGAGAAAAAAAGAAGAAGAAGAAGAAAAGAAAAAGAACAAAAAAGAAGATGCATATACATATACATAAATGTCTTTGTAATATAATTTTTATAACATTTTATTTTTTTTTTTGTAAACCATTATGTATGTAAGCAAAAATGTAAGTGTGAACGTTGTGCACATGTCACTTAAATATGTTTAAATAATAGTAAAAGCTGCATAAAGTCTCCATAAACCAGAAGATTTGTAAATTTTTGTTTTTGACATTTTCAAGTTAAGCTTGATTATTAGCCATAATCCTTAGAATTGGCCAATAGAACTTTCTAACTCTAACCAGTGTTATGTGCACTGGTATGCTATGGTTTCATCTAAACTAAGTAAAGTGATTCTTTTGAAAATCTTTACACTAATATTTGGCTAATATTGATATCAGGGACACTTCAGTTATTGCATAAGAAATTTTCCCGTTGTGTAATTTCTCGATTTGGCAATGTCAATTGGCCGTCTCGTTTTGTAATTTAACCTCATTGGATTATTTTCTCTGGGGCCATTCGAAGGACCAGTATAACGTGAACAACCCAAACATATCTCACACTCTGCAAGACGAAATTTTACTTTGATGCATAATGTACTTTAAAATTTTGTAAAACGAACGGAGGTGGAAAAATTTGAGATTAGAAAGTAAATTGTCTTTCAAATGATTAAATATCAAGAATTGAGTGACCATCCTTTGAAGTTTATTTAGTAAAGAGTAAATTATTTTAAGCATGGAACGTTCCAAAAAAATTTTAATTCTGAAAATTTACTATCAGTTTGGTGAACACTTTACTGTATCACTTTCTTAACTTCACGTAAATTTTCCACGTAATCTGGCAGCTTCTAAGATCACTGTACATAATTTGCATAGTGTTGCTCACAATAGACCAAAATAATATGCTCGTAGTGACGGTAGTGATGCAAAAATAACCGCTGTGTAGCAGAGTGTTGAGAATGAGCGTGAGACATCAGCTCGTTGACGTTCGTAACAATTGGGCATCACCAAAGGAACTTTATCCAACATTATGCATAAAGATGTTCATCTTTACGCTTACAAACATTCCTTAAAAAATTATAGCCGAATAAAATTACCATATGGTATGGTTTGTAGTTAAGCGGCAATATTGGCCCCCTTTTTTACAAAAATGAGCAAGGAAATCCCGTCTCAGTTAATTTTCTGTACTATGAAACCGTATTAACTAATTTTTTATAGTCATAATTAGCTAAAGTGGACGCCACCGATTTTTGATTTCAGCAAGACAGCGCCACATGGCCATCTAAATAATTTAGCTAACGCATAAAAATTTCACGATTTGGCGAAGTCAATTAGCTGCCTTGTTCTTGTAATGTAGCGCCGTCGATTATTTTCTCTGGGGCCATTTGAAGGACCGGGTTTACGTGAGCAACCCATAAACAACTAACGCTCTAAAAGTTGAAATTATAAGCCACATTGACGAGATACCCAATTTTGTTGCAAAATGTGCTGTACCTTGTACTAGAGATGAACATTTGCCCGACATCATATTCCATTATTAATTCCCGTATTTCCACTCTACATTGGTAGCAACCAAACTAAAGTAAAAAGAGCGGAAGTCTGCCACGGCGACTATGGGTAAAGTATGTAAAGTGTATGTCTTGAGATAATTTATTTCCTAAGCTCAAATTTGCTCACCCTTTACTTAATAGCTATGTCGACCTTTTGGTCTTCACATAAAGTCTATTACCATTGTCATATTCTTATCAACTCCAATAAAATAAAAAACTTTTATAACAGGAACAATATTTGACATTTGAATCATTAATACTGAATACTGATGAATGCGCGGTGTCTTGCCTAATGTTTACAGTGAACAAAGCTTAAGCGAGATACATGTGAAAAATATTGTGTCCAATTAATCCTGTTTTCTAATATAAAATTAACACAAAATTTTCTAAATTTAATTGCGAAATTAAAATATGACTGTGAACTTAAGACGATTTAAGATTAAAGATTTTTCACAATACTAAAGTCGGTAATCTGAAAATTTCCAAAAATAAAAAGGATTTAAAAGCAATGTAAAGAGCCCAAAACTTTTCTTTCGGTTGATAATGGAAACTATGGAAACTATTTTAATGGACTCAATAACCAAAAATTATTTTTCAATGACTCTCAGGATTAACTAAATTTCCTGCTTAATGCTCCAGTTGTAAACTTAAAACTCAAAGTGGTTGGGTTGTACCGTCTACGTTATATAGTCGACTGCACTATTTTGTATTCTATAACGTTTGCACCTTCAAAACCTATTTTCTCAAACAGCAAAGAAATAACTTTGGTGAAGCAAATACAAAGTACCCATTACTATACCGAAGATATAGTAACGGGTACTCTGTACTCCTACTCTTTCGAGTTCGAGCGGTTAAAAAGATTTTCTAAGATCTCAACGTCAACAAGTCAACTGGGTCGAATGGTATACCATCACTGGTATGAAACCGTGCTCTTCGACGCTGGCTCATCCGTTAGCAACCCATTTCAGCATATTATATCAATCCGGTGAATTTCCAGAGTATTGGAAGGTAGCTAATGTAACGCCAATTCCCAAAAAGAGTGACGCTAACAACCTTGAAAATTGCCGCCCAATTGCAATTTGTTCTGCACTTTCTAAAGTGCTGGACAGTATGATTAATTTGCATCTTGTGAGGTACCTGGAGTTCAACCGATTACTTTGCGACCAACAGTATGGTTTCCGTAGGGAGGCGCTCTACAGGCTACTTGCAGGCTTTCCTATAAAGTGGTGGCTCTAGATATTTCCAACGCGTTTGATAGAGTGACACTTGTCGAAACGCCTTTTTTAGGTTATATTTTACATTTAACCTTTGGGTTCGTAAACAACAACTAAACAAAACTTTTCGCTATCAATCGATTAATTTTGCGGCTTAGTTGTATAGGGTCCGCCAAATAACTTTGTTTTTTGTTTTAAAATCCTATTAACTACACAGCTTCGGCTGTGTGGCACGTAGCGCCGTCCTGTTGAAACCAAATGTTGCCAATATCCTCCTCTTTAATTTTTGTGAACATAACTTCATTCAACATGGCCTGATAATGATAGGCATTGACTGTAACGGCCACTCCTGAAAAATAGCCCAATTATGCCTCTGGATCACAATCCGCACCAAGCAGTGACTCGTTTTGGGTGCGTCAGCTTTTAAATGTATGAGTGCGGGTTTTCTGTGCCCCAAATACGACAATTTTGCTTGTTTACATACCCGCCAAGATCAATGAGCTTCATCTGAAAAGATGATTTTTTTTGCAAAATCGGCATCTTCTATAAGTCGATCCCAGGCCTACTTAGCGAAGCGTTGCTCAAGCGTATACACAACCATATTCGTTCAGCGCCAACTTGCATAAAATTGTAAAATAAAAATGTAAACAAATGAAATTCATTAACTCCTTTATATAAAAGAGACAGATGCATACAAATTGAATAGCATGCTGTCTTGTAAAAACAAAGCGGTTAACTGTGGCGGGCCACTTGCCGAGATTTTTTCCTCGTGTCCTATCTAATTAATTATCTATTAAATCAAACATTAGCTAAGTATTGCCATTTACGAAATAAGCACTAGTTGAAAAAAAAAGTTAGATTGCGGACCCGTTACATACAAATCTTTAACCGATTAATATTTTTTTTTGTTGATATCACTATTTTCATCTTGAAAATAGAATAAATAGCACTTTACTGGTATGTCCCACATATTAAATGTGAGATTTTCTAGCCCAATAATTGAGAATTGAAGTTTTAGTATACAAGTCTACAAGTTAATAATGACGATTTGTTGCTTGAAAAATGCATTTGATACATTCTTCAAAATATTGTCCATCGTTAGCCACTACTTTTTTTCCATCTTTTGGTAACATGTGGTTTCCACTCCAGAAGAACTGTACTCGTTTTAAGCTAAAGAATGAACAAAGCCAATTTCTGATACCCTGTTCTGGAGTGAAGTATATTCCAGTAAGCGCATAACAAAAGGTAGTCAGAAGGAGCAAGGTCTGGGCTATAAGGCGGCTAAGCCAAAACTTCCCATCCACTGTTTTGCAAATACTTTTTTTACCGCATTTGCAAAACGTGGCGGAGTGTTGTCATGATGAAAGATTATTTCCTCGTATCTGGTCGAATATTCTGGCCGTTTTTCATTGATTGCTCTCTTCACATGAGTCAATTGTCTTCGCTACAGGTCACTTGTGATCGTCAGACCCGATTTTAGCAGCTCATAACATAAAACAGATCCCACCAAATACAGAATATAATTTTTACTTCATGGCTATTTGGCTTCGGGGTTATACGCGATAACATTTACATCTGTAGCTAGTTGAGTAAGCCATAACCAGATGGTTAAATATACCACTGTGGATGAAATGTAGCGTCATCCTCGTCTTAGAAGGCCTTTAGATACGTACATCCTCCCGTCACTCCTAATTGCAACTTCAAAAGCCCGAAGCAGGTCGCAGCACTCACTCCTTGCTGAAGAATTGGAGACTATCCAGCCCCTGGTACAGAACGTATGAAGCTTAATATAACTAAAGGACACGACTGCATTCATGTTCACTGCCCCCCCTCCCCGGGGGCACATTTATCGGGTTTATAGAATACTTGACTGTCTAGACCTGTGCTGCTGGGGGTATAAGGGGGCCCAGTCCTCTGAAGGCAAGCAGGGAGTCAACTGGAAGCTCCACGTTATTTCCACGGGAATCAGTAAGACCCAGAGTTTCCGCTAATTGTCTCTTTAGACTTTTAGCTGTTTCTCTGGCTGATTATTAAGGTTGGCCATTCGGGAGTATCGTTGTGGTTGTGGTTTTGCGGCCCTAAGCATGAATTGATTTTGTTGGCCAGGATCATCTCGCCTTTAATAACAACAACGGGTGAATGATCCAGATCCAGTGAGCATGCTAGTCATGTGTTCTGGACCAGGAGTTGGATAGTCTCCAGCTCTTCAGCAAGGACTGGTTTGCAACCCTGCTTTTGAACCACTTAAATTGCAACTAGGAAAGACCTATTGCCTGAATTAGTCCTCGGCTTCCTAGGGCGTGAATGATGTTGCTTTTCATTCCCAGTGATTTGACCACCATCTGATTAAGGCCTACGGCCAGGTGCAGATGTAAATTTTATCACGAAATTCATGCTCATTGAACCTGGACCATTCATTGTGCTGATTGTGAATGATCTGACCCACAAACTCAAACGTGGGCCTCGAAACACACAGCCACCACGATACTCCCGAAGGGCCGACCTCAATAATCAGTCAGAGAATAGCTAAATGACTAAAAAGAGAAATAGCTGAACTCTGGGGCTTTACTGATTCCCGTAGAAAGATATTGGATAATCCAGTTGGCTCCTGCTAGCCTTGAAGGGGACCAGGCTCCCTTTTAGCCCCGAAGACACATGTAATAACGGTGGATTTCCGTCAAACATATAAAGGCGGCTCCAGGGAGGGGGGGGGTGCTTCGGGGTTACCTTAATATATTTTTTTTGATTACCAATAACAATATGATGCAAAAATGATTTTTTTTTGTAACGTTCAAGTATCATTTCCGACATGCCGATATGCCGACATTGCCTTTTAAACTTTCTTGGCTTCAGTTTACATGGAACCCAATTTACATATTTTGAATGGATCCCAATGCTTTTAAACGTAAATGACTTGTTGTGTGATTCGAAAGGGCAGTGCGAGTTCTTCTTCCGTTTGACCAAAATTTTCGTCAAATAATGCTTCCAACTCCTCATCTACAAGCCAGGCTTCTGCTTGTCTTCTGTATCGGAATCGTCACTTTTGAATAGCGCAAACCATCGTTCGTAAGTTTTTCAAGTTGCAGCATGTTCACCGTAATCTTCTACAAAAAATCGATAACTTTTAGACTTCCCCGCAAAACGAATTTTTAGGCACGAAACTCGACATAATTATAGCGATTGAAAACAATGTGTGCTTACACTTAAGCATCTAACGAACAACGATTTTAATAACGTATGCTAAGCCTCCAGATAATCTTGTATGGTATTATTGGCACACGCCATATGTGATAGTTATGCCATATGTTATCTAAATCAACATTAATAACATTAAACCATTCACCTCATTCTCAGTTGTGATTTTTATTTGCCGGCAACGATAGAAAATTATCTCGTATTGAATTCCTCCAACTATTGTTATGCTTTCTTAACGTTTGAAATTTGAAATTTCTTATTTTCGATTTCTTCCACACAAGCTTTTAATTAACAAACAAAATAATTTGGAACCACGACTTCAAGGTCATATTTCTCATTTCTTATTACTTGTTTCTTTTTTCGTATTTTAATTTCTGTTTCGGTTAAATGTGCATCGTCTGTGTGTAGTGTGTCGCTGTGTCTATTACATAGAACTTTTCATTCTTAACTTTGCCAATCATTCAATTCAATTTCAACAAAAGTCTTTTGTTCGCTTCTCCTTCTTAAGGCGTCATTTAGTCAGCATATGAGAATATTTCATTTGAAATATCTTTTGTGCAAGAGAATGTGATTGGCATTATATTTCCCACTGACTGACTGACTGACTAACTGACAAGCAGTTTTTGAATATCTTTTTGTGAGTAGTTTAGTTAGTTTTCTTTTCATCTTTTCTTAGTTTTGTATCCATTGTGGCAGAAGTTAAAGCTTTATTGCAACTTATCAGCAGAACAATTTATGTAAAGTCAGTGTTAGAGAAATGTTTCGAAATAAATTTCAAAATATATTTGAGTTCAATTCACTTTTTTTGCGTTAAATTAAATGAGAATTTATTTTAATCGAAGGGATTAAGTAACGTGTTTTAAAGAATTTATAGCATTACGCAAATTTACCTCATGGAGAAAGATGCACAGTGGGGGATTTGGGTAAAAAAAATTAATAAATAAATTTTATTGTTTCCACATGGCCAGTACGAATAAATAGAAATATAACGTGACTATAGTACAAGGTTAATCAAGTTTTAAATATAGAAGTTGTATTGCTAAAGCAGTCGGAGTGACGATGCCTTAACGTAGCAAAATTTTATAGGGTCCGCCAAATAGTTTTTTTTCGTTTTGAATGCTATAAACAAAACTACACAGCTTTGGCTTTGTAGCACGTAGCGCCGTCCTGTTGAAACCAAATGTTGTTAATATCCTCCACTTCAATTTTGGTGAACAAAAGTTCGTTCAACATGGCCCGATAAAGATAGGCATTCACTGTAACGGCCACTCCTGAAAAACGGCTCAATTATGCCTCTGCACCAAAATCCGCATCAAACAGTGACTCGTTTTGGGTGCGTCGGCTTTTCAATGTATGCGTGCGGGTTTTCTGTGCCCCAAATGAGACAATTTTGCTTGTTTACATACCCGCCAAGATCAATGAGCTTCATCTGAAAAGATGATTTTTTTTTTGCAAAATCGACATCTTCTGTATGTCGATCGCAGGCCCACTTAACGAAGCATTGTTCAAGCGTATACACAGCCATATTCGTTCAGCGGAAGGATAAAACTAATTGTCTGTCAAATCAAACATGAGCTAAGTGTTACCATTCACGAAATAAACACTAGTTGAAAAAAACCGTTAAATTGCGGACCCTATACTATATTATTTAAATTTTCTAGTTAAGGTGTTATAAACAAGAATATATCATACCTCTATATAGCTTCTTAATTTTAGCTTAGTCAAAGCCATTCCAATTATTCTCGATTTTACTTTATTAAATTAACAACAAGGAAATTATAAAAGGTTGAACTTAAAACTAACTTACAGTATATCCTGGCGAGCCATCATGAATATATGGAGGGCGCTACAAAATTCTCAAGATTTACCTTAAAATAGCAGCTGGAAACTGCTGTAAAGTCTTGCTACAAAACCTTATCAGCGAGAGTTTATTTTTGATTATATAGCCTGCTTAAGCTGAAGTATGAATTACAGTCGATGTGATTGTATTTGATCTCGGTAAGTTGTATCGTTAAAAGCATAGTTCTACGAAGGCATCGGCTAATTGAAAAAAAAAATAAATTTGTTTTGGCAGGACAAGACCTCTTACGGCATTTGGATATGGTTTTACGTCGACCTTGGTCAAATTTGGTTTGTGTACAAACCGGTTTTGGCTATTTGCCATCTTCAGTGTTCTCTTTATACTAAATGCATTTCATTGTCAGCTGTGTTAATGTAGTTCCTCTCGTACGTATTTCTCTTCGTGTCATTTCTATTGCCTTTGTCACTTTCTATCTTTTTGTCTGTATCTCTCTCTCCTTTTTCGTTTGTTTGTTTTTATCTACTTTGTCTCTCCCTCTCTGTCTGTCTCTCTCCCTTTTCATCCATCACTCTTCCTGCCTAAATCCTACCTAAATTCCTCTTATTGTCTTAAGTGTGAAATGGATCTCCATAATTACTTATCGATCATTGATTATTGCTAAACCACCTTTAAAGACTAGTATTTTTATCGTTATGGGAGTTCTTTAAATCGCTATAATAATATAAAATTTCGTGCCAAAAAAAACTTCGTGCAAGAAAGTCTGATAATCTTCGTTCATCTGATAAAAACGGCTGCTAAAAGTTATCGATTGTTGATAGATGCTTACGGTCAACACTCACCAACTCAAAAAATTTGTGAACGATTGATTTGCATGATTCAAAAGTAATGACTTCGACACAGAAGATAAAATAAGCCTATCAACCGAAAAAGTTTAAAAATGGGTAATTAGGACCATTACTCGACTAAGATTGTTGTCAAAAGCAGGAAGATCTTGCATTATCATTGACAGTCACATAAAAAGCCACTGCTGTACGTTTAAAAGCAGTGATATTCATTCAAAAGTAAAGAAATTCGATCTCATATGAATTGAAGCCAAGATACGTTGTGTAACGGTGAAAGTCGTGCCCTCGTTTTCACTTACACGATATTACTACTCGAAGTGAATTCATTCTTTAATTTTAAAATAAATTACTAATATTATCTTGCAACAAACTACAGCTCATGTATTTATTCATGAAATAAGATTTAAATTAACGGTAGGGAATGTCGGAGCGCCACCTGTGAGTCAGGAACAAACAAACCATCAATGCAGTCAGCTGTTATGTAGACCAAAGCGCACAGCTGATAGTTGTCAATCAACTATAACAAATATTGTGTGTGTATGTGTGAATGTGTGAACTCACGCCCGCCTTTAGGTAAGAGGTCTTTTGGAGGAGTTTTATATTCCGCAATAGCCTCGACAAGAGCTACTTCTAGTAACTGCAATTCTGCCGGTATTGGCTTTACTGTGCGACTGATGCTGTTGCGAGATATTATATTCCCTCAGTGTTATTCAACACAGCCAAGAACTCACGGCGATCGCTGCTGCTAGATTTAGCGTTGCCGCCTGTGCCGCAGCCACCTATGTCGCAGCCGCCTGTACTGCTTCCGTCTTTACCGCTGCTGCCCATACTACCGGTACCGCTGCCCATCCCCTTTCGGCGTTGACTCCCCGTTCTTCGGCTACGATTCCCGACTGTCCACTATCAGCCATCTACCTTGTTAGAGTTAACTAAATAAACATGTTGATAAGTATTTTCGTGATAAAATTTACATCTGCACTTGGCCGTAGGCCTTAATCAGATGGTGGTCAAACTACTAGGAATGAAAAGCAACGTCATTCACGCCCTAGAAAGCCGAGGACTAATTCTAGCAACAGGTCATACCTGTTTTTCCTAGTTACAATTTCAACGCTTCCAAAGCAGGGTTGCAAACCACTACTCCTTGCTGAAGAGCTGAAGACTATCCAACTCCTGGTCCAGAACACATGACTAGCATGTTCACAGGATCCGGATCATTCACGCGTTGGTGTTATTAAAGGCGAAATGATCCCGGCCCACGTAATAAGTTCATGCTTGTGGTCGCAAAACCACAACCACCACGATACTCCCGAAGAGCCGACCTCAATAATCAGTCAGAGAATAGCTAAAAGTCTAAAAAGACAATTAGCGAAACTCTGGGGCTTACTGATTTCCGTGGAAATAACGTGGAGCTTCCAGTTGACTCCCTGCTTGCCTTCAGGGAACTGGGCTCCCTTATACCCCCAGCAGCACAGGTCTAGATAGTCCAGTATTCTATAAAAACCGATAAATGTGCCTCCCCCGTGGGGGGGGGGGTCATTAGCATTATAACGTTTATAAATTATTAAGTGTCATTCTTTCCACAGACCACGAAGGTAGGTAATAAAAAAAAATTGCAACGACCCTGGTCTCCGCTGTAGCTATTCCAACGAAAACGTATCGTTACAGTTGAAAGGCAAATTTGCATGTCGGAAATTATGCTTGAACGCTACAAAACGAAATCATTTTTATATCGTATTATAACAGGTGACGAAAAATGGATACATTACGATTACCTCAAGCGGAAAAAGTCATATGTAAAGTACAGCCAACCAGCCAAATCAATGTCGAAGTCAAATATCCATAACGCCTAAACAATGTTCTGTAATTAATGGGATCAGAGTTGAGTTGGAACTGTACCGAAGACAATTGATTCTCTTCAAGAGAGCAATCAACGAAAAACAGCTAGAATATTAGACCAGATACGAGATCATAATCTTCCATCATGACAACGCTCGACCACACGTTTAAGGATCGGTTAAAAACCATTTGGACGACAGTGGTTGGAAAGTTTTGGTTAATTCGCCATTTAGCCCTTACTGGAATACGCTTTCCTTTAGAACGGGGCATCAGAAATTTAATTAATTTATTCTTTACCTCAAAATTTGCACTTTTTCTTTTTGACGCGGAATCCATATGCTACCAGAAAGGTGGGAATGATGGACTATATTTTTAATAAAACATCAGCTGTTTTTGTTATTACAATAAAGGGATAATTGTATAATTATTTTTTATATTTCATCACATCATCAGGAATAGGAAAAGAAAAATTGTATTAACTGCCCCACTGTGCAATGTACAATGCGTTATGCCTTGCTCAAAACCCATGATTGTTTCTTTTTTGTTATGTTGTTGTTATTGTTTATTTTCCATTAACAGTCTAAAGTCTACTTAATAACAGACTATACACTGCTGCTTCGAAAACGGCGAAACTTGCAAAATTATTACTCCCGAACGATTTAAGCAATCAATACCAATTTGGTACAAATTCACTTGAACCAAAAATCATTTACACTGATACTTAATGCCAAAAATAATAATATCAGTTAGTAAAACGAGAGAAACTTAGTATAAATTTAAATTTAAATTTGATATACAAAGTTCAGAAACGTGCAAAAACATCTTTGGTATTCGAATATTCCAACTACGAATGCAAACAATGTTGTAAATCATAGTAAAAGTGCAACTAACTTAGTATTCAAGACGGTTGGTTCAACAACTACAAACACAAACAAATATTTTGCCCAATTGTGCATATGAATTCAACAGCAAATAAGATTCACCAACAACAGAATTGTTATTAAATGCTTGTATTCGCGTTTGTATGGGTTTATATATATATATATATATGGGTGTGTGTGTGTGTTTATTTCTATATTTTCTCCTGAAAACATGTAAAACTATTTCTTGCTAAAATCTTGTGGTAAAAACAAATTAGAATTGTTGCATAAACGAAAATCATAAATTTTATTATGGTAATGAAGAGCAAACAAATAATAACAGTTAGTTACAAATACAACTACAAACACAACACAACACATAAACTCATACATTTTACAAATACAATTTAGAAATATTAAATTTCAACAATTGTTCGAGTTTAATTAAAATTTCATTTCATTCATTTGGTTTTAATCGATCTTATAAATGGAATTTCTTTCTTTCAATTATATTTAATGCATCATCAAATAGAATTAAAATAACACATATTAAAACTAAATTATACTTAATTATAACCAGCCAGTGCTCGGTTAAATTTTCGATTGATGTTACGATTTTGAATGCATCTCAGACTCGTTTTTCTTAGGCGAATGTAGTGACGGTTGTTTAAGATGTTATTACGTTAATACACGTTTTATGATTTCCGCTTCAACCAATTTTTAACATACCCGGGAGGATTTTTTCAATTAATTTTGCTGCCTTTGAATTTGTAAGCTGATGTATTGCTCCCTAATTGTGTTCCATTCTATACCACACTGGTTTGAGAATCGACTTGTACAGTAAAAATCGGCTTGAGATTTTAGTAGGGCCTTAAAAAAGGTTGGGACTTTTGCGGGGTTTGACATTTTGGCCAACGGCCATTTGATAGAAGGAAAACTGGACGTTAGTAGAGGTGGCCCCTTTGCAAATAGCCACAATTGTTATATCCTGCTAATGCTGGTATTCTACTGACATTATTACTCGCTGTCATCATTACTGTCGCCTAATCGCTGATATGCTGGCATTTTATTTCCTGCCTGCTAGTTGCTGTATTTGCTGTTCCTCGTGCAGCCTCTTCGTTATTTTTGTTCTGTATATAGCTGTACGTATTATACTGCTGGTGCCTTTGTGGCCAAAGATTGATTAGTATATTTTAGCGTATTTAAGTATATTTTAACAGATTTCAGTATATTTGAATATATTTAAGTATAATTTAGCATATTTTAATATTTTTAAGTATACTTGAGCATATTTATTTATATATTAATGTCTTTTAGTATATTTTAAAATATTTAAGTATATTTTAGCATATGTAGGAATTCCCAAATTAAGTGCAAGCAAGCACTCCTTTGTGGTATCATGAAACAGCTTGATCGATGATACAGTTGATGTTACAGAAGGCTAAACCAGCCTTCTGTAACGTCAATTTTGTCTACTAGATTAGCTTAGAATTCTTTTGTTGTGGTAACGATCCTTTAACGTTTTCCAGGCTGCATTATAATTTGTTTCAGATAAGGAGAATTGACTAATTAGATGTTCAGCTTCTCCCAACAAATTATTCTTTAAATACCACATCTTCTGAATTATATTTTAGAAAATAAGTCATGAAATTATCGCCATTTGAGGTAGTCGCCATCAGATTTAGGTATAGTCAATTTTGGTAAATGTACTGTATTTATTGCCACAGGCATTATCTCTCTATGTTGGTTATGGGCAATATTTTGTTTTAATTTGTCAGCTTCAGCGGAAAGATTGACTAGACTTATCTGCATATAGTCATATACTTTGTCATATTCTTCCTGTTTTAGGCCGATTGCAACTGGGTTGGCTAATTGCTCATGAGCCTCATCGTGTAGTGTCTCAATCTGAGCCCAGAGCCTGTTGATTGTTTTAATATTTAACTCATAATATTGCAAGGGATGATCGTCTGTCCTAGTTAATCCTTCTAAGAGCCGTCTTAAAGCTGATAAACGGGAGTGTAACCTTCTTTTGGTACTGCTTGAGGATTCAACATTTTATGCTGCATTTAATTGGATTTAATTGTTTGGATATGAAAATTTCAGAATTATTGGCGGCTGGTTCTGATGTCTGTCTTCTGATTGCTGGTAATGGCTTGATGTTGAGCTTGCTGATCTGAGACGTAAGATACTCAATTGTCTCATTGTACCTGTGTCCTATGGACCTGTGCAGGTCTTGGACAATATATGGATCGTTGGCTGATAGAGTATTGTCTCTTCTAATCGCGTTTTCTGTTCTGTCAAAGGCTTGCCACAATTTCACTAGTTCGTCATTTTTACCTTTGTAGAAGGCTAGCGTTCGCCGATCATATGGGGCCTTCTTGATGTTTGAAATAAGTCTTTCTATCTCAGTTGCCCTCACTTGCTGCTGAGACATGAGACTTTCTAAGTTAGTCATGTTAGATTGTCCTTTTATAGGTTGCCGATTAAAGAAAAGCAGACAAGGGGTGTTTCTCTACTAGGCGTCCTGCGAAATTTTGTAGATATACGAAAATATTTGACTACGGCTGCTGTGGTTTGTAGCCTTTAGCTCCAGTACACTGGGAACAGCATATTTAAGTAATTTTAATATTTTTTAATATATTTCAGCATATTTTAGCATAGTTTAATATATTTTAATATCTTTTAGTATGTTATAATATATTTAAGAATATTTTAGCATATTTAAGTATATTTCAGTTTATTTTAATATCTTTTACTATATTTTAATATATTTTAGTATATTTAAGTATATTTAAGTATCTTTTAATATCTTTTACTATATTTTAATATATTTTAGTATATTTCAGCATATTTAAGTATATTTTAATATATTGTAGTACATTTTAGTATATTTTAATATATTTAAGTATAATTTAGCACATTTCAGTGTATTTTAGTATTTTTTAGTATATTTTTATATATTTCTTTACATTTTAGTATATTGTAATTGTTTGGCTCCTTTTGTTGTTTGTGATATCCTTTGCTGTTGCCACTTTGGTGGCCAACGAGTTGCTCGTGAGGATGATTGTTTATTGTTGTCTAATTTTGCTTTTTTTTGTATATTGTGATTTGTTTCCATTTAGAATCACCAGTCCCGCGCTAACCGAAATCCAACTGGTGGCAATCTCCGTTATTTAGTTCGATCGCAGACTTAATTCTGGTTCCACGGATGTCAAGTGCGCTGGGACTTTGGTACCAGCTAAATTAATGGTTCGGTCCTTCAGTACGCTTCGCAGTGGCTGTGTTTAAACCCAAACAGAGGGAAGAGCGCAAGCTGAGTATGTAGTTGCATGCAAATGGGTGCCACGATCCATAGAACGGAGGGAGATGTAGATAGTTTTCGCCTCTAACGCAAGAGGTAGGTAGGCCATATCCAAATGCCTAGTAGACGCATTGTTTTCACTCGGTGTTAAGAGGCTTCTTACTTCAGTTATGTTAACTTTTTTTTGATATGGCTTTTCCATGTATGACACCGATACAGATGTATTCCGAGGCATTTGACTTCAAAAGTAAAAATTAAAGTATCATTTGATTATTTATATGCTATGGGGGAGGAGAAACAATTGGTCTCTACGCAGTGTAAAGATTTGGGTCATATTTTTGCTAATTTATTTTATTCTTAATTTTTCCAACAACTTTTCTACGTTAAGTATGAGCTCTGGTAGATATCGTGATGCATCTTGAATACTTTCGTGTATCAGCAAATGTTGATGTGATGATTCGACTGCTAGTTTTCATTTATGATGTGTACAGCCAGCATAAAATGGATGCCAATATACTGCCTTATAGAACCCCATCATCATTTACCTGAAATGAACTTAAAAAGTCTTCTTCCTTCAGTACAAGCTTTCGATCAGTAAAATGCCTTTCGAGCACAGGTTATAGAAGTTGAGAAATATCAATGAAAAGGGCTGAAAATTATTCTTTTCTTCAAAGGACTTTATCATCACGTTTACTAATTGATGTGTTTTGAATTTGATTGCATCAAGTTTTCTTCTGACTCTAAATTGATGCTCTGGCAAATTAAAAATCAGTCATCAGTATGCACTAACGACTTATTAGTCACAAATGCCACTATAGCGACGCGACAAAGTGTTAAAAATGCAATATTTATAAAGCGTTCCATGTGTGTAAGACCTTTTTTCCTAAATAATAATAAATAGAAGGAAGGAGACGTAGAGTGCTTCTTAATATTAAGTGTATAAAAATACTTACAATGTATTTGTGAACATTTTTTCTTGGGCTCTTGCAGGACTTATTTTCCTTTCTTCCTCATCTTCCTCAAATCATAAAGAAACAAAATGAAAATACTTTTAACACTGAAAAGATTTTACTTTGTTTTACTTAAACAGGAATTGTCTTCTTATTTAAATTGTTAAAGTTTAGATTACTTATCTAAAAGGAAAATATTTGAATTATAAAGGATGTTTTTTATAGAGGTTTAGAACTTTGATATAACAAAAAAAAACGAAGGTGAATTTTGTTTAATTGTCATAAAATTTACTTTATTCGAAAGATAATCTTTTGGCATTATAATTTATATATGACATCTGATCTATGGCTGCCACAGCTAGCTCGATCGTAGTCTAATCTAGAGATCCAGTTTTCGATGACCTTTCGCAACATTTGTGGCCGTATAGGCAAATGTTGTCCTCCAAGTGGGTAATCGTTTCGCCCTTATCTGTTTAGAATAGCGACTTCATATTTCCCACAGAAAAAATAGTCTAGTGGTATTAAATCGCACGCTCTTGGGGAGCAAGTAACGGGTCCGAAACATAAAACTGTGCGGTTACCAAATGTTTCCTTCAATAAATCAATTGCGGCACATTCAAGTGATGAACGATTGGATGACGTGATAAGATTTACATCTGCACCTGGCCGTAAGCCCCAATCATATGGTGGATCATTACCACTGTGGATGGTATGTAGCGCCATCCTCGCCTTAAAAGGCCTTCGAAAACGTATATCTTCCAGTCACTCCTAGTTGCAACGCCAAAAGTCCGAAGTGGGCCGCAGCCTTCACGCATGAAACTTAATATAACACGACGGCATTCATACTCACTGGACCTGGACCATTAATTGTGAATGATCTGACCCACAAACTCAAACGAGGCCCACGAAATACACAGCCACCACGATACTCCCGAAGGGCCTACCTCAATAATCAGTCAGAGACTAGCTACAAGGCTAAAAAGACAAATAGCGTAACTCTGGGGCTTTACTGATTCTCCTAGAATTATAGTGGATTTTCAAGTTGGCTCCTACTAGCCTAAGGGGAATAGGCTCCCTTTTAACCCCGCAAGACACAAGTCTAGATTGTTGTGTGATCCATAAAGACTTATAATGTGCCCCCGTGGGAAATGAACGATTGGATCAGTAATCATGACTTTATAGCAGTTACCATTGGCTATAACATTCTCACCAACATCGTTTTGAAAGAAGTACGGACCAATGGTACCACTAGCCCATTAAGCACGGTAAGGGTATCTGAACATACAATTGATGATTATTGTCACTCTACGTACGATAGTTTTGTTTATTTACGTATCGATTGAGGTAAAAGTGAGCTTCGTTGCTAAACATATTTCGCTTATGAAAATCGCGATCACCGACAATCTTATTCTGAACCCAAAAAGTACTGTTCATTCGTCAGTCTCCATATATTTAAATGCGAGCGAAACTAAAGTAAGCATAAATTCGTGGACAGCTGATAAAAAAGATGTCAGTTCTAAAATTATTGCCAACTCTAAAAAAAAACACCTGATATAACAAAATAAGTAGCCCTGTAAGAAACATATTCACCCACACAGCTATACAAATATAGTGGTAACATCTCTCTCTCTCTCTCTCTCTCTCTATCATCTCTCTCTTCTCTCCTTTTTATACATTTTATCTATCGCAAAGAAACTAACTTGTAAAGACAAACCATCACGTATAGATAATTTACTTAGGAAAACATTAATAGAAAATCACACATTTTCCAAAACACATATTGATTCAATACATTTGCAAATGTTCGTTGCAGTAAATACACAAAGTACGTAAAACAAACAAATTTTCTTAAACAACATAAATTACACAAACGCCGTGTTTTTATTGCAACGAACTAAACTTGAGTTACGTATTCCAGTTGTATTCTTAAGCTGCACAGTAGGGGTTTATACAAAAAAAAAAAAAAAATAGAAACAATTCTATTATTACTAAAATTTCCCACACCCATACTAGAGGTGTAGATGAGCATTTAAACCAAATATAAGTCCCTTCAGTTCATGATAATACATCTTTAACAGATAAAAAAAAATTTTGATCTATTTCGAAAGGCTATAGATCGAAAATTAATAAAAATTCGTAATTTATTTATTTTTTATAAAATTTTATATTAAATTAGCTTTCGAAGCACTACATTTATAGTTTTATATACTCTCGGTTATGATTTGAATAACTAAAGAATAATAGATGCAACTTTTTCGTTAAAAAAATAAAAAAAATTGAATTTATATTTTTAAAATTTAAAAATTTTTTAATTTTATTTTTCCATAATATTTGGCAGGAAAAGTATACTCTTGAATATTTGACAACTTGTTAGCAGTGCTATAGGGTATTTCTACAAGAAGTTTGTTTTTCGATCTAGTTTTTTTTACGTATTTGTAGTAAATGTACTGACGATTGTTACAATGAATTTAATTTCGCAAGAAAATCGCATTAAAATAATTTAAATCCACTCTGAAAATGGTGGTCTGTTAAAGTCACATTTTATTAAGTGTATTAAGAATTTAGTGGATAAATTTGACTCGAGACCGGCTCGACAGGAAATGTGCGAATACTAAGGTCGTTCAACGTAAACAATGCAGCCGTAAGCCACAGTGTTGAAACAGATCTAAATTTCTCAATTCCACAAAGTTCTCAACAATTGGGATTATCAAAAACCACTACAGAGTGTGATTCGTTTTACATCCGCGCCTGACTATGTAGTCCCAATCAGATGGTGGACAAACCACTTTGTATAATTTGGAACATCATACATGCGTCCTAGATAGCCGAAGCCATAATTCTAAGCAACAGAACCACCTAGTTGCAACTTGAATGATTTCAGGACAGGTCTGCAAACCATCACACCTTGCTTAAGAGTTGGAGACTTTCTAACTCCTGTCCAGAACACATGTCTAGCATGCTCACTGGACTGGATCATTCACTTAGGGTGTCATCAACAGCGAGATGATCCTGGCCACCATAATAACCATCATACTGTTATGGGGCCGCAAAACCACAACCACCACGATACTCCCATATAGGGGCCAACCTCAATGATCGAGAGCTATTATAAGTCTAAAGAGACAAATAATGAACTCCGCGGACCATTGATCCCCGTGGAAATAAAGTGGAGCTTCCAGTTGTCTCCCTGTCCGACTTCAGGGGACTGGGCTCCCTTTTTCCCCCAGTTTCACAGATCTAGACAGCTGTTACGTACCGTAAAGACCATAAATGTGCCCCCGGGGGTACAAAAACCACTACACGCCAAATTTCGCGTAAAAATTTGACTTTGAAGTCTTACAAGATTCAACTAGCGCAGGAATTGAAGCCAACTGACCATTTGCATCGCCGTTGATCCACTTAATTTATTTAGAAACAATCGGCTGGTTTTTCCGAAAAAATCATCTTTTCAGACGTTGACCATTTTCACCTGTCAGGGTACATCAAGAAGCAAAATTTTCGCATTTGGGCCTTTGACAATCATAGAGCGATTATTGAGAAGCCTTTGCATGCTCAACGTGTTACTGTATGGTGGTCTGGATGCATGATTGGGCCGTTTTTTCTCGAAGATGAGGCTGGAAATGCGGTAACGGTTTATGGATCACGCTATGGCGTGTTTGCTAACAACTCAATTTTGGCCTTTTATTGACGACGTGGCTGTTATTTACATGTGGTTTCAACAGAGCAGTGCCACATATTACACATTCAATGAAATGATCAATTTATTGCAAACCAAATTTCCCGATCGCATAATTTCACGACAATCAGTAGTTAAGTAGCCAGCTAGATCCTGTGGTTTCACACCACTGGATTATTTCTTGTCGAACTATGTTAAGGATATAGTGTAGAGACAATCGAATCGATTTCAGTCTTAAAACTCCGTGATGTGATTAACGAATTAGGACCACCATTTTAAAAACTTTGATTAACGAATCGAACACTGTCAATGTGGTCGTGGTCGACATTTGCCAGATATCATTTAAATCTAATTCAGCAATCAAAATAGACTCTTAGAAACTAAAGAATTATTATTTAAATTTTTTTTTTTGCAAAATGCCCCACTATGCGTTATTTTATACGCGCTTGCTAAAAGCAGACCTGAGATGAAAGTTAAATACCACAAAACAGCTGTTAATATATAAAATAGTCTGTTGTTGTTTTTGTAGCAAACAATAGAATACTTTAACATTTAACATAGTGGTAGACAAAGAAAAGAAAAGAAAAGTATATTTCTGTCTTTTGAAAACATTTAGGCACAAGGCTTGCCTTAAGCGTATACTAATCAAATATTAAACTCAATTTTTATACTTCATCTTTAATTAATAAAAATAATAAAAAATAAATTTGTTAAAAAAAATGCCGTCAAAGAATTAAAATCAAGAAAAACAAAGAGGAGATGAACTTTGGGAAGATAACTTTTGCCAGATCTATGAAAGATATTGCAAATAGGACGTACATGAGAGATCGAACTGCAACCATTTGGAGAACGGTTTGTAGACTCAATAACAAAGCTAAATAGGTTATACATATTGTGTAAGAAATGTTCACTATTCGAAAACATTTGAAGGCGTGAACTTGAAATTGTGAAACCAACTACGGATGGCAGGGCTAGGAAAATTACATAGGGAAAATGATGGCATGAGTGTTAACCCTACTACCGACCACTTTTTTTGGTAGATATAAATATATATAGCGAATCTGATTCAACAGATATATATGTCTGATTTGCACATTGCATTTGGAAAAATGAAAACTAATGCTTCCGGAATAAATGGAACTCCCTTTTAAATTTGATACAATTATCTTTCCTTTTATGTCTTCTTATATCCTCCATTTATCAAAATCTACGAGGTATGATCACACACTAACAATTATTTTCAAATTTCGTGAGTGGCGTGTGTTCGATTTTCGCATTTCTTATTTCCGTTATGTTGGTATACATGTCTGTTATATGTGTTGACAATATCAGCCATTTTGGACTGTCAGTTTGTCCACCCCCCGGGGGCAGTGAGTATGAATGCTGTCGTGTTCTTGAGAAATAAGAGCTTCATGCGTTCTGGACCAGGAGTTGGAAAGTCTCCAACTCCTCAGCAAGGAGTGAGGGCACGGCCTACTCCGGACTTTCTAAATTGCTACTAGGAGTGACTGGAGGATATACGTATCTGAAGGCCTTCTAGGGCGTAGTTGGTGTCCAATCAACTAAGTGGTTTGACCACCATCTGATTATGACCTCACGGTCGGTGCAGATGTAAATCAAATCACGCATTGTCAGTTTGTCCCTCCCCCCCGGGGGCACATTTATCGGTCTTTATAGAATACTCTACTATCTGGACCTATGCCACTGGGGGAAAAAGGGAGCTCAGTCCCCTGAAGACAGGCAGGGAGTCAACTGGAAACTCCACTTTATTTCCACGGGGATCAGTGAGCTCGCAGAGTTCATTATTTGTCTCTTTAGACATTTAATAGTTCTCTGGCTAATCATTGAGGTTGGCCCCTATATGGGAGCAACGTGGTGGTTGTGGTTTTGCGGCCCCATAAGGGAATATGAAATTTATGGTGGTCAGGATCATTTCACTGACAATGACACGCAAAGTGAATGATCCAGTCCAGTGAGCATGCTTGACATGTGTTCTGAACAGGAATTAGAAAGTCTCCAACTCTTTAGCAAGGTGTGATGGTTTGCAGACCTGCCCTGAAATCATTAAAGTTACAACTAGGTGGTTCTGTTGCTTAGAATTATGTCTTCGGCTATCTAGGACGAGCATGACGTTCCAAATTATGTATAGTGGTTTGTCCACCATCTGATTAAGACTACATAGTCAGGCGCGGATGTAAAACAAATCACGCTCTGTCAGTTTGTCCCCCGGGGGCGCATGATAGTCTTTTTGAAGCCTACTATTCCATCTAGACTGGTGTCTTGCGGGGTAAAAGGGAGCTCAGGCCCCTTAAAGGCTAGTAGGAGCCATCTGGACAATCCACTATATTTCCACGGAAATCAGTGAGCCTCCGAGTTCCGCCATTTGTCTCTTTAGACAATTAGCTCTTCTCTGGCTGGTTATTGAGGTTGGCCCCTATATGGGAGTATCGTGGTGGTTGTGGTTTCGAGGCCCTCGTGAGAGTTTGTGGGTCGGATCATTCACAATGAACACAATGAATGGTTCAGGTCCAGTGAGTATGAATGCCGTTGTGTTTTTAATTATATTAAGCTTCATGCGTTCTGGACCAGGAGTTGGAAAGTCTCCAACTCTTAAGCAAGGAGTAAAGGCTGTGACCTACTTCGAGCTTTTGAAATTGCAACTAGGAGTGACCGGAGAATGCACGGTTTCGAAGGCCTTCTAGGGCGAGAATGGCGCTACATACCATTCACAGTGGTAATGGCCACCATCTGATTATGTCTCACCCCCGGTGCAAATGTAAAACTTATCACGCACTGTCAGGTTATTTGTCACAGACAAAAAAGTAAGTCTTGTTTTAGTGTGGTCTTCGTTTTTATTACTATTCGAAAAAAAATGAAATTAAATATGCAAGGGCATTTAATGTTTATATTGTTCCCTTATACCTTTTATAAACGTTTTGTTGTCAGTTCTTTTTTGCAAAATAAATAACTCCAGTTTTTAGAATTTTTAAATTTATAAAAATTTTATTTACTTGACCTACACAAAGTTGACACGAAGTCAAAACAATTTACTTAAAATGCACGTCTTTACTTCCACTCAGACGCTGTCCTTTTATATTTGTCCATTAAAAGTCTAAAAAATTTTAAAATCTTCTACTACCTTTGTATCACATTTTGTTGTTGTATGTTGTTTATTCGATGTATAGGCGCCTGTATGTCTTGCTGCTTGGGATTTATTTCAAAATATTTGTTGTTGTCTCGTGTAGATAAGTTTTCTTAGAAAACTACGCAGATGGTAAACAGCATACATGTTTGTTGTTGCCTTGCGCGTTTAGGTAATAAATAGAAATTTGTTTTTGTCTTGCATGCTACGCAGTTAGTAAACAGCATATCAAATTGTTGTTGTTTGCGTTTATAAGATTTCTACACAGTTTGTAACCAGTAGTTCGCTTTATTACTTAATTATTTCATTTTAAAACTTGAGCAAGACACATCCGTAACAATATGAAAACATTGAAGCAGTGAAGAAAATGATTTTAGATAATCGTTGAATCACTATTGAGAGGTTGCTGATGATGTTGGCATATCGTTTGGCTGATACTAAGCAATTTTTACTGATGTTTTAGGCTTTAAACGAGCGGTAGCGAAGATTGTTCCAAAATTGCTAAATTTTGAGCAAAAACAACGTCGCAAGGACATTGCTCAGGAGCTCAGATTTGCTTAAAAAAATACATAACTGGTGACGAACCATTGGTGTATTGAAACCAAAGCCCAATCATCCCAATGGTAGCGTCCAGAAACGTCCAAAACCGAAAAAAGCACGTTAAGTTCGATCAAATGTGAAGGTTTTACTCACTTTGTTCTTCGATTGCAATGGCGTGGTGCATTATGAATTCTTGCCAAGAAGTTATTCGCCATTTGCGCGAAACAATTCGTCAGAAATGCACAGAAAAACCAATTATGAATTTTGCACCATGATAACGCACCAGCTCATATATCGATACTGGTGCGTGATTTATTGGCTAAAAACAAAAAAATCCTGGCTCAACCACCGTATTCACCGATCTTGGCCCCTAACTATGCATTGTACCAAATCTATGAAATTAGGTTATAGGGTGGAGGAAAAAGGAAGTAGTGTTTGTGGACATTCGATTTGAACTTTCCTACATTGAAACTGATAGGAAATACCTCTGGAGGGAGTATATTCCACATGACCTGTAATGCATAGTGCGACTAACTGGATAATCAACCACAAATGGATGCGCTCTCAACGAAAATCAAGTTAAACGCGAAAATGATAAAACAGTGATATACAACTCACATTACGTCAATAATCTAGAGTATTAATAAAGTTGCATATCCTACTGTTCCCAATGAGCCTCTTGACCCTCCAAAATAGATTTTGAAGCATCGGCCTATACATGAAAGTTGTATTCCATTTTTGGACGAATATACTTTGTATAAATAGTACGAAGACCGGATGGAGTAAAGTATCTCTTACACCGTTTTAGAAAACCGTGCCACTCGCAAACTTCTTTAAAACCTTGAAAACTATGTTTCGTTTATTGTACATTACAACACTGAACTTTCATGCCAAGAACATCAATCTGGAAGAAATTATCACCGACACCAAAACCATGAAGTTTTGACAGAAGTGCACCCTGCCACACTACATAAAACGTCTAGAGCCACCATCTTACTCTCTCCGAAATGATGTATGGAATTACACCATTGTTCCGGTCTCTAAGTAAGCTGTTAGACTCCAGTTACCTCACATACCTTCCATCCCTTTAAAAAGTGCAGAACAAATTGCAATTGGGCGGTAATTTTCAGAGTTGTTAGCCTCACCCTTTTTGGAGATCGGAGTTACATCAGCAACCTTCCAACACTTTGGAAATTCGCCGGCATAATACAACATGCTGAAAAGGCCTGCTAATAGACGCGCTAGCGTCGAAGAGCACTATTTAAAAACTAGCAAACTTTTAAAGAATATCTTCGGCATAGTAACGGATATCTGCGTTTCTGTTTCTACGCTAGATACTGTAATGGTTGCAAAATGATATTTGGAACCATTTTCGCTGTGGCATCGACATTATTGTCCACGAAAATAACTGCTGCATTTAGATAAGGGAAAAATGAATGGCTGCTACCATCTTTTATTTTATTTAAAAACTTATGTGTTCGCTTCTTGCTGGCATAATTTTCTATAATTTCACAGTCTCACAAAAACAAGCAAAACAGTTTTATATAGGGTGCTTTTACTAAGGTATAGAACTTTAAGTTGGCAACACTTTTTTAACTGGCAACAAACTATCAACTGACTTATGCTTAGTATGGTTAAGCAGCGTTTCCAAATTGTGCAATTGTACCCAAAACAAGATTACCTTTGATGCCGATTTTTATAATCGAATTTTGTTTAGTGATGAAACTCACTTTTATTCGAATGAATATATCTGTAAGCGAAACTGCTGCAATTTATGTTTAGACACTGTTATATCCAGAAAAATTAACTGTTTTGTGTGATTAATGGTCTGGTGGAATAATTATTCCCTATTTCTTTTAAAAGGATGCCGTTCAGAATGTTGCAATCAATGGTAACCGTTACAGAGCAATGATTACTGACTTCGTTTTTCGTTCCTAAATTAAACAGCCATGGTGTGCTGGAGCTGTACTTTAAACGACAATGCAACATCTTACACAGCTCGTAATACAATTGATTTATTGATGAAAATCTTTGGTAACCACATAGTTTCACTTTTCGGACCCGCGAATTAACTGTCAATCTAAAGCGATTTATCGCGGCCGGACTATTTTCTGTGTGTACCAAAAAGTCCGAAATAATAGTACGCATAGTGGGGATTTTTCGCCGCGTTATTGCCGATATACGGCCTCAAATGCTAAAAAAAGTTATCGAAAAAGTTATCTCCAGATTGGACTACATCAGCCAGCCGTGGGTGCTGGCCAGAAGGATATCTTTGAATAAAGTAAATTTCATTCCATTTCAAAGTTCTACATCTTAAATGCCAACGGGTTGATGGCACCACACTAACACATACAACAATAACATCTTCCTACAGCTAAAGCAGTAAATATTCGTGGTCACTTTAGTTGCAAAGGAAGGAAATGAAAAATGAAGAAACCAACCCGTTTTGGGGATAGAACATTTCAACAGCAAAATCGTCAACTGATACCCGTTTAGGGATATTTCGTTATAAGATTTACATCTGCACCTGGCCGTGGGCCTTAATCAGATGGTGGTCAAACCACTGCGAATAAAAAGCAACGTCATTCACGCCCTAGGAAGCCGAAGACTAATTCTAGCAACAGGGCTTTCCTACTTGCAATTTCAGCGGTTCCAAAGCAGGGTTGCAAACCACTACTCCTTGCTGAAGAGCTGGAGACTATCCAACTCCTGGTCCAAAGCATATGACTAGCATGCTCATTGCATCCGAATTATTCACCCGTTGGTGTTATTAAAGGCGAGATGATCCTGGCCGCAAAACCACAACCACCACGACACTCCCGAAGGGCCAACCTTCCCGTGGAAATAACGTGGAGTTTCCAGTTGACTCCTGCTGCCTTCAGGGGACTGTGCTCCCTTATACCCCCAGCAGCACAGGTCTATATAGTCAAATATGCAATAAAGACCGATAAATGTGCCTCCGTGGGGGGGGGGGGGCCGTGTAGGATATACAAATTCAAGGCAGCACGTAGTTAATGCTTTAGAAGCATTGTGTGAGAGAAGGGCTATAGAAAAAGTAAACGATGACACTGAGCCGAGCGTTCGAATAGCATGGAATCACTAAGGGTTAGTATAACCAAATGAGCAAGTGTGACTCTAGGCTATCTGAAGAAGACTAAGCTGGCATCGCTAATGGCACGCAATATTAAGTGCGGTTAACTTTAGACAAACTCTTTTTCAAAATGCAAAAGCTGGTACAATGGTTGGGCATTATTTTCAGAAAAACTAATGTCAGCCACTAGCAGGAAATAAAAAAAAACTTGAACACAGAAATCTTAAATGCTAAAAGCAATTTTGTAGCAGTTAACCAAGAAAAAAAAAGTGAGAATAATTTATGTAAAAGTGAGTAAAACATGTGGCACGTAAAACGAGTTGAATTGCAAATAAAACAATTTCCGTGATTCACTTTTGGTTGTCGCTTCTTTCCTGCCAACTATTTTGTAAAGCTCATTTACACTAGCACACATGCTAATGTATTCACATATACATTTACACATACGTATACGTATACATGGACATTCATATAAATTTGTATTTTTCATTTGTATTCGCACTTAAAACATTTAGAAGCCGTGGCAGTGCAACGAACATCTCCAGCAGGTGTCATTGAGTGCCACATTTTGTTTTTAGTTGTTAGATTTTCCTTTTTTTAATTTTTTTTTTGCTTTCTTTCTATTTTCTAATGTTCACTAGTGTGAGTGGGATAGGACTGTCGTTAGTTTCATTATGTGCATTTTGTTGGTTCATATACTGCATGTATAATTTTAGTTTTTTTTTATTTTTTTTTTTTTTTTGTCAAAACCTTGGATTTGTTCATGTGTGTTCACGTACACGCACACATGCACACAAATTTATATATTAGCAAATATTTTAAACTCTTTCATTTTATGCTTTAAAAAGCTTTGTTACAGACCCTTAAAAGAATATAAAGAATATACGCAACCATATCTGAAATCCCTATCTGAGGAAAAATATAATATTTGGACAGGTTAGAGAGCACGTTAATCTGCTGCCGTGTTTAAGTTATCGCTGTTGGGGTCTAGTTTGATTTAATTTTAATTACAGAATAAGAGTTATACAGAACACTAATTGAAATAGTTATACCTGGCTTCAAAGAGATTATAACTATAATTATTAAGATTATTACAACCCTGAACATGACCCGGTGGTAACGAATAATTTAACAACGAAAATGCGAAAGTAATCATTGACGAAGATGGATATTTCTTTTCTACTTAACATCGCTAGAAAAGTCTAACTATTATTTTTTCAATTTCTTTACTCTTTACTGTAAGATCTTGAATTTTAGAACCTTTCTTACGCCAATGCACAAGCAATTGAGAGAATCCATTAAAGACTAATCGCCATTTTTCAATTCTCTCTTAAAGTTCCAGTAAAACTCGTTGTACATTTTAAAAATACAATTTTTGATGCCATCGAAAATTTGTATATTTCGGTCTTGAATCACTATTTTCTCATGAAGTTATTTGTGTTATTTTAAATACCATGTAAACAAGAAAATATCTCCAATTCAAGCTACAAAATTTTTCTAGCCCCACTTCTACTCTTGCTGGAAAACAAACACTTCATGTAACTAGTTCCATGAAAAATTTCAACATTAAAGATGGCTCCAAATCATATTTAGCAAGTTATCGGGTTTTTCATATTGTTGAGAACACCAACAATAGTTTTGACATCTAAATTTTTGACGTATTCGCAGTAGATGCATTGGCAACTGTTACAATGAATTCAATTTCGCACGAAAATCACATTAAAAAAATTCAAATCGAGGTTCAGTTAAAGTTACATTTCGTAAAATTCGTGATATTTTCGGACATCATAATCGTCCTCCTGAAACCGCTATTAAGTATTTGGTTGTTAAGTTTGAGTCGACAGGCTCGATTGAAAATGTGCGACCACCAAGACATATTCGACCGAATCGTTCAAGTGAAAACATCGCAGCCGTGAGCCACTGTGTTTAAGTAAGTAGATCCAAATTTGTAAATTCCTCAACGTTCTCCACAATTGGGGTTATCCAAAAACCACCACATGAAGAATTTGATATTGAAGTCTTACAAGGTTCAGCTGGTGCAGGAATTGTAATTGGCCGACCATTCAGATCGACATATGTTCGCTCAATTCATTCAGGAACAACCGGCTGGTTTTTCTGAAAAAATCATTTTTTTAGACGAAGCTTATTTTCACTTGTCAGGGTATGTCAACAAGCAAAATTGCCGCATTTGGGCTTCTGAAAATCCTAGAGCGATTATTAAGAACCCTTTGCACGCTCAATGTGGAGCGCTATGTGATCTGGAAGCGTGATTGAGCCGTTTTTTTTGAAAATTGGGCTGAACATTTGGTAACGATTCACGGATCAGCTGTCATGCGAAATGCTAACAACTCAATTTTCGCCTATTATTATGATTAAAGAATCGACATCTATCAGCGATGTCGTGCAATAAAAATTTTAATTATGTCAATCTAAATTTTTTATTTTATTTTGTTTTAGAAAATAAACTTCCTGTTGAAAAACCCTTTATACTAACAAAACCTACCGTTTGCTTTAATAAACAAGGTACACAAGTTATTAATGTCGACTATTTTGCTTGAAAACGTCACTTATAATAACAAAATAAACACGAATACCTTTTCCCACCTTTTTTGTTACATATGAATTTCGCGCCAAAAGAATCGCTTCTGTTTTAGAATGAAGAATGAATCATTCCAATTTCTAATACCCTGCTTTAAAGTATTCTAGTAAGGGCAACCTCAATCGATTAAAGTAAATAGTAGTAAGAAGGGGCAAGGTCTGAGGTATATGCTGGGTGATGCAAAACTTCCCATCCACTATTTTCTAAAATATTTTTTTTGCAGCGACGTTAAAACGGAAAATTATGTCTGTTCAAATATTCTGATCGTTTTTTGTTGATGATTATTTTAAAACGAATCAATTGTTGTCGGTACAGGTCCCCTGTGATCATCTGACCCGAGTTCAATAACTCATAACAAAAAACACAACTTTGATATCATCAAATACAGAACATTACTTTGGCTTCATGGATACAATGGAACCCAATTTCCTTTTTGTTTCCCTTCAGGCAACAATGCCTACTTAGTCAAGTATCGTGCTACATTCTTTAGGAAAGTGATAGAGAAGAGATGAAACAGGTGGTGAAAGTAGAAGGATAGTCGGAAATTAACTGCCGTAAAGGACAGCACAGCGACCAGTGACTATGCCTTCATCGCTGACCAGCCCCACCGACAATCAATTTTTATTTTTGCAGTGAAAAAAAACCAAGGTCTTCGTTGGGAAACGAACCTACAACCACCATACTGACAACCTACTAGCCTACAACGGCACCTTCTTTTCAATGAATTCCAATGTTTTTAAAAGTAGGGAAATGGCTTGTTGTGTGAGTTGTGATGATAATGCAAGTTTTACTAGTGTTTTACAACAGCCTTTACCAACAATCAATTATTACAGCGTTTAAAAAAATGTCTGCTTGCACTTTAGCGTCTATCGATTACTTAAACAATCATCGTCAATTGTGATTGACAAAAACAAAATCAGTTGCCTTAAGAATGCCGAGATGTGGGTATATTGATATGAAAACAACTATTTTATATTTTATCAATCAATATCCCGGCTTGTAAAGCTAAACAGCCACTCTAACTCCGAGGAAAAAAGTAGGTAAATTTGCCAAAAGGAAAGATATCCTAGCGCCGCAATAGATAACTTCTTAAAAAATTTGTTTGTCCACTAACTGCCAGTTATCGTAATTACCCTTAAAGAATATTTATAGGATGTCACTCACAATAAATCATCTTCCGATGTCGACATGTTTCCATATGAATGCTGCAAAATTAAATTAGAAATAGTGATTGACGTGTTAATTTGCACGTTTGGGGTTACCGATGACGACAACATAACACTTGCAGAAAGGTTAAAATTAGACACGTTTATTTAATCGGCGCCACGGCTTTTAACAGTTATCTATGTCTCGTTTCTATATAAATATGTGAACAAAACTTTCACATGAAAATATCATAGTTATCCTGTTTTTCGCAGGGCAAATAAGTGTTATTAAAACAATTTTTACAAAAAAAATTTAATTTATCACAATTTAATTTAGTTCGTCCTATGTAAAATACAGTGACAGTGTGAGAAATTTTGATTAAATGTTTCTCTCGCTTTATAAATTAAGATGACTATAATACTTTTAGATGAAAAAATATTCACATAAGTTACAGAAACGAAGTATTTACAATTTTCTTAACAAAAATCTCTACACTTTCTTTCAAATGAAAACTCTACTTTCGCAGTTTTTTGGGATTTTGAAAAGGAAATGCTTGCTGGGACAGCATATTTATATATACAAATGTATATGCTTCAGTAGTTGTGAATGTGTCTAAATTGTTTCTTTAGTTTTCTAGAACAATATTCCAATGGCAGCAACTATAGGAAATGAGCATATAAATATGTAACACAGATGTAGAAGACATGTGTTGAATGGTAGAAAGTTTTTGGACACAGGCGTTTAAATTAAAGGATTGCATTCCTTACTGAGATTTAGGTTTATTTAGGTTTACTACTTTAAACTTGGTTAATGGATTTCTTTGACTGCAAAATAATTACAGAAAACTTTTAAGAGAATTAAATTAAACGATTTATTATTTACCTTTACAGAAACCAAAATATACAACCACAATTTTAATAATATAAAGCCTTAAAAGTCCTAAATCAATTTTATACCTTTACACACTTACCCTCTGCCATTTTCCAAAAGAGGGAGCTTTTAGCACTTACTCGGTTCTAAAACTTACTAAAAACTCTAATTCAACACATTAAGCCATCACATACAGATGATGTTGTTATCATTATTCGGGCTAGGCACCACCTGCTTGGCTGTGCGTTTTCTTATTCCTTACTAGTTGTGTTTATTTTCTGTTTGTTAAACTTAGTTCATGGAATTTTACTGTTTTTTGTGTTTTTTTTCTTGTGTGTTAAGATTTCGTAAAAACTTCTTAATTTATAAACAGACACAATGGGCCTTTTCATTTTAGCTTTTTCTGTGATAATCATAATTTTATATATGTAATATATATTTATATATGTATTAGCTTAGCTCAAGTTCACTTGAATTCTTTTTCTTTTATCTGAGTTTTTTTCAAGGGAAATTTCTATAGAAAAAACTGTGTTTCTGGTAAAAGATCATTTAATCTTACGCATAATAGATCCGCAAATTTTTGCCGTTTTAATCTGATCACAAATTTCGCTTAACAATATTTAGCGGACTATAACACAACAATTTTAAAGCTCATCTTTATCGTAGCAGCAAACACAATAGTCATTAACAACGTTTTTTCCAGTTTGATTTTTTTAGTTAAACTTCGAGATATCAAGAATATGCAGCCACATCTTTCTCGATTTTTTTTATAATTTTATTAAGAACTAGCAAACCCGGCGAACTCCGTTTCGCCGCCAGATGGTTCGTTTTTTGTAACATTTCGTAATTTACTGCATCATCGGGATTTGTTATGGAATCAACGGATTTGTATGTCACCAAATTGCCATCGATTTTTGATTGAATGGTGAAAGTCAGTGCATGTACATCATTATTCTTTGTGGCGAGAATTGCTCGTTAACTTAACCGAGCATAATTCTGATAAATCTCACTAGTTTTTGGGAAAACATTTTCAGTAAGAGCTAATTGAGAGTCTACAAATCGGCAAAAGTCGTTGATAAGCGTAATTAATCCAGCTGTCCGATCAACTGAGACTTTTCCATTTCCAACCGCTAACAATTGTTTGGAAAATGCAGCACTTTGATCATTTTGACGTTAAACTCTCATATTAGCGGTTAGTGATATGTTTTTACGTTACTTCACAAAGGTGATGCCTTCAGGCAAGCATTCAAGTCATCTGCAGGCATTGCACGGGGAGTTACTGGCAACGTCTGCCTGAAATCGCCTGCCAACAATATCATCAAGCCGCCAAAGTTGTTGTTATTTCGCCGAAGATCCTTCTGTGTGAAGTTAAATGCTTCAAGTGATTTCTTATGTGCCATTGTGCACTCATCCCAAACTATGAGCTTGCGTTGCATCAACAATTTTCCCATTGCACTGGATCGGGAAATAACGTGATAAGATTTACATCTGTATCTGGCAATGGAGCCTTAATCAGATGGTGGTCAAACCACTGGAAATGAAAAGCAAACTTCATTCACACCCTAGGAAGCTGAAGACTAATTCTAGCAACAGGTCTTTCCTAGTTGCATATTTGATGATTCCAGAGCAGGGCTGCAAACCACAACTCCTTGCTGAAGAGCAGGAGACTTTCCAACTCCTGTCTAGCATGCTCACTGGACTGGATCATTCACCTGTGGGTGTTACTATTGGCGAGATGATCTTGGCCAGCATAATCATTCATGCTTGGGGCCGCGAAACCACATCTACCACGATACTCCCATATAGGGGCCAACCTCAATAATCAGCCAGAGAACAGTTAAATGTCAAAAGAGACAAATAACGGAACTCTGCGAGCTTACTGATTCCCGTGGAAATAACGTGGAGCTTCCAATTGACTTCAGGGGAATGGGCTCCCTTTTTTCCCCCAGTTGCACAGGTCTAGATAGTTAAAGTTCTATAAAGACCACATAATGTGCCCCAGGGGGCTGGATCGGGAAATATTGCATGTTGGAGTATCAATTGTGTTTGAATTGAGTGGCAACTTAAGCGCAGAATGTGAAGTAAGACCGCCATCTAGAAAAGTCGCCGCAATTCCAGATGATGCTAACGCCAAAGCTATGCCACATCTTGATCGAATAGCGGCCAAAATCAATGAAATGACAAATGTTTTCCCTATTCCTCCAGGTGCGTCCAGGAAGAATAGACCACCAGTATTATTGTCCAACGCTTGCATAAATGTTTCGTATACTTGTTTTTGCTGTTCATTTAGCAACGGCACATTATTTCGAACGAATTCCTGCAATGTATCAACATTGTATTGTAGCTCTCGATTTTTTTTAATGCATCGTGCATTGACCGATCATTCTTACTTTAATCAGTCAAGCATTTATCCTCAATCATCGGTTATTTGCATGTCGGGATTATTCGTTCGAATGCGCAAGCGATGCAAGATATCTGCACATATGTCGTCTTTGTATTTGTTCCACAACTGAATTGGTTGTGAAGAGAAACTTGTGGTGATGATAATTGCGAATAGCGTTCGTGTTTGGTACGCATTTGATGAAACAACTGAACCCGCAAGTGTTAAATGTCAATAAGAATCGTTCTCCAGCAAGCCCAATAGTTTACATGCTTCTCGATATGTTTGGCATTGGTGGCCATTTACAGTTTTCAAATGCGCAAATGATATTGGTCCACGTACATTTACCAACAGCAGTCGCAAATAAAAACAAACATCATTTCTAGGATGAACAGTATACATGCGACCTAGAGCACGGCGCCATCTACTTAAATTGAAGCGTACTTATTTTCGCTATATATCAGAGATGGCGCTGTATGTGAAAAATAAAATTTCCTGTTTTCCTCACGGATCCCGAGACCTTTCCAACCAATGCAAAACCGTGAATATCGGTTCGTGCTTTCTGGAGTTATAGCGTCAGGAAGGAAAACCCGACTTATTTTTATATAGATTGAGTGCAGTCTGAGAACATTTCTTTATTTAAAAAAACAAGACAATTAAAATTTTTGAAACCGAATAAAATGTTAGAAAGTTAGAAGCCTAATAATTTTATTCGTTTTTTGCAGAATGGAAATCTGCTTAAATTTGGCTGCCTTTAGCTTTATTTCCTTAAAGAGGTTTCAAGTTCCAAAGCAGTTAATATTGCTTTCTAATTATCCCCATTTATTATGTAAAAATTCCTCTAAAGTAAATGGTTCAATCAGCAGATTTCTGTATACCTGTTGATCTTAATGGCATTTCTCAAAAAAAAAAAGAAAATAATAATCTCCGAAATAGCTATGAACTTAGAACAGCTATTTTACTCTCTAAAATGATATGGAGTTTTTCGTTTTTGTTTCTAATCGCTTACTCCTCTAATCGAACAAAAATAAGAGCATTCTTAACCAGATATTTCTTAGAACATGGAAGATCTCCAAACGCTTTTAAATAAATGGGTGGGCAAATTTGAGGTAAGGAAGTGAATTGCCTTTCAAATTATTAAATGTCAACAATTCATCTGTCGCCCTTTGAAATTTATTTAGTAAAAAGTTAGGCAATTTGAAATATCAAATGTTCCACTCTTGAGCACTAAATTTCAATTGTGAAAATTTACTATCAAAGCAGTGAAAATTTCACTAAACACAAAATTCGAGCAAAATTTTCCTCGTAATCACGCACCTTATGAGACCGCTGAGCATAAATTAATCACTAAAGTCGACATTTACGGAATTGTTGCTAACAATAGTGGCGCTAGTGATGCAAACATACCCACTGTACAGCAAAGTGTTGAAAATGAGCCTGGAACTCATTCAACTCATCGACGTTTACAACAATTGGGCATCATTCATTTGCACAACATCGCACAAGAATTATTGCATGAGAAATATTCAGGTCTTATAATTGCTTTAATTGGCGAGATCGAGATTTTGTGTCTATATCAAAGTTTTACTTTATTGTTGCACTATTTTACTAGTAAATGCTTGCTGGGTACAGTCAAATCAATTGCAAGCATATGTTAGCGAGTGAGAGTACATTGTTGCGTAAAATCCAATACGGAAATTGTGGTTTACACAAAGTTACGATTACAAATGCCATGCTATAAAGTTATGCAGACCAATACATTCGCATATTTACACATACACACACACACATTCTCCCATACACTCAAGTTGGTATTTCTGCATATTTAATGATTTCTTGTATCGGGTTTTTCAACACGAAAATCACATTAAAATAATTAAAATCCCCAATGAAAATGGTGATGGTTCGGTTAAAGTTACATTTGATAAAATTCGTGATATTTTCGGACAATATAATCGACTTTATGAAACCGCTATTAAGAATTTGGTCTTTAAATTTGTGTCGACAGGCTCGATACATAATGTGTAAATACCTACGCGTATTCGAGCGGGTCATTCAACTGAAAATATCGCAGCCGTGAGCCACAGTATTAAAGCACATTCAAATTTGTCACTTTTCTGAAGTTCTCAACAATTGGGATTATCCAAAACCATCATATGGCAAATTTTGCGTAAGGATTTGACTTTGAGAGGTTAGAAAGTTTATTTGGTGCAGAAATTGAAGCCGTTCGAACACCATTCATATGGCCATAGATTTGCTTAATTTATCCAGGAACAGGAACAGGCTGGTTTTTCGAAATAAATCATTTTTTTCAAATGAAGCCCATTTTTACTTGTTGTGCCGAGAAGCAAAATTGTCGCATTTGGTCTTCTGAAAATCCTACAGCGATTATTAAAAAACCTTTGCATGCTCAAAGCGTTACTGAATGGTGAACTATGTTGTCTGGACACATGATTGTGCCGTTTTTATTTCTTCGAAGATGAGGCTGGAAATACAGTAAAGGGAAATGTATCAGGCTATCACGAGATGCTAACAACTG
This sequence comes from Trichopoda pennipes, assembly GCA_030448955.1. Classification (NCBI taxonomy): domain Eukaryota; kingdom Metazoa; phylum Arthropoda; class Insecta; order Diptera; family Tachinidae; genus Trichopoda; species Trichopoda pennipes. Next base: position 14,402,345 of record JASKUP010000023.1, read on the forward strand.
AATTTTGGTTTATTATTGACTACGTCGATATAACTGACATGTGGTTTCAACAGGATGGTGCTACATGTCACACAGTCAATGAAACGAGCAATTTATTACAAACCAAATTTCCCGATGGCATTATTTTACGACAATCAGCTGTTAAGTAGCCAACCAGATCGTGTGATTTAACACCACTGGATTATTTTTTGTGGGTCTGTGTTAAGGATAAAGTCTATATGCAGCCAATCGAATCGATTTCAGCCTTAAAACTTAAAATTAATGATGTGATTAAGGAAATAGAACCGCCATTTCGCCAAAAAAAGTTATTAAAAACTTTGATGAAAGAATCGACATCTGTCAGCATGATCGGGGTGGACATTTGCCAGATATCAAATTTCATTTATAACTGTTAAACTTTTCTCTTCGTAATACTAATAAAATTTAAATCATCTTAATCTAAATTTTTTGTTTTAGAAAACCAACTTCTTGTCGAAAAACCCTTTGCAAATTTATTGCGTATGAAAAATGTTGAAAAGAGCGGATGTACATGTGAATATGTATGTATGCGTATTTGTATGTTTAAATGGAATTGTTCAAGAATAATTTAACACACTACTCGTGCAACAAAAATCACACAAAAACCTTGCACTAACACCATTAAACATACAAAAGCAACAAAAGTAAATTCATTAAAAAACTTTTCATTTTCTTTTTGTTGCCGTTGCTGCTGCTGTTGTTGTTGTTGTCTTTCTTTCTTTCCTATAAAATAAATTTTATGTTCTAATGAATGAACATTAATTTACAAAACTACCAGTCATCGTTTATTAAGCTAAAAGTCATAATTCTTGAGCAAAAATTTTAAACAACTTTATAATTTTATAAGTTTTCACAAAATGAAAAGGAGAAAAACTACAAAACATTTTCTATAGAACAGAACAATTCAAATAATTCTATTATTGTTGTTGTTGTATGTATGTAGATATTTTTGTTTTAGAATTTTATAGATAAGAAGGTGTAAAAGTTATTGAGTGCCTGCCTAGTGAAATTATACGGAACAGTAAAGATTTTTACGGTCTACAAGTTTAATATTGAAGGATGAAAAGGCGCTGCTTTGCAAATAAAAATTAATAAAGGATTTTTTTTATAGAGGTATAGAATTTTAAAGTGGAATAAAACGAAGCTAAATTTTTTAAACTGACATGTATTCACTTTGATCGAAAGTTAATTTACTGGCATTATAATGGAAATATAACTTCTAGCATATGAACGCCACGATTGTCTCGGTTATTAGTCTTATAAGGAGATCCAATTTTCGATGAATTATTCCAACGTTTAGGGCGTGTATTAGCAATAACGCAGCAAATGTTAATATCACATATCTCCACAGAAAATAGTCTAACGGTGTTAAATCGCAAAATTTTGAAGGCCATTTCATGACTTCGAAACCTCAAACTATGTGGTGGTGGCATGAGCTGTGTAACATATTGATTCGTCTTGTTAAAAAGACAGCTCTTTCTCATCATAGTTGTGCAATTGATAAACAAAAAAGTCAACGTTTTTAAAGAAGCATAGACCAATGATCCTTCCAGACCATAAAGCATACCAAACAGTCAGTTTTTTTTTGGAAATGATGGTGTCTCAACATAAACTTGAGGAGCATAATCTCTCTAAAAATGTCAGCTGTGTTTATTGACGCATCCATTCAAACAAAAGTGAGCTTCATAGCTACAGGTGCCCCTGTAGGCTAGTAGGTAGTGTACTAGCTTGTGAGTATGGGGGTTGTGGGTTCGATTCCCAACGAAGACCTTGTTTTTTTCACTACAAAAATAAATATTGACTGTTGGTGGGGCTTCTCGGCGATGAAGGCATAGTCACTGGTCGCTGTGCTGTCTTATTATAGGGCAGTTAATTTCCGTAACTATCCTTCTACTTTTACCACCTGTCTCATCGCTCCTCTATCCCTTTCCTAAAGATTGTAGCACGATACTTGACTAAATAGGCATTGTTGCCTGACGTGCTACTTGTCTCTAAAAAAAAATCATTTATTGAAATCAGGATCAACTGCAATATTTTTTGGTGGCCCAATTTGCACAATTTGGAAGCGTTGCCCAGACATCATGTAAAAATATCTAACCATACTAAACATAAATCAATTGACAGCTAGCAAAACGGCCGGCCATTTATAATTGCTATACCTCTATAAAAAACACCCGATAAAAAAAATTATGAATCTATTAATAAAATCTCTTTCTTTTTCATATACTCGTAGTCAATGTCAATTTTCTATTTTCAGGGCTTTCGTACCCAAATGATTAAAACGTAACTCTATTTATCTGTCTGTCTGTCTGTCTGTCTTTCCATTTTTCTTTTCACATTTCTCTCTTTCTCCGAAAGTGACCGAAAAATGTTGTGAGGCTGTTCAGAATAAAGTTGATTTTACATGCTAACAAGGTCAGCATGTGGTGGTCACAGACCACCAAAAAGGACAACTTGAAAATAAATATTTCCTTTTCTAATTTTTAAATTTTATAATTGAACTTTTTGAAAAGTAATTTATTAATTCAGCTTAAAATCATCTTCCATAATTTCATAAAATCAATATTTCTTATTAAGAAACGAAAATTATATACAAATTTTTCTAAATGTTTTTGAAAAAATATAGAAAAATTTAGCTACAAGTAGACCTTTCTACACCTATTCTCAGCATTATTTACCTTTGCCTTTCTTAAGGTCCAACTATATTATGCATAAGCTGGCTTAAGCCAACTTAAGCAAATGTACAAATACCTAATAATTATATGTGTGGCAAACTATAATGTACTTAATAAAACTTTTCGTCAAGATTCGTTAAATATCAATTGCTTAGGCAAAGTACGAAACTGATTGCACATTCCATATGAAAACAGCTGATTTTGCATTTTGCATTGTGTTATAGATACAATAGTAAACAAATTGCAATAGAGGACAAAAGTGAATTTAATAGAAAACGTACAAACAAAAAATTGCTTATATGACAAAAGAGATGCGTTCTATTATAACGGCAATTCGAAGGAATGAGTATGGAAAAAAGTAGCAGAAAAATGCAGTAAAAGTGGTAAGTAATAGCTTGATGAATTATATAAAGTTGCACAGTGCAAACACAGATGGAAGTTACTACGGAACGTTTCTGCCAGAAAATATAAAGGATGGGAGCTCCATCAGGCAGTGGACAAAATATACTTAAACATGCTTTTGTTAATAAATTTCATTTATTTAGAAAGAAATTATTTTTTTGCAAAAGTGCGAATAAAGCAAATGTGCAACTGTGTATAATAATTTCTATATTCGTGTAAGTACATTATAGCCACCTAAAAGACTTCAAAGATTTGCTTAAGCATTTGACAAAGTTTTCAGTACATTTTTAACATTAGCTTGAGCCAACTTATGCATATTATAGTTGTGCCTTTAGTCTGGGTGTATGGTAAACATTATCTAATGGGTGGCCTAATTCGAGGTTAGGAAGTAGATTGGCTTAAAACATACAAATTTTTTTTACAACTTTAGCTTTATTGATACCAATGTAAAGTAAAGTTATAGAATTAATTAAAAAAATTAAAATTAATAGTGGAATATAAGGCCAGGTAAATGTTCACTTATAGCACATAGAAAGACTTCCTCTCTTTTCACAAAATTTTGAAGCTTACAGATTGTTTAGATCGCCCCAGAGAAAATAGTTACACAAAATTACGCTACCGGGAAACTTTTCTTGCAATAACTGAATTGCTTAAGTAGCTATATGCCTTGCGGCTACGTCTTGCTGTAAGTAAAAGTCACTGATGTTAATGTTAACCAATTGAGATCACAAAACATCGGTTAGCTCATCCCTAGCTTGTTTTTAAAAAAATACGGGCCGATAATACCGCCTAATCACAACCTGCTTCTTGCAGTCAGTAATGATTTTTTGAGGACCAGAATTTTTTGAACGATACGTGCGTATATTTTCCGACGGGGTTTAATTTATTTGGGTATGATTTTTTGAACCTTATATGTGATAAGTTTGTTTGTTTTCATAATCGCCTGATTGAGGATGAGCCTCATCACTTAAAATTATTTTATTGAGAAAAATGTTTTGTTTTCTTTCAGTTTTTCAAACGGTCGGGTTTAATTCTTGACAGAGTTGAATTTGACACGAGTGCAAAATGATGCTAAGAGTGCATCTAGGGATGTCCAATTGTTGCAAACGTCGACAAATTGATGCTGTATTTTCAACACTTTGCTATTCAGCGGCTATGTTTGTGCCTTACTACGGCCAGTATGAGTATCGTCTTTTGTTCTATTATCAGCAATAATACTGTGAACCTTATAAAGGGTCAGCAATTTAACGTTTTTTTTTTTCAACTAGTGCTTATTTCGTGAATGGTAACACTTAGCTCATGTTTGATTTGACAGATAATTAGTTTTATCCTTCAGCTGAACGAATATGGTTGTGTATACGCTTGAACAACGCTTTGCTAAATGCGATCGACTTACAGAAGATGTCGATTTTGCAAAAAAAAATCATCTTTTCAGATGAAGCTCATTAATCTTGGCGGGTATGTAAACAAGCAAAATTGTTGCATTTGGGGCACAGAAAACCCGCACGCATACATTGAAAAGCCGACGCACCCAAAACGAGTCACTGTTTGGTGCGAATTTCGGTCCAGAGTTATAGTCAATGGCGATCGTTATCGGGCCATGTTGAACGAATTTTTGTTCACAAAAATTTAAGAGGAGGATATTGGCAACATTTGGTTTCAACAGGACAGTGCTACGTGCCACACAGCCAAAGCTGTGCATTCAAAACAAAAAAAAAAGTTATTTGGCGGACCCTATATTAAATTACTCACATCAGTCTCCGAAGGAGCCTGATTACGAAGAAAATCTGCTCGAAAATTACGAAGTGATTCAGTGAAATTTTTATGATTTCATTGGTAAATTTTCAGTACTAAAATTCTTTGCTCAAGAGTGTAACATTTAATGCTTAAAATTTTTCAAAATAATCAGCTCAATAGATTTGTTACTACCTAACCTCAAATATGTCCCGTCTATTTTTAACTAATTAATTTTTTAAATAAGAAAACGAAAAATATTCGATATCAATCAATATTAATTTGATTAGTACACAAGCAAGCTACAACTATGTTTTGTTATTCTGTCTATATTTTTGTTTTTGCTTTCTGTTTATCATCAATTTGATAACAAATCCGATTTTTTTTATTATTTCCCAAGCATAAAAATAAAACTGAACTTAAGCCGAACTAAAAAATACTTTTGTTAAAAATGATTTTCTATAGCAAAACTAACACAAAAGTTGATTACCATAATTCTTATGCGTTTATTGAGTGTATGAAAAATATTTGACAGCATAATGCATAATGAAATGCTAACTTTGCTGTCTCCTGCAAAGAAAACATTTTTTTTTCCGCTTTATTTTATCATGAAAAGTTGTTAAAATGAAAGTTTGTCAAATTTTCAGCACACTTGTTTGCATCTTAATACTTTAATTATAAGCCCTCATACAAATGCACACTTATAAAAACATACACATACACACACACACACACACACACAATTACTCTTTTGCATTACAACTACTTTTCGGAATTAAAATGTGGGTGCAAATGTCGCCTGTAATAAAATTATGACTCTGCATTTACCTTTTGCTTTGATGTTCTCACTTATGTTACACTTTAATACAAATGTAAACTCTTTTCTTCTTTGCAATACACACACTCACAAATGCATACATACATTCATGCATACATCCATGAATGCATTTTCTTGTTATTCGTGTTGTCGTTTAATGTATCCCGACTTAAAAAGAAAACTTTTTTTTTGCAATAAAACAAAAAGTTGAAAAATATTATCATGATGGCAAACTTTTAATATTTTTACTTTGCTGCAGCATAAATTTTACTTTTACTTCTGCACCTTATTTCCTATTTGGTGTGACAAAGTGTTACATTTAAACTAACTAACTGTGTGACAAATTTACTAATTTCCGCTGTTTAAAATCATTCACTTATACTTATTATTATTAGCAACAACAACAATAACAACGACAACAACATTGATGCAAATGAAAAATAATATGAGTTTTGATTTGAATTATGTTTATTTATTAAATGTAATGAATTCCTAGGTAGCGTGAAATAACTCCCAATGCAATTACTCCCAATTGAAATAAGTCCCAACAAAAATGAAAAACGTCCATCACAAATTATATTTGCACCCCGGTACTTTTTAACTGTTTTAACCGTTATGGTATAACAGGTAACTGCCGATGAAAGAGGTCCTTAACTTGGATATCATGCCATATATCATAAATATATGGCCAAAGGTCGTCTATACACTCAGTGTATACATATACCATAGCGGGATGACGTGATAAGATTTACATCTGCACCTGGCCGTAAGCCTTAATCAGATGGTGGATTATTACCACTGTGGATGAAAAGCAACGCCATTCACGCCCTAGAAGGCCATCCGGTCACTCCTAGTAGCAATTTCAAAAGATCGAAGTAGGTCGCAGCTTTTACTCCTTGCTCCTGGTCCAGAACGCATGAAGCTTAATATAATTAAGAACACGACGGCATTCATACTCACTAGACCTGAACCATTCATTGTGTTCATTGTGAATGATCCGACCCACAAACTCCCACGAGGGCCTCGAAACACACAGCCACCACGATACTTCCGAAGGGCCTACCTTAATAATTAGTCAGAGAACAGCTAAATGCCTAAAGAGACAAATAGCGAACTCTGCGAGCTCACTGATTCCCGTGGAAATATAGTGGATTGTCCAGGTGACCCCTACTAGCCTTTAAGGGGCCTGGGCTTCCTTTTACCTCGCAAGACACCAGTCTAGATGGAATAGTAGGCTCCAAAAAGACTATCATGTGCCCCCGGGCCTAGAAGGCCTTTTGATACGTATATCCTCCGGTCACTCCTAGTTGCAACTTCAAAAGCCCGAAGCAAGCCGCAGCCTTCACTCCTTGCTGAACAGTTGGAAACTATTCAACTCCTGGTCCAGAACGCATGAAGCTTAATATAATTAAGAATAGGACGACATTCATACTCACTGGTCCTGGACCATTGTGTTCCGACCCACAAACTCAAACGAGGGCCTCAAAACACACAACCACCACGTTACTCCCGAAGGGTCTACTCAATAATCAGACAGAGAAACAGCTAAGAGTCTAAAGAGACAATTAACGAAAACTCTGGGGTTTACTGATACCCGTGGAAATAACGTGGAGTTTTCCAGTTGACCCCTGGTGCCTTCAGGAGACTGGGCTTCCTTATACCCCCAGCAGCACAGCTTTAGATAGTCAAGTATTCTACAAAGATCGATAAATGTGCCCCCGGGGGGGGGGGGGCGCTATCACAAGATACTAACAACTTAATATTGGCCTATTATTGACGACGACGTGGATATCACTGACATGTGGTTTCAACAGGACGTTGCCACAAGTCATACAGCCAATGAAACGATCAATTTATTGCAAACCAAATTTCCCGATCGCATAATTTCACGACAATCAGCAGTTAAGTGGCCAACCAGATCATGTGATTTAACACTGCTGGATTATTTTTTGTAGGGGGCTATGTTAAGGACAGAGTCGAGACCAGGTCAATCGAATTGATTTCAGGCTTAAAACTCAAATCCATGATGTGATTAAGTGATTTTAATGAAAACAACCGGGATCTGTCAGCGTGGTTGGGGTGGATATTTTTCATTTATAATTGCTGAACTTTTCTCTTCGTTTTACAATAAAGATTTAAAACATCTTAATCTAAATTTTTGGTTTTATTTTGTTTTAGAAAACAAACTTGTTGTTAAAAAAAAAACCCCTGCAACCTGGTATGCAAATTGTATTTTTATGTTTTATGTTTGGTCTGTGAAGCACAGTGTAAATATAGAAAATAAATTTTTATTTCAAACCAAAAATCACGTTTTCCAACTGAACTCAAAAAAAGAAAAGTCTGTTTTCTTCTTTTAAATTTATAAAAAGGAGAAAAAATAACAAAAAGGAATTGGCAAGAGAAAAAAAACTCAATAGGTTAATTTCCGGTTTTCACTCACGTATTCCATAAGAAAATGACTTCAATTTGAACAACAACAAAAAAGGTGAAGGAGATATCAACAGCAAAAAGCAAAAAAAAAAATAGAAAATTTTAAAAAGACACAAAAACTAAGAAAGAACAAACAAAATGCTGAAATAAGAAAAAGAATAATAAAATGTACTTGAGCAAATTTTTCGTTACATGAGTACATGATCATTCAATAAAAGCAAACCTTTAAGGATTTCTTTCTGTCTTGCTTTTTAAAATAAATTTTTGTATGAACAAAAACTGACGAAAAACAGAAAAAAACGTTGAGTTTTAGTTTGAGTTGCTTTCCTTGACCCTAATCCAACAAGCTACTGCCGGTTCAAGAACTTTTTGCATGTTAAAAATCTTCATTTTGTTTCTTATTCTTCTTGTTCTTCTTCCTGGCTTATACTTTTGAATTAATATGTTTTTCGATTGTTTTTTCTTTTTACTTTGCTCTTCTGTCTAGTTCTTCGTTAGTGTTGCCTGTCTTCTTTAACAACATCTTCAATTACTCAACCATTAAGTCCCAATTGTAACTTCAGTTTGTTTCTTGTGAGTAGTTTAACAAAAAAATAAAAATAAACTTTTCCTTCCCCTGTCATTTTAAAAGAGAATGGCTTTTCACTAAAAACCCATAACATACATAACATAAGTACATATGTATGAGTCATACATACTTACAAACATTTATATGTGCACTAAATTGTATTTACAAATTCTAGCTTTTTTTTATTAGTTTCTAGAAAAATTTTCTTCAAAATTCGTTTTTATTATTTACAAGTTTTTATTTACTTTTTTATTCTATTTTGTTTTCTCTTTTTATTTGCTTTAGGTTGCCAACTTTGTCTCTCAATGGAGAATGAAATTCATAAAATTTATTTTATTATAATTTTTTAATTGTAAATAATATGCGATTGCTTAAATATATTTCCTAAGAGCAAATAATAACAATTATAATTGCAAGCATACGTTTGTTATATTATGACAGTATATTGCTATTGAGCACACTACATGTGATCACTAGTGGCAAAAATATTGTTACGTTTATTCCTTTAATAAACGTTTAGTTTATTGAGTTCTTTTAATGCAAAATAATTAACTTTTAAAAGTTTTGATTAAATTGTCCTGCTTACTTCAACGCCTTCAAAGCAGTTGTATCAACTTTTATATCTTCACTTGACTCTATCTTCATTGACTCTCAATACTAGTAACTTCACTCAATAACGTTCACAATTAACCTTACTCGCAACCAGCGTTGCCAGAAGCTTTGAGAAGAAAATCATCATATGCCGAAAAAAAAACATATTTTATGGAAAAATATCATTTTTTTAATACAACATTTTATTTAAAAATAACAATATATATTAAATTATTATTGTTTAAAGAATTTATGGCGAAACGTGTACTTATGTTTATATGGTGACAAACCATAATTTCGCTGGCTTTGTCGTCATTGATCCAACATAATCAGTGAAAATAAGCAAACTTAAATTTTTAATCACACATTCACCAACCAACAAGTAGAAAACTTAGAAAAGCACTCAACTGATTTCATTAAAACAATAACGGTGTGTATTTATATAAATAAATATTTACTTATTTAAGAAAGCTTAAAAAAATTTTAGATTAAAAAGCACACGTCCTAGAACTACTACTATAATATATACAGGATTTCATATTTTTAATAATTTCTTGGTCTATTTGTAAATTATAGCAGAAACAGTTTCTTATTGCTAAGTAATCTTTTGCATATAAAATACCTTCAAAAGTGCTGTTGTCTAATCTATTTTTATATTTAGTTTTGTTTAAATTGACTGTTGAGAATATTCGTTCGACATTTGCTGAAGAAATGGAAAGGCATATTAAGTTTTGCACAAATTTTGACAGCACCGGAAAAGCTGGACTGTTGTCAGCATGAGTTATTTTTAATCATTTGCAGTTAGCTTTGAGCTAGAAATCTTTTGTTTAACAAAAACACCCAGATAGACTTCTTCGTTATGTAGAAATAGACTTTTGTTTTCAAAATCAAGGTCGTTATTGAGACTCATGTTAATAAATTCTGTTTTTATAAAATTGTCTAAAATTTCTAAGTTAAGGCGTTGCAGTTCCTCATACATTCTATGTATTTCACAGGATGAGTTTTGAAAAATTTTGTTTACGTTATTTACCTCCACATTGTAAATACTTTAAAAAATGGTTAAACATTCATATAACTCGAGAACCCGTACAACTACAGACTCTAATGATAACCACCTGTGAGGGGTGCAAAAATGTTTTTTAGTATTGCTAATTACGTTTTGAACTATTCCCAATGTAATTATCTACTTCAGGTGGAAGCTTAAGATAAGCATAAGAAGAGCAAAGCGCAATTGAATGATAAATACATTTGACAACAAATAAATTAGGAATTTCATTTGTAAATAATCTGGCATCGAAATGATTTTTGCCTGTCATATTTGGAGCACCATCTGCTCCGAATCCTATTAAATTTTCTTTGTTCAGTAATTTTTATTTTTGAAAATAACTTTTTATACAATTAAATATTGTTAAAGCTTCACCACTCTCCACTTCAATTAAGCCAGAAAATAAGTCTTGTACTCCATAATTTATAGTTCCCGGATTACTAAACAATGCGAATTTTTATTGCTTATGTCAGTAGACTCATCTACACATAAGGAAAATGGCTACTGATTCAGTATATTGCAAACGAATTAAAATTGGGTCCGGCCTAAAACGGTTTTAATAAGGCACATAGCTTTTGTTCTGCCACATGTAAGATTAGGTGTTATTTTTGTATCAGAAATGGAGGATTTTAGAAATAAAGTTAAGTGATCCGTACACAAAAATGTGCGGTTGTGTTTTGCAATAAACGCACTTAATTGGAGTTCTAGGTTTTTTACACTCCTGATCTCATCTGAAGGTAAAAATTGTGATTCAATTTATGTTTGGCTGCAACTTAGACAATTCGCTCTGCTTATGTGCTTTTGGGTTGATTGGTGTTTTACTAGATCCGCTCTGCTTAGAATCGATTTGCATATTGTACAAAAAATTTCCTCCTCACCTGATAAACTTGTTTTTATTGTTATTGTTATTTTTATGGACTCCTCCTTCGATAAAAATCTCCACACGCTGAATAGGTATTTCGCGAGCTTTTTCTTCAAGTTGTGGCTTAGGAACACTGACAGTTAATACACCATCTGATGATAATGTAGAGATGGCATTATCTGCTTCAAAACCAGTAGGTACTCTTACACGTTGAACAAATAGTCGGGAAACATAACTATCATCATCGTGTTGCTGCTCCGATTTGCCTTCCACAATCACATTGTTGTCTACAACTTTGATTGTTAATTCCTCAGGCTTAAACTCAGATACGTTCATAGAAACTTGGTACCCATCTTTATTGAATTTTGCCAAATCTTGTTCCATTAAACGAGTCAATTGATTCCAAGCAGGTACACGATAACTTGTGCTAAAGGGATATTCAAAGAATGGCATAGCCAAACGCCTTAAATCTTCAGCCATACGCCACAAAATTGGTAAAGTCTGCATTTTTTTAAATTTGTTTTAAACTGTTTATTTTGCTTTAAGGTCTTACAATTTTACTTTGTTGCTTCTCTTTTACTGACTGTTATAGATGGGATTTCATCCGACGAGTTCAAATTTAATTCGGGGGTACCGCAAGGCTCCGTTCTTTTTCCTACTCTATTTCTTATTTTCTTAAATGACCTTCTTTGTCAAACTTTCAATCCTATTTACTCTTTCGTAGATGACAGCTCTATTTGTCGTTCGTATCTATTTGGTAATAGACCGAACCAGTTGGAGGTGACTTCCAAAAGGCGGACCATAAATGATACACTTAATCACAATCTCACAACGATCTCTAAATGGGGACGTGCGAATACAGTCGATTTTGCATGCTTACGCATGTGTTCAGAAATGTTGCTGTACCTGTTACTTTGGGTGATATAGGTATTACGAAATTGGAAGCTGTTGCTGTTCTTTTCATGAAAATCCAGTGTGATGTTCGATGGACTAAACACATTTTTGAGATTTCTAAAGAAGCTTTCAAGAGTCTCGGTTTTCTCAAACAGTGTAAAAGATACTTCACTTCAACCGCTCTCCGTACTATTTATACCACCTATATCCATCCACAGATGGAATACAACTCTCATCTTTAGGCCGGTGCCCCAAAATCTATTTTGGAGTTGCTCGACCACATACAGGAGAGGGTCAAGAAGCTCATTGGAAACGGTAGGGTATCCAACTCTATTGATTCTCTAGAGCATCGACGCAATGTCGGTTGTATTTCACTGTTTTATCGTTACTGCAATTGTAAGTTCTCTAGCGAAATTAGGGAACTTGTTCCCTAAACTCGCAGGTTTTTCAGTTTGACTCCATTTTCATCGTAATCAGTTGGCCAGTGCATCGCACTACTTATTGCAGTGAGAATTCGTTTTATAGCAGAACAGTCCGTATATAGAATAAACTCCCGCCAAAGATCGTTCCTATCACTTTCAACGTAGAGAAATTCAAATCGAATGTCCGCAAACACTACTTCCTTACACAGGATTACAATGGAATTACAGCAAGACCTTTTTCCACAACAAGTTGTTTCAAGAAATAGTGATATTGATTGGCCTCCACAGATACCTAATTTAACTGCTCCGGATTTCTTTTTTTGGGAATATCTGAAAGGCAAGGTTTATGCAAATAAACCAAAAACGCTTGAGCAACTCAAACAAAATATTCATGATGAAATTAATGAAATACCGCGTGAAATGTGTGAGAACGCAGTAAAATTTGTGAGGCTAACATTTATCAATATAAGACTAAACATTTATCAATATAAGATCCATTCTCTTTCATTTAGTCAAAAATTATTAACAAATTAGTATACTCTCCCGGCTGACACCCTGTATTTTGCAAAAGGTTGCATCTGATAAATAAGACAATGGAACTACTTTTTAGAATGCAAATTCAATTAATTAATTTCAAGTATTTTGCATATGATGTTCTATTGAAATATATTAATTTAGAATTTTTCTTAATTTCTTTTTTTTTAATCAATTCAATAAATTTTGTTAAATATTAATTTTTAGAATTTTTAGAAAAAAAAAAAGAAATGAAGAAATCATGTTTTGATGTGAATAAAAATTTTATTGATTTAAATAATTTTGATCCTTGAAGTTTTCCAAAATTTTGTTTTATTAATTCAAGTGTTATTTTCTTAATAAAATTTTACTAAACAATAATTTTTAGAAAAATAAAAAATGTGAGTTAATTGTGAATAAAATTTGTTAATATTGTTAGGGATGTGTCTTGCTTAAGTTTTAAAAGAAAATGATTAAGCATTAAAGTAAACGACTGGGTATGTTGTTTACTAACCGCGTGACTTGCTAAGAAAACTTATGCACGCAAGACAACAACAAATTTCTAATTACAATCTGCGTAGAAATTTTATACACGCAAAACAACAACAAATAAAAATGCTGTTTACTAAATGCATAGTTTTCTAAGAAAACTTATGTACACAAGACAACAACAACTATTTTCAAATAAACTGCAGAAAGAGTTTCTTTTATCAACAAAAAAACAAAAATAAACACACAGACATACATTGAATAACTAAGTTAACAACAATAAAATGTGATACAAAGGGAGTAGAAGATTCTTAATTTTTCTAGACCTCTAGTGGACAAATATAAAAAGGCATCATCTGAGTGGATTGTTAGTTAGTTGAAAAATAAAATTTGTGAAGTAAAGATGTGCGTCTTAAGTAAATTGTTTTGTAGTGTCATCTTTGTGTGTAGTTAAAGTAAGTAAACTTGTAATTAATTTTAAAATTCTAAAATCTGGTGTTATTAAAAGGTGGTGGTGTTTATAAAAGGTATATAGGTAACAATATGAATACAAATTTGTTTGGTTTAATTAATTTTTATCGTCAAAGGTTTTAAAGATTTTTGTTTTATTAATGTTTCTTATGAAATTTTTTTCGATACCAATAATTACAACAACTACAAATTTTATAATTTCATGCCCTGTGTTCAGTTAGATTGACTAAATAAAATTTACAACCTCTTTATTATGCTGTTATTCACTTAAGCGTTAAGCCGCATATACTTGACCATTTACTACAACATAATTTGTTGTTTGCATCAATATTATTTTGTGAATGAATTAAGAAAAACAACACAAACTGTGTTGCACTCAATTAAAATTATTTTTATATTATAAATACAACATACTAAAAATAATATCTTCCATTACAACTACCTATCAAGGGGGGGATAAAATAAAAAATAAAATACACAAGAAAATGTAGTGTTTATTTTTGAAGTTTTTAAGAAAATTTATTTCTCAGGTTTGTGTTGTAAAAATATATTCTTCATCTTCTTCTCATAAAAACACAACATTCACTACAATGCACAAAAACAGCTGAACACATAAAACACACCCATACACACACGTATACACACATATTTTCACACATTTTTTTTAACTGTTATTTGTAGTTCAAGTCAAAGTTTATTACCATCATCAGTGCTGGCATTAACACCAGGTGAATTCTTTCATTTACTATTTACAGCATGCTGCTGCCACTTTAGTTTTTCTTTTCTTAACTTTTGCTTCGTAGTCTTTACATTTCCTTGAAGACGTTCAACTGACATATTCAAGAAATAAAATAAATGGAGGTAAAAGAGCAACAAAAAAAACACGAAAGAAAAACTTTAGAGAAATCAGAACAACAAAAAAATAAAAAAAAAGATTTTTATAAGAAACAAATGATAAAAAAAAAGACTTAAAGGCGTCTTAGTCGTTATCATAATGATCACCATCATGGTCTCCCCCGTCCGTCATCATTATTATGAACATAATATTTTTCATATTTTGTTATTATTATTGTTGTTGCTTTTTAGTCAGTCAGCCAGCCAGTGACCTGGCAATCGGCAGAGTAGCATTCCTCTCGAGTAATTAGCGTAAAACACCCTGGCATATACAGTCACTCAGTCACCAAGTCAGTGAGTCACATAGCTAATAATATGTACTGAGAGCTCATTTCTTTGCTTAAAAAGAAGTAAATAAAATATTAAAATAGTCAAGGGATGTGAGTAAATACTTTATTTCTTATGTTATTTTATGGTAGCTGTATTTTAAACGAGGGCTGCAACTAAAGTCTTTATAAAAACATTATAAATGTATATTGTTTGTCTGTTCAATACTAAAGGTTTCATAAACAGTTGGATATGATTTTACGTCATATCGCATCAAATTTGATTTGTAAACAGACCGGTTTCGGCTATGTGCCATCTTCAGTGCTCTTTTTTCTCTATACTAGTTGTTTTTCATTGTCCGCTGTCTTTATATAGTTCGTCTTGTTCGTGTCTCTCTTCATGTTTGTGTTATTCTATTGCCTTCATCGCTTTCTTTCTTTTTGTCTGTGTCTCTCTCTCCCTTTTTGTTTGTTTCTTTCTACCTAATTTGTCTCTCACTCTCCCCTTTCATTCGTCTCTATTTCTACCTAAATCGTTTCACGCTCATCCTTGTTATTCGTTCGTGTTTAGACGTGAGTCTATTGGGCTTTTTCCTATGACATAATAATCTGTAATTCTATGTTTTTGAGGTTCCTGGTCTTGAAGATGGCATATAGCCGAAACCGGTATGTTTGACGCGAAATGACGTAAAATCATACCCAATTATTATCAAATCCCGTCGGACAATATACGCACACATCATAAACAGCTTTGTGAGGTATTTTTAATTTTTTTTTTTTTTTATTTTGAAACCTGCATTGCCTATTTCATTATCTTGTAACCGTGCTGGGTGCTGGTAACCGTAAAAGGTAAAAAGAACAAGAGATGTATTAGGGTAAGGTAAGAGGGTAGACAAAACTCCTCGGCTTCATATTCAAAATTGTCATTGCAAAGGTAAGATGCTTTAATAAACGGTTTGAGGCATATTGCGATTTACAGGGAAGTTTACACGAAGCAGAGTAAGCGCGGTATTTTAAATATTCTCAATTTTGAATGACATACAAATATTTTGTTGCCTCAGTAGTTGAACCCATTTGTATTCAGTGAACTTAGTTCTTCTTTGCTTTCAAAGTTCTCACATTCACTGTCGTCATTCTTATCCGTCTTTGCTGGCTGTTTGTTCCATACGACTGGCTAGTGCTTTCGATGTGAAGACATCATTGGTCAAGTCAGTGTTCCGGTTTGGATAGTTCTGTTGATGAGGTTGTATCAACTCATGTAGGCCGAATGTCCGCCACCTGATACTTTATGTGGAGCTAATTATCAATATTTCCTTCTTTTATTATTATCTAGATACGTCTGAGGGTATTTTCCGTTTGTTTGAGCGTATAAGTAGTTTTGGTGGTGTGAAAATTGTTTCTGAGGTCGTGTTTACCTGTTCGTTCATAATGCCACTGTTAAAAATTTTTCTTTTGTAGATTTCCATGTTTTCAAGAATATCCAGTCTTCGTCCTTTTATGCTAGGATGTTGTAATGTCATACATTCATCCATTTCCCTTGGTATGTACCCGTGAGTGTCAAGGTGTAATGCAAGGTTTGAGCTTTTTTTCTTTTGAATGAGCATATGTGTTCTCTAAATCCTTTAGTCTTCGTCCACTTTGTCCAATACAAGTATATTTGGTAAAAGTAAGTCCGCTGGAACTAAGTGTGTCAGATGTTTCTGTCGATGTCCTAAAATTACGTCTCAGAGTGTTTAAATGCCATGAGTAAACCTACTTCTTCAATTTCGAATTTTGTGCCTAAAAACTATATCAGGCGGGGAAGTCTCTTAACCTTCTTTCATATGAAAAATACGGCTGCTTAAAATTATCGATTCTTGGTAGAAGCTCACGTTCAACATACACATGCTCGATTCGAAACAGAAGACAAGTAGAGGTTAGCCGAAATTGCATACAAATGCCAGGTAGCTGGCATTCTGCTTACCTGAATATATACGAACCTAATAACAGAACTGCCTGAACGCCAACACTGACTCACGAGGACAAACTAAAACGCGGCTTGAGAATGATGCATTCGCATCGAAAGCGCTCGCCATCAAATACGAACCATCCAGTTAGGACGGAAAATTGCAATATTGTTAGCCGAAAAGTTTGAAATAAAGGAATTGGGAGCATTACTCAAACTCTAGAAGAACTTGAATTATCATTGGGAGTCAAACAACAAGTCATTTCACAACGTTGACAAGCGTTGAGATTCATTAAAGCAAGGAAAATGTAACCGAGAGATGTTCAAAGGCGGTATGCACGTCGGAAATAATGCCTGATAGCTACAACAACGTGATAAGATATCAGTACCTAGCCCTGTAAATTATAACCTGATGGTCAAACCACATGGCTGATATGTAGCGTTACCCACGCTTTAGGAAGCGATTGGATATCTCTATCCTCTAGTCACTCCCAGTTGCAACTTCAGGAGCTCGGAGCAGGGCCGTTCCTCCCACTCCTTGCTGAAGAGTCGGAGACTTTCCATCTCCTCGTCCAGAGCACATAACATAGCATGCTCACTGGAATGCTACAACAACGTTATAAGATTTACATCAGTACCTAGCCGTGTAAGCCATAACCTGATGGTGCAGCAAACCACTTGGGTGATATGTAGCGTCACCCACGCTTTAGGAAGCCATTGGATATCTCTATCCTCTAGTCAATCCCAGTTGCAACTTCGGGAGCTCGGAGCAGGGCCGCCACCCGCACTCCTTGCTGAAGAGTTGGACAGTATTCACCTCCTGGTCGAAAACACATGACATAGTATGGTCACTGGAATTGGTTCATTCACCCTGTAATCTTGGTCAAAAGTGGATAATTTCATGAGGGCCTGCGAAACTATAACTTCCACGATACTTCCCAAAGGAGCCCATCTCACTAAGCATTCAGAGAACAGCAAAAGCTGAACTCTTGGGCTTACTGATTCCCGTGATAATAAAGTGGAATTGCCCAGTTGGCTCCTGCTAGCCTTTAGGATACTGGACTTCTTTATACCGCATATTTTGATGATGAGATTCCATCAAGACATATCAATGTGCCCCCGGGGAAACGCTACAAAAGAAAGTCATTTTTGCATCGTACTGACACAGGGGATGAAAAACGGATACAATTTATTAAATACGGCCAACCATGCATATCAACACCGAAGCCGAATATCCATGACACCAAGGTATTGCACTGTATTTCGTGGGATTAAAAGGGTGTTTTGTATTGTAAGCTGTAGCATTCGATTCAGACGATCACAGGAGACCTTTATCAAATACAATTGATTCGTTTACAAACAGCAATCAACAACAAATTACCAGAATATTCGGCCAGACATGAGTTCATAATCTTCCATCATGGCAACGCTCGTTCACAGGTTACACAACTGGTCAAAATTTATTTGGCAAACAGTGGATGGGAAGTTTAGGCTCACCCGCCTTATAGCCCAGAATTTTCCCCTTCGGACTACCATTTGGTTCGATGGATGTAAAATGTCCTTACTAAAATATGCTTCACTTCAGAATAGGGTATCAGAAATTGGGTTGATTCTTTCTTTACCTTTAAAACCGGAGCAGTTCTTTTGGCGCAGAATCCTTATGCTACCAGAAAGATGGTAAATAGCAGTGGCTAACGATGGACAATATTTTGAATAATGTCTCAACTTATTTTTTATTATAACAAATGGAATTTTCAAGCAAAATAACAATATTATTAATTTGGATAACATTACATATCAAAGTATGATAGCTCAATTCCTGACACGTAATCATTTGACAGACAATTTACTTCCTAACCTCAAATTTACATTCCACCAAATATTCTCTCTCATATAAAGGGTCCGCCAAATAACTTTTTTTTTGCTTTAAATGCTATAAATAAAACTACTGAATATTTTCTCAAATTTCTTTTTTTATTTGAAAGTGCAATCCTTCCGGTGATAATGGAAAATAATTTCACTGAAATGGCTGCCTCGGCTGGCCATGCAGTAGCCTTCACGATCGATCTAATTTTTAAACACATTATCGATTGTATTTCACCAATGGCTTCACGAATATTGTCTTTTAAAGCGTCAATTGTCTCTGGCTTGTCAGCATAACACTTATCTTTGACGGCACCCCACAAATATAAGTCCAACGATGTCAAATCGCAGCTCCGAGGTGGCCAAACGATATCAGCTCTGCGGCTGAAAATGCGATCTTCAAAAATAGGGCGCAAAACATCAAGTGTAGCTTCGGCTGTGTGCAACGTAGCGCCGTCCTGTTGAAACCAAATGTTGCCAATATCCTCTTCAATTTTTGTGAACAAAAATTCGTTCAACATGGTCCGATAGTGATCGCCGTTAACCGTAACGGCTACTCCTTGCTCATTTTCGAAGAAAAATGGCCCAATTATGCCTCTGGACCAAAATCCGCACCAAACAGTGACTCGTTTTGGGTGCGTCGGCTTTTCAATGTATGCGTGCGGGTTTTCTGTGCCGCAAATGCGACAATTTTGCTTGTTTACATACCCGCCTAGATCAAAATGAGCTTCATCTGAAGAGATGATTTTTTTTTTTTGCAAAGTCGGCATCTTCTGTAAGTCGATCGCAGGCCCACTTAGCTTCAATTCCTGAACCAATTGGATTTTGTATGGCGTCATACCAAGGTCTTTATGCAAAATTTGTCTCAATGGTGTCTCTGAAATGTTCAATTGTTGCGAACGACGGTGAATTGATGTTGATGGCGCTTCACGCACACTTTCTGCCACAGCAGCAATTATCTCGGGTGTACGCACTGTTTTTGGCTATTCACGCTTTGATTTGGTTCATCGATGAGAATGCCAGTTTCTTTCACTTTTTTCACAAGATAACGAACATACGGAGCTGATGGTGCTTCTCTTCTTCTTCCAAAATCCGTACGCAATTTTCACACACATTCTACAACATTACCATGATTTTCAAAATAAAGTCGCAATATTTCCCAGCGTTGTTCAGCGGAAGGCTAAAACTAATTATCTGTCAAATCGAACATGAGCTAAGTGTTACCATTCACGAAATAAGCGCTAATTAAAAAAGTAAAAAACGTTAGATGCTCCCTCGAAAATCGCAATTGATTTTATTATGAGCGTGTCCTAATCAATGGAAGATTTTTACTAAATTTTCACAAATGCAAGCATTCACAACTTATGATGACACTACGTATTGTTGCGATATTTGCTTGTATATCACCTTCCGTTCTAAACCTTGATATCAAAATTCTTGAAATTATAATAAAATCATTTCTGTATTTAATGACCACATTGCTTAAGCAAATAAAATAAGCTTCTTTCGATGGATACCACACGAATTTTTTGTGGTCCAATTAGCACATCCAACTTTGTTGCGCTGTTATTGTTGTTAAACTTGAGTTCAGCAGTTTTTAAAAGAATGTTGACTTCTATTTTAATTTAAATCTTTTTCTGGCATTATTACATATTATTAGTAAGCAAACAACTTCTTATTTAATATTATTGTAAAAAGAATAACTTGAGATCTATTTCTTCAAATTGTGTATCTGGTAGTGCAGAGATATCTATGAGATTGAATTATTTAATTAGAACACTTTTTATAAAATTCACGTTCCGTGCTGGTAGATTTCAATTTTCTTTTTCTTAAATTGTTGAAAGTTGCTCATTTTATTTGTGCCATGCAATGATGTGGTAGTGGTGATACCGATGGTGATGATGGCCTTTAAATGTTGTTTGCCGTTTCTTATTTCTTGTACAGTTGTTTTTGTTGTTATTGTTGCTGCATATTTATTCAATATGAATGAATTGTTGTGTTAGATGCTGCAGCATCAATTTTTTGTGGCTACTAACAACACTTGAATATTGCAATTGTGAATAATTTTTGTTGCATTTTTTTTTTATTATTGCTGTGTGTTGCATAATACTTTAGAAACATCAGTAAATTGAGTGAAAGTGTATATTTTGCATAAAATAAACTTTGCCGAAAATCCAACAGCCAACCAGCATCCTCCTCTCACCAAATAACAAACGAATAAAAATGAACGAATAAAAAAAAATTAATTTCAAGTTTTATGTCATGTTTTGCATACACAACACAAAACTGCGAAGGATAAAAATGTTTATGAAAAAAATCGACAGCAACAACAACAATAACAGCAGCAATATGCATCTAAACCAGGCAATAGCAAGCAACATCAAATTGCCATAAAGCCAAAAGTATAAAATGACTTTTGGCTTTTTATTGCTATTTTTTTGTTTTCCAATTCTTTAAAGAGCCCCAGTGTTGTTGTTTCTGTTGTTTTTCTTTTTCTTTTTTTTAATTTAAAATTGCATCTTTTTTACAATATTTTCGTTCTTTTTTATTCACACAAACAAACGTACGAGTAGATTTATTTTTTATTTATTTTTACTGCTGCAGCTATTATTTGCTTTTAATGAAGATGCGCTCTTAATATTATAGATGGCTGTGTATCTGCCTTTGGCGTTTTTATAATTTCGCCTTTTTTTATTTGTAAATGGCTTTCAACATGAAGTTTGTTTTCGAAAATACAATAAAACAAAAAATTTAAATTAAGATGATTCACATTTCCATTGTATTACAAAGAGAAAAGTTCGGCAAACATGAATAAAAAATGACATCTGGTAAATGTCCACCAGGACCACGCTGACAGCTGTTAATTTTTTCTTCAAAGTATTTAATCACTTTTTGGTAAAATGCCAGTTCTATTTCACAATACGAATGTTGAGTTTTAAGACTGAAATCGATTCGATTGGCTACGTATAGACTCGGTCTTTAACATAGCCTCACAAACAATAATCCAGTGGTGTTAAATCACACGATCTGGCCGGCCACTTTGCTGCTGATTGTCGTGAAGTTATGCGAACGGGAAATTTGGTTTGCAATAAATTGATTGTTTTATTAGTTATGTGTAATGTGGCACCGTTCTGTTGAAATTACATGTCAGTGTAATCCACGTTGCACACTGGGGATTTTTGTATGGAGTGATTTTATCACAAATTTAGTTTTATTTATATAGTAATGCACAAAAGTAATCAAAATGAAGAAAGTTAGAGAAATGTCGTTCGTTACCTGCAATGTAAAAAGCCATAACTAACAAAAAAAATTTAAAAGATTTTTTTTTAATTTTTAATTTATTATTTATTTTAAATCTATTTTTAATGTATTATTTTAAAAGAGCCTTAACTTCGTCGCTTATAACACTATGCTTTTTCTGGCTAAATGAAGGCGTCAAATGTGAAATCATGGGATCATGATGTTACCATCATTCGGTGCGTAATATCTTCTGCGTTCGTGGCAATTCGACTGCATTTTCTGGAGTGTCTAAGGCGATATCTTTTATAGTCCTTGTTACGACTTTCCTGAACCTCTTCGGATAGTAGGCCTACAGGAAAAATACACTTTTCAATTATATCTTTTCCATGAATCAGAATTTTGTGAAGTGTACCACTCGTACAATGCAACAAACTCTTCTGCCGTCTCCAAACAAAAATCACCAAATTTGTTTGGATCTACTACCTCTGCGATTGTTATAGCTTCGGGAATTATGGAAAACCTCTTGATTATGTTTTCATCTAGACCCGTTATTTCGGAAATCAAAACAGGATTAGCAAAGAATCTTCGTGACGTATTTCCTGAATTTGGCGTACCAGAGCCAGTATCAGTATCATAAAAGTATCAACGTATGTTCCAATTTTCTCTTTAAGTTCACGCTTTTGAGTCGACTCTCCCACGTTTACATTCAATATTATAAGCCACATGCAAAATACACTCCATCAGCTTAATACGCGCATGAAGTGGTGACATACCAAATTGCAGTGCTTGTTCATTTAGGGGCATAGCTTAAACTTCTTCGATTTTATTCATCTTGAATATTGTGGCTCCACAAATAAGACGAGCAGATGCTGCTGGTGTTTCTATTAATGATTGTGCTGTCTTTCCGTCAATCATTGTAAAATATAATTCATGTTTTATTTTAAAGTTACGATTATTTACTGTTAACTCAAATTCTTGTAGTTGAGATATCTCCTCATCAACTCCTCTTTTCTTCTCGTATAACTTGAGGTGTCTCCTTAACGTGTGCAAAAACTGTAGTGCTCTACAATACTGTCTTGAAGAAGGTTTATTGCTGTTCTTTATGTCATCACCGAATGACAATTTAAGTGGTACAACTGATGTCATATAAATAAGAGTCAGAAATTTGTGCATATCTCGAGCAAATTTTTTAAATTCATACGTTTAATTAATTGTGCATAAAAGCGAAACGCGTTCATCGATTTTCATGAGTTATGTCTCATTTTGTTCATAGGTTATACGACTTTACGTGAAAGTAATAGGACTTGACACTTTTTTTACCGTTTTGAATTTTTTATGATTTAAAAAAAAAAATTAACCTTTTTAGGCAAAAATATATTTTTTTCTTCACACATTTATTTATAACTTCGAAACTGTTGCTTATGTAGCGAAACGTTATATAAACAGATAAAAGTATTTGTAATTCTTGATTTTTCTAAATTTGTTTAAGTAAAATCCGACTAAAGGTTCTTGAGTTATGTTAAACAAAAGCGCCTTATCAGAATTGGGTCGCGAAGCAATCAGCTGAAAAATGTTGTACTTTGTAATGCAACAAATTGAGAGGTGGCACCTGGTGGCACTTGAAATTGATTAAAAATGTAAAAACAGATATGAGACAATGTATTAGCAATGATTTCTAACTTTGAAAAAGTATGGCTAAAATTGCAGATCCAAATGTTTGGAGAAAAAAGGGATTTTTTCATATGTTCATAAAAATAAACAAACAAAAAAACTTACGTCTCTGCAGAGTTTATTTTTTCAATTTTAGTATACTGAAATATCCTTCTTTAAATAGAAAATAAAAAGAAAAACGTTAGCTCACATAATAAAATAATATTCGTTTTGAAATTCTTAGGTTTAAATTAAGTTAGTTCAGTGAAACGAGCTTGAGACGGCTATAATAAAAAACTAGCAGTCAGATCGAAGTAATTATTTTTGATTTCATTGTACCATTTAGTCTAAAATTACAAAATATTATTGCATATTGCATGAAGAGTATGTTGAAAATTTTACTTTTTTCCGCGAAATACCCAGTGTGCGTCATCAATAATAGGGCAAAATTGAGTTATTAACATCTCGCGATGGCGTGATGCACTGACCGCTACCGCATTTCCAGCCTCATCTTCGAAAAAAAAAACGACCCAATCACGCCTCCAGACGACATAGCGCACCATACAGTGCTGGGCATACAAAAGCTTCACAATAATTGCTTTAGGATTTTCAAAAGCCCAAATGGGCAATTGTGATTGTTGAAATACCCTGCTAAGTGAAAATGGGCTTCGTCTGAAAAAATTATTTTTTCAGAAAAACAAGCCGACTATTCCTGAATGAATTGAGCGGATCTACGGCCACGTGAATAAACCATATAAGGCTTTGAAGTCAAATCCTTACGCAAAATTCGCCATGTGGTGGTTTTGGAATATCCTAATTGTTGAGAACGTCGAGGAATTGACAAATTAGGATTTGCTTCAAGACTGTGACTCACAGGTGCGATGTTTTCAAATGAACGACCCAGTCGAACACGCGTTGCCGTTCGCATATTTTGCATTGAGCCTCTCGACCCAAATTTAACAACCAAATTTTTAATAGCGGTCTTAGAAGAACGATTATGTTATTCGAAAATATCATGATATTTACCAAATGTAACTTTAACAGAACCACCATTTTCATAGTGGATTTTAATTAATTTAATGTGATTTTCGTGCGAAATTGAATTCGTTTTCATTTCATTTGAATTGCCAATGCATCTAATACGAATACGTCAAAAACTAAATATCAATAATATCATGTTGTTGGTGTTGCCGCAGTTGAAAAACAAACTTGTTATTTAATAACCCTTTATTTTAATGCTTAAACAAAAAAAAAAGAAAACTGTTTTAATTACGATTTAACTCTTATTAACTTTGTTTTACGTAAAGCATAGAAGGTAGTCATATGAAAGATTTTAGCTGGACTCAAAATCGTTTTTTTTTTAATTTTATTTCATATGAGGGTAACAGAAGGCTTCCTAAGATAAAATTGGCACTTTTAGTTTTTTTAAAGAAGAAACTATATTCAAAAATTAAATACATTATGTATACTTTCATTTACATTCACCAATTCTTTATCTAAACAGCCATCCCGTAAGTAATTGTGATTTATATTACGTCAACGTTTTTTAACATATTTGTATATAAAAATATCATAACCATTAATTTGCTATACTATAAAAAAAGTTCCATCAGGTATATTTTTCATGTCTCCATTCTTCTAGAAAATTTTCATCAGTCATAAGCTTTCTAAAAACAAAGAAAATATCATCAGCGCTAATTTTTCAATAAGAAATTCAGAAAATTTCATCTGCCATTAGTTTTCTAAAAAAAATGATCAGTCACAATTTTTCTAAATAAAAAACTTTATCAGTGATAATTTTTCTACAGAAAATTTTTATTAGTCTTATTTTTCTTTTCAAAAAGAAAAAATATATAAAAAAAGAGCTAAAACAAGAAAAAAGATATTTATTAAAGATAAAAAAGATCATTTAAAAAACTATAAAAAGTCTTATTTTTCTATATAACAAATACATTAGTCTTAATTCTCTATATACAAATTTTAAAAGTCCTATTTTTCTGTAAGAATTTTGCTATAAAATATTCCATCCGTCATATTTATCTATATAAAAATTTCATGTCATTTTTCTAAAAAAAAATTCAACAGTCATAATTTATCTAAGAAAAATTCAACTGTCAAATTTTTTATTTTGAATTTTTTGAATTTTCTATAGGAACTTTTTATCAATCATAATATTTCTATATATACAAATTTCATCAGTCGTAATTTTTCTAAAAAAAAAAAGTTCGTCAGTGATAATTTTTCTACAGAAAATTTATACCAGTCTTATTTTTCCATCTAACAAATGCATCAGTCTTATTTCTCTATAAAAAACTTTATGTCCTAATATTTCTGTAAAAATTTCACTAATTATAATTTTGCTATAAAACATTCCATCAGTCATATGTATCTATATAAAAATTTCATGTCACTTTTCTAGTAAAAAATTTATCAGTCATAGTTTTTCTAAAAGGAAATTTCATCAGTCATAATTTTTCTAAAAAAAAGTCATCACTGAAAATTTGTCTACAGTTTTATTTTTTTGTATAACGATTTCATCAGCCTTATTTTCCATATAAAAATTTATCAGTCGTAATTTTTCTGTAAAAATATTCACCGTTCATAATTTTGCTATAAAAAATTCCATCAGTCATATTTATCTATATAAAAATTTCATGTCATTTTTCATCAGTCATAATTTTTATATACATATAAAGTCTTTTTTTTATTTTTCTTTAGGACATTTTTATCACTCGTAATTTATCTAAAAAAAGTCATCACTGATAATTTTTCTACAGTTTTATTTTTCTCTATAATGATTTCATAAGTAGTTTTTTCTATATAAAAACTTCATCAATCAACATTTTTCTAATAAAAAATTCATTAGTCATAGTTTTACTAAAAATAAATTTCATCAGTGATAATTTTTCTAAGAAAAATTCATGTGTCATAATTTTAATATAAAAAATATAATCAGCCATGATTTTTCTATGGGAAATTGTTATGATGTATAATTTTTCTATGAAAATATTTCATTAGTTTTTCCATTAAAAATATCATCGGCCATGATTTTACTATAGAAATTTTTCATCAGTCATAATTTTTCTATAAAAATATGAGTCCTTAATCATAGTTTAAATAATTCTAAGGTATTCGATTTCGTGTAATCCATGGAAAGAAATTCGACTAAAAGATGATTTCTCACAATAAAACAAATCCCAGAATACCCAGAAAAGTTTAAAAAAATTTCCAAAAATTATATTTTTCAGTTTTTGACTGTTTTTGCCTCAAGACTAGTTAGAGGATAATTAACATATTGGAGCATTCAAGCATTCTGTTTAAGTTGTATTGCGTTGAAGGCAGTATAAAAACGTTATACTTTATACTATTTGAATAACTAGCGAGAAATAGATGCAACGATTTTACTAAAAAATCCAAATATTTTTAAATTTTTACTTTTTTCCTATAACTCTGACTAAAATTTTGTTTTATTAAAGAGAAGTAGCACTTCAGGCAAAAATGCCTATTTAGTCAAGTACCGTGCTACATTCTTTACGAAAGGGATAGAGAAGAGATGAAGCAGGTAGTGATAGTAGAAAAATAGTCGGAAATTAATTGCCGTACAAGACAGCTTAGCGACCAGTGACTATGCCTTCATCGCAGAGCAGCCCCACCGACAGTCAACATTTATTTTTGTAGTGAAAAAAAAACCAAGATCTTCGTTGGGAATTGAACCCACAACCCCCATACTGACAAGCTAGTACATTACCTACTAGCCTACAGCCTATTTGTTGACTATCTGAAAAATAACCAAAAACTAATTATCCATAAACTCTAAAAGAATTTTAAAGCAAATTTTAGCGTTTTAAGTTATCAATCCGACTGATAATATTTTAAAGCATCTTGGCGAAGGCTCACTATTCAATAATAGATCCGTATTTTACACTTAAATTTTACTATATCTATCCTATGCAATCAGTTTATTGTTTTATAAAATACATAGCTATTCCAATATTTCACGAAATCCCCCACTGTGCAACGTATTAAAAAGTGAAATAATAAAAACAAATCCATTTTCTGAACATTTATTTTGTAATTCAGTTGAGAAATTCTTCAACTCCTCTCTTCTACTGCATACTTTCCTCTTGTCTCTCTTTTGCACATTCTTCTCACAGCGAATTGAGTTAAGGCAAAACTACACACTAGCCTTAAACTTTGTCGGAGATGGCAGCACCATTTGTCACTCACATTGATTCGGTAATAGACCAAATACGTTGGAGGTGAGTTTAAAAAGGCGGAATATAATTAATACCATCTCGCAACAATCTCAAAATGGGGTTGTCTGAATAGAATAAATTTTAATGCTCGGAAGCCGCATGAAAATGCAGTGTGATGTTTGATGGACTAAGCAAGAAGCTTTCTAAAATAGTGCAAGAGATTCTTGACTCTATCCGATCTTCGTACTGTTTATACCACCTATTATCCGTCCCAAAATGGAATACATTTCTTATATATGGACCGCAGCCCTGAAGGCTATGTTGGAGTTGCTCAACCGCTTGCAGGAGAAGGCCAAGAGGCTCATTGGGGACAGTAGGTTATCAACTCTATTGATTCTCTAGAGCATCAACATAACGTGGGTTGTATTTTACTGTTTTATCGTTACTACAATGGTAATTGCTCTAGTAAGATTAGGGAAGTTGTTGTTGTTACACGTTGCGTTTAACTCGATTTTTGTTGAGAGCACATCCATGTGTGGTTGATGGGCCAGTGAATTGCACTATGCAAAACAGGGAAGGCTCGTTTTTTAGCAGAACAGTCCATATGTGGAATAAATTCCCTCCAAAAGACGTTCGTGTTACTTTCAATTGAATGTCCACAAACACTACACCCTTTTTCCTACTCTCCATAAAAACAGCAACGTTGATCTCTCTACTAAAAAATTATTGGAAACACAAAGACTCACTGAAAGACATTTATTAAAATTTCCAAATATCTTTCAAGAACATTTAATAAAAATAATTTTAAAAAATTAATTAAATAATTCTAAAATAAAATGTGACCACATGATTGCCCTTAGAAAGTATACGAAAATATTTCAATAAAATTTCTCTCATCTTCTTTCACGTACTTTAACAGTTTTTCGTTTTTCTTAATTTACAATTTAATATTAAAACTAACGAAATATAATTTTATTTACAAAATGTTAAAATTTACGAAAACTATTTCGAAATCAAAAAAATTATTTTCTTAAAACTTTCAAATGATTTAATTTAAAAATGTTTATGTCTTCTATTTGTTTGTAGACAAGTATTGTGTTGGTCACAACAGCAACAACAAAAATACTGAAGTTGCTACAACATAAACTTTAATAATTATTAAAATTGTTGTAGAAAATTGTTTAGCTTCATTTTCTTAAAACAATAATAAAAAGAACAAAAGCAAAAATAACAGCAATAAATAAGAAAAGTTGTATTTTAGTTTTAGTTATTTAAAGCTTTTAATTTGATACTATTGTTGTTATATAGTAGGTTTGAACGTTGTTGGTGTTATTGCTTGCTATGGTTATTTATTTTTGGGCGATTTTTAATTGTTTCTATTTTCATTTTCTAGTATTTTCGAAAAACAAGCGCGCAAAAAGAAAACACGTCTAAAAACGTGACAGTTTTTTTGGAAAGTACCTAAAAGACTAAATTGCTATAAACAACATAAAACAGAATACAATTTATAGGAGTACAGTGGGACTGCTGTAAGAAAGCTAAATTCAATATATAAAAATAATCTAAAAATGTTTATTCTCTCAACTCGCGCTTAAAAATACTTTCAGAAGCATGAGTGTTTTTTAACTCCGATAATAAAGGGTTTTTCAACAAGAAGTTGGTTTATTAAAAAAAAATTTTAAAAAATAATAGATTAAGATGATTCAAATTTTCATTGTATTACGAAGAGTAAACTTCGACAATTATGACCACGGCAAAGTTTTTAATCACTCTTTAACAAAATGGCGGTCCGATTTATTTAATCACATCACAGATTTTGAGTTTTAAGGCTGAAATCGATTCGATTGACTCCGTATAAACTCTGTCCTTAACTTTTAATCACTTTTTGGAAAAATGGCGGTCCTATTTCGTTAATCACACCAAGGATTTTGAGTTTTAAAACTGAAATCGATATATAGACTTTGCGCTTAACATAGTCCGCCACCACATAATCCAGTGGTGTTAAATCACATGATCATGCTGGCCACTTTACTGCTGATTGTCATGAAATTATGCGATCGGGAAATTTTATTTGCAATAAATTGATGCTTTCATTGGCAGTGTGACAAGTGACACCGTCCTGTTGAAACCACATGACAGCCGTCAATTATAGGCCAAAATTGAGTTAATAGCATCTTACGATAGGGTGATCCATACACCGTTATCGCATTTCCAGCCTTATGTTGAAAAAACGGCCCAACCACGCCTCTAGACCACATAGCGCTCCATATCGTGACACGTTGATGATGCAAAGGCTTCTCAATAATTGCTCTAGGATTTTCAGAATCCCAAATGCGGCAATTTTGCTATGTCAACAAGCCGTCAAGTAAAAATAGACTTCGTCTGAAAAAATTATTATTTCAGAAAAACCAGGCGATTGTTCCAAAATGAATTGAACGAATCTTCGGCGGTGTGAATGGTCCGTCGGCTTCAATTCCTACACCAGTTCAACCTTATAAGGCTTCAAAATCAAATCCTCACACAAAATTCGCCATATTGTGGTTTTGGATAACCCCAATTGTTGAGAATTCCTCGACTGAATTAACAAATTTGAATCTGCTTCAACACTGCGTCTCAGTTTTCAGTTCAATGATTCGGTCGAACGTACTTTGGTGTTCATACGTTTTGTATCGAGCCTTTCGACTCAAATTTAACGAACAAATTGTTAATAGCTGTCGCAGATTATGTTGTCCGAAAATATCACGAATTTTACGAAATGTAACTTAAACAAATTATCACCATTTTCATAGTGGATTTTAATTATTTTAATGCGATTTTCGTGCAAAATTGAATTCATTATAACAGTTGGCAATGCATCTACCACGAATACTTCAAAAAACTAAATGTCAAAACTATCACGTTGTTGGTGTTGCCACAATTGCAACAAGCCGATACTTATCGAAGGGTTAATTATTAAACACAAGCTCTTTTGTGGTCAACATACTCTGGCAACTCATCATGAATAGATTGACCATTGAACTAAGCTGCCATATTATCCAGATTTACTTTAACAGTCAGTCGTCATCAGTTCAAGCACCTAGTTTATAGTGTTCAGCGATGAGGCTTTTTTTGGTGTTGAAATACAAAAATATGGATGACATTAATCCCAGAGAAATGTGTTTTCCATAGAATTGTGCGGCGTGGTATATGGCGATCGCAACCATCCTCTTGTTAAAACAAAAATTCAATGATAAGTTTATTTAGAGAAATTAATCTGTCTGATTTCTGCTGGGGCGCTATGTCAATTCCCTGGCTTGTGCTGATAAAGCAAACACAGTTAACGCCTTAAAAGCCTATATATATATGTTATCTGACCCTTACGGTCAACAATGCTCTATTACGAATCCAAAAATTAGACATCCGGAATGTGGTTTGTCTAGAACAGCTACGGTAATGCCTTATTTCAGGCAACAATGCCTATTTAATCGCAACCATGTTACATTATTTTAGGAAAGGTATAGAGAAGAGATAAGACAGGTGATGAAAGTAGAAGAATTCTTACATAGCCTTCAAGCTCTTATTTTTGTAGTGAAAATAACCAGCCATAGATTGGATGGCTAAGTACACTACCTACTAGCCTACCGGGGCAGCTTTCATTTCTAGAAGGCCCATGTTATCGGAAATTAACTGTCGTATAAGACAGCACAGCGACCAGTGAGTGTGCCTTTATCACTGAGCAGCCCCACAGACAGTCAATTTTTATTTTTGTAGTAAAAAACAGCCAAGGTCTTTGTTGGCAATCGTAGTCACAACTCCCAAGCTGTTAAGCTAGCACACTACCTACTAGCGTATAGGGACCTTTGAAATAAAAAAAAATTATTTACTTCAAACAATTACCCGTATGTAATTTAAAGAGAAATTAAACTAGAGGATGAAAAAGAGAGAGAGAGAGATTTTGTTTGGTTCTGTGTAATACTGCGGGTGTGGTCGAGAGTGTTTAGATTGTACGACAATAAAAAGAGAAAAATTACTTCAAAGAAAAAAAATTGTTAATATCAATATATCGCTAACATAGAACCCAGACTGGACACATTTAAAAGATATAAAAGGTATTTTTTATGGACTTGAAATCGAATAAGACAAAACTGAATTTTATAAATTAACAAAAAATTTACTTTATTCGAAAGGCCCTTTTAATTTAAATATAAATTTTTTATATATGTCTGTCACAGTCATTTCTGACGTAGTCTAATCTAAAGGTCCAATTTTCGATAACTTTTTCCAATTGTGACCGTTTATCGGCAATAATCCGTCCAAATGGTCACTCGTTTGGGGTTTATCAGCTAGAGAATAGCAACTTCATATAACCACACAGAAAATAGTCTAGCGGCGTGAAATGGCACGATATTGAAGGTCAATTCATGGACATGAAACGTGAAAGTCTGCGGTTAACAAACGCTTCAGTTGATGGGTGTTTTTATAGAGGTGTAGAACTTTGAAATGGAATAAAACTAAGGTGAAGTTTGTTTTTGTTTAATTGACATGAAATTTACTTTAGTGGGAAGATAATCTTTTGGCATTATAATTTAAATATGCCTTCTCGAATATGACCGCCAAGGCTAAGTCGAACTTAGTCTAATCAGTAGATAAAATTTTCGATGACTTTTTCCAACATTTGTGGCCATAAAGAGACGAATGTTGCACTTCAAGCGGTCGAGCTTATCGGCGTAGTCTAGCGAACAAGAACTGTGTGACACGTTGGGCAGTCTTGTTGTAACCCCAGCACCTGCACATTATAATTGTTCAATTGATGAATGAAACATTCAATAACCATGATTTTATAGCGATCACGTTTGTCTGTAACGTACTGAACAGCATTGTCTTTAAAGAAGTACGGACAAATGATTCTCCCAGCCAAAAAAGCACTTCAAAAAAGTTTCCAGTTTCTAGGTGGTGTCTTTTTTTCTCGAAGATGACACTGGAAATGCGGTA
Source organism: Trichopoda pennipes (assembly GCA_030448955.1). Lineage (NCBI taxonomy): Eukaryota > Metazoa > Arthropoda > Insecta > Diptera > Tachinidae > Trichopoda > Trichopoda pennipes. The sequence continues at coordinate 14,435,301 of JASKUP010000023.1, forward strand.
ATAGTCAATGGATCACGCTATCGCGAAATACTAACAACTCAATTTTGGGCCTATTAATGACGGCTGAGAAAGTGGTTTCATCAGGACAGTGCCATATATCACACAGCTAATGAAAAGAAAAATTTATTGCAAACCAAATTCGCTATCGACAATCAGCGATTAAATGGCCAAGATTTTACACCTCTGGATTATTTTTTCTGAGGCTATGTTAGGGACAGGGTCTATACAGAGCCAATCAAATCGATTTTAGCCTTAAAACTTAAAATATGTAATGTGATTAATGAAATAGGATCGCCATTTTGCTTAAAAGTGATTAAAAACTTTGCCGTGATCATGGTGGACATTTGCCAGATATAATTTTTCATTCATAATTGGCGAACTTTTCTCTTCATAACACAAATAATACAAATTTGAATCATCGTAACCTACATTTTTTGTTTTATTTTGTTTTAGAAAACAAACTTCTTGTTGAAAAACCCCCTTACTAATTTGATGAATTTTATATTTTCTGACGTAACTAGGTGAGCTAAAGGGTTAAAAAATAAGCACATTAAAGGCGCAGAAAGAGTTAGAAAGTTCGATGAACAGCAGCAGTCCAAACAGAGCACGTCAGCAATCACTATCACTAGAAATTTAAAATCATGCCATTCTCTTTATACTCCTTTACATCAGCTTTTATTTTTTCATAATGACGTAAAATTATATTTTAAAAATTGATGCAAACTGTTCCCACTGTTACACTTATTAAATGGAGCAACCTTCACGGTAAAGTTGTTCTGTTAAGTTCTCTTCTATTTCTCAATTTTGTCTTTATTTTAAACAAAATCAGAATTAAAACAACAAGCAAAATGAAGCAATAATTGCATTAGTTTCTTTTAAAAAGTTATTAGAAATAAACCAAATAACATTTTTTAATTTATTATTCGAGAAATAGAAATGTAATGGAGAATATTTATTGCTGTTTAAGTTGAGAGTAAAAAAAAACCCCATTTTATTTTCCTTAATTTTTTAAAACAATTTCTATTTTTTATGAACTAAAGAAAACGCTTAGATATTAAAAATTCATTGAAATTGGTAACATTGTTTTTTTCTTAAAACTTTTGTTTTATATAATGTGTAAATGGCTTAAATGAAAATGGCCGTCATGCATTCAGTTGATGAAACTTTCCAAAATGATTTAGCATAAATTTGGTTAAATGTGCTGCATTAAGTTACTTGCCTGATTGTGATACACATTTCACATCCAATACCCATTTTTAGTCGTATGTGAAATAATATTTAAACAGAAATTTCTATTGCTGTAATCAAATTAGTGCTGCAGCTTTTTGGTATTTCATCATTGCATTCTGAAATGAGTTCTTTTGCTTTCAAAATTTCATCCTGCCCTTTGGCTGTAATTATGAACTCACTAATGCTCATTTCTCGTAAATGATCTTAAATATTTTTGCTTTTGTGGAGTAATTCCTTTAACCATTTGCTTTTGGGATTTTTTAACACAAGTAAAAAGAAGCAATTTGGTAAACTATGTCCGGATAAAAAGCCTTACACGATTCCTTATAGTGAAATTGTTTGTGTTTGTCATCTTGACTTCGCTCACACCCCTTTTTGTGAAGTTTGCACTTGTTTTGCTCATAAATCAGAATTCGTTATAGTGTAAAGGATCCGCCATCTAACGTTTTTTTTTTCAACTAGTGCTTATTTTGTGAATGGTAACACTTAGTTTATGTTTGATTTGATGGATAATTAGTATTATCCTTCCGCTGAACGAATATGGTTGTGTATACGCTTGAACAACGCTGGGTGGTGCCCCTGTAGGCTAGTAGGTAGTGGGGTTTTGAGTTCGATTCCCAACGAAGAGCTTGGTTTTATTCACTACAAAAATAAAAATTGACTGTCAGTGGGGCTGCTCAGCGATTAAGGCATAGTCACTGGTCGCTGTGCTGTCTTTATACGGCAGTTAATTTCCGACTATCATTCTGCACTCACCACCTGTTTCATCTCTTCTCTATCCCTTTCCTAAAAGAATGTAGCACGGTACTTGACTAAATAAGCATTGTTGCCTGAAGTGCTACTTCTCTTTAAAAAAAAAATATTGCGACATTATTTTGAAAATCATGGTAATGTTGCAGAATGTGTGCGAAAATTGCGTACGGATTTTGGAAGAAGAAGAGAAGCACCGTCAGCTCCGTATGTTCGTTATCTTGTGAAAAAAGTGAAAAAAAACTGGCATCCTCATCGATAAACCAAAGCGCGAAAAGCCAAAAACAGTGAGTACACCCGAGAATATTGCTGCTGTGGCAGAAAGTGTGCGTGAAGCGCCATCAACATCAATTGACCGTCGTTTTCAACAATTGAACATTTCAGAGACATCATTGAGACGAATTTTGCATAAAGACCTTTGTATGACGCCACACAAAGTCCAATTGGTTCAGAAATTGAAGCCAAGTGACCATCCAATGCGTTTTCGCTTCGCTAAGTGGCCCTGCAATCGACTTACAATAGATGCCGATTTTGCAAAAAAAAATCATCTTTTCAGATGAACCTCATTTTGATCTTGGCGGGTGTGTGAACAAGCAAAATTGTCACATTTGGGACACAGAAAACCCGCACACATACATTGAAAAGCCGATGCACCCAAAACTAGTCACTGTTTGGTGCGGATTTTGGTCCAGAGGCATAATTGGCGATCAATGGCGATCGTTATCGGACCATGTTGAACGAATTTTTGTTCACAGAAATTGAAGAGGAGGATATTGGCAACATTTGGTTTCAACAGGACGGCGCTACGTGCCACACAGCCGAAGCTACACTCGATGTTTTGCGCCCTATTTTTGAAGATCGCATCATCAGCCGCAGAGCTGATGTCTTGTGGCCATCTCGGAGCTGCGATTCGACACCGTCGGACTATTATTTGTGGGTTGCCGTCAAAGATAAATGTTACGCCGACAAGCCAGAGACAATTGAGACGCTTTAAAGGACAATATACGTGAAGCCATTGGTGAAATTAAGCTGCACACAATCGATAATGTGCTTAAAAATTGGACCGATCGTGTAGGCTACTGCATGGCCAGCCGAGGCAGCCATTTGATTGAAATTATTTTCCATTATTAACCGGAAGGATTGTTCTTTCAAATAAAAAAATAAATTTGAGAAAATATTCAGTAGTTTCATTTAAAGCAAAAAAAAAAAAGTTATTTGGCGGACCCTTTAGTATGAAGCACCGCATTTCTAAAGCAGCGACGAAACGTTTAAGAATATGTTTATAGGAAAGGGTATGCTGGAAAGCGTATGAGCAAAACCTTAGCAAATCGTCTTGTTGTTGTTATCTAAAATTAGTCTACTTTCTAAGGTTTAAAAATAAAGAATTACGCAACCCATTTGCTCTGCATTATCCAAAGTATTGGAATGTATTCTTAATTTCTTAATGTATTTGCAGCCAGTTCGATTCTTTACAGGAGAGAATCCGGTTTTCTTTTCGAAAAAAATAAAAAAAGATGGTATCGCTGCTAGCGACTGTCTGTCAATCATGTGTAACTTACGCTCAAATGATCATAAATCGCAATCGAGAGAGACAACATAATATACAAAGAGCCCTCCTAACGGCTCAAAGTTACTGCATAGTATGTTTTTTACACTGAAAGCCTCAATGGGCTTAAGTTTACAAAAACTCTGTGAACGAATTCGTCCGAAACTTTGAGGGCTTCATTTCCCTTCTTTCTGTGGCATAAGGATTCCGCGCCAAAAAAAAAAAACTGCTCCGGTATTGAGTAAAGAACAAATCAAGCCAATTTCTGATACCCTATTCTGAAGTAAAGCATATTCTAGTAAGAACGTTATTCATCGAGCGAAGCAAATGGTAGATGAAAAGAGTCTGGTCTATAAGGCGGGTGAGTCAAAACTTTCTATCCACTGTTTTCCAAATAGTTGTTGACCGGTCTTACAAAATATTGCTAAGCGTTGTTCTGAAGAACATAATCTTGTGTTTGGTCGACTATTCTGACCGTTTTTCGTAGATTGCTCTCTTCAAATGAATCAATTGCCTGCGGTACAGGTTTGTTATTATTTGACCTGATTTCAACAGATTATAAAAACAATAACAAATCCCACGAAATACAGATCATCGCCACAGATCATTGCCATAAATGACAATACGCATGTATATACGGCTTCGGCGTTGTTCAGGCCTTAAATATAACTTTTTGCGCTTGGTGTTATCGTAATGTCTCCATTTTTTATCAACAGTAATAATACGATACAAAAATGACTCCTTTCTGCATGGCTCAAACATCATTTCCGACATGCAAAATCGCCTTTCAATGTCTTTCGGTTTTAATCAATATGGGACCGAAATTCCTGCTTTTACATAAATCCCAATGCTGCTAAACGTGCGGAATTGACTTTTTATGTCACTTCCCCTTAATAATGCAAGTTCTTCTTGCCTTAGACAACAATCTTTGCCAGCGAGTGTTGCTTCTAACTCCTCGTCCTCAATCATTATTTTAAAATATTATTTTGAATTGCGCAAACTATCGTTTACAAAAAATGTTGATCACAATCATCTATCAACAATCGATAACTTGCAGCAGCCGTTTTCTTCAAATGCCTTTTTTATGCACCACATTCGAGATTATTATAGCGATTGAAAAAAAATGTGTGTTTACACTTTGGCGTCTATGAAAGTTTGAATTACAATAACAAATGTTTAGTTCCTGAAATTTATTATTATTAGCACAAGCCATATCTCATTTTTGTGATTTGATTTTAACGGTTCTATACATTTTTGCGGGGTTTTATGAAGTTTCTTTATGAAGCTAAGTCAATTAGCGCCAGACTTTTTTTTTTTTTAAAGAGAAGTAGCACTTCAGGCAACAATGCCTATTTAGTCAAGTACCGTGCTACCTTCTTTAGGAAAGGGATAGAGAAGAGATAAAACAGGTGGTGAAAGTAGAAGGATAGTCGGAAATTATTTGCCGTATATAAGACAGCACAGCGACCAGTGACTACGCCTTTATCGCTGAGCAGTCCCACCGACAGCCGATTTTTAATTTTGTAGTGAAAAAAACCAAAGTCTTCGTTGGGAATCGAACCCACAACCTCCATACTTACAAGCTAGTACACTACCTACTAGCCTACAGGGACACCTGAAAGTCGTCTAGATTAATTATTAGGAACCCATTTCTGGGTATTCTCGCAAGAGTGCTGAATCGAGAAATAAATTAGACTTTAAATAAACTCAGTTTGAAAAACGTTGAAAAAAACTTAAAAAATTGCAATCCCAAAACATCGCGTGATAACTTATGCACCACCTTGTTTAAAGGATTTCAATTAAGACTTAATCAGGAGAAGCATAAATTATTCTTCTTTCTCCTATGCTTCTCTTTGAAGATATCTAATATTAGTAGACGATAATCGCCTTTTAGTGATAGCGGCTTTATGATTAAAAATTATTGATACACTGAATCGCTCTGTCTTACATCAATTTCTAAATGGGTTCATACGAACAGCGTATCCAACTATATGGAATCTTTAACCCATCGACGCAGCTCGGTGTAGCCATACAAGGGGAATCTACTGTCTTTAAATTATAAAACTCGTTTAACACATTCATCATGAAAAGCTCATTCATTTACAATAGATTGGCCAGTGATTTTTAAACTTATTTTGGTCCAGCATACAAAGTTTTCAGAACGTAACGAAAGTTTTTCTATTTTAAAGTTTAATTAAATACAAAACATATTAGAAGAAAAAGTTTTTTATTCAAGCAGCCAGCAGTCAGCTTAACTCAATCCATGCTGCAATGCTTTCTGTGATAAATTAAAAGAAGAAAAAAAAAAGATTTTACCAGGATATTTTAATGTCTAAAAATTGTTTTCTTTTATCTTTAAGCAAAAAACATATTGTCATGCTGTTGTAACTAATGAGAATTTCAAAGAAAATTTCTTTACTATTGTCATTCCATTCCGTCTTTGCTGGCAGTTTGTTTGGTGTGAACGATGAGCGTTTTCTGCTTTCGGAAGCCAAATTCATGATTCTGAACATTCTATTAGATTCTATTCACGATAAGAGCATATCGTTATCTTAAAAATGTTTCTAATAGCAGATAAAAGACTAATTGGACGTTAGGAAGAAGGGTTATCTGCAGGTTTATTGGTCTTGCGAATTGTAATCTTTATTAAAACATGTATTATAAATAAACTTTAAAACGGATTGATTTTTTAGTTAAATATTTTTAGCATTTATTAATAATTTCATCAATTCCCTAAGCTTTTCGATGCTGTCCCCCAATTGATTTAATTGCACAATTAATTTGGGAATCTGTTATTGGCATAAACTTAGAGATGTCAGATGAAGTGGATGGGAAAAGCTTCGACTATTTTACTAACTTGCATGTTCGTTTCAGTATTCCCTAGGTCATCTGGAATTATGTGATTAGATAATATAATATTACACTTGTCTACGTTTGTTAACGATCTACAGGAGTTGTGTTTTGAAATTTATTTTTTATTTATTTTATTTTTCACTTCATTTTCTTTAAACTGAAAGTTCTCCTTTTTGGATTTCACAAACGCAAATAAAAATTGTTTGCGAACGCAATTGGCCTGAAACAAATTAAGCAACAAAAAATTCTAAGACTTGCAACGTCATTCACGCCCTAGGAAGCCAAGGACTAATTCTAGCAACAGGTCAATCCTAGTTGCAATTTCAGCGGTTCCAAAGCAGGGTTGGAAACCACTACTCCTTGCTGAAGAGCTGGAAACTATCCAACTCCTGGTCCAGAACACATGACAAGCATGCTCACTTGATCCGAATCATTTACCCAATGTTCTCAGTAAAGGTGAGATGATCCCAGCCCCGTAATCAAATTCATGAGGTCCGCGAAACTACAACCACCACGATACTGCCGAAGTGCCAACCTCAATAATCAGACAGAGGACAACTAAAAGTCTAAAGAGACAATTAGCAGAACACTGGGGCTTACTGATTCCCGTGAGCTTCCAGTTGACATCCTGCTTGCCTTCAGGGGACTGAGCACCCTTATACCCCCAGCAGCACAGGTCTAGATGGTTAAGTAATCCATAAAGACCGATAAATGTGCCCCCGGGAGAGACAATAAAGTACAGAGTGTGATTTGTTTTACATCCGCGCCTGACTATGTAGTCTTAATCAGATGGTAGACAAACCGCTATTGTATAATTTGGAACGTCATACATGCGTCCTAGATAGCCGAAGGCATAATTCTAAGCAACAGAACCACCTAGTTGCAACTTTAATGATTCCAGGACAGGGCTGCAAACCATCACACCTTGCTAAAGAGTTGGAGACTTTCTAACTCCTGTCCATGTCAGGCATGCTCACTAGACTGGATCATTCACTTTGCGTGTCATTATCTGTGGAATGATCCTGGCCACCATATTAAATAAACCTGTTATGGGGCCTTGAAACCACAACGACCACGATACTCCCATATAGGGGCCAACCTCAATAATCAGCCAGAGAACTATTAAATGTCTAAAGAGACAAATAATGAACTCTGCGAGCTTACTGATTCCCGTGAAAATAAAGTGGAGCTTCCAGTTGTCTCCCTGTCTGACTTCAGGGGACTGGGCTCCCTTTTTCCCACAGTTGCACTGTGTCTAGATAGTGGAATATTCTATAAAGACCATATTTATATGCCCCTGGGGGGGGGGGTAGACAACAAAGTATACTGGGATTATCAAATTTTTTTAAAAGTGCTCTTCTCACCATCGCTCTTTTATCCAGCGATCTCAACAAATACTTTATCTATTAGGCTAGGCAAAAAAAAATTTTTTTTATCATGCTTTGTTTTATGCAATTTTTTATTGCATAAACTCTGTACTTTGGCTGGAGAAAAAATTGCATTTTTTCTATAAATATCGTTATTAAAATATATTCTGTATTTGCCATTTTTAACTATTTTCTTTGTAAATGAATGAGTTCTTACAGATATACTCGCTTATAATTCACTTCTTTCTTTAAACTGTTCTTTTTGGATTTTATAAACTAGCAATTAAAAATTGCTAGTGATCGCAATTGTATTGAAAGAAATTAAGCATCAAAATCTATATATATTTACAAATTTTAGATTGCATAAATAAAATAATGAATGCAAGTATTTTAATAGCCAAACTTATTTAACACAGTTACGCAATGAAAAACTGCTAGTCCAAACCTATTTAACAGTATATTTCCGCCCATCACCATGAGCAAATATGAAGAGATTTACCAGAATAATTTTTATTGAAATTTGTTTGTTAAGCCTTCACTCTTTAATCTGTAAAGGTGCACCTGTATGCTAGTAGGTAGTGTACTAGCTTGTTAGTATGGGGGTTGTAGGTTCGATTCCCAATGAAGAGCTTGGGTTTTTTCACTACAAAAATAAAAATTGGCTGTCGCTGGGGCTACTCAGCGATGAAGGCATAGTCACTGATCGCTGTGCTGTCTTATACGACAGTTAATTTCCGACTATCCTTCTACTTTCCACATGTTTCTATACCTCTCCCAAAAGAACGTAGCACGGTACTTGAATAAATAGGCATTGTTGCGTGAAGTGCTACTTCTCTTAAAAAAAAAAATCACATCACGGATTTTGAGTTTTGAGGCTAAATTCGATTCGATTGGCTTAGTATAGACTCTGTCCTTAACATAGCTCCACAAAAAATAGTCCAGCGGCGTTCAACCACACGATCTGGCTGACCACTTACCTGCTGATTGTCATGAAAAAAAAACTTACCGATGTGAAATTTTGTCATTTAGAAAATCATATAAAGTTGAGTTTTATTCAAAAATGAGTTACGGTTTTCGCAACGCAGTGAACTAAAGGGTTTTTCAACAAAAAGTTTGTTTCCTAAAAGAAAACAACAAATTTTAATTAAGATGAATAAAATTTTTATTCTATTACGAAGAGAAAAGTTTGGCAATTGTGAATGAAGCATGATATTTGGCAAATGTCCACTACGACCACGCTAACACATGTCGATCCTTTCATCAAAGTTTTTAATAACTTTTTGGCAAAATTCTGGCCCCATTACGTTAATCAAATCACGGATTATGAGTTTTAGGGCTGAAATCGATTCGATTGGATCCGTGTAGACTCGATCGTTACCATAGCCCCACAAAAAATAATCCAGTGGCGTTCAATCATACGATCTAGCTGAGCACTTAGCTGCTGATTATGGTAAAATTATGCAATCGGGAAATTTAGTTCGCAATAAATTGATCGTTTCATTGGCTGTGTGACAGGTGGCAGCCTCCTGTTGAAACTACATGTCAGTGATATCCACGTCGTGAATAACAGGAAAAATAAATGTGTTAGCATCCCGTTGTAGCATGATCCATTGACAGTTACCGCATTTCCAGCCTCATCTTCGAAAAAAGATGGCCCAATCACGCTTCCAGACCACATAGCGCACCATACAGTAACTCATTGAGCATGCAAAGGCTTCTCAATAATCGTTCTAGAATTTTCAGAAGCCCAATTGCGGCAATTTAGCTTGTTGATATACAAGTGACAAGTGAAAATGGGGCACGTCTAAAAAGATGATTGTTTCAGAATTGTTCTTGAATAAATTGAACGAATCTCTGGCGATGTGAATGGTGGTTCGACTTTAATTTCTGCACTAGTTGAATCTTTCAAGACTTCAAAGTCAAATCCTTACGCAAAATTCGTGATATGCTGGTTTTGGATAGTCGCAATTGCTGAGAACGTCGAAGAATTGACAAATTTGGATCTGCTTCAATACTGCGCTTCACGGCTGAGGTGTTTTCTGTTGAACAACCCGGTCGAATATGCATTGGTGTTCGCATATTTTATATCGAGCCTGTCGACTCAAATTTAACAACCTTGTAAGTCTTCAAAGTCAATTCGTTATACAAAATTCAATATGTGGTGGTTTTAGATTGTAAGGAATTGACAAATTTGGATCTGCTTCAACACTGTAACTCATGGCTAGGATGTTTTAAATTTGTTGTTTGTTTTAAATTAAACGACCCGATATAACAGGCATTGATGTTCGCAGATTTTGTATTAATCGCGTCCACTAAAATTGAACGGCGAAATTCTAAATAGCGATCGCTGAAGGACTATTATATTATATCCGAAAATATCACGAAATGTAACTTTAACATTTTCATAGGGGATTTTAATTATTTTAATGCGGTTTTCGTGCGAAATTGAATTCATTGTAACAATTGCCAATAAATCTACTACGCATACGTTAAAAAGCTAAATGTCAAAACTGTCATGTTGTTGGTGTTGCCAACAACAAACTTTTTTTTCAAAAACCCGATACAATTCAAACATTCTCAAAAAGCGAAAGCAGAGAACTAAAGACTAAAGGACACGTATAATTGCAGTGTTGTTGTTTGATGACTCTTCTTTCTCACCTATGACTTCTCTGCTTTTTGTTTTCGAAAGAACGTTTTAAAATGAAGACTAAGGGCTCTCTTGCCTGAAGAATAATAAGAAAATAATCACACTTGATTTGAGACATAATTTTTAAGAATAATGTAAAGTTATCAAATTTCCATAAACAAATAATACGGGGAAATAATTTTCCATTATAATACTTTTAACTTAAAATATTTTTCCTACATTTTCTTTCACATGATATTTTCCTTCGCATGCAATTTGTCCTTTAACAACAAAAACGCATAAACTTTAAATGCAAATGTGGTAATAATTTTTATTACTATTTCTATTTTATGCACATTAGAATTGTGCAATAAAGTATTTTGTTCTTATTTTTAGAACAACAATCTTAATTTCCCACTTAACGCATAAAATTTTTCCACATCATCATATACGGATCCAATTATAAGGTAAAAAGAATAGCAAAGAAAAAACAAATATGAATAAAATAAACGTACAACAACTATAATATGAAGTGGAAAAATGCAACAACAACAACAACAAACAACAATAACAACAACAAAATTGTCGCTTGGAGAAAAATAGCATTATGTAGGAGAATGAATGGCCATAAATTTTTAATAGTACTACTTGAATTTATAATGTAGATGTGGCACTAAACTCTTAGTTGCAACAAATACAACAGATACACAGAGTAGATTTTTTTTATCGTTATTTTGTACGAAAGTGAAATTTGCATTTTCGCTTTAAAAACCAAAAACAAAAAAGGAAATAAGGTATAACAATACTATTAAAAAATGAATTATACTCACTTTTAAATGGCCCAGTGTACAATATAAGAGTTATACGTTTGCATAAATAAATTACCAACTGGAGGCAATGCGTTTAATTTTGATTAATCGTGTTGCTTGTTTAAGTAAAATTATTTATTTTTTTTATTTAAAAAAAAAAGAAATTTAGCATATTTTATTGTGTTGACTCTTATAAAGGGTATTTTCATAAAGGTTTAGATCTCTTTGAAATGGAATAAAACAAAGGTGAAGTTTTTTTGTTTAATTGGCATGAAATTTACTTCACTCGGAAGATAATCTTTTGGCATTATAATTTAAATATGCCTTCTCGCATATAACCGCCAAGGCTAGGTCGAACTTAGTCTAATCAGTAAATAAAATTTTAGATGACTTTTTCCAACATTTGTGGCCGTAACGAGAAGAATGTTGTACGCTAAGCGGTCGAGCCTATCGGCGCACAGTGGACCATTTTACGAGAAGGCGGTCAAAAATATATAACTTTTGAACGGATTGTAATTTTTATACGCAGTTCTTTTTGTCTACTAGGTGAGATCATAGGCTTTGGTTTAAGGTATAAATAAATTAAATTCGAGCGGTTAGAAAAATAATTGTGATAAGTTTAAAAATACATTCTAAGTTTTAGCTAATTTTTGGTACCTAAATAAAGTATTAAAACTTGTTCAAAGACTTTGTTTTACATAAAGCCTTTATTTTAATTCACGTTTAGAACTTATACTTATTAAAAACTTAAATTTAGTCAGGTAGGGCCAAGCTTTGGCCCCCAGGAAATTTTTAGTACAAAGTCCGAAGATTGGTTTTTGGAAAGAATTTGAGTTAGAAATTAGCTTATTACGTATCAAACATAAAAAATATATTCGTTGGTTCAAATTTACCTTAGATAAGGAGGTACAGATAATTCTTGTGTTTACAAAAATTACTCTTTACTAAACAACTTTAGTAAATATTTCTTCTAAATAGCCTTGATTTTTATCTTCTAGTTCAATGGAAGAAGTTTTCCATTTTCGCCTGATATTAGACATATAGAGATTTGAAGTGCATAATAAAATAAGAATCAAGTCTTCATTAGTACAATATCTAGAAATTTGTCTTGTGTTATGGTTGTAACGACACGGTTTCCTGGTAGCTAAAGTATGCTCAGCGGCGTCCAGGGTCGTGTTGTGTCGATTCAATAAAAAAGACGAAGCCTTGTTCATAATCTGGTTTTTTATTCAAGAAAGGGGTTTCCCTATTCTTGGTTCTCCGTTTGACTGCAGCTCGGGCTTCGTATTGTATTTGGTGTGTGTGCAGGCGGCTTCTGTAAATCTCTTCTACTTAATGCGGTCAGTATTTGACGAACGGCACTGGCTAGGTCGACTGCGTGTACAAACTCGGTTGGGTATTACCACGGCTCTGTTTGTGATCGCTCCGTCGCAGTTTGTTCTGTCTCAGAATATAAATTCGGCTGGGTATTACCACGGCTCCATCTATACTCTGTCTACCAGTCCAAAAAAATAATAAAAATAGAAGTAGATATTTACCTTTGCTCCTGTTGCCGGTCGCACACCAAGTGAATTCTTCTTACTAATGTTTGCGCTTTTATACTCTTTTTTCCCCACACGCCAATGCACAAACACACCTACATTACTTCGGCAGTATATACACCACAGCCGACGGCTCTTTTCACCACCGAGCTGCAGCCAGTTTTACAATGTAATTTTAAATAACTCAAATTAGTCGTATGCCTTCGTGGCTAATTATAATAATCATTATAATAATCATGCACTATAACTATTTACTTAACTAAAATTCCTATTCCAGGTTGGTTATGTAATAAGTCGTACATATGTTGTAGATATAGAACATTTAAGCAAGTAAATTAACAAAATAATGGAAATAGAACAATTCAAGTGAATACATTAAAGGAGAATATCAAAAATTTAAACTTAAATGCTTATTCTCGTAAATACAATATAAAGGAAAAATGTAGGTATTGACACGCGACTGTCGATCGACAGGTTGCGGTGTGACCAAAAACGACTCTGGTATTTTTTTCGTTACATGCTCGCGAAAGAATCTATAGTCTTTGTTTAATTTTTCTTGCGCTTCTTCAGATACATACCCTATTGGTAGCATATTGTGTTGAATTATTTGTTTTCCATTAAACAAAATTTTATGAACTGTTGATGGCATATATCTCCAAGAATATTTTTTTTTTGTTGTTAAGTACAGCTGTATTTTTGGCGTACTCTCCAAATTATTTTTGCATTTATCTTTCTGCTGCAAAATAATACTGAATAATAATACTTGTAAAATAATACTGAATCTCCTTATTAGTTCCAAATCTACTCCTGTGATAGATGTTGTAGTTTCGGGATCTGAAAAAATTCTTCTTGCAGTGTTTCCATTATTAGTGTTCCCCTCTCTTTGCTTTGGCTGATCGATAATTAGGCCTTTTTCTAAATATTTTTCTTAAATTTGTTTTTTTTTTTTGTTGGTTTCTGTTTTCTTCATTTTCCTTAATTTTTCTCATTGTTTCTTCGCCTAATGGACCAAAATCTAAATCATAACCCAATTTAAGAATATGCTCCATAAAACGTATTCTAGTATGAAAAGAGGGGACAATCCTAAAAGTGTTATCTCCTGGAACTGGATGGCTTAATTGAGTTGATGTCCTTTGAAATGTAATGCAGCTTGATGATGCTTTTGTATCAGTTAAAGCTTGTGCAACTTTTTCATCAATCATTGTGAGATACATTTTAAAATTTACTTCGATTTCCTGTTCATCAACAGTATATACTACAGGTTGAAGGTTTTTAATTTCATGTTTTATTTTTCAGACTTCTTCAGTTAGGACATTTTTTGTTTCTTTTTTGAAAGAAAATTTTATTGGTCGGCAATATTTTGCTGACGAGGGTACAATTAGTGCAAATCAATACTTTTGTGACCTCCAATTTACGTTATTTTAAGTAGGCAAAATATTTTTGTGACCAACTGTACATGTCTTTGAAATTGACTAAAAATTTTTGTTTTCTTTCTAAAAATATGCATATTCATCTAAACAAAGTCTCTCGTAAAGGCGACTTAAAAAATAAATAAAATGCTTACAAAACAGAAAAAAAATTTTTAATTCCATTTTGCAAAATATGTTCGACCTTGTGTCTGAAAAATTGTTCTGGTGCTCACGGTCGGATATACAATGGAGTATAGGCATGTAGGGGGCATTTAGGGCTATGACACAGTGCTAATGCTTTTACATTCCCTAACGAACTTTAGAAGTTATGGTCTATTAAGTAAGAGAATTTAGAAAAAATTTGGATCTTTAAAAAAAATAATTTTTAAAAATCAAAAATCAATTAAAAACAATTCAGTTTTTTTATACTAATAGCTAACAAATAACGCTATTTTACAAAGTTTGCTTCGTTTAAAAATCTTGTATAGCAAAATAGTTATAGCTGCATAAAAATCAAAAATTTATTAAGAAATTTCTCATTTTAGCAAATTTTAGCTCATTTTGAATCACCCAGTTCAGTGTGATATAGTTCAAATAAAGTTTTAATTTTTTGGCTCCCGAGGTAAACTGGTCTACTACTTTCGAATGAAGTTTAATATTTTACAATTGGGGAGCATGAAAAAAATGACTTTTTGGCCGCCTTCTCGTAAAATGGTCCACTGTGCGGCAGCGGCGGGCTCAAAGACACACAGAAATAAAATAAACAAAAATATTTCTTTTAATACACTTCTAAACTTAGCTACTGTAGTGCTGATTAGATCTTTTCGCAGGTCCCCCAACATAAATATGGTCTTTACAGAACTTCGACTATCTAGACACAGTGCAACTGGGAAAAAAGGGACCTCAGTCCCCTGAAGTCAGCAGGGGTACAACTGGAAACTCCACTTTATTTCCACGGGAATCAGTAAGCCGCAGAGTTCATTATTTGTCTCTGACTGATTATTGAGGTTGGCCCTTTATGGGAGTATCGTGGTGGTTGTGGTTTGTCGACCCCATATCAGGTCTTTTGTTTAATATGGTGGCCAGGATTATTTCGCCGTTAATGACACGCTAGATGAATGATCCAGTCCAGTGAGCATGCTAGACATGTGTTCTGGACAGGAGTTGGAAAGTCTCCAACTCTTCAGCAAGGAGTGATGATTTGCAGCCCTGCTCTGAAATCATCGAAGTTGCAACTAGAAAGTTCTGTTGCATAGAATTTTGGCTTCGGCTTCCTAGGACGAGCATGACGTTCCAAATTATGCATAGTGGCTTGACCACCATCTGATAAAGGCTTCATGGCCAGGTGCGGATGTAAATCAAAGCACGTCTCTTTTCGCAGGATAGTTCCACGTTAAACTATTATTTTATACTTAATATTATATTTCTAGAATTTTATAAAGAAACTTCCTGTTCTTTTACATGTTATGAGCTAAAAATGCTCTTCCCATTTCTTTTTTAAAAAATTCCGGAAACTAAATTTGTTTAAAGAAAAAATATAATCCAGATGATTATAAATGCTATTATAGTAACTCGAAATAAAATCATAAATAATATCATAAAAAAATAAATAACAAAACAAGCGAACGTTTAATATTTGTAAATCTTAGAAATAAGACGGCAAAATTAATATGCTGCTGCAGTTTTTCTGAATGACACGGTGATGCGATTGCTTCTCATACAAAATCTCTTTTGCATTATTGCGATTTACATACACAAGGAAAAAAATATAACAAAAACATACTACTAAAGTTATAAATCATAATGCCAACAAAACGGAAACGCTTCAATGTCTCAATGGAAAGCAAAATTCATATACAAAAGCAAATATGCAGAAGGGGAATTAAATGAAGCGGAAAAATATGATAAATTCTTATATGTGTTTCATCATATTTTTTATATCCAACTATCATTAAATATATAAATATATTTTTGTTTTTGTTGCTTTCTTTAATAAAAATTATTTGCATATTTCTTTATAATGAAATAATATTAAAATAGTTTTAGACAGACATTCTACGCAAAAATAAATAAGCATAAATAAAAGCAAAAAAAAATCTTTTGAAAATTTTCCGAAAAAGTTAAACAAATTGTATTTCTCACTGATTCCTTGAAAGACCGTAATATAAAGTGGTCATATCTAACCACTGTAAAAATCATAATTTTCTCTACACTCTCGCCAAACAAAAGACAGCTGTAAACGATGGGCAAATTTGAGGTTATGAAGTAATTTGGCTTGAAATATACACTTTTTCTTAACAATTCCAGTTTTATTGATACCAGTATAAACTAGAAATATGCAAATTAATAATAAAATATAATGTTGGTCAAAGGTCCACCTTTTGCACATCGGCAGATGTTCGCACTTTTCACAAAATTTTGAAACACTTTTGCCAGCAACGATTCGCTTATTCCGTCTATGTGTTTATGTGTTGCTCAGTTGAACCCTGTCTTTCAAATAACCTCAAATGCTAATCTTGCTATTTTGGTTTATTTTTAGCAGCAATACCGTGACCCTTGAGTTAAGCTATTTAATTATACACAGCGGTCAGAAAAAGAGCCTGATTACGAGGAAAAAATTGCTTGAATTTCGCGAAGTGATAGAGTGAAATTTTTGCCATTTTGATAGTAAATTTTCACAATTTTAATTCTTTGCTTAAAATTTCCCCACTGTTTACTAAATAAATGTTGAAGAATGACAGTCAGTTCTTTGACATTCAATCATTTGTCAGACAATTTTCTTTCTAACCTAAAGTTTGCCCACCTTTATATAGAAGTAGCAGGAGAGGAAAACTGAAATTTTGTAAATTTTGAGTTGACTCTCTTTAGAGAAACCAGTGTGAACAATTTATTAACAAAATCAGTTCTAATTAAATTACACTTTTTTGTTTTTAAAGGTTTCTGCTGCTGTTACCTAGTTTTCCACTTTGCTTTGTGTAGACGAGTATTTATTTTGTTTATTATTGAATGTTCGCCGAAGTGGTTACAAATCTATTTTGGCATCTAGTTACCTTGTCACCTGCCTTGCTGAATTCTTTCACTTGTTCTCTTTCATTAATTTGTCCAAAGTTTTACATTTCAAAAATCTGCATTATGTGTCATTTTTGTGCAATGTTCTGCTAAGGAAATTATTAATAAAAGTGACAGTCCAGGAGAAATCGCTGGATTTTACTTCTTTGAAAATGAAAACGGCTTAACGGTAACTGTGAATGGGGAGCGATATCGTGATGCGATTGAAAACTTTTTAACATCAAAATTGCATGCTATATTTTCGAACCAACACTCAGGGGGTTCCCCCCGGGGGCACATAAATATGGTCTTTATAGAACTTCGACTATCTAGACACAGTGCAACTGGGGGAAAAAGGGAGCCCAGTCCCTGAAGTCAGCAGGGGTACAACTGGAAACTCCACTCTATTTCCACGGGAATCAGTAAGCTTGCAGAGTTCCGTTATTTGTCTCTTTAGACATTTAATAGTTCTCTGGCTGATTATTGAGGTTGGCCCCTATATGGGAGTATCGTGGTGGTTGTGGTTTCGCGGCTCCATAACAGTATAATGTTTATTATGGTGGCCAGAATCATCTACTGTTAATGACACGCTAAGTGAATGATCCAGTCCAGTGAGCATGCTAGACATGTGTTCTGGACAGGAGTTGGAAAGTCTCCAACTCTTAAGACAGGAGTGATGATTTGCAGCCCTGCTCTGGAATCATCGAAGTTGCAACTAGAAAGTTCTGTTGCATAGAATTATGACTTCGGCTTCCTAGGACGAGCATGACGTTCCAAATTATGAAGTGGTTTGGTGCACCATCTGATTAAGGCTTCATGGCCAGACGCGGATGTAAAATCGAATCACAAAACATTCAGGGAGGATGTCCTCTACACATGCAATGCATTGTGCCTAAACTAGGAAATTAGGTTACGGGAAAGAGAAAAGAGGGAGTAGTGTCTGTGGACATTCGATTTGAACTTTCCCAGATTGAAAGTGACAGGAAAGACGTCCGGAGAGATTTTATTCCACATATTCCACATATTCTGCTGAAAAACGAATTTTATCTGTAATGCGTAGTGCGATTCACTGGCAAGTCAACCACAAATGGATGCGCTCTCATCGAAAATCGTGTTAAAAACAAAAACGTGCGAGTATCAGGAACAAGTTCCCTAATTTCATTAGAGCACTTACCATGGTAGTAACGATAGAACAGTGAAATGCATCCCACATTGCGTCGATGCTTTAGATAATCAATAGAGTTGGATATCCTACTGTCTCCAATTAGCCTCTTGGCCCTTTCCTGTACGCGGTCGAGTAACCCCAAATGAGACTCGTATTCCATTTTAAGATGGATATAGGTGGTATAGATAGCGCGAAGATCTTAGAAATGAAGTATCTTTTACACCGCTTTACAAAATCGAGGCACTTGAAAGCTTCTTTAGAAACCTAAAAAATGTGTTTAGTCCATCGAACATCACACTGAATTTTCCTGCCAAGAACATCAGCCATAGTAAGACAATACAAACTGTATGCTGTGGACGTGATTAACGCGAAGTAACAACAAGACGGTGCCACATCGCATACAACCTGGATTAAAATGGAATTATCACGAGACCTCTTACCATTACAAGTTATTTCGAAAAATGGTGATGTTGATTGGCCTCCACGGTCGCCTAATTTGACTGCTCCGGACTCCTCAAATACATGAGGACCGGGAAACCAGAACCACTACGATACTCCCGAAGGGCGAACCTCAATAATCAGACAGAGAACAGCTAAAAGGCTAAAAAACCAAAAAGCTGAACTCTGGGGCTTACTGATTCCCGTGGAAATAACGTGGAGCTTCCAGTTGAGTCCCTGCTAGCTTTCAGGGGACTTGGCTTCCGTTTTTCTCCTGTTGACACACGTAATGACGGTGAGATTCCGTCAAAGCATATTAATGTGAGGGGATATCTGAAAAGCAGGGTTTATGCAAGAAAACCAGAAACGCTTGAGCAACTCAAACAAAATATTCGTGATGAAATTAATGAAATACCGTGTGAAATGTGTGAGAATGTAATGAAAAATGTGCTGGAAAGGGCTGTTATTTGTGTGGGTAACAGAGGCGGTCATTTATCTGATATTGTATTCCATACATAATTGCCGACATTAAATAAAACATTTATCAATATAAGATCCATTCGCTTTCATTTAATCAAAAATTATTAATAAACAAAGTGTGTACCCTCCCGGCGGACACCCGGCATTATGTGTCATCGTAAATGAAATAGTTGTTGTCCTTAAGGCAAAACTGAGAAGAAGAAGTTACAGGAATTGTTGTCTAGGTATTTTCGCATGTGCTCAAAATGTGCTGCATTGTTTCACCACATTGTCACGTTTAGTCACTTTAAAAAGCACAATTCACCAATCATAAATATCACCTTCCACTGGAATATTCCATATGCTCTCTAGCAAATTTTAGACAATTTTTTTCTAATCTAATGCGATGTTTTTTTCTTTATTATTTTTTTTTTAATCTTGATATTCACATTTTGAGATGGCTATTTTCGACGGTGCCGTTTGTTAAAAGAGAATAATGTGTTGATTTATTTTATTTTCATTTTGAGTTAAAGTAATTGGATTTTTTTGTGATTCTTTTCCATACTTTTCAATACCTTTGAACTGTTAAATTTGAGTTGAAACGAATCGAAACTGTGAACTCTGTTCCGTTATGTTATGGGCTTTAAATTTTAATGTTACACAGTGAAAGAGAGAGAGAGATAAAGAGAGCTTACCGTTAAAATAACAGAGCTAATTAAATATTAAATTGTTTTTCTTTCTTAATAAACTTAGTAATTAAAATAAAATATGAACTTATAAGTGGAATTATATTAATTTATTTACTATACCATTAAACAATTTATTTTGAAATAATTAGAACCAAGAAATTCATTTAATTAAAAATTCTTTATGTTTTAAAAACAATTTTCAGAGCAACTTGTGAGGACAGTAGTTAAAATAAAATTTGTCTTAAATTTCATGTCAAATACAAACGCAATATAAATCTCGTAAAAATCTACTAAATAAAAGAAATGTATTAAAAGAATTCACAAGACTGCAAAAAATAATTTCGTTGAAAATGTACACAGAAGATGCATTTAAAGAAATAGTAAATGCAACAAAAATGATAACCTGAAAATGTAACAATATTTTACTTTCTTGTATCGGCTGTTTTTTTAGAGGTAGCGAATTTAAAGTTGGCAACATTTTTTTTAACTGGCGACCATTTTATCAGCTGTCAGATGATTTATATTTAGTTTTGTGTAGATTTTCAACATGAATATACCACATTGTATCCCCCGGGGCTCTCCCACATTTATCGGTCTTTATAGAATACTTGACTATCTAGATCTGTGCTGCTGAGGGTATAAGAGAGCACAGTCCCCTAAATGCAAGCAGGGAGTCAACTGGAAGCTCCACGTTATTTCCACGGGAATCAGTAAGCCCCAGAGTTGGTTGTGGTTGTGGTTTTGCGGCCCCAAGCATGAATCGATTCTGTAGGCCAGGATCATCTCGCCTTTAATAACACCAACGAGTGAATGATCCGGATTCAGTGAGCATGCTAGTCATGTGTTCTGGAACAGGAGTTGGATAGTCTCCAGCTCTTTAGCACGGAGTAGTGGTTTGGAACCCTGCTTTGGAACCGCTAAAATTGCAACTAGAAAAGATCTGTTGCTAGGATTAGTCCTTGGCTTCCTAAGGCGTGAATGACGTTGCTTTTCATTTCCAGTGGTTTGACCACCATCTGATTAGGGTCTACGGCCAGGTACAGCTGTACACACATTTAAATGTTTAATGACGGAAACCCACCGTTATTACATGTGTCTTCGGTGGCAAAAGGTATCCCAGTCCCCTAATAGGCTAGCAGGAGCCATTTGGACAATCCACTATATTTTCACAGGAATCAGTAAAGCCCTAGAGTTCTCAGCTATTTGTTTTTTTAGCCTTTTAACTGTTCTCTGACTGATTATTGAGGTCGGCCCTTCGGGGGTATCGTGGTGGTTGTGTGTTTCGAGGCCCTCGTTTAAGTTGTGTGGGTCGCATCTTTCACAATGAACACAATGATTATTCCATGTCCAGTGAGCATGATTGCCGTTGTGTTCTTAAATTTTATGCGTTGTGGACCAGGAGTTGGATAGTCTTCAACTCTGCAGCAAGCAGTGAAGGCTGCAGCCTGCTTCGGGCTTTTGGAGTTGCAACTAAAGGCCTTCTAGCCCGATATTTCATTTACAATGGTATGATCCACCTTCTGGTTATGGCTTACACAGCTAGGTACAGACGTAAATCTGATCACGCATGTACCGTAGATCTCAATTTTCATAATCGAATTTCGTTTAACAATGCAGCTCATTTTGTATGAATGGATACGTCAATAAATAAAACTGCCGCATTTGGAGTGATGATAATCTTCAAGTGTATGTTTGGTGTGCTTTATGCGCTGATGGAATCATTTGTCCGTACTTCTTAAAAAAGATGCTGGTCATTACGTTATAGTCAATAGTGATCGCTGTAGACCCATGATTACATACTTATTACATAATTATTAAGAACTATGATGTTCAGTGGCTAGTCTACGCCGATAATACCGTAACGAATGATCACTTAGAATACAGCATTAGTTGTACTAGACCTTTAGTTTAAACTACATTCGAGCCAGACGTAGCGGTCACATGCTAGAAGTCATATTTAAATTATAACGACAGCAAATTATCGTTCGAATAAGGTAAATTTCATGTCGATTAAAAAAAAAACTTGTATTCCATTTCAAAGTTATATACCTCTATAAAAAACACCCTTTATATTGACAAACCTGATAAGGATATAAATGTTGCTTGGCAGCTAAACCATATAAGCAATGTGAACGAACTTTCTAGAAACTAATGTACATATCGCAGCAGGATTTTACAGCGAAATAAAGAATACTTTATTCAAAGAATAAAAAAAGATACTAAAAATAACTACACGGATATTTTAAGAGACAAGCACAAACATAAATACTAAATTATATCTCTTAAAACCACGCACACTGATTCCTTTTTTTCACACACAAAACAGGATTTTTAAGTTTTATTCGCAGTGCAACTTAGGAGTACGTGGTGGCATATGCTCGTATCAATGCTTTCGCTGTTCAGCTTTAACCATCTAAAATGTTGTAACAAAAACAAAAAAAAAGAAAATTAAAATAAAATCTTTCCTTACACGTTTAGTCCCAAAGGTGCGACTTTGAAATATGCAAAGCGAATGAAACAAATACTTGTAATGCACATACATAAATACACACATACGTACATACATACTTATATACATACGCACATAACGGGAGTGATGACCCTGCGGATCCTAGTTGTGCAGGTGTAGGGAGAGTACTTAAAGGGTTCTTCGGCTCAACGGGGACATGTAACAGGGCGGGCTAATGCCGTCCTTAGGTTGATAATTTAACTGAAGTGGTACCCCAAAGGCGGCGTAATTAAAAGTCCCTCGTCGGAATTTGGGGGCAGCGACCTTAATTTTGTGCCGAAAGGCACAATTGAGATCACTACGGTCCCAATTATGGTATTTCTATGATCTGACGAAACCCTGGGCTGACGTCTGTAGTATTCTGAAACCTGATTATGTAAAAGTTGAATTTTGCAAAAATGACTTCCAGACTAATGCTGCAGCTGCTCCCGTCCCGTTGAACTTAGGCGAGTCTCTAAATACGTCTAAGGCTTATCACCACTTAGTTGGCGATGCAGGATCGGATGTTAAATTCC
This sequence comes from Trichopoda pennipes, assembly GCA_030448955.1. Lineage (NCBI taxonomy): Eukaryota > Metazoa > Arthropoda > Insecta > Diptera > Tachinidae > Trichopoda > Trichopoda pennipes. The sequence continues at coordinate 14,458,255 of JASKUP010000023.1, forward strand.
CTGCTTACACAGATCTGCCTCTGACGGTGGGTGTCATAAGGCCTTTCCTTTAACCCTCGCTTGGATATCACTGCAGAGATAGAGACCCATGGTATTGTAAACGTGACTGCATAACGAGCACAGATTACGGCTTTGAGCTTAATTTGTTAGAGGTTTGGTAATCCAATCGAGCAATCGGCCGGAGAAAAAAGAAGAAGAGCTGAGAAGCGTTGGAATCTTCATTAAGAAGGAGCATAATTATTACAAGATCACCGCTAAATAGGCAAAATATTAAATCGCGGTAAAATTGCTGAAGCCGATAATATGAGAAAAATACAACTAATCGATTTAAATGAAAATTAAACAAAAAACTTAAAATGGCTGTATCTCCGTAAATAAGAGGAATTTCGCAAAAATAAGCCTAATTTGGGATCACAAGGATATTCACTCAATGGCTCGTGAGTTACAGGATTTATATTGACTAATGTCCGATGGATTAAAGGGCTCTTTAGGCAACTGTTTGGATAGGCAATTGTCTGGGCAAGCAACAGCCAAAACTCTAGCTTCAGCGAGGCAGGACTTAAAAGAGGATCCCAAACAGAGAGTCCTCAGGGAAACAAAGTTAGGAAAAGGAAAATCAGTCCAAATAAGGCTGCAAATCAGGAAACAGAATCCTGCAGTGTAAGGGCTTCAAATAGAGCTACAGAAAATATCAGTACGCAAGTCCTGATATCTGACTGGAAGGAAGTACATCCAAAAGCAATAAGGAGAAAAAAACCTAATAGAGGAGATGGTCTTATCATAAATTTCTGCAGAGACACATCCTATATGGATATCCTGAAACGGGAAAAACATTACCCAAAAATTAACGTTGGGGGGGAAATGGGAAACAATATCCGAAAAACGAAAATAAAGGAGAATCAATCCTGGAGCTAAGTAAACTCTCCAACACGATACAGGCATTATTTTGCATACGTTTGTGTGTGTGTATGTAGGTGTCTATGTATAGTTGGGTGTGCGTTTTCGTATTAATTCATTTTTCTTCTTCTTACTTGATAGAGTCATACATGACAGGACATTCATGCACAAGCAATAATTATTTCCTAAAGCTAAGTTATGTTGATTATCAAGCAAACCAAATCTAAAGAAAGTGTTAAATTTTGATATTTGGAAAGAAACAGAACAAACGTCTTAAGGCCAAAAAACACCATCAGATTCAGTGGTGAGTTGTCTGCTTTTCTGTGTGTCTGAAAATATAAGAGAGTTTGTATTAAAATAAAATGTGTGAAAGATTTTTTGGCTGGTCTGATCTTTTATAAAACACCTTAAAATAGTTTCTTTTCAATCATAGTTGCATTTTGAAAAATGCTACTTTCCTTATATGACAGTGTAGCACCTTGCGATTTTATTAAGGAGAACTGAAATCCATTAGTTGTGGTCTTTAGCTCTAATATTACTGCTGGCATGACTTTCGTCCGTTCTTTTAAACAAGCGTTTATTAGTTCCAACTTTTTTAATGCCATAGATAGTGTGTTTTTAAAGAGGTAGAGAACCTGTATTTGAAAAATGATCTTCTAACATTAAAATTTAAATATGACTCCCTCACACGACCACTACGGGTGCCTCGACCGAGTTTTAATTTCCGATGGCTTTTTCCAACATTTATCGGCAATAACGCGGCGAATGTTAGCCTCCAAGTGACCAATTGTTTCGAGCTCATCGACATAGACTTTCGACTTTATATATCCCCACAGAAAATAGTCGTTTTGAAACCACATCTTCTGTACATAATGGTTTTTAAATTGATGGACGAAAAAGCGAGTAACCATAACTCTATAGTAAATGTAACGTAATTACCAGCATCGTTTTTAAAGTAGTACAGACAAATGATTCCACCAGCGCACAAAGCACCCCAAACACATACATATATCAGAATTATCATCACTCCAAACATGTTTATTAACGCAACCTTTTAAAAAAATTTTGCTTCATCACTAAACAAAATTTGGTTATGAAATCGGGATCGGCTATTTCGCACAAAATTATGATTTTCAAAAAAAAACTTGTACAATTTGACAGGATTATTAGTCAGCATCGTCATACATAAATCACCTGACAGCGGTTGGTCTGAATAGTACTAGTTCCATAAATTTTAATTTCAGTTAATCGCTCCAATAGTGGTAAGGTGGTGAAATACCTATCAAAGAATACTGAAGAGTTCTCTGCCAAACTCCTTACTAAACGCAAAATAGCACTTGGTCCTAATTCAAGTGTCCAACTGGCCGAGGCTTATTGCCAACTTATTGGCGAAGCCTACCAGGCAATCTTCCAAGAAATTCCTGGGAATGGCAAGGCAATGGGCTATAAGCTCAATATTTTTGCCAAATTTCTGTTCCCAGTACATTAGTAAACGAGGAAGTTTAACGCAACCAAAATATAAGTGAGCACCATATAATTGTTTAATTTCAGATGCATTAGCCTTTAGTTCAGTATCAAATGTTTTAAGGTGGTACTGTGCCGCTTGCTGAAAATGGTCATCAGTAAAATACCGTTCAAAGTATTTAATTGGCAGAAGAGGGTCTGTTGGCTAGTGGGAAATATCATGTGATATAAAATATATAGGGTTGAACATTCCCCTTTCCCAATAATAATGGCCTGGTTTGCTCAACTGCACTACTGGCCTCAGCATTATTTGCACCCGTTTGCCCAACGGCACTATTGTAGCTTTTAATTCTGTACCCGAGTTGTCATCATCGCCAGAGTGTAGAGGCTGAACACGTATTTCATCCTCAAATTCATCCGATCAACTGTCATCTTCAACATTCGACGAATCGTAAAGTAATTTAAAAACTTGTTCGAAAAAAAATCTCCAAAACATTAAAATTATTCCCAAAGTAAACTCTATACCGCAATTGAATTTTCAAACACCATTTTGAGTTTTCTAAAAATCTCCACTTTTAGCGACAACATCTAACAACGAATATTTGCAGCACCAACAAAATATTCGATAAATGTTTTATGAACAAATACAGTCATGTTACACTTTTATAAAAATTATATTTAAATTTAAATAAAACAAATTTTATTTTTAATTTGCGATATCTATTGTATAAAAAAGTCAACTATTAAATATTTCCTTACTTCGAACACTTCCTAAGCTCATCTGTGTATCAGCTGTTAATGTATTAGCGAACGGTTTATCAATTTCCTTTAACATTTTCAATAAAAACCATAGAAAATATAAAAACATTTAATACAAAACAAACAAAATGCCGTTCATGAAAGGTAGAGCACCCATACGTCGAACCATCGAGTATTTAAGTTCCGGTAAATTGGTACTAAAGGATAAAGTTAGGATATTCAGTGTCAATTATAATTCCTATGGTGATCATCATGACGGAGCCAGGTGGGTTGCTGAATACGTAATACATATTAATCTAAGTATATAAAGAATTTTATATAATTTATTAGAGACTTCGTATTTTGGAACATATGCCAAGTGCAATATAAAAACCCAGACGTGCAAGTTGTCACCTTAAAAAATATGACACCTTCTCCATTTGTTAGATGCTACTTTGATGATGGCCGTGACATGTTAATTGATATTGACAGTAAAGACAGACATGAAATAATGGAGCATTTAATGAATGTTGTAGGCAAGACAAAGTAAGTACGATGTTATCAATTGAATTTAAGAAACTTAAATTACCTTTTATTGTAATTCCAACATTGAATTGTTTAATCGACAGTTGCATTATATATCGTTACGGGGTAATTAAAAAATGTCGTTTTAAACCGATAAAATATCAAAAACTACAAGTCACATTTCGTATACATATATATATATAATATACATACATACATAAAATGTATTTAAATTTTTATAGAGCCATCCATCATCTATGCTTTTTATTTTTGCAGAGAACAATTGGATGCCGAAGCGAGATTAGTTGAAAGTAAGGATAATCCTGCTAATTTTGGTTATGGCTGCAGTCGTCATTGTATATGTGAAATTCCCGGTCAAGTTCCCTGTCCGGGCACAGTGCCTCTACCTAATCATATGCGCGGTAAATTTATATTTGCACCAAAATAATATAATCCCATAAAAGCTTAAATATCTAAGTTTATTTTTACACACAAAAATGAATTTGTTAAATACAAACTCTTTTAAATCATTAAAAAACATACAAAAATTAGATTAAACTAAACTAAAAATGAGTAAAAGTATGAGAAAGAAATGAATTGAATTGAATAGAAAATCTTAAATCTATTTTTATCTTCTTTTGGGTCTTTGGTGTCGACTGTAGGGACCAGAATTGGCCTTATGATATGTTCTTCTTTGTGATGTGGATGCTGCTGAACTTGCATCACGATCCTTATTGAATTGATACTTTTGTATCAAAGGTACTTCGCAGGCCAATGATTGATTAAATTCCAACTCTTCTGTCTGGGATTCTAAAACTTTAAGCTTTTGTTCAATTGCTTTAATGGCTTCTTCTTTACTTATTTTTCCTTCTTTTTTCCCCGTTCCCAAGGCGGGTATTTCAATTTTTGGCTTTGGACGTTCCAATTCATCCTAAAATAAATGTTTGTGTTTTATATTTGCAATAGTTATCAAATCATTATCACTCACATAATTAACATTTTTAGCTAATCTAACAGCAATAGGACGATTTAATACCATATGACCATTAAGTTTCTCCAACGCTGTTAGAGCACCATCAGCCTAAAAATAGTAAGAATAGAAAGTTGATTTTATAAGTGTTAATCGCGTTTCTTTTATGCAAATTTAGATTAATAAAAATATAACAGGAAAAACTGCGTAAGGACAAGCTAGTAGACGGAAAACGACAGCCACATTCATATGTATTCAAAATAACCATATTTAATTTTGATATCCTGCTGGGACATTTCTAAATTAACAAGAGATGCTTAACTCAACTTACAATTATTTAGGACAATATATATAACTGACTATCAAGGGGCACAAAGAACAATGCAAAAGTTTGCCGATAACACTTAAAAGTACTTACCTTTACAAATGTCACAAATGCATAACCCCTTGATTGACCCTGTAACGGGCCGCCTTTATGGAACAGCATATCAAATTTTTCAATGGAGCCGCATTTTTGTACAATTTTCAAAAGTTGAAACCCATAGTTTTGAAATGAAATTAAGTAAATGTTTACAAATTAGTTTTTATTTATGTAAAACACAAAACCACTCTGTCAACTTACTCGTTTAGCCTGGGATCTAAATTTCCAACCCAAATTCGTCGTTCTTCTAAAACTCCAGATGTGCTGCTTGAAGCCTTCAAATAAATAACCAATTTTTATTTTCACATTTTTGATATTCAGAAAGCATACCATCAACTTTATTTTAAATTTAAGCAATTAAAGAAATTGTTACTGCAAATTTTTGGGAAAATTTTCACTTATAATCAATAAATACACAACTATGGCAGATGTTTACAGATGTTGCCAGAGAGCAGAAAACGTCATTTTAAAATGTAGTTTAAATGCAGAGTTGCAGTTCGGCTTCTAAAAATCCAGGGTGTGGATTGCTTATGTTTCCATTCTCCTTATTTAACAGCAAGCAAAGATATTAAATATTAAATAGGTAATCAATACTATTAAATAGGTAATTAAATTTACCTATTTAATATTACTTACCTATTTAATATTTATTAATGTTTAATTTTACAAATTTTAATTAAACTTTAAAAATTTTCCAAGCTTGTCAACAAATATGTCTCCGTTATTTTTTATGTTATATGTGTTTTTATTTACGTGTGAGGTTAGAATTGTGGATGTCATTATGTATTTTTTTCCTTAATCGCATATGATAACTCAATTGTTATTAGACTTAGTATAAGCATTGTTGAATACGACAATGAAAAGATTAATCTTTTTCAAGATATCAGCACTGTTTTTGCGGCCTGCGATTATTTTGATATTCGCAAATGCTATTATTAATGTGTGCTATTAAATGGTTTATTGCAATTTCATGAAAATTTAAAAAATATTTGCCATATTTATTGCTCAAGTATCTCAATACATATGATTCATACTCGCAGCTTTAGTCAATCATGGCTTGGTTGCGCATAATATTCACGTTGAGTGCGTTTCTTAAAAAAAATACGGGGTGATGACACCGCATAACTACAAAACGCCCCATACGCTTACTCTCTTTGGATGTAATGGTTGTTCAAGAACTGCTTGCGTATTTTGTGAGCCCCATATTTGACAGTTTTGTTTTAAAATGAGGCTGGAAACTACGGATGATTTTGCTGAAAAATGCGTTGTTTTCGTTCAACCAATTCAAAAACGTTCTACGCAAACAATTTTCGGTTGGCTTTAATTCTTGAACGAATTGAACATTATAAACGTAAAGATGATGATGCTTATGCAAAATTTTTGTAAAGTAACTCTAGTAATACCCAATTGTTGCGAACGTGGATGAATTGATGTTTAAGGCTAGTTTTCAACACTTTGCTGTACAGCGGCTATTGTTAACAACAATACAGAGTATCGAATTTAGCGATTAAATTACGCACACCGGCCTCAGAAGGAGCCTGATTACTGTGATACAGTAAAATTTTTACCATTTCAATAGAAAATTTTTACGATTAAAATTCTTTGCTCAAGAGTGCAGCGTTCCATGCTTAAAATTTACCAACTTTTTACTAAGTTAATTTCAATGGATGACAGCTTACTTCTTGACATTTAATAATTTCACAGATAATTTATTTCCTAACCTGAAATTTGGCCACCACTTCTGAAGCCTTTGATATATTATTAGATGAACTGCGCAATATATTATTTTTTATTTATTATTTTTTATTAAATCAAAGACAACCACACAAAAAATTTATATAAACTCTTCTTAGAACTAATATCGGATCGTAAGTAACGGAAGAAAATGAAATAGTTCCTAAGTTCAAGCATGCGTTTTTATTAACGGTTTATCACTAAGAATTTTTTAAAAATCGTTTATTAAAAAAATTATCAATTACTTGGGTAATCATAGTTCGTAACAACATCATCAATAACAACAACAACACTGCACATAGTTTTTATTTTGGAACAAATACGATTTCTTTGTTGAAAAATATACGCATTAAAATACAACAATAATAGAAAACAAGATAGAAAAGTTTTAATGAAAAGTACGGATTTTTTTACTTTAATATAAGATTTAAGAAGAAAGCAATTAAAATAGAAAAATATGTCATGGTTCAATGTTTGGGATGGATTAAAAAATAAAACATGTCGATATTTGTTGCAACGTTATCTAGGACAATTTCTGGATGAAAAATTAAATCTCGAACAACTCAACATTGAGCTATATAATGGAAAAGCCACAATAAAAAATGTTTCATTGCGTGTAGAGGCCCTTAATGAATTATTAGATGCTCAAGGCTGGCCCTTTGAATTCACAGATGGTCAAATAGGGCTGCTGACCGTGTCAGTACCATGGAATGCTCTTATGACCAACGATAGTTCCATTGAGGCATGTGATGTTGTGATGTGTTTGAGGCCAGTAAAAAGAGCACATGAATGCAACGAATCAATGATAGAGTCTATGTGGTCTTCAGTAAGCAGTTCACTGCAATTGGCCGAAGAATGTATGAGACAAGAAGATGAAGAAAAATCTAATTGTATGGCAAATGATTCGAGTGCTCAGACGTGTTCAATAGTGGGTCTGGAGAAATTTGCTGAAACCATAGACAATGTATTAAATCGAATACATGCGAAATTTTCTAATATAACTCTAAAAATTGAATATCCGTACCATTATAGGCTGAAGGGAGTTGCTTTGAAAATACATTTGAATGAACTTTTTTATAAAAATGAAACGGGCAAAGAAAAAATGCCACAAACATCTAATGCAGAAAGTGCAATACAAAGTGAACAATTAAACCGTTTGCCTACTTACGCTAAACACAGTGTTAATCTTATAGGGTTGTCGTTGTACACACAAGAAAATTGGGTGTCCGAATGTGAAACACTAGTGCAATATGAAGATATACCCATTTTGAAAGTTATGGGTCAACAGAATGTGCAAATTAAAGTTAAACAATCAGAAGACATCACTGGGCCAAAAATTTGTTTCGATGTAGAATTGGGAGCGATTTGTATCATTTTCTCTCCAAGGCAGCTTCAATTAATAACACATTTTTTGAAAGCTTTTAGTGAAGAAGAATCATATAGAGAAACAAAACATGGAGGCTTAGACTGCTCGCGAGACTTTGAAACTCAACAGCAACAACAACAACAGGAAATATATAGCAGTAATTTAGCACATGGTAATTTAAATATGTGGAACTGTAGCCCTCCTAATGTCACAAATGTTATTAAGCCTGCACCTAGCAATTTCTATCGTAATTGTGAAAACTACTGTGATAGCATAGGATCTTCATCTCTGAGTTCCAGTACTATAACCAGTGTTTCCAGATATCAACGTAAATCCACCAATATAGACTCCATTGCCGAAATTTCCAATTTTGTGATCAAAATTTCAGCTTTAGTTGGTGTAATCTTGCATGAAGATATTTTAGTAGAAACAAATTCAAATACTCGTAAAAATTTTTGGAATGAACGCAGCCTCAAGGAACTTTTACAAGTTTCCGAAAACTTCTTTGAGTATGCAACGATCACGCCGATAGAGCGCGAGCTAGATAGCCAAAATTTATATTGTAGAAAAAATCATTTATTTTTAAGACTAAATCCAATTGTGGCAGACGGTAAACAGAATCGCAATAAAAACATACTGCAGATTATCACTACTGTTTCCGCTACAAAAGTGGAATTGTGCGAAGTGCTTGAGGAACAGGTAACACATTTGCTGAGATTTAATCGAAACAAAAATTGTTTTAATGGTTATCAAACAAGGCCAGAATTAAGCATGAACTTTACTTCTAGCGACAGTATACAAGTAAAAAGGAACAGTCGTAGAAGTGTTGAAATAAATTTTGAAGAGAATATATTAGAGTTCGATATAACTATAATCGATCGTTTGGGATCATTTTTAGTTCCCTCCCCCTATCGTAATCATTGTAATAAAACATCAACAAGAGAAGATTTATCTGGAGGCAAAGCGGAATTTACAGTTAGCTGTGCAGTCGCTGATGTGAAGTTGCGATTTCCCATTGTGGATTTGAGGCCTTTACATGATCCTAATCGCATTCCTTGGTGGAAACAAAACATACGTTCAGATTATCTTTTAATACGTTTCTCCGAATTAAAGTTGATTATTTGCGAAAGCCGCTTAAACTTGTACGCCTTACAAATCGAAATATTTTATGTTGAAGCAGATGATGTGCAAAATCATTTACTCTCAGCCACATACAACAAACAGCAGAGGCCTATACAAGAGGGATATCCTCAAATTCTTTTAGATTTTGCCGAAAGAAATTATCCTTTTGAAGAAATAGGAATTGAACCAAAGCTACCCTTTAGTTCGAAACGACATTGCAGGCAAAACAGCACACCAGCGTATGCTAACAAAGTCGATAACGATTTTACGGAAAACATTTTATTGCCTGGTGAAAAACATGAAATTAATGAATTTTGTGAAAGTACAATGGCGAGTTCTGAAATTCAAATAAAATTATACTTTCCAGTGGTAGATTTCTTTGTGGAATCAAAACAATTGTATGAATTAATTTACAACAGACTTAATAGCGATTTATTTATGTGGGAACCGTCATGCCCATATATTACAAAATCCTCTGCAATGAACGTTCAACAACAGATGGGTCAAAGTCTTATGAATATGAGTTTAATGGATTCAGTTTATATTTCGGCCATTGCACAAAATGATACTTTTGCTGATCCATATGAACAACAAAACCAAAGACCTAGCGGCACTAAACATCCAGTGGTTCTAGAACAAAATGACCAAAGTGATGATAATTTAGAGAGTGATGAAAAGTTAGCAGTAAATGATGATGATGATGGAATATTTCATTTTGGGCATGCAACGAAAACTTTTACCTCTAAAATATGTCATCACAACTGTTCTGTAGAAATTAAATTGGATAAAGTTTTAGGTTCCTGCTTTGTACCTGTACGTGATAATGAAAAACATATCTTACCGCAGGTGTGTGGAAAATTTTTGCTGAACTTTGAGCAGGTTAATATTTTCTTAGTGGCCGGTTTTAAAAATGATGTAAACTTATCTTACTTATGTACTCAAATAAAAAATGGCGAAATCTATCACTGTGGTATAGTGCCCATGAATACACCCCTGAAATTCAGTCATGAGCAACAAGTTGAGGAATACATGCAGTCAACAATTTACAAAATACCCCATGGTCTGACGAAGGGAATTTTAGTGTCCGATGATAAAAAGAAAACCGAAACTGATATGTTCTCTGTGGTTATAGAAATGAAGAAAAATCCTATACAAAAAATAAAAAGACTTAAAATAACAGCTGGCATTCGGTATACCACTTTGCGCTATAATCCCTCAACTCCTTCACAGTATTGGCTAAATCAGTTAATAGACTTCCTAAATGTTATAGACTATCCTATAGAAGGCTATAAACCATTTGGTGTTCTGTCAGAACTGCAGCTGCATCTGTGGGATTGTGCTATAGATTTTCGACCAGATAATTTCACCTATCGGGCGGTTTTAGAGATGTTTTATTTTTCGGTGTGCAGCAATATTATCCCCTCCATGCCGTCCTGTAATTTGCGTTTTGTGTTGGAAGAATGTGTCCTTTCGTTGGCTCCTCATGAACTATCAGATCACAAAAGGTATCCATGCAGTGTTGTATCATTTATAGATGCTAAAAATCTAGTACCCGTTTTAGACTTGGGTCTGTTGGATATATCGTTGCGCTTAAACGACGAGGAATCCGATAAGAGTCCTACGTTTGATTTAAGATGTTCTATTCATGATGTCCATTTTCGTACTTGTTATGATTCAGGAAGCGCTTTTGCTCAACTAATTGGTTACATGGCCAGCAACTCAAATGTCTCAAATGATCAACAATACAACAAAGAGCAGTCTTTGCACTCATCTTTAAGTTCAGAATCAGATTTTTTGTTATCACAAACTGATCAGCAGCTATCAAAAGAGATATCTAAAAAACAGCAGGAACGTGTCAATATACTAATGGCGGAAGCTGTCCAAGACTCTCCTGAGGAAAGCCATTCTTTACACATTATAGACGAAGAGCCAATATCAGAAAAAAATGATCTAAAATTGTTTTACTTCCCCGATGAAAATAACAAAACTGTGGCAAAGCATGAATCGAAACCTAAAATGCAAATGAGTACAGAAAAAAGATCTGCGGTAAATGTTGGGAAAAGCAGTAGTAGTACTGATGAAACTCTACCCATAATAAGAGCTGAATTTGGTGAGGTGGAAGAAGATAATGCTGTTTTTGACGAGCCTCACAATGGCTCATCGAACGAGGAAGATTATTGTATAATAGCCAATGAAGAAAACGCTTACACTAATTTTGCTGGCACTTCCGTTGAAGTCTCTGAAGATCCTCTGATAATAGTTGACAATCACTTTTGTCTACCATTATCTTGCAGCAATGATCTCCTCAGAACACCTACTAATTTTCCTATGCCCGAACAACGCTACACATTATGCGAAATGACTTTTACGTGGCATTTGTATGGTGGTTATGACTTCTCTGGTTTGCCTTTAACATCAACAAAAGTCGCGTCAACAGCAGAAATAAGTGGAAACAAAACAGCCATGTCAGAAACTTACCGCCAGGGTGTGTTCTATGCAAGCGAAACGAGTCGGGTGCAACAGGTTAAGAAACCTAAAGAAAAACTTACATGGAAATCGATTGGGGGCAGCAATCGCAATCATGAAGTTTTGGTTGAAATGCAGTTCACCAAGGTGAGATTTTCCTATGAAATATATCCCCGTCAGACAACATATGCTTCGAGACAAGTCTTAGTTGTTAATGAAATTGAAATACGAGATCGCTTGCAAAGTTCTGAAATCAACAAGTTTCTTTACAATGCAAACACAAAAAGTTTTAGCAATCGTAGATCCCAGCATATGGTAGTTGTCAAGGCTATTCATGTACGTCCGAATCCTTCACAAAATAACAATCAAGAATGTTCGTTGCGTATATCGCTCTCCCCTTTACGTGTTCACATTGATCAAGATACCTTGGAATTTTTAACTGAATTTTTTACTAATTTTGGTAAATCTTGCGACAAAGAAAACAATTTTGAAGTTACTCAAGAGCAAGGCAAATCAAGTAAGATGGCAGTCGCCAAAACAGAAGTACCCATAATGACAATCAGTGAAACTGAACATGAAATTCCTGATGCTGTACATGATCTAAGGGCTCGTCGTATAGTTAATGAAAATATTTCGCTGTTAATAGATGAACAAGAGAGTGCAGATAATAAATCAGATAACTCGGAACACAACTTGGTGATGGCGTCACAGGAAATCAATACAGCTCCCATATATTTTCGTGAAGTCATTTTTACACCCGACGTGTCCATACGTTTCGATTATCATGGCAGAAGAGTAGAGCTATCTAAGGGGCCCATAGCCGGCCTATTAATGGGCTTAGGTCAACTACAATGTTCCGAAATTATTTTACGTAAAATTATTTATAGACGTGGTATCTTGGGTTTCGAAAAAGTTTGCAACTATCTGTGCAAAGAATGGCTAAGGGATATAAAACGTAATCAATTGCCCAAGATATTAAGCGGAGTGGGACCAACATATGCTATTGTACAGTTATTCCAAGGTATCTATGATCTGTTTTGGCTTCCTATAGAGCATTATCAGAAAGATGGCCGCCTTATAAGGGGCCTGCAATTGGGCGCACAAAGTTTTAGTGCCAGAACTATACTGGCAGCTTTAGAAATAACTTCTAGGCTGATACAAATTTTACAATTTACAGCAGAAACGGCCTTTGATATGGTGTCGTCAGGACCTTCGATTCGTCATTCGAAAAAAGGCAAAAAGGGGCGTAAAAAACGTCATAATCGCCCCAAAGATATTCGTGAGGGTGTGGCCAATGCCTATCAAATCCTTAAAGAAGGCATTAATGATTCGGCTAACAATCTTATTGATACGGCGGCTGCTGAACATGACCAGAAAGGCTTGACAGGAGCAGTGGGTGCTGTTATGCGTCAAGTTCCCCAACTTGTAGTATGTCCCGCTGTGTTGGCCACCCAAGCTACCACAAATATTCTGGGTGGCGTTAAAAGCTCTCTGATACCTGAAGCAAAACTCGAAGCCAAGGAAAAATGGAAAGATGATAATTGTTAACAGTTTCACTCAAATGGATGATACTTGATGCTAATAGAGACAAACTAAACACAATTATGGAATTTTACAAGATATAAATTATATTATTTTAATTATTATTATGTTTAACACAAGGTGCACATCCAATTATAATTAAGATATATTTTACTTATTTTTATTTTTTACTTCTGTCTTATACATAACACATAAAATATATACGTTATAAAACAATTGAGTGTATAAAATGAATTACAATTAAAATGGAGGTGATATTTCTCAGATATAACAAAGCATTTTTAATTGTAAATTATGTATATATTTCGTCAAAAACGATTTAAAAACTTAAAATACTTTTTTTCGTCACTCCAAGCCAAACTAGGACACTATTGTTAACTGAATTTATTAAGTTAATTAAAGATATATTCAACTAATGAAAGCATAAAACCAAATTCTAATTTATTAAACATAAATAATTTAAAAAATTAAAATACTTCATTTGGTATAAATGAGAGCTTTTAAAATTATTTTTGGTTTTTATGTTTAAACAATTAATACTTTGTGTGTACCCCTTTGCTTTTTAAAACAAGTTGTAGTCTTTTAGGAATTGCCTCGACTAAGTAATAGTTTGTTAGAATTTTGTCCCATTCTTTCAATAATTTTTTTTTAGCTTCAAGCTCTCCCACAAAATTTCTAAGGGATTTATATCAAGAGGTGATGTTTCTATAACATGTTATAGCAAGAATTATACTTTATGGGACTTGTGTTGGGGATCGTTGTGTTGATAAAAAATACCATCCCAGCTTGCTATCATTCGCCAATGAACGGGTTTTGACGAGCTTTTCCCCATTTAATTAATTTCTGCGAACCAAATTCCTAATGATTGATGGAGTTACTTTCTTTCTCAACTCCGAGTAAGACATAGTAACAAGTTTTCGAGAACTTAAAAAAAGGGATGCGCTTACATCTTCTTCACAATACTCTGCTTCAGGAGCGATAATAAAAACAAACATGTGAATATGTTATATTCTGCTGTAATATATTTTGTGTATCATCTTTTCCCTTAACACTTTTTGAATTGTTTAAGTTTATTTAAATTTAGCCGTTGCTAAAAGTTTAAATTGATTTCTAATTAAATTTTCGAATTTCTCACCTATCAGCCATTAAGCGTTGTAATTGATTCTTTATTAAAATTTGGAAATAACATAGATATTTCTCTTAAAGCTGATTCGGCACTGTCCGAGCCATGGCAAGCATTACGTGTATCAGAAAGGCCATATACGGCTCTTATACAATCGGGATTAGAGTATATCGCTTTGAAAACTTTTGTAGGTCCCATTAGAGTTCTCCACTTGGAAATGCAATCTTCTGATTGTAGAATTAAAGCATAACTAGGGCCACTAAAAATGTATAAGTTTTAATGGTAACACTTTATAAGTTACTTCATTATTTACCTGCCCATAAAAGTTATTAAGCGATTATAAAAGAATTTTCCCCTGTGCTCTGCATAAAACATTTTCGATAACTGCTGCGTAATGTGTATTTCTTTAGAGTCAAGTATTTTAAAATGCTTCCTGATCAGATCTTTAACAGCCTTAAAGGCTACAGAATTGCGTACTAAATGTGGTTTAATGATGGCTAATGTAATTTCCATTTATTCTATTTATTATTACTTAACTAATTCATTTATAATATACATATGCTCTGTGTATTATATAGTGAGTTTCAGTTTGTTTTGTTTAATTGTTTACGTTTGGGCACTGGCAGTTATCCCAGCAAGAAAAAAATAAAAAAACGCCACGGCGTTGCCAGAGAGTTTTTATCATCATGACTAACGTTTAAATGCAAAAAAGTTCAGTTGCTTAAAATATATACCACAAATAAATATACATATATATTTACAATATAATTTTAAAGGCGCTCGTTCCCTTTGCAGAATACAATACTGGTCTTAAAAAAACATTGCATGCAAAGAAAATGACCGTATGGTGCGGTTTATGGTCAGGCAGCATCTTCGACCCGTATTTTTTGGAAAAAAAAAAAAAACAGAAAACGCCGTCGTCATATATTCTCTGCGCTATCAACCAATTTGCTAATATTGACATCAGCAGCATTTGGTTTCTGCAACACCCAAACAATTTCAGTACATGAGAAATTTCCCGTTTGCTTAATTTCTCGATATGGCAATGTCAATTGGCCGCCTCGTTCTAGTGATTTAACGTTTGTTTATAATGGCTTTTTTGCTATAATGACTACCATATGCTTTTCTTTTTGAACTTATTTTGATTAGGCTTTTAATTTTCCCAGGCATAACGAATATATTCGTAAAATAAAACGGAATGCCTATGTATAAATATAGGTGTTGAAATATCTATTTATCTATGTCGATGTCATTCCTTTTGTGAACGCTATATGCAGTCAATTTTTATAAAAATGTTATAACCCAAGCTTAAAAATCATGTATACATTATACATACATACATGCATTTCACCTCTGCTTATGCGAAGAAATGGAGCAAAGAGAATCAAAGGCATGTTTGCTATTGAGTAAGAGTTATTTTATAATTATGAGTTCATTTATTTAAAGCGAATTCAATTTGAAAAAGGTGTTGTAAAGATAAATAAATTTTTATTATTGACCTAAAAATGTTTTTTAATCTAAGAATTATGAAAAACTTCACAATATTTAAGTAAAAATTACAACATTGTTGCGCGGTGTTTTTGTAAAACTTTATTTAAGAAATTTATTGTATATTAATAATATTATTATTAATATTAACATATAAACCACTCTTATTTCCATTTTATTATGAGTTTGAAAGCCAACTGCTTATTAAACACATTTTTAAAATAATGCTTATTGTAAAAATAAATTAAAAAGTGAATAAAATCATATTTTTTTATTAAAATGCTGTACCAAAACATTTGTAGATTAACTTAATTTAATACTTTATCTTTTAAGATTATTTAATAAATTCTAAAATATTTAATTAAAATAAAATTTTTTTAAAATAAAATTACTTTTGCTAAGTTATAATATAAGGGACCGTAAAGGCCGGGGCACATAGAAACCGTCATGCGTTATACTTTGACGTATTCAACTGAAGTCAAAGTAACGACGGATGAGGTTGGCACAATGAGTACTTTGTTGACGGATAAGAAATCAGCTGTTTTTTGTTTGTCATATATTTTTTTGCAGCAAAGTTTTATTTAAGTGCACATTTGAAATGGAGTTAGACGACATCTTAGACTTTCTATTAATGGTAATTTCTGTTCCACTATTTATTCCATTATTTATTATTATTATTATTTATAATTTATTTTAAAAATATTTAACTACAATATAGCGAAAACAAGAACAACAAGAAGAAGAAGCAAATGAAAAATGTCAAAGTACTCAACGTACGTCAAAAGTTAAAAGTTGGCCAACTTTCGTACTTTGCGTTGACGGAGACGTACTGATTGTGACAACGCTGATAAGAAAACGTGTATTTCAACTTACTTGTCAGTTGAAAAATACAATGTATGGCGTACGACGGATTCTATGTGCCCCGGCCTTAGGAGTTAAGATACTTTTTATCAGAGTTCGAAAAAAAACATTAAAGTACGCTATGTTAGTGTTCTGTACTGTAGTTTTTGGGATCAGTACACAAAAAATTTTTTTCTGAAGAAATACAAAATAGCCAAAAAATTTTTTTAGCATTTGTGTAAATAAACAAAATACCCTACACAATGATTTTTGGCTGATGAGCACAAACGCTAACATAACTTACTGTTCTTTTTCGTAGAGTATTTTAGTGAACTTTTAATGTATACTTATGTACCATACATAGGTACATTATACATAGTGAACTTTTAGTGGTTGCTTTGAGTTTTTAGCGTATTTTTAGTGTACTATTTAGTGGTTACGTTGTGTTTTAATGAATTTTTAGAGCAAATTTTAGTATTTGAGTTGTTTTCTATACCGTATTTTTTAAAGAACTTTAGCGTAGTTTTAGCTAACTTGTAGAGTATGTAGAGCACATCGCATAGAATGCGTATGACGCATAGAACGCATGAAGTAGGTTTACTTTCTACTTTTTTACGCATCGCAAGCGCTATAAAATAATTTCAGCTGTTTTTGACGTCGTATTATTTCTGTTATTTTGATTTTTTAAACGTTGGTGCAAAAAAACCACTCACTTCCTTTTCCAAAAACAAGGGACGCACCCAAAAGCGTCTTCTTTTCTCTTGAAGTTTTCCATAGGTCCTCATTACACAAAATATCATATGCACAAATTTAATAAATTCTGTAAATTCTTGAAAAATTTCAATTTCAGTTTTCATTTTTGCAAAAATTTTTTTTATTAGATAAAATTATTTACACCACAGCTGATCATAACAAAAAACTTGGCGCATAAAAAGCGTTGCATCTAACTTGAAGTTTGAAAAGCGTAGAACGCGTAAAAAGCATCAAACGCATACAAAGCGTGAGCGAGCAGAACGCGTGGTATGGACTTTCAGCTTAAAAACGTATGTATTATGAATTTGACAGATTCTAGTCGGTAGCGTGCTGCCGAATGTGTTTCATGCATTACTAGTGCAACGCAGTGAAAGGTAACTTTTTCTTTTGTTTCTCCTAATTTAAGAGTAATCATTAAATAATAATAATGTTACGGATGGGTCTTGCTTCAGTTTTAAAAGAAAATAATTAAGTAATAAAGTAAACAACTGGGTATGCTATGTGCCCGCTGATTAAAAAATTAATCTTAGAAGGTCCTTCCTTTAAACTGTAGTTATTATTGCATAAAGCTTTCTGGAAATATTCTAAAGTAAATATTTTTTTTATAAAAAAAATCATTGGTATCAGTATTAAGCTGAATGATGAGTAGTAAACTGTAAACCTATTCACAACTTGTTGCAAAGCTTAAATTATTCCGACAGATTTATTTCCATTTGCCATTTTGATCTCTATTGCAAAAAAATGTAAATTAAAAAAGATCTTCAAATAATATAAGCTATTGTCAATAATTAATTAATTAATAATTAATTTTTTTTAATTAACAACTACTTTTATGTTTAACCAACAAATTATTTTTCTACTTTAGCAATTAATATTTTTAATATTTTTCTTTTTATTCTTATAGTTTTTACTTAAAATCTACAAAATATAATAGTATTTCATTGTATAGTATACATTTTAATAATTGTTAATTGTTTTTTAAGAATGTTATTTATTAGATGTTCTAAAGAATATTTGTGTCAAAAACTATTTTATAGCTTTGCAACGTTATACTTTTATAAATAAATTAATACATTCTTTCTTTTAATATGTAGTTCATCATTGTCTTTCACATTTTGCAAATGTCTCCTTTGTTGTTGAGCATAATTCTGGTCTCGAATGTTGTTAGTTGATAGGTTGGTTTGTTACTTTTCAGTCAAACATGGCCATTGTAGAGGTGGGCACAACTTCCAATAATAATTGGAAAAATAATGTTACTTTGTCTGAAATTGGATGCGTTAATTAGTTTTTATTAAAAAATTTGTTTTAAAAATATTGATTGAATTGATGTTATAACCGTTTTAAAAACCGTTGTTCGGACTTAGAGTCAACAGTTTTTTTATTTTCTAAAGAGAGAAGAGAGCGAAATATCTCTTCAAGTTGTAGTGACAGACTAGAAAATAAAGTAAAAGTGGTTTTAGCAGTATTACTTTAACATAGACAATAAAGGAATACAAAGCAGGCGTTGACCCCTTCTAATGAAATGCACTATTCCAGAACTAGAAAATTAGGTTATGGGGAGGAAAAAAGAGGGAGTAGTGTTTGTGGACATTCGACTTAATGTTTCCTACATTGAAAATGACAGTAAAGACCTCTGGAGGGAGTTTCTTCCACATGCGATCTGTTCTACAATCTCCCCTGCAATGCGTAGTGCGATTCACTGGCCAATCGACCACAAATAAATGCGCTCTGAACGAAAATCGAGCCAAACGTGAAAACGTGCGTTTCGGGAACAAATTCCCTAATTTCGTTAGAGCACTTGTCATTGTAGTAACGATAAAACAGTGAAATACAACCTACATTGCGTCGATGCTCTAGAGAATCAATAGAGTTGAATGGCCTACCGTCTCCAATTAGCCTCTTGGCGCTCTCCTGTACGCGGTCGAGCAACTCCCAAATGGATTTTAGGTCGCCAGCCTATAAATGAGAGTTGTGTTCCATCTTTGGACGGATATAGGCACTGTAAATAGAAGATCGGATAGAGTGATATATCTCTTACACCGTTTTAGAAAACCGAGGCACTTAAAAGCATCTTTTAAAACCTGAAAAATGTGTTTATTCCATCGAACATTACACTGAATTTTCATGCCAAGAACATCAAGAGAGCTTCCGATTCCGTAATAGTGTATATTAGTATATTACCCATAGTAACATGTGCAGCATCATTTCCGAACACAGATCTATGCATAAGCATGTAACAGTGCGTCTTACGGGCATTAAAATCGACTCTATTCGCACGACCCCATTCGGAAGATCGTTGCGAGATCGTGATTGAACGTATCATTCATGTTCCGCTTTTTTGAAATCACCTGGTTCGCTCTATTACTAATTTAATAGGAATGACAAATGGTGCTGTCATCTGCGAGAGAGAAAACAGGGTTGAAAGTTTGACAAAGAAGGTCAGTTGGAAAACTAAGAAATAGAGTAGGAGAAAGAACGGCGCCTTGCTGTATTACTGAATTAATCTTGAACTCGTGGGATGAAATCACATCTATAACGACTCGTATAGTGCGATTCATGACAAAACTCTATCAAAATCTGTAGAAATCACCGACACCAAAAGCAACTAATTTTGACAAATGTACATCATGCCACACTTTATCAAACATCTAGGAAATAGTATCTAAAGCCACCACCTTACTTTTTCCGAAATACGTGATAAGATTCGCATCTGAACCTGGCTGTGTAAGCCATAACCAGATGGTGGATCATACCACTTTGGATGAAATATAGCGTCACCCTCCTCCTAGAAGGCCTTCAGATACGTATATCCTCCGGTCACGCCTAATTGCAACTTCAAAAGCCCGAAGCAGGCCATAGCCTTCACTCCTTGCTAAGACTTGGAGACTATCCAACTCCTGGTCCAGAACGCATGAAGCTTAATATTATTTAAGAACACGACGGCAATCATGCTCACTGGACCTGGACCATTCATTGTGTTCATTGCGAATGATCCGACCCACAAACTCAAACGAGGGCCTCGAAACACAGAAGCACCTTCATACTCCCGAAGGGCCAACCACAATAATCATTCTACGAACAGCTAAAAGGCTAAAAAGACAAATAGCTGAACTTTGGGGCTTTACTGATTCCTGCGGAAATATAGTGGATTGTCCAGTTGGCTCCTGCTAGCCTATTAGGGGACTGGGTTCCCTTTTACCGCCGAAGATACATGTAATAACGGTGGATTTTCGTCAAAACATATCATTGTGCCACCGGGAGGAAACTTTCTCCGAAATGATGTATGGCGTTGCACCACCTTTCCGACAGGAAAGCGAGCATATCATCCGTAGAGCGCCCCTACGGAAACCTTACTGTCGGCCGCTAAGTAAGCCGTTGGACTCCAGGTACCTCACAAGATGAGAATTAATCATACTTTCTATCACCTTAGAAAGTGTAAAACAAATTGCAATTGGTCGATAATTTTCATGGTTTTTAGCCTCACCCTTTTAGGAGATTTGCGTTACATTAGCAATCTTGCAACACTTTGGAAATTCACCGGCATGATACAACTTGCTGAAAAGGGTTGCTAATGGACGCATTTGCGTTACTAATAACAATTAGTAACGTGTCTGAAAAACACTGCTTATGGATTACAGGATATTAATTGCTCTATTAGAAATTTGTGTAGAAAACTCGGTGACATTATTCGAAAAGTTGTTTAGAAGTTTAGTTTAACAAAATCTATTTATGGAGGTCAACGCGACATGAATATCGTCGAAAGGAATTTTCTTTAGAAAAGTGACTGATGATTTTTTACAGAAAATTGTTTTAAGAAAATACTCTAAAATAATTTTCTATAAAAACCTAAACGTTGCAACTCTACGATAATTCTTTTTATAGGAAATTGCTCTAATAAAGATTGCTAAAAACAAAACTGTTTGTTGACGTATTTTAGGAAATTTACACAAACTTTTTCTGATATCCACTTACTCATAAATCTTGGTGTCATGCCTAATTTAACAAATGGTACATAAAATATTAAACCGGCAAATATGAAGAGCAATGCGTATAAATATTCAATGCGAGGAGTATCAATAATGGGAGCCACCACCAGATACATTGAAATCACCAGCACCACAACAGGAATGATAATAGGCACTTTATATGGCCTCGGATAGTTGGGTTTAGTGAAACGCATCACAATGAGGGCTAGCATAGCGCCACCATAGAAAATCCAAGCGGTAAAACTAAAGAAGTCAATTAGTGAATCTATGGTGCCATATAAAACCATAGCAGCGGCAATTAATGACTAAAAATATAAAAATAAATGAGAAAAATGTTTATGAGAAAGAAAGTATAATAACTTACATGGAAAATAAGCCCGGGTGCGGGAGTTAGACGGCGCACATGAACATACGATAGAATGTCTAGTAAATGACCCTCGCGAGAAGCAGCAAAGCATAATCTATATTAAGGAAATTTGAAAGTTAGTTTCTCTTTTGAATTTTCCAAATGCTTGTCATTATTTATTTATTTATTTATTTGTACCTTCCCGCTGCAAATAAAGTACCATTTGCACTGCCAAACGTACTGATAGTCACACTCAATGGCATCAACCAGGCCAACACGCCCAATATACGATTACCAAATGTTACCGCCACGGCCTCAGATTCAATCATTTCGGTGGGTGACATGGCCGCTAAATAGGAAATATTAATCAAAGCATAACACAAAGTAACCAATGGTATGCCAATTACAATGGAGCGTGGTAAATTTTTGCTCGGATTCTTGATCTCCTCCGTAACATAGTTTAAGTTATTCCAGCCATCATAAGCCCACAGACCCGTATAGAAGGCTGTGGCTATTGCACCGATGGTGGGTGTAGGTCCATTAAATGCATTTGATAGATGTTGTGTATTGCCCTGAAATAATTTCCAGGCACCACCACATATAACAATAAGTACAGCAACCAATTTGGCTGCGGTAAATATATTCTGTACTGCCATACCCAAATTAACACTATAACAGTTAACAAACAATATCATCACTAATTTTGGGCCCAATTCGGATGCAGTGTTTAATGGAAAGTATTATAAAAGTTTTTAAAAGTTTTTATTAATTAATAAATAAAGTAAAATATAAATAAAATAAAAATTAGATAAATCAAAAACATATTGATATATTTACATATGTAAGTATATCGCCGTATACCATACCTATTGCTAGTAAAGCAACCATTTTAACAACTGACATTGGTGGATCACATTCGGAGACAAACGCCTCCACTGCATACTGTGCAAAGGAAAGACAAATTATAGCCATTTGTGATGGCTTTAAAACTAATGTCGATACCCATGAGAATAAAAACGCCGGTGCTGGTCCAAATGCGTCCATAAAATATGCCCATTCAGCACCTGATGATGTATTCATCGTACCTAATTCAGCGTATGCCAGAGCGCCTGCAACGAACCAAAACAAAAAAAGAAATGTAAATTTCAATTTTAAAAGTAAAGTACTGTTTAACACTTTTGGTACCAGATCTCTAACACAGTACAACACATGATCTTGGGACTCAATTTTAATCTGAAAAAATAATGACTCTTTTTTTGATTCGTGTTAGCTGCATTAATTATTAAATGGCCATATGAATTTTTATGCTCAAGTTGGATTTTTATCACTGTATCTATATTTTAACACGGTTATACCCGTACGGGGTACGGTAAACCTCGTTGCAATTGACGCTTGTGGTTCTAATGATATAGTTTTCTTCGTAGGCTATTTATATTCTGATCCGAATTGCACATAATATTCAAGATCTTTGTTTCCTTCATTGTCTCTACCAAATTCAGTGGTGCAGAAAATTTGGTTTTCTCTTAAAACTATGAGCACAGCTTAGTTTTGAGAGCTTCCAACGTTCATCATTAAAATCTTTTGGAGCTACTTTCACATGTATTGAGCACCCAATCAATGAGCTGAAAAATTTTGTACTCTCGTTTTCATAATGAAGAATGGCATTGATTATAATCACCAAACAAAAACCAAATTCATTTTTATAACTTTAGATTAATGTGACTTATCTTCTTGATTTATCTTCTGGATAAATTAAAATTTGTTAAAAGATTTTAATGATGAAAATTTGGAAGCTCTCAAAACTAAGCTATCCTAATAGTTTTAAGAGAAAGCCTGGTATTACATGTGAAAGTGTAGCTCTAAAAATTAGAACTTCTGCATCAATCGTTTTATCAAATTTGCTGCACCACTGAAATTGGCGGACACACTGAAGATAACATGATCTAAAATATTATGTCCAACTCGGACCATGATGCAGGCTACAAACCATTACCTCTACAAAATTTCTTAAGTCTATTTAGAGACCAAAAGAGAGAGAGGGAGAGGGAGGGAGAGAGAGAGAGACAGAGAGAAAGAAGAATCCTTAAAGAGAGAGGGAGAGTTTAACAAATTCTATAGTTAAGTATACGAGTCACAATATCACAATTTAAGATTTGGATTAGATCGGAATTACTGCTGCCGTTTGCCTAATAGGAAATGGCATGAGCATTAGCTCAGATAATGTCACTAACGCGAATAATCTTTTGATATAAATCAAACTCGATGATAACAAAAACCGTATTAGCAATAAACTATTGGGAAATGTAGAATTAAAGCTTTGCTGCTTTGGACTAAAAAGGAAATAAAAAAGTGAAATCGGAAACAATTGACTATACTCTTACTTGACTTACTCTTACTTCTTTCACAAATGTTGAGAAAATAGAAATACGAAGTTGTCTGCATTGCAAAGGTCTCTTTCAAACAGAGCATGGAGTTCAAATCCCAACAACATCTTGAGTGCAAAGAAAAACAGTATTGTTAGTAATAGCGGTGGATAAGTTCTTAAAGAAAAGAAGAGATGGAAAACAGCAGTAAAATTTCTGAAATATTAGTTAGAAAAAAGGACACAATTATTGTATAGCCACGGTAGATGAGTTGATGGAGAAACCTGTATATAAGAATAGTAGATAAGATGGTTAGAACTCCTAAACAGTAAAACAAGGAAATCGTATTGCAAACCTTAATGGAATACTAATTAGTGAGGAAAGTAGGAACATAAGCACAGAGTGTCCCAGTCGTCGTTGAGTTAAAAAGAGCTTTCCTGGTGAAATATACAACCGGAGCCCGAATTTGTTCGCAGCTGTAGCATATTGAGCTCTAAATGGTTGTGCAGTTAAAAGGAGCATATTTGCTAAACAAGATATGGAGAAGTTGTAGATTCTCGGGGTCACAGAATCTTGAGATGTCGATGAATGCGTAAGTTTATTAATATTCAGTTTTCGTAAAAAAAATGGCTGCAAATCAAGGCAAAATCAAAGAGTAAGAAATGGAGATTAAAGAACATGCGCCAGAAGAGATTAGAGAGAGAGAGAGTGAGATGGAGAGAGTATTTAGACTTTCCAATACTGAACGCTTTAATTATTAAACATTTCTAATGAATCGTAAAATAAATTAATTGAATGGGCAAACAATTTGAAAACCTTCAATTTGTTTAAAGATGTTTTTTGGCGATTCGCCAATTTTGGGTGGGTGACATACATTTTACCTCATATTTTCAATCAATTAGACCAAATAAAACAAATGTTGAAAGACTTAATTAATTATAGATAATTACAAATTAAATGGTAAACAAAATTTTTTAAGTTTTAAAAATTGTGTTTAAATATATTTTTTTTTAGTTTTGAGGGATCTTATCGGAAAAGCATTGACGTTTGTTAATGGGTGTTTATTAACAGGTTTATAACTTTAAAAAATAATTGAACAATATTATTAATATCCATAAAACTGGGTTTGTCGATAAGTAAATTTTATTCCATTAAAGTTTGACAACTGGATGTTGAATATATCCTTGAAAGCTTCCGAATCGCACCTTTAAGGATTTAAAAAGTAATTAAAATTTGTTTGTGATTTACTTTAACTTAGTCCACCTGACTTTTCTAAAATTTATTGTTTGTTAGTTCTATTAATGTTAACAATGTTTATAAAATTGTTGTTGCAGGTAAGTGGGCGGAGGATGTAATTATGTAATTGTTTCCATTATCTAACGACGTTAGATTGTTTAACTTCAATTTTCGAATGGCATCCTATCTCTATTTTTAAAAATATTTGACTCTCTCCCCTGGCGAAATGCAGTTTTGATGGATCTCTTCTCCATCTTGATATGTACCTTCGGGGGTAAATGGTGGCATCAGTCGCCTGGGCTAGCAAAAGCCCGATACTGGTAGAGAGACATTAAATTCTCGAAGTCCAACCAGTGACTTATTACACATACACTGGTACCTCCTCCCGGGGGCACATGATAGTCTTTTTGGAACCTACTATTCCATAAAAATGGTGTCTTGCGGGGTGAAAGGGAGCCCAGGCCCCTCAAAGGCTAGTAGGAGTCACCTGGACAATCCACATATTTTCACGGGAATCAGTACGCTCGCAGAGTTCACTATTTGTCTCTTGAGACAAATAGCTGTTCTCTGACTAGTTATTGAGGTTGGCCGCTATATGGGAGTATCGTGGTGGTTGTGGTTTTGAGACCCTCGTGAGAGTTTGTGGGTCGGATCATTCAAAATGAACACAATGAATGGTTCAGGTCCAGTGAGTATGAATGCCGTCGTGTTCTTAATTATATTAAGCTTCATGAGTTCTGGACCAGGAGTTGGAAAGTCTCCTACTCTTTAGCAAGGAGTGAAGGCTGCGGCCTACTTCGGGCTTTCGAAATTGCTACTAGGAGTGACCGGAGGATATACGTATTCGATGGCCTCCTAGGGCGTGAATGACGTTTGCAAATCATTCAAGTGGTTTGACCACCATCTGATTATGACTACCTAGTCGGTGCAGATGTAAATCAAATCACATCATACACTGGTACCACGGGAACCAGTTACGCGAAGGGCTATGACCTATTCTGATTATTGGTGAGGCCCATCGGCGAGTAGCATGGTGTGGTTTAAACCCAAGAGGTATTAACGAAAAGATAAGGTTAATATTTAAACAAATGTACTGATTGCGCTGCAACTGGACTAGGAGTTAAATAGTCTCCAACTTTAGCAAGGAGTGGGGGCAAGGCCCTGCTACCGTGCACTCGAAAATTGCTACTAAGGTGTATTTGCAGCTAGTGTGTATGCGTCTTAGGGCGTTGATGGCCGCTTTCCTACACCCAGTGGGAAGGCCACCATCAGATTATGGCCCCATGGCTCCATGCTAATGTAAATCGTATCACCTCCTGTACATATTAGACTCTCCTCCCGTGGGCACACAGTTGATGGGTCCCTTTCCCACCTTGACATGTCCTTTAGAGGGTAAAAGGCACAGCACGAATTACCTAGGCTGGCAGGAGCCTGAAACTGGCAGTGAATTGAACATTCGGGGTTTATTCAGTGACTGAACAAACTAGTTAACTGCTACTACCAGAACCAGTATACCGCAGCTTTACGGCTCTGTACTGGTTATTGATGAGGCCCATCGGGCAGTAGCAAGGTGTGATTTAAAATTGCGGGAAGTTATATTAAAATTAAAATGTTTTTAATCACGGACTTTTATTAGCGAAGTGTCGACGAGTAACCAACCCTTTGCATATTTTTCCCAGTTTAGGCTCAATGCAATGAATCAATGGAGCCAGTTTATTAGTGTTTTTAAAAACAAAACTAAAATTTGTCTAGGATAATAACGTTGTCCAAGCTCAACGAGAAAAAGTGTCTCAGTTGTTACCATTAAAAATACTTGGACCAATTTATTAAACATGACAAGAAAATAAGATTTGTAAACTCCTTCATATCCAGTCATATGAAATTATTGAATGATTAAAGAATTTTAAGTTCAAACAGTTTTAAATTGCTGCAACTAATTAATTAAAATACTGTTCAATAATTAATAATTCAATTATTTATTAATTGTTGAGCAGTGTATTTATTAACTTTTTATTTATTTTTTTTTTTTAATTAAATGGATCATTAAAATTGTCAATTTTCATTTAGAATTTAATGTTTTTATTTTTTTTTTGTTTGGGTACGGTTTTCCGTCGACCCTCGTCAAATTTGGTTTGTGAACAAACCGGTTTCGGCTGTTTGCCATCTTCAGTGTTCTTTTCGTACTCTATTTATTTTATTGTTTATTTTTATAATTTACTATTCACTATTATAATGCGATAGAGAAATCTTAAAAATAAAAAACTTTCTAATATAAACTGTGACCTCAAGCTAAAGTAATTAATTCAAAATTTGTTTCTTGACATGTCTACGTGATTTCAGTCAAATAGCATGATAAAATATTTCTTCTTAAAAATTTTTATCATCAATAGCCAACAAAAAATGTCTAATACAAAAAATAATTTAATTGTTTATATTACAAATAAATCCTTCAACAACTTTTAAACTTGGCAACAATAAAAACAAAAACAACAACGACAAAAAACTAAACAAATAAATAAAATTTTTATTTTATATTTTATATAAAATGAATGAGTAGTTTTAATGACCGTATTTCATCTCGCTACTAGATAATCAAAACATATGGAAATAGGAAGACGAACGTTTTTTTTTGGGTATGGAGTTTGAGAGGGTGAACATTTTTAGGCTCCAAATTTATATTAAATTAAAATTCAGATTACTTCTCATCTCTCCGTCTCGTTCTATTTATTTATTTTGGTAAGACAATAAATTAAATAAAAATATAAATCAAATAAATATTAAACTGCAGAAAACAAAAAAACAAAAAATGAAATATATATATAAAAGAGTTGCCGTGTTGTTTTCTTTTAACCACTTTAATACTTTCAAAAGCAATTCACCTAAGCTATAAAATACTAAAAACAAGACGTGTCTTTTTAGGAATAAAAAAAATTATTTAAGCAATTGCGATTTCATAGCTAGTGACCTTTTTTACCCCTTGACTATATTCCTTATTTATTTTATATTTAGTCTATGGATTCAAGGTCCCTACAGACATTAAAAGAGTGAATAATAATTGCGCATAAAACTTAAATTACGGTTGTCATTTCCCTTCTGGCTGTTCTTCTTTTGAAGTTGAAGGCGAGCGCTTTCGCTGTGAAAACATTATTGTTAAACCGCGTTATAATTTGTATTGGTGAGTCAGTGTTCGCGTTAAGGTAGTTCTGTTGTTAAGTTCGTATCTCTTCATGTAGGCAGAATGCCAGCCACCTGGCACTTTATGCAAAGTAAATATCTCAATACCTCTGTCTTTTATTGTTATCTAGGTACGTGTATCCGTGTGAAGGCGTTTTTCGTTTGTTCGTGTGCATGAGTAGTTTTAATGGTGTGAAAATTATGTCTGAGGTCGTGTTTACCTGTTCGTTAATAATGTCGCTATTAAAAGTTTTTGTTTTCTAGATTTCCATGTTTTCAAGAATGTCTAGCCTTCGTCCTTTTTTGCTAGGATGTAGTAATGTCATACATTCATCTATTTCCCTTGGTGTGTGCCCCCGTGAGTGTTAAGGTGTAATGCAAAGTTGGAATCTTCTCTTTTCTGTTTGTATGAGCGTATGTATTCTGTAAACCTTGTTTTTAGTGTTCGTTAAGTTTGCTTGTAGATACAAGTAATTCTGTACACCCCGCTGGAACAAAATTTGTCAGTTGTTTCTGTCGTTGTTCTAAGATTATGTCTCAGAGTATTGCTAGTTTTTAATGCTGTGAGTATTGCTTCTTTGTGAAAAAGGTTAGTTAGTCTGTATATTTCTAGTCCTGTGTAAGTAAAGGTGTGCCGTCGTACTGTATCGGCTGTCTTTTTGTCTTCTTTATTCCTGTTTTTAGTGTTGCACTGTCTAAAAAGTTTATCGATGGTAGTGACCTTGTAGCCGTTATTTATAGCTATGGCGTAAGTTGTGTCGAGTTGTTTGTTGTACTTATCTGGACTAAGTGGGATTATCTTAAGTCTATGTATGTATGGGTAGGGTGATTCGAGGTGTTGTAGATGGTAGTGTCCGTCGTAGTTGGATTTCTATATATGTCGAATGTTATACAGTCAGTTCCTCGTGTTATAGTGATGTCAAGATAATGCAAACTTTTGTCTTGTTCTTTCTCTTTCTTTTCCATTGTGTATGCAATCTTATTATGGATGGTGTTTAAGTTTTCTAGAATTTGTTCGCCGTTGTCTTTTTCGAGGATGCATATAATGTCATCTACGTATCTATAGTAATGAGTTATTTCCATTAGTGTTTTTACGTGTAGTAATTCGAGATGTTGCATGAAAATTTCCATAAAGATTGCGGAAGTTGGGGTCCCCATACCGAGTCCATCAGGCAATTTGTAAAAGTGGTTATTAAATCTTAAGTAGTTCTGTTTTATTATCGTCTTTATAATATCTCTCATATCAGCGATGTATTGTCTTTCTTATAAATTGTTTAGTGTCTCGCGTAGAATATCTAAGGTTTCATGTGTTGGTATTGAAGTATATAGATCCTTGATATCAAAGGAAATGAGTCGCCTGCTTTCGGTTATTTTGATATTCTTAAGTTTATCAATAAGGTCTTGTGTATTACGTATAGTATATGTGTTTTGTAAATTAATCCTTTCCTTAAGTAGGCCGGTAAGGTGCTTAGCTAGATGATATGCCGGTGCAGGTCTGTAGTTTATAATGGGTGTCATTGGTATGATTTTCTTGTGTTTTTTGGTTGTGCTTTGAGTGTTGGTGGTCCTGGATTCGTGTTCATGTATTTGTATTCTTTTTCGTTTTAATAGGCTGCGTTTTTTTAAGGGTTCAGTTAGACCATTTTTAAATTTAGTGTAGTAGGTCTGCTGTATAAATTGTTGTGTTTGGTCAATATAATCTTTTTTGTGCATTACTATAGTCGTATTTCTTTTGTCCGCCTTTGTAATTATTAGGTCATTGTCCTGTAATTTTGCCCCTATCTGTTTAGCAATGTTTTGCTCGTTTGTATTCGTCTTTGCTGTATTGTGTTCTTTTATAGTTTTTTCGAGTATGTCGGCCACTCTGTGTCTCATGTTTTCTTGTCGGTCGGTAACTGAGTAATAGTTACCGCGGCGTTTACAATTTGTGATTCAATTGTTTTCTGTGTTCATTGTAAATGATCCGGTCCACAAACTTAAACGAGAGCGTCGAAACACACAACCACCACGATACTCCCGAAGGGCCGAAGTCAATAGTCAGTCAGAGAACAGCTAACAGACTAAAAAGACAAATAGCTGAACTCTTGGGCCTTATTGATTCCCGTGGAAATATAGTGGATTGTCCAGTTGGCTCCTTCTAGCCTATTAGGGGACTAGGCTCCCTTTAACCGCCGAAGATACATGTAATAACGGTGAATTTCTGTCAAATGTAAACCCCCCCTTTAAGATTACTATTACACCATGAATTAAATGCATCTAAGTCCTTTTGCAAGAGAACATGATGAGCGTAGAATGATGTATTTACATCGAAAGCGCTCGCCATACACAAACAAACAACCGGGAAGGACGTTAAGAGGAGAAATTAAAAACATTGGTTCATTCACCGGCGGAACAAACCCAAACAATTTATTACCTAATGATTATATGTTCGATTATATTTTCACTTCATCTGCATATAATTAAACGTTTGAGTATTTAATGGCATTCGGTAGATCATTAATAAATAATGTAAATAATAAAGAACCCAGATGGCCACCCTGCAGCACACCAAATGAAACAATAATTTGTGAAGCATTTGCTGAGAATAAAATGTGATCTTCTTAGTATAGATGGCTATCTAAAATCAGACAAAGTTTAGAGTCTAAACACAATACTGCGATATTTTATTGCGGTGCGTTTTTTCATACGATTTTGTAGTAAAAAACCGCAGTGCGGTGCGGCATAAAATTAAAATCTATTTTATTTCATTGCGGTTTTTTTATTCTCTCAATTTTTTACACTCTTTCTCTTTCTGATGTTGCCATAGTTTTTCATTAATTGGCGGTGTTCACAACATTATTGTAAACAAAACACATGGGATCAATAAAAAAGGTGCAAAAAGCATAAAAGTAAAAATGGACATCAACTATGACTATGTCTCGTGGTTTCTAATTCCACACATAAATCAAACGTGGCCTCTACCAAATTTACAATGTTTTTAATAGCTTGAATTTTTTTATTTACTGCCATCATAAAATATTTAACACAAACACCAAATTGTACAAAAATTTAGGCACAAATAAATTCATAAAAAATGTAAACAAACAATGACAAGTTTTGCCGCCGCCGTCTTCCGGTGTATTGTGTTTATTTCTCTCTCCCGCAACGAGAAATCGCACCGCACCGCAATGATTGTGTTTAGACTCTTATTCTACCTTTCGTATCCGGTTTCCTTTTTCTACCCTCTGAGTTCAGGTTTAATCTCTAGGTGACAATTCGTCTATATATTTCAAATTTTATTAAAATCGGTTATTGCTCAATTTCTTTTTGATTATTTTTTTATGTGGTTATTTTTTTGGAAATTGTGGCTGTGATTTTTTGGTTATGGCAACACTGGTCGCAAATCTTTTATTGTTGATCCTATTTAGTTTGGTAAATTTCTAGATTAATATTATTAATATTACAAACGACTTTAAAATCAGGGTTACTGTTGCCATGACTAAAAAATTTCTTTGCGTTTTGATTTGTTTGAATTATTCGTTCAAAACTTTAGTGTAATATATTGGTGAGGTCTATATAAAGGGTGTTTTTTATAGAGGTATAGAACTATGCAATACTATGTGTTACTAATCGATACTTTGCAATATTATGCAATAATGTGCGATACTAGACGCTACTATGCGATAATCTGTAATACTATAAGATACTGGCAACCATTTAGTTATCTTTCAGGCGATTTATTTTTTGTTTGATTTGGAATTCCACCATGAATAGACTGACGTCCGAACAATGCTTCTAAATTGTGTAAATTTATTAAAATCATGTTCCTGTTCTAATGCTTCTAGATTTATTAAAGCAAACCTGTGGTAACTTCACGTTTCGAACCCTTGAATTGGCCTCCAAGATCATGCGATTCAATGCCGCTAGAGAACGGAAGACAATATTCGCCGTGTTGTTGCCTATATACGGCCAGAAAAGTAAATTTCCGGGCCAGCCGTGGTGGTTTTATTTGAGAAGGCATATTTAAATTATAATGCCAGAAAATTATCTTTTGAATAAAGTAAATTTCGTGTCAATTTCAAATATTCATCTTTGTTTTATAACATTTCTAAGTCCTGTGAGATTTTTGATGCCATCAGATATTTAATACATTTCGTTTTTATTTGTGTTATTTAAAATAATAATATATACAAACAACTAAATATATGTAACAAATGTATATAAGTAAATGTTAAAAACCTAATCTAGAAATTTAACGCTGAAATTTTTATCTAACACGCTTGGGCCTCTACTACTCAAACAAAAATTTCATTGGTTTCAGTAAAAATTTCGTAGTGCTAGTGTTTATAAGTTTTTACCAATAAATAACATTTATAAGCGGTATGCCTAATAAATAATAGTGAACATGGTTAAGAGTATAACATGGACTCGAGCATAAATATTTAAAAATACCCAAAATACCCAAGAGTTCTAACAAAAGCAATAAAAAAAGTATAAAAAAAATTCTGAAGAAATATTAACATATAAGCGTTTTGACCGCTACTGTTAATATATTTATGTATCTCGTATGGGTTAGAGCAGTCGTTAGCAAATAAAAGAAATTCTTATAGTAAAAAAAAAATGACTATATAAAGTTTTATAGCTGATTTGAATGCATTTTAAGGCACTTATTACTACAATACCCTAAAATTGTGTATCCATTTGAATTTAAAACATGTATATATATGTATTGTAAGTATATACGAGATGTGTATAAACATTAGAGAATATATGTATTTTTTAAATATTCTTCTCTTAAATATAATTCAATTTAATCTCCTTCAATGAAGTTATATTTGATAAATTTCTGTTCTTTTAGTAACTATGCTTTCATCTTCAGTCACTGGTGGTGAAACTGAATATTTTGAAGGTTTACTACTATTTAGGGAATATACTTATTTACTAATATAGTATAATATAATATAATATAATATAATATAATATAATATAGTATAATATAATATAATATAATAAAATATAATATAATATAATAATTTAAATGTAATACAAATAATTAATTACAATAAAACTTTAGAATTTAACGTTACTTTGAACATGCCTCGTATATATATACCTATATTATATATATCGCAGATATATTTTTTTATAAAAAACTAAATGGCATCTTGCCAAAAAATATATCGCATAGAAAAGTATAAAAATAAAAAAGTGGCGTTTGTCAACCTCATCGTCATGTGCAACAGGTTACAATTTAGCTTACAAGGCGCTTGTCTAGGATTTTTTATTTATCTTTTTTTTGTTAAATGCCATTTTCTTTTTAAAAAACTACTTTTTCCTCTATTTTTTTCAAGACAGTAAAAAATAAAATTAGCACAAAAATTTATACACATCACAATGTTAAATTGTTCTGTACAAAATATATTTATTTTTTAACATGACCTTTTTTTTGGAGCTCCAAATATATAGTATTTTTTAACCTGTTGATTTTGTTATTCTTAAAATATGCTTTCAAGGGGTGTGATTAATTTTAATTTAATTATTTTTTATTGGTCTTTTTTTATATCTACTTACCCAACAATGAGAGCAAACCACAGGCCAGCCATATTATAAAGCTAACACCAACGGAACCAGTTCTAACTAGTAGACCAGAAGGTGACACAAATATTCCAGACCCTAAATATTATTAAAAAAAATAAATATTACAAGAAATATATATATGTACATAAGTGTAATAAATTATAAATAATAATTAGCATTATAATACAATATCTTTAATAATGGAAACTTAAAGCCTTTGACTTTCTAATTTGTATGCGGAGGAAAGAAAGAAAGTCATTACTGAACCAAGGTTTTTCGAAATCTTCTATATATATATAAAAATAAGTCGGGTTTGCCTTCCTGACGCTATAACTCCAGAAAGCACCAATCGATTTCCACGGTTTCACACTCGTTGGAAAGGTCTCGGACTCCGTGAGGCTTATAGCAAAGAAAATTCAGGAAACATTTCAAGAGAAAAGCAGGAAAACAGGCA
This sequence comes from Trichopoda pennipes, assembly GCA_030448955.1. Lineage (NCBI taxonomy): Eukaryota > Metazoa > Arthropoda > Insecta > Diptera > Tachinidae > Trichopoda > Trichopoda pennipes. The sequence goes on from JASKUP010000023.1 coordinate 14,492,819, forward strand.
AAATCATTTTTCACATACAGCGCCATCTCTGATACATAACATGTACTACAATGGCACCAGTACGTGGTGTGTGAGTATCCCTTACGAAAATAAGTACGTTCGACATGCAAATAACCGATAAAATATCGATAAAATATACAATGAAGGATTGATTCTGATTGAGGATCAATGCTTGACTATTGCAAACAAGCTACTGATTGAAGTAGGAATGATTGCGCCAAATCGATCGATGCACGATGCATTCATCCAAGAATTAAATCGAGAGCTGCAATACAATGTTGATACATTGCAGGAATTCGTTCGAAATAATGTGCCGTTGCTGAATGAACAAGTATACGAAACATTTATGCAAGCGGTGGACAATAATACTGGTGGGGTATTCTTTCTGGACGCACCTGGAGGAACCGAGAAAATATTTGTCATTTCATTGATTTTGGCCACTTTTCGATGAAGATGTGACATAGCTTTGGCGTTAGCATCATCTGGAATTGCGGCGACTTTTCTAGATGGCGGTCGTACTGCACATTCTGCGCTTAAGTTGCCACTCAATTCAAACACAATTGATACTCCAACATGCAATATTTCCCGATCCAGTGCAATGGGAAAATTGTTGATGCATTGCATGCTCATTGTTTGAGATGAGTGCACAATGGCACATAAGAAATCACTTGAAGCATTTAAATTTACACTGAAGGATCTTCGGGAAATAACAACATCTTTGGCGGCTTGATGATATTGTTGGCAGGCGATTTCAGGCAGACGTTGCCAGTAATTCCCCGTGCAACGCCTGCAGATGAATTGAATGCTTGCCTAAAGGCATCACCTTTGTGGAATAACGTAAAAACATTATCACCAAAATAATCAAAGTGCTGCACAATTTTCCAAACAATTGTTAGCTGTTGGAAATGGAAAAGTCCCAGTTAATGCGGCAGCTGGATTAATTACTCTTCTCAACGACTTTTGCCGATTTGTATACTCTCAATTAGCTCTTATTGAAAATGTTTTCCCAAACATTGGTGAGAATTGTCAGAATTATGCTTGGTTAAGTCAACGAGCAAATCTCGCCCCAAAGAATAATGATGTACACCCACTGAATTTCACCATTCAATAAAAAGTCGATGGCAATTTGATGATATAAAACTCCATTGATTCCATAAAAAATCTCGATGATGCAGTAAATTATCCAACGGAGTTTTGTAAACTCTCTGGAGTTACCAGGAATTCCACCACATAACTTGCAACTCAAAGTTGGCTTAATTTGAATCCACCGCGACTTTGCAACTGTACTCGACTTGTAGTGAAAAGACTTATGCCGAATTGGATTAAGGCAACCATTATTAAAGGAATTTACGCAGTTGAAAATGTATGTATTCCTTGAATACCAATGATTCCGACTGATCTTCCGTTTGACTTCAAACGATTGCAATTTCCGGTTCGCCTTGCGTTCGCAATGACAATTAATTAGTCGTAAGGCCAATAGATTAGTGTTTGCGGGATAAATTTTGAAAATCATTGTTTTTTACATGGGCAGCTATACGTTGCGTGTTCACGAGTTGGGAAACCATCCGCTTTGTTTGTGTTAACGTCAGACCAAGAAACAAAAAATGTGGTTTAGCAAAGAGCACTTCAATGAAACGGATAATTTGCGGACACGAATAACGCTTCGATTCAGTATTTACTTTGGATTTACTTTCATTTTTTACTTAGAGAAGTCCAAGTAAATTTAATTTCATTTTTGTAATCGAAATGAATTCATTACTGTTGCGCAATGAACTAAAATTTTTGCTTTTCAAATATAAAACAAAAAAAATAATATTTCTTCATTTTTTAATCCCCAAACGAAATGTTACAAAAAACAAAGCCATCTGGTGTCGAAACGGAGTTCGCCGGGTTTGCTAGTATACATATAAAATTGATTTGATATAAAGAGTGCTTTTTACAGAAGTAACTAAATTTAAGGTGGCACCAATTTTCTTAACTGGCGGCTAGTTTATCAGCTGTCAAGTAGTTCTGCATTTCAACATGAATAGTTTGACGCCTGAATAACGCTTCCAAATTGTGATTATTAGGCATAAAACAAAAACGCCTTTGATCCTGATTGATTCATAAGTGAATTTTTTTAGCGATGAAACTCATTTTTGCTTCGTTCGTTCTTTAATTGAACCACTATGATGTACAGGAGTTATGGCTTGAGCAAGACGGTACAACATGTAACACAGCTCGTGCCACAAATGATTTACTGAAAGAAACATTTCATGTTTTGGTCTAATGAATTGGCCTCCAAGATTATGCAATTCAATATCGCTAGAATATTTTCTTTGGGGATATGTGAAGTCACTAGTCATATTCTATTCTACGCCGATAGACACAATATGATTGACGACTTAGAGTAACATTCTCCGAGTTATTACCGATATACGTTCACAAATATTGGAAAAAGTCATAGCTAATTGGACTTCCAGATTAGACTACATCCGAGCCAGCTGCGGCGGTCATAAGAAGAAGTCATATTTAAATTATAATGCCAGAATATTATCTTTCGAATAAAGTAATTTTCATGTCAATGTAAAAAAGTCATCTTTGTTTTTATTCCATTTCAATCTTCTGTACCTCTATTAAAACATCCTATTTAATTAATATTATTTGTTAAAAAAAATAAAAAATTATTAAAAAATAATAATAAAATAAATTCAAAAATAAATTTACAAAACTCAAATAAATGCCGCTCTTAATAATATATACAAGTTAATAATGTCGATTCTTTTGCTTAAAAAATGAATTTATTATAATATCAACAGGAGTTAATACATTATTCAAAATATTGCCCATCGTTAGCCACTACTTCTTCCCATTTTTCGGGTAACATATGAATTCCGCTCCAAAAGAACAATTCCGGTTTTGTGTTAAAGAGCTAATCGAATCAATTTCTTCAAACCTGTTTTGAAGTGAAGCGTATTCTTGCAGTCAGAAAGGGAAAGATCTGGGCTTTAAGGTGAGTCGGAAAAAACTCACTATCCACGGTTTTCCAAATAGTTTTTTGACCAGTCCTGCAACAAGTGGCCGAGTGTTGTTATGATGAAAGATTATGGCCTCGTGTCTGGTCGTTTTTCATTGGATACTCTCTTCAAACGTCATGCCTTTCGTGCATGACCCCTTTAATCGTTTGATCTGAATTCAATAATTGATAATACAATACATCCTTTTGATCCCATCAAATACAGAGCATTATGTTGGCGTCACGGATATTCGCCTTTGGCGTTTACATATGACATTTTGTGAATGGGGTTATCGTAATATATTAATTTTTCATTATCAGTAACTCTTCGATGCAAAAATGTTTTTTTCTTATAGCGTTCACGCATCATTTCCGACAAGCAAAATCGCCTTTCGAGGTCTCTCAACTTTAAGTCATATGGAACCCAATATTCTTGAATGAATCTCAATGTTGTCAAACATAAGGGAAACGGCTTGTTGTGTGACTTTCAATGATGATGCAAGTTCTTCTTCTATTTGACAACAATTTTCGTCAAGTAATGCTTTCTATTGCTCATCAAACTTTTACTGTTGACCAGGCCTCTCCTGTCTTCCGTGTCAAAATCGCGCAAAACCATCGTTCAGAAGATTTTTGAGTTGGAGCATGTTAACGGCATGCTTCTACCAACAAGCGGTAACTTTTAGCGGCCGTTTTCTTCAAATGAAAGAACTAATAACCTTTTTTATTTGAAGAAAACCTCTGCTTCCCCGAAAATCATATTTTTTGGGTGCAAAATTCAACATTATTATAGCGATGGAAAAAAATGGCGTCTATCAAAAACTGAATTTAATGGGTTTTAAGCTTCTAGCAACAATCTACAGTTTTTAGCAGCTGTTTTCTGTACTTAATTTCACTTTTCATCAAAATTTTTACTTTTTGCAAGAAATCAATGTACAGTGGTCATATTTACCCACTACAAAAATCATTTTCTCTACTTTTTTCTTTACTTTTTGATATAAAAGTAGTTTTAAAAAAATATTTTTTTTGCCTCTACTATAAATTTGATTATCTTTAGAAGAACCAATACGATATTTACAATTTTATAAAAAATTATTGTAGTTTTCCTTGAATTGTTTTTATATTTATTATCAATATAATAATTAAGCTTCAGGTATAATTTAATGATTTTTATTTCATATTTCACTATTTCATTTTACAGCATTTGACGAGATTAAGATTTTTTTACTTTTTTGTATGAAATTTAAATGTTATTTATCGATTTTTAAAATCAACTTTCAAAATATATCTCTTTAAAACGCAAACAAAATGAAGGCCGTAAAATATATTTTTATTGTATAAAGAATTTGATAAAATTTTAGTTTACTTTTAGTAAATTCTTGGCCATTAAACAATTTCTGAGTATGATAAATCGCAATTGAAATTTCATTCTTGTGTTTGCTTGAAATTACAAACTTAATTATTTGTTTTTTTTTAAATTATTTTTAATATTAATGTTGAAATAAATGAAATAATTTTCTTTATTCTCAGCTCTCTTTTTATTCTCGTTAAAGTTTTGCTTGATTGTGTTAATATTGCCTTCAATTTGAAGAAAATTAAATAGAATAAAAATATATGAATGCTTTTATGTGTTTCTTTGAATTCTTGTATGATGTTTGTTGCTCAGTCACGCTTAAATGCTCAAGCGGGTCGTTATGAAATCTGAATCATACGTACTCATATTTAGCACACATTGGTTGGTTATGTTGATCCGGAAGTTGTCATGAATATGTTAAAACTATTTACTAACACACCAAGCATACTTTTAGGAGTTTGAAATAAAATTAATTTAATTAATAGTTATAGTTTTTTGACCTTTTTAATATTTTTTAGTAGCTAAATATAAAGCACTAGGTCAATTTAATAAAAAATTTTTAAAAACTTTTATTTTTTATTATTTTTTCGATATTTCACCACACCGTTGGTTTGCATCATCAGGAAAACATCAGGAAAAATAATAAAAAATAAAAGTTTTTTAAAAATTTATTATTAAATTGACCTAGTGCTTTATAATTAACTACTAAAAAAATTAATTTAATTAATTTTAAAATTTGTAGCTCATAAGAGGCGAAGAAAAGTTCGCGATCAGAAGCTAATAAAAACCAATTTTGTTTTTAATTTATTCAAAACAATTAAAGTAGCGTAAAGTAAAGTAAATTAAAGTAACTTTTATTAATTTTACAAACTAAACAAGAATTATTTTAAATCAATGTTTAACTCTTAACGGTTTTATACTTTGCCATACAATACTTTGGGATAAAAGATGAATTTTGTTGTTGTAAATACAGGGCGGCTGATGAAAGCTGCTACTAAAAAAACGTAATAACTTATTTTCTGTGCAACTAACCTGTTCCATTTTTATTTTATTTTATAGATTGATCTTTAAATTGAACTAAAATGGAGAATTGGGATAGTGTAATGCTTTAACGCTTTAGAGTTCGTAGTTTCTGTCCAAAGAGAATATAGGCGTATATTTGGTGGTACTCCTCCCAGCAGATGGACTTTAATGAGGCTTGTGAAGAATTTTGCCGAGCGTGGCACAATCGCAAGAAGGTCTTATCATCGAGATCCCTCAGTTCGGATGCAGGAAACTAACGCTGCCATACAAACCAATATTTGAGTTTCGACAAGGAGCTTATTTGCTCAAATGGATGACAGCAGACAGTCACTGCAGACAACTTTGCTTCAAGATTTAAACTTATATCCATATAAGATTCAATTAACAAACAAACTGAACCCAAGCGACTTCCCGATTCGCTTGGAATGTTGTGAGAAAATCATTCAAATGGCGTCAGAGAATGAAAACCTCTTGAACTGCATTTTTATATCTAACAAGAGGCATATTTTGTTTTAAACGAAAATGTTAAACAAACAAATTTGTCGAATATGGAGTAATTCTAACCCACAGATACTCCATCAGATGCAATTACATCCACTTCGCATTACAGTGTGGTGTTCCTTCAAAGTTCATTGTGGTGTCTTACTTTTTCAAAGAAAACGGTCTTACTGTTACGGTCAATGGAGACCGTTACTTAAAGATATTGACAGAATTGTTCTTTCCAGAATAACGTCGAAAGAGAATCCCTTTCAACTCTGTTTGGTTTCAACAAGATGGACTAACTTGTCACTTAGCCAAGCCTGCTATGAAAGAATTGCGGCAAAAATTCCCCAATAAACTGATTTCAGGAAACTCCACATTCCGTTGGCCTCCTAGGTCTCCTGACCTTACTGCACCTGATTTTTTTTTGTGGGGTTATTGTGAAGAAGGTTTTTACAAAAGAAACCCAACAAATTTGAACGATTTAAAGCAATCCATTCGAAAGGTAATTGAGGCGATTTCCGCTGCAACACTCTAGGCAGTAATGAATAACTTTTTGGTAAGATGTCGCACATGTGTCAGCGAGGGTGGAGGCCTCAATTATTTTCAAAACTTCATGAATTACTTTAATAAAAATGTATCATTTTTCAAATGAATTACTAAAAAATAAATTACATCAACCTTACAAAAAGTTATTTGAGTTTCTTAATGCAGCAATATTGATCAGCTACCCGATATTTGTTGTCTAAAATAAAGAGTTCTATAGAACGTTAAGTTGCCAAACATTTTTTTAACTAGCGTTCATTTTATCAGCTATCAAGTGATGACTATTTAGTTTGGTTTGGCATTTCCACATGAATAGGCTGACGCCTTAACAACACTTTCCAATTGTGTAAATTGGACCCAAAACAATATAGCCGCTGATCCCGATTTTTATAAGCTAATGTTATTAACCGACGAAGTTCACTTTTACTTGGATGGATATGTTAATAAATAAAACTCCCGCATTTGGAATGATAATATTCCGCAGGTGTATATTGAGAGACTGTAACATCCAGAAAAAACTGTCTGTTTGATGTGATTTATAGGCTGGTGGAATCATTTTCGTACTTTTTTAAAAACGAAGCTGGTCGAATCTTTACAGTCAATGGTGACCACTATAGAGCCATGATTACTGACTTTTTCGTTCATCAATAGAATAGTCATAATGTACAGCAGCTGTGATTTCAACAATATGGTGCAAAATAATCAAATAATTTATTGAAGGAAACTTTTGATAACCGCATGAATTGGCCTTTAAGATCGTGATATTTAACACCTATATACTATTTTTTGTGGGTATGCGTGCGTCATCCTCGCCCTAGGAAGTCTTCGGATATGTATATCCTCCAGTCACTCCTAGTTGCAACTTCAAAAGCTCGGAGCAGGCTAGCGCCCCCAACTCCATGCTGAAGAGGTGGAGACTATCCACCTCTTCTCCACAGGAGACAACCCTTGGTCCAGATGATATGAAGCTTAATAAAATTTAAGAACACAACCGCAATCATGCTCACTGGATCTGGACCATTCATTGTAAATGATCCGACCCACACAACTCAAACGAGGGCCTTAAAACTACAACCAACACGATACTCCGAAAGAGCCAACCTCAATCATCAATCAGAGAACAGCTAAAAGGTTAAAAAACCAAACTCTGGAGCTTTACTGATTCCCGTGGAAATTAAGTGGAATTGTCCAGTTGGCTCCTGCTAGCCTTTTAGGAGGCTGGGCTCCCTTTTACCCTCGGTAACACATGTAATGACGGTGAGATTCCGTCAAAGCATATCAATATGCCCCCGGTAGGAGTTCTGTGGGTATACTAATCTGCGCCGATAAGCCCAAAACAATTGACCACCTAGAGGAAAAAATTCACCACGTTATTGCGATATAAGGCCACAGATGTTGGAAAAAGTCATCGAAACTGAACCTACAGATTGAAACATGTCCGAGGCAGCTGTTGCGGTTATATTTAAATTATAATGCCAAAAGATTATTTTTCCAATAAAGTAAATTTAATTTTAAATAAAAAAATCTTCTTTGTTTTATTCAATTTCAAATATATATACCTCTATAAAAATTACCTTTTATAACATATAGTGCAGAGAATGAAATCCAATAACTCTGCTATAGATTGATTTTTTTTATTTTTAAGAAAGAAGAAAGAAGAAATTGTTTGTATAAAGTGACAATTTTCTATTTATTTGCTTAAATAGTCGTCACTTCAGCAATTGCTATATAGAAACAAAAATATATTTGCAAATTAATTATTTAATAATTTTTTCGTTGAAAGATACACAAAGATTTTATCAGAGAGAATTCTTAGTGACGAAATTTGTTTTTATAGCAAAGATTATAAAAATAAAATATTTATTTTTAATTTCCAAAGAAAAATAAACTAAAAATAAATAAAATTACATTTAGTATGTTTGCTATGGCTTATTTACAATATTTTGTTTTTTTTTTTTGACAGTATGAAATTCTCATTTAGTCAATTTAGTTAAAGTAGAAAAAAGTGGATTTAAAGAAATCAGTATAAATTTCCTGATAAATTAAATGAGTATTTGGCGTTTTTAATAAAATTTTTAAATTTTATAAATATTTCATAAAATATTTGAAGAAATTAAGCTTTGCATCTACATTTTATGTTCATGTTTAATCAACTAAAATGGAATGTTGGAACGTACAATAATCAAATCATAAATATTTTTTCAAAAATTTTTAAAAATTTGGTTGCGAGCCGAAAATTATTAATATTTAATATATTTCTTTGGGTTTTTGGTGGCGGAATATGTGAACAGTACCATAGGCAAGGTTGCCAATTATTTTTTAATTACCGTCTAGATCTGGAAATATTGTTTCATCTAACAACAATTGAGCGAGAGAAGAAATAAAAGTTAACTCAAACAAAGTTAACAAACTATTTCCCAATAAACATACAATGAGTAGACTAGTTGCGAAACACGTCAGCGTCTATATTAATTAGGTCACTTCCCAATAATTCTAGGTGTGCAATTATTGTTAAAAGGTGAAAGCACTTATTCTCTAGATTTAGGTCATCTAAAATAAATTAAGAAATATTTCCCAATAATTACAAAAATGCAACTATTGTCATTTAGTTTTAAGAAATATTATAAGTAAAATATTTTTGCACAATTTCCCAATAATTGCAATAATGCAATTATTGCTATTTAGTCTATAATAAATTAAGAGTTTTTATTAAAATAATATTACACAATAATTGCAATTGTGCAATTATTGCTAAATTATAACCACGCCACTTTACTAATTAGGTCATCTACAATAATATAAATAGACATACTTTGTTATTTTAAGTTAGTGTTAATTATACTATAAGATCAAAACAATAAAGAAATAATTGCGATTCCCAAGGGACCCTCCAGTTAAAACAGAAAAATTGTGTTTTTTTAATATTTCCAGAAAGGAAATATTTAACTTAAATTTATGTAATATAGAAAATCTATAAATTGTAGAAAAATAATCTATGGCTTCAAAATTTTAAGCCAAATCAGAGTTGGAAACGCAAATAGACAGAAGACAGGGTAAAAGTGTAGCTTTTTCATTAAACGTTTAACATTTGCCCGAAATATTTGCGCATTATAAATCAATTGGAGCTAAAATATGAACTTTTAATTTTAAAATTTTGTTTTTACGCGCGTATTTATATTGAAATGATGCTGAGATACTCGTACTTGGGTTTAACTAACCAAAATATTTTGAAAGTCTAGCAATTAAGCTATTTTTCGTTGCTTTTAAATCCTGAACCAACCCTTACGTTACTTGAATAGTTGAAAACCTTGATTGTAATGGCTTTATTACATAACAAATAATTCTCTCTATAATACAAGAAATTAAATCAATTGATGTTATAATAACAATTGTAACGCTTAACGAAATCCTTACAACAGAACAACTTCGTCACATAAAAAATTAATTGCATTGTTGTATGGTTGTATCAGTTTATCAAATACTATTTTAATACGTTGACGTAAATAATTTAAACAATTTTCAAAATTATAACTAGAACAGTTTTTTTAGTCCGGCTTATTTTTTTTTTACAGGGTGCCCGGCGGGAAGGTATACTACTTTGTTTTGGTAAATATTAGTCTTGACACTTCATATTTGGCAGTCGTAAAGTAGACACGTGGCAAATTTATTATGGAAAAATATTCGGTAACCCAACGTGTTTTAAACGTTAAAACATTTTATCAAAATCAATCATCGATTACTGTGTGGGGGGAACAATGTGCCAACAAAATGTACTATTTATCATGTAGTGAATGATTTCGAAGAAAGAGGGTAAATAGGTGATACGCTCAAGCATGAACCACAATCAACTACAAAATCAGCTGAAAACATTGCTGCTGTTCAATAAAGTATTTAAAACAATCCATCAATCTGAATTCGATGTCGTGCTCAGGAGCTTTGTGTTCAAAGAACATCTTGGCCACAATTTTGCATAAGGATTTGCATTTGTTGCCATAAAAGATTCAGTTGACACAAGAGCTTCTTCCACAAGACCATTTATGCCGCCGTACATATGCCAATAGGATGTTGCAGCTCACCCATGACAACCCCGATTTGCATGAAAAAATCATAATGAGTGACGATGCACATTTTCATTTGAATGGACATGTGAATAAACAGAACAGTCGGTTCTGGGGGAATGGGCAACCCTCAAATTATTCAACAGTCACCTTTGCATGCATTAAAAGTGACAGTCTGTTGGGCAATTTGATCAGGAGGAATCATTGGATTTTACTTCTTTGAAATAGAAAACGGGCGTAATGGTTACTGTGAAAGGGAAGCGATATAAGTGATATGGCTGAAAACTTGTTAACGCCACAACTGCATGGTTTGGATTTGATCAACATGTGCTATGAACAAGACGGTGCCGCATCGCATATAGCCAGGATTACAATGGAATTACTGCGAGACCTCTTTTCAAACCAAGTTTTTTCAAGAAATGGTGATGTTGATTCGCCTCCACGGTCATTTGATTTGACTGCTCGGCAGTTCTTCTTGTGAGGATATCTGAGCAGCAAGGTTTATGAAAACAAACCAGATACGATTGAGCAACTCAAACAAAATATTCGTGTTGAAATTGAAATGAAATACCGTGTGAAATGTGTGAGAATGTAATGAAAAATGAGCTCGCAGTTGTGAGGCTAACAGAGGCGGACATGTATCCATACATAATTGCCGACACTAAATCAATCATTTATCAATATAAGACCCATTCTCTTTCATGTAAAGAAAAATTATAAACACAGTAGTATACCTTCTTGGCGGACACCCTGTATTTATAATTTTATTAGAAAAGAATAATTATTATTAACAAATGATGTATTTTGACAAAATCCTAATACTTCCTGAGCCTTAATTCTAACTGTATGTGTATGTGTTTCTTTCGTTAAGAGAATCTCCAAATGTTGAGATTTGTTTAAAATAAATTTAAATTTAAATAATAATAATAATTACCTATCATCGTTCCGACAATTAAAGCCACCCCACTGAAGAGTCCCACCCGTCTCTGGAGGTGAACAGCGTCGTTCGGCGTTGAGCCCTTCCTCTCCAACGACTTCCGCATCCGCCCGGTCCCTGATGAGTCGGTCTCTGTCGTTTCGGGCCCTTCTGGCCCAATAGAACCGTTGGTACACGTTGACCCGTTGAGCGTTGTTTTGTTTGGCACATTTTGTCCTAATTTGATCGAGATGCATTTTGCATTTAATTTTAAAGAGAACATAAAAAGAGAAGAAAAAGAAAAAAAGAGAAGATATGCTCTTCGTTAATAAAATATTATCGTTTTGTTGAATTTTTATTATATTTTTTTAACTACAAAATCAATATTTAAAGCACATTTCCTTACGTTTAATCTTTGTTTTTATTTATTTCATTTACAAATTTTGTATTTAATTACAAAGATTATTTAATAAGGATTTTGATTATGAAATTTTTCAGTTATTGATGGTTGTATCTAGTTCTCCATTAGGTCTTCATTTGAATCTAAATATAAGTTCAAATAGTTTTTTTTTCAAAAAATTATTCATACAAAAAATATTTTTTTCTTTCAATTTTTTTTTTTAATTTCTTCATGTTTCATTGTTTATAATAGAAAAAGAGAACGTTAATGGATTTTAGTATCTGGTATGGAAACTTGATATAATAGTTTCTGTTTAAATTAATTAAAGTTCAGCTTCAATTTTCTTACGATACTCAAATTTTGCAGTTGAAGCACTCTTATCAAGCGGACTTTAAACGAGAAATATAAATTACACATTGTGATATAATGTAATTTAATGAATGTTAATAATTTTTACCTAGCAACTGTATAATAATCTGCAAAAATTTTATTGTTGTAAAATAACATGAAAATATAAAAAATAATGTAAAATGTATAAATCAAAACCATGTTTGGTATGGGGCCCCCTTTTAATTTTAGTTTTACGTTTTTCTGCTGCAGCGGGTATAGCTACCACATCCATTTTGTAAATTTATGTTTTACGGGTCAAAATACAAGATTATATATGTCAAAACCATATCATCAATAGGACACCCTGAAATTTCTATTTTATTAACCCAAGTCTTATTTAGACTCTGGGAATTTTTTAAGGGTTTAGTAGATAATTCCATTTATATAAAAATTATGTCTTGTTGAAGTGCTCCAATAATTTTAATTTTATATTTTTAATAGTTGTTGTAACGATTATACAGGGTGAATCAAATAATGCCTGCTAATGTTAAGCACAAATAACTTTTTTATTTTTTGATGGCGGAATTAATTTCAGGAGCTTCTTACAGAACACTGATTGAAAACATTTTGCGGCCAATGGCGTGAGCAATATCCTAATTTGTGGTTTCAACAAGATGGAGCAACTGCGCATACTGCTAGGTAAACTATGGACCTGTTGCGTGAAATTTTTGGCGAACGTTTGATTTTCAAAAATTCAAATTTCCCTTGGCCACCTCGTTCACTAGATTTGACTGCGCCCGACTTCTTTTTATGGGGATATTTAAAAGACAAAGTGTATCTTGATAAACCAGAGACTATTTGACTGCTGAAGCAAAATATTCGAGACGAAATACTGAGCCTTCAATCCGAAACATTATGTGGTGTAATGGAAAACGTGTTAAAAAGAGCCAATCTTTGTATCGAGGAAAATGGTGGACATTTGTCTGATGTAATATTTCATACATAATTTCCATAAAATATATTCAATGTATAAAAACAATTAACCAAAATAAATGATTATTGCAAAAGTTATTTGTGTTTAACATTAGTAGATCTTATTTGGCCCACCCTGTATTAATAAATACACTTTATTAAGATAACCTTCCATATTATGGTGTTTTATAGAATATAACAGTGTAAACTTTAACACTTTGTTTCTACATCTTATTGGAGTTTTGGCGGCACACACTCTATGCAAAATTTCAAATGTTCGCTTATAAAGGTTAAAACATAAGTCCATACATATGCAATATAATTATGACTTGCTGGTAAAATTTTGTAGAACTGTATTGGGTACCCTTTAATTTCTATGTTTTAAATTAATTAATGCAATTTAGAGCTACAGCAATGCATCTTGTGTGAAAATAAACTAAGTAAGTAAAAAGGAAACATTATTCGATTTGAGTACTAAACTGCAGAAGTTCCTGAGATTTATCTGACAGGGCACTCTATAGGAGTGCTTCAAAAAAAAAAATAAAAAAATAAAAAAGACGACATAAGGCAATCTCAGCTTTTTTATAGGAATATTCTTTAATTTTTACTGTATTTTGTATAATTATTACTATAGAGCGTTTGCATTTTCTTTGAATCTCACATATTTGAATAAATCATGTCTCTGAAGAAACACCCTTTAATTAAAAAATTTTCTACTTAATTTATAAACAGACATAAATGTGTGTTAAGTTATAGAAGTTATAGAGAGAAGAAAACGTATATAAGCGTACAGGTGCCTTTGTTGGCTAGTATGTAGTGTACTAGCTTGTCAGTCTGGGGGTTGTGGGTTCGATTCCCAACGAAGACCTTGGTTTTTTCACTATAAACCTCAAAATTGACTGCCGGTGGGGCTGCTCAGTGATGAAGGCGCATGGTTAGTGGTCGCTGTGCTGTCTTATATGACAGTTAATTTCTGAGTATCCTTCTATTTTTACCACCTGTTTCATCTCTTTTCTATCTCTTTTCTTGTACTTGACTAAATAAGCATTGCTGTATGGAGTAACCCATAGTTTTATCCCAAAAGAAAATTTGAATAACTTTGTTTAAACTTAATTTTTAGTTTTATTACTATATTAATTGCTCTTATTAATTTAATTTTTACTTCATTTTGGGCTCAGTATGAAAACGATTTTATTTTCAATGTTTACATTCATGAATTTGCGTAATTTACGTTTACTAATTATGTAAAAGATTAAATTAGAAAAAAAGCGCAATTGAGTTAATAAATTTAGTAAATAAATACAAATTATGTGCTTTTTTGGTATACACGTTAATAATATCGATTTGGATACTATGTGGCAAACTTATCACATATGGTTTGTGTCAATAATAAGAAATATGGTATTTGGGGTAAACATCTGTTTGGGGTAAACATCAGTATTCAATAGATGACAAAATGTAAAGACACATTTTTTCAATCGCTATAATAATCTTGAATAACCTTCTTTCATTTGAAGAAAACGGCTGCTGAAAGTTATCGCTTGTTGGTAGTAGCAAAACGTTAACATGCACCAAATCAAAAAACTTGTGAACAAGAGAGACCTGGTCATCCGTAAAATTTTGAAGATGAAGAATATTGTCAAACACAAGAAGAACTTGCATTATCATTGGAAGTCCATTTCCCTATGTTTGACAATATTGGCAAATATTCAAAATCAAGGAAATTTGGTTCCATATGACTTGAAGCTGAGAGGCATCGAAAGACGATTTTTAATATCGGGAATGACGCTTGAACGCTACAAGAAGAAGTAATTTTTGCATGGTATTATTACTGGTGATGAAAAATTTATACATTACGATAACCCGAGCGCAAAAAATCATATGCAAAGCCCCTGGCCAATCAACTAAATTAATGCCGAAGTAGAAGATCCATAACGTTAGGGTTATGTATTTAGTGGAATCACAAGAGTGGTTTTGTATTATGAGCTGTTGAAGTTGTTCCAGACGATCACAGAGGACCTGTACCGAAGACAATTAATTCATTTGAAGAGAGTTATCAACGAAAAATGACCAGAATATTCAACCAGGCAGGAGGTCATAATCTTCCATCATAACAACGCTCGGCCATATGTTGCAAGACCGTTAAAAAACTATGTGAAAAACAGTGGATGGAAAGTTTTGGCTTACTCCGTTTATAGCCCACACCTTGCCCCTTTTGACCACCATTCGTTTCGATCGATGCAGAACGAAAACGCCCTTCATTTCAGCTCAGCCGAAAAAATTTGAAGATGAAAAATCGAAAGCACTACTAGACGTAAATCGTTGTCAAACGTAAAAAGAACTTGTATTATTATTGGAAGTCACTCAACAATTAATTTTTCTGCACTCCAAAGCATTGGAATTCATTCAAAAGCAAAGAAAAAATTTAAAAAAGAAAAAAAAAAAATTTTTTTTTTCCTGAAGAAGCTTTCCATAGGAAAGCAAATATTGAAAAGGAAAAAAGTATAAATTGTTAATTTAATTTAAAAAGACCTTAAAAAAAATAAGAGATATTTATTAAAGATAAAAAAAGGTCGATTAAAGAAAAACTACAAAAATTTATTATTTCGAATAAAATTTTTTTTCAATTTGCTAAGAAAGCATATAGAAGGAGGTATGTTATGCTATGAAAATAACTTAATTATGACGCTATTTTACATATATAAAAAAGTGGTAATGAGTGAATTTGTGCCACCTGAGGCTTTTATTTACCTCGATAGCAATGGATTTTTACAAAATAATACCGGCATTCCTATATTTCACCACATTTCTGGAAGAGCCAACAATAATGTTGTGTATAATAACAGAACTATAAATGAAAATATCAGGTTCGCTACAAGCTTCAGTGCTTAAAGTTTATATAAAATGAAAAAAAAAATATTGATCGATCACAAAATAGCTGAGCGTTTTTTTTTGCTTTAAGGACTAGATTTTTATAACTCCCCCAACCGCCCCCTTTTGCTTTTTTATTAATAACGTAAAGGTTTATTTTTCACATTTTTCTTTATAATTAGAATTAATGTCTGCATATAAAATATGGTAAACAGCCATAATTATAATTATATATCATAAGCCAAATATTTTTATCTATTATGCTTGAGAGCCCTCTAGAGGGAGATTGTGTAAAAGATGGGTTATAGTTATTCAAAAATTTTGTTTATTTGTTTTTTTATAAAGAGAAGTAGCACTTCAGGCAACAATGCCTATTTAGTCAAATACCGTGCTACATTCTTTAAGGAAAGGGATAGAAAGAAGATGAAACAGGTGGTGAAAGTAGAAGGATAGTCGGAAATTAACTGCCGTATAAGACAGCACAACGACCAGTGACTATGCTTTCATCGCTGAGCACGCCCACCGACAGTTAATTTTTATTTTTGTAGCGAAAAAAACCAAGGTCTTCGTTGGAAATCGAACCCACAACCCCCAAACTGACAAGGTAGTACACTACCTACTAGCCTACAGGGGCTGGAATAGGAGTTTTGTATAACTAAATAAATATATCTAACAAAATTGGTTTTGATTATATTTTTTAGGATTTTTTTTAATTAAAAAAATTATTAAATAATTATATTTTTTTTATTACTTATCTATTTATAAAAATTATTTTTTTAAAAACTATAATTGAAAAATTTATAAATTTTTTATTGGCTTTTTGAATGATCCGAATTTTTTACATTTTTATTAAAACTAAACAAATTTAGAATTGCACTATTGTTCTATAAAAAAGTGATGCTAGTACAAAGTTGCCAGACAGTGTTAATTCCTGGGGGGACATTTCGTTAACTAAATAAAATACTTTAAGATTTTATTAAGCTATTAAAATTTTAATAACCATTTTAAGATATTCTTATAAAATATTTCTTGTTAAAAAGCTTAAAATGGTGGATTTTATCCAAATATTGTTAACAACACTTGATAAAATATTTATGTTTAAAGGAATTTAGCACAATTGTGGTAAAGGAAAATTAATTTTGATTAATTTTAAATCTGAATTTTTTTAAAAGATTTGGGTTTTATTGATTTTTTTTTAAATATTAAAAATTAACTTAATTGTATTTTATGCTAAAAATATTGATTTTATAATAAACTTTTTTAAATATGTTTAATTAATTTTTGTTTTTATTTTTTAGCCAACTATTTTGTTTATATTATTATTATTATTTATTTCTTTTTTATTTTGTATTTTATTTTTTTATAACACACACACACACACACCTCCTCTATTATCTGTTGAATTATTTTTGCATGCGTTTTTTTGCAAGCAAAATAGTTGGGAAATTTTATCGCGCATGGCATGGACGGATTACAAATTTTACAAATTTTTTCGCCGCAAACACTCAATTTCAGGCGAACGAACGAAACGATGTCTATGACAGATTTTTACAAACTGTTCTATGAATTTTGACACAAAACACTTTGAAGCCGTAAAATTAAAGCAAAAATAAATGAATAAATAAATAGAACAAAATCTCACACTCGTTGCAAATCAAAATTGAAAAAGTTTTTTGTTTTTTATAGAATTATTTTAGGATATCGAATACAATGAAAAAATTTTAACAAAAAAAAAACAAAATTTAGACAAATTTTTTTATGTTGTAAAATTTTTTGTTTTATTTTTTTATTTCTTATTGTGTAGTAACGTAGAATAATTTATAATCTGTATTAGCAACCACCAAACGTTATACTATTTATTTTTGTTTTTGAATTTTTGTCTTTTATATCTTTCTCGGTTTATGCCAGCTTGTTCTTATTTTTTATTTTTGTTTTGGTTTTTATTTTATTTTTTTGTTTTTTATCTAAAAGAGAGCAAAGGGAAATAATATGTTAGTCTATTCAAAAGAACGTGTTTATACAGTGAACGTTAAAAGGAAATTTACATTTTCATATATAGTTTTTTTAAGAAATTTATACTTTGAATAAAATCATAATCTGTTTATTGGAAATAATATGAAATTAATTAATTAGTTTTATCGCACAAAATAATGTCAGGAATTCAGTATTATTTTCAATTTTTGAAATAATACTAAAATAATTAAGTTTAAAAATATATTCTGTTTGGTCATTTCATTATTGTTTTTATTTATCTAATTTTTTATTTTAAAAATTTTTCTTTTTCTTTTTTTTCATTAATTTTTTTCTTTTTCTTAGTAAATTCTTCATGTCTGAGTTAAATCTATAAGTATGGTAACTTATTAAATTTGAATTAAAACTGTTATACTTTAGTTAATTTTAATAATCTTTTCTTTTGAAAATGCGCTTGTAATATGCAATCGTTAACAACCTAAAAGCGGTTTAAAGCGAAATTGAAAATTCATACAGAAAAAAAGCAGTCAAGTTTGAATTCTTAAAAACTATGAAATTACTGTGATCTACGCCTTAAAGCCATTAAGGCATAATATATCCCATACAAACAATTTGTGACAAATTGGGAATTTTGCATACACTAAGTCATCTAGCAATCTTTTCTTAAATTCGAAGATTGAGTCATTAACAAAATTAATTTTAAAATATGATACTGCTACCTAATTAATTTGAAATATATTTTTAAATATTGTATACTTTTCATATATAAATAATAACGTGAATAAAAAAAACGAAATCCTAAAAAATATTTTTTTAAATTAATAAAGAGACGACTGCTCTCCTTCAAAGTATTTATCCTTCGATTGCGTGTTTTCATATTGGGCAAATTTGAGGTTAGGAAGTAAATTGTCTGTCAAGTGATTAAACGTCTAGACTTGAGTTGTCATCTTTTGACATTTATTTACTAAAAAGTTAGAATATTTAAAGCGTCGAATATTACATTCTTGAGCAAAAAATTTTAATTGAGAAAATTTACTCTCAAAATATTTCACTGTATCACTTCATAAATTTCGAGCAGTTTTAGCTTGCAATCAGGCTCCTTCTGGGACCGCTGTGCATAATTTAATCGCTAAATTCAAGACTCATGGTATTGTTGCTGTCATTATGGCTCATAGTGGCCATGCAAACATAGCTGGTGTACAGCAGAGTTGAGAATAAGCCTGGAACATCAACTCGTCGGCGTTTGCAACAATTGCTCTTCACTAGAGACACTTTGCGCAACATTTTGCAAAAAAACCTTTATCTTCATGTTTATAAAGTTTAACTCTTTTAAGAATTCAACACCGACAATGGTCGGCCGACATTGTTTGTGTCGAACGTTTGTAGCCAGTTCACAAATTTGGAGAAACTGAACGAAAATAACGAATTTTTAAACAAAATCATCTTAACTGATAAGGCTCATTTTTAACTAGGCGGTTACGGAAACAAACAAAATTGTTGTAGAAGGGATTTACAAAATTCGCAAACAGTCCTTGAAAAACCATCATATCCAAAGAAACTGACCGTATAGTGCGGTTAGTGATCAGGCGTTATAAACCTACCTATGTAGCCATAATTGGTTAATGACATTAGTGACCTTCAACAAAACAGCGCAACAAGCCATACAGTCACCCAAACAATTCAGTTATTGCATGAATAATTTCCCGGTCACATAATTTATCGATTTGGTGATGTCCTCGCTGTTTTATTTTTTCTGGCGCCATTTAAAAGAACTGACGCTCTGAAAGATGAAATTCAGCGTTGCATTGACAAGATAAGCGAAATTTTATTGCGAAATGTGCTTCTACATCTAGTAAAAGAGCGGACGTCTTCCAACATGCTAGAGATGGACATTTGTTTAACATCATATTCCATTATTAATTCCCATATTTAGTCTAATCATATCAAAATCTTTTCTGAATGAAGCTTAACCAAATTAATTAAATGAGAATTATAATTATTATAGAGTCAAAAATTACAACACAAAAAACACAGGCACCATTAAAAGAAAATTAGAAATAATTTACAATGTCTCTCATTTTTATGTTTTTTTAGAAGATTTTTAGAATTCATAGTCGTTTTAGTTTATTAATTGATTACAATTCTCATTTAATCAATTTTGCTTTATAGTTATACATCTACAGTTTTCTGTAAGTTATGTAAGTGATGGCGCAATGAAATCTGATTTCTCTGCAGTAATTCATTACAAAGTTTCAGTTCTGATTGCTTTTCCTTTTGCTAAAAAGTAAGCTTTTTGAACTAATAAGGCAATCTTATTTATTCTTTTAATACTTTTTTCTTCACAATATAGAAGATGCTTGAACTTTAGCCAAACTAAATTTTTGTCGGCATTTTTTCAATCTGTTAATAAAACAAACCACTAATTGGTGTCGTGTTTTCCTTGTAGATATCGTCTCTTTGAAATTGTTGTTGCATCTGGGCTAGAAGGCGGCTTATAAGTTTGCTTTGGCCAGAAACTGGATATAAGGACTTTCAAGGTTTGACTATCAATAATCGTATTTTAACGGTATTGGTAGCCCTTGCATTTTTTCGAAAAAATATGGATCGATGATATAGCCTGATCACAAACTGTACCATACCGTGCCTTTCTTTGGATGTAAGGATTCGAGGATTGTTTGCGTTTTGCGACCGGATAGCGATCTTAGAAAGAGTGTGATTACAAGGAAAAGCTGCTCGAATTTTATGAAGTGATATTTTTACCATTTTAATAGTAATTAAAATTCTTTGGTCTAGAGTGTATTTTTCCATGCTTAAAAGTTTCCAAAAACTTTCCAAAATATATTTGTTGTTCGATTTTACAAAGTGATTTTGATAGTAAATTGTGATAATTAAAATTTTTTGCTCAAGAGAACATTACGTTCCATACTAAAAATTTTTCAATCTTTTACTAAATGACTGTCAAAGGATGACAGTTCAATTTTTGACAATTGACATTCTAAACTTAAAATTGCCCACATGTTATACAGGGTGTCCGCCGGGTGTTTTGCTGTCATTTTTGTAAACCTTAGTCTTAACAGTTTATATTTGGAAGTCGTGAAGTGGACACGTGGTAAATTTATTATGGAAAAAAATTCGATAAACCAACGTGTTTTAATCGTGAAAACATTTTATCAAAATCAATCATTGATTACTGTGACCATGAGAAAGTTACGTGAACTTTTTTGGAGAAACAACGTGCCAACAAAATGCACATTTATCGTGTAGTGAATGATTTTGAAGAAAGAGGGTCTGCAGATGATAGGATGAAGCATGGACCATATTATACCGCAAGATCAGCTGAAAACATTGCTGCTACTCAAGAAAGTGTTCAAAACAATCTCAATTCGACGCGGTGTTCAGGAGCTTGGTCTTCAAAGAAGAATTTTGGTCACAATTTTGCTTTATAGAATTTTCATTTGTTTCCATATAAGATTCAGTTGACACAAGAGCTTCTTTCACAAGACCATTTACGAAACAGCTTGCAAATGACAACTCCGATTTTCATGAAAAAAAATTGTATGAGTGACGAGGCACATTTTAGTTTGAATGGAGATGTGAAGACACAGAATAGTCGGTTCTGGGGAATGAGAAACCCTCAAATTATTCTACAGTCACCTTTGCATCCATTAAAAGTGACAGTCTATTGTGAAATTTGATCAGGAGGAATCATTGAACATTACTTCTTTGAAAATGAAAACGGTATAGAGTAACTGTGAATGAGGAGCAATATCGTGATATGATTGAAAACTTTTTAACGCCACAACTGTATGTTTTGGGCTTGATTAAAATATGTTATTAACAAGACGGTATTACATTGCATACAGCTAGGATAATAATGGAATTACTGCGGGACCTCTTTTTACAACAAGTTATTTCAAGAAATGTTGATGCTGATTGGCCTCCACGGTCACCTGATTTGACTAATCCAGACTTCTTTTTGTGGGGATATATGAAAAGCAAGGTTTGTGCAAACAAACCAAAAACGCTTGAGCAACTCAAACAAAATATTCGTGATGAAATTAATGAAATACCCCATGAAATGTGTGTGAATGTAATGAAATGTTCAAAAGAGGTCGCATTAGTGAGGCACCAGAGATGGACATTTATCTGATATTGTATTCCATACATAATTGCCGACATTAAATGAACCATTTATCAATATCAGAACCATTCTCTTTCATTTAAACAAAAATTCTAAACATACAAAGTAGTATACCTTCCCGGCGGATACCTGTTATTTGTTACTTTTATTTTGTTAAGCTTTTAACTTTTTAAATTTTGTGTGTGTTTGCGATTTTATTTATTTTTATTCACAAATTGAACGCATTAAATACTCATGTTACAAAAACATAACACGGTTTATTTGTGTTTATTTTTGATTAACGCTCACTGTATGTTTTTTTAAAAAATAAAAATAGAAAAATTGTGATTGAAGAGAAGAAATAAGAGTATTTAAGGCCGATGACGACAATGACGTAGTTAATAGACATGAAGATGATTCCTTTGCAATGATGATTAAAGTTTATGTTCTTTTGTAGTCATCTGCATGAAGAGGCCTGGTAGCGGGGAAATAAAGATTTTAGCAGATATTTTAACACCTTTTTCTATTTAATTATAAAATTTAAAATTAGTATTTGTTTTATACCCTTCAAATTAATACATTTTTTTTTCGTTTTGTGTGTTTTTTTTCAATTTATGTTGTCTGTCAATTTCAAAAAATCTTTTATATAAAAACTCGTGACATGAAAAACTTTTCTTTAAGAATTTTTTTAATATATTTAAGTTTTAGATTGTTTTTCACATAGAAAATATAATATATTAATTTCCATAATTTTTTGTTTTATGAAATAAAAATATGAATTCGCAAAAATTATAAAATATTTTTAAGTTCATCACATATTTTAAAATTAAATTTTATTCTTTTTTATTTCATCTAAAATATTTTTTATTTCAAAAATATGTAGTTAAAAATTTTTTTATAATATTTTTGTTTTTTTTTTTAACTTTGTCTAATATTAAATAATTCTTTTAGTGCATAATTTGAATTAAAATTTTTTATTTTTTTCTTGTGATTTTTTTCACTTGGTATCTTTCACTTAAGTTACTTTTCATCAACTGATCGTGTTCATTTAAAATAATTGCTTCATATACTAAAAAATATTTCAGTATTTCATTCAATTTTCAATTTATCTCACTACATTAGTTCTTATGCACTTTACTTTCTGCTATTAAAATCGGGTTTTGTATTCTGAATTAGTTATATCATTCGTAACATTCGAATACTTATTTTTTTTAATTCAAATTTATAATTTTTTATTTAAAATATTCTGAGTTTATGAGAAGAACATTTTCTATACTCTTGCATATTTAAAAATGTTTATGCTCTTTATTTTAAGGAATTTTCTTAATAAAATAAGGCGAAAAATCTTTAATGTGCAATTTCACATCTATTTTGGTTTTATTTTTGTTCTCTTGTCTCTATTTCTAAATGTCCATATTGAGTTCCATAAATGAATTTAGGTTTTTTAATTGTATAGGGTGTCCTACGTGAAGCTATACTACTTTGTTTTGCCACCATTTTGGTAAACATTAGTCTTGTCAGTTTATATTTTGCAGTCGTGAAACAGACACGTGGCAAATTTATTATGGAAAAATATTCGATAAACCAACGTGTTTCAATCGTTAAAATATTTTATCAAAATCCATCATCGATTACTGTGACGATGAAAAAGTTATGTGAAATTTTTCGGGAGAAACACTAAGCGAACAAAGTCAACTATTTATCGTGTAGTGAATTATTTCGAAGCAAGAAGGTCTGTAGGTGATAGAATCAAGCATGGACCACAATGTACTGCAAGATCGTATGAAAAGATTTCTGCTGCTCCAGAAAGTTTATCAATTTACAATCCATTCTCTTTCATTTAATCAAAAATTATAAACAAACAAAGTAGCATACCTTCCCGGCGGACACCCTGTAATACAAAGTTTTTGTATTGAAACCTCAAAAAAAGGAAAAATTTTCAAGGTTAACGCCAAAAGCAGCTACGACAGTAAAAGGTATTTTTCTCATAGAGAAATAGAACCTTGAGTTGGCGGTTACTTTGTCAGCTGTCAAGTGATTTATATTTAGTTTGGTCTTCAATATGAATAAACTGACGTCTAAATAACGCTTCCCCCGGGGGCACATTTATATGTTTTGACGGAATCTCACCGTCATTATATGTGTCAATGAGGGTTAAAGGGAGCCCCTTCAAGGCTAGCTCCTGCTAACTGGATAATTACACTATATTTTCACGGGAATCAGTAAAGCCTCAGAGTTCAGCTATTTGTTTTTTTAGCCTTTTAGCTATTCGCTGACTGATTATTGAGGTTGGCCCTTCGGGAGTATCGTGGTAGTTGTGGTTTCAAGACTCTGGTCTGTGTTGTGTGGATCGAATCATTCACAATGAACACAATGAATGGTACAGGTCCAGTGAGCATAATTGCGGTTGGGTTCTTAAATTTTATTAAGCTTCATGCGTTCTGGACCAGGAGTTGGATAGGAGTGAAGGCTGTGGCCTGCGCCTGGCTTTTAAAGTTGCAACTAGGGGTAACTGCAGGATATACGTATCTGAAGGCGAGGATGACATCGCACATTACGTCCATTTCACGGTCAGCATAATCGTCCATTAGAGCAATTAATTCGATTAACTGTAGAACGTTTTCACATTACGTTTACTCTAAATGATAAAACGGAAGCACAGAGATGTTGAAGAGTGCGTTCGCTAGAAGTAGTGTAGATAAAAATTCGAATCAGTCTGTACGCCATCGTGCACAGAAATCTTTCATTTAATGAAAGTTTTTATGGAATCCAACTCGCACAAGAATTGCGGCCACACGATAAACCAGCAAAACGTAGATTTAGTGAATCGGCTCAAAACAAGGTTGCCATTGAGGCCGATATCATAAGCGAATTATGTTAAGCGATAAATCGAGAGGTCAACAAGCAAAACTGCCGTATTAGAAGTAAATAATCGCCAAGATTATATTGAGACGGCGTTAAATTAAGAAAAACTAATTGTTTTGTATGCTTTATGGGCTGGTGAAATTATTGTTTCCTATTTCTTTTAAAAACGATGCTGGTCAGAACATTACATTCAATGATGGCCGCTATTGAGCCATGATTACCAACTTTTTCGTTAAATAATTGAACAACCACTAAGTGCAGGAGTTACGGTTTTAACAAGATTTATTAAAGGCCGTGAAGTGGCCCGTGAAGTGGCCTCGAAATATTATACCATTTTCTTAGGGGTATATGAAGTCGTTAGTTTATTCCGATAAGTCAGAAATGATTGACCACTTGGAGAACAACATTTACTATATTATTGCCTATATATGACCGCATATGATGGAAAAATTATTATTTAAATTATAAATTCATTTTATGTTTAACTTACAAATTCATTTTATTTTTGAAGTTATCGCATTGCAATTTGTTTTTTGGCTGCCCTGCCTTTTTTATTCCCCAAAAACTTGCGGTTTTCTTCCTTTGGAAAAAACCCGCCAGTTTTCCAGTTCGGCACCAGTGCTGCCATTGTGGCATATATTGTCCATAAACATGCACAAAATGTAATGCCAGAAAATTGTCTTTCGAATAAAGTAAATTTTATGGTAATTTATTATCTTTGTTTTATTCGATTTCAAAGTTCTTTACCTCCATAAGAAACTACAGTTAAGGAATAAAATAAATACATTGTACGAGTACATACTTGTCCATTAGTTCTTGTTTCTTGGCTGCCTGATTCCTTTGCTTCCCTATGCTATGTATTATTAATAAATAACTCGATAATATTACTGACTAGTTGGCTATTCGTGAAATACAGTAAAACAATTAGTTGAATAAAATTAGGTGTAGAAGTTGAACTGCTTTAAATTCATCTCCAGAAATTATTGTCTTCTAAACTAATAGAAATTTTTGCAAATAATAATTTTATTTCATATTTTGTAAATATTTTTTAAATTGTTTATACATTTTTCTCTTTCTAAAGATGCCATCCAACGGTGTGGCGAAATATTGAAAATAAAAATAAATTTTATTTAATTTTTATATAAAGACCTTGTGCTTAAAAAATTATTTCTAAAATTTTTGCCACACCTTGTTAAAACACTTTTTATTTAAAAATTAATGAAGGTCGATCGTTTTACTGCTTTGTCTCTCAGTTTTTGAATATTTTACGAAGGGCATTTAGCAATTCGTTATTAGCTATTAGAATCTTTTCAATCAATTTTTTACTTTATTTTATTTATTTTTGGTTTCCTTTTTTTTCTCTTAATTTTTCTTTAATTGGATTGTAAACCAATTTTCGTTCAATGCTTACATACATACATATTTATTTGCTTCTGCTTTTCAGTTTCTTTTTTTTATTAACTTTCGTTTCTTTTAAATTTCTTTTATGCTGTGTTTCTTAAATTGAGTTTAATGTTTAATCATATGATCGTTTACTGATCATAATTGTTGTTGCTGATCAATTAAATAAATTCATATATACAGTGTTGGAGAAAATAATAGGCCACACATTGAATGTATAATAAATTGTTATATTTTAATTATTTTTATATAAATTATTTGTTTAAACTCTGAACTTTATTTATGAAAATAATTTATTTTCAAACTAATTATATCTCTTTTGCTTTTTTTTAAGAGAAGTAGCACTTCAGGCAACCATGCCTATTTAGTCACAACCGTGCTACATTCTTTAGGAAAGGGATAGAGAAGAGATAAGACAGGTGGTGAAAGTAAAAGGATAGTTTCATAGCCTTGAAGCTCTTATTTTTGTAGTGAAACCAACCACCCCTAGATTGGTAGGCTAAGTACACTACCTACTCGCTTACCGGAGCAGCTTTCATTTCTAGAAGGCATATGTTATGCTTTGAATTACTACAAAGACTTTATTTACATTGTTTTAACATTTGGAAGAAGCTCGTCTTTTTACTTTTGAATTGAACTCGCAAGAATCTGCAGTTATTTGTAGATTACAAGGCTAACAGACATTAAACTTACATAACTTTTTTCTTCCGCATTTTAACATTCTAAATAGATTCTATAGAAAAATTATAAGCTCATAAACATTTTTTCTATAGAAAAATTATGGACTAATGAACATTTTTGCTATAGAAAATTTATGGACTGATAAATATTTTTCTATAGAAAAATTACGGACAAGTAAACATTTTTCTATAGAAAAATTATGGACAAGTAAACATTTTTCTATAGAAAAATTATGGATGAGTACACAATTTTCCATAGAAAAATTACGGACGAGTAAACATTTTTCTATAGCAAAATTACGGACGAGTAAACATTTTTCTATAGCAAAATTACGGACGAGTAAACATTTTTCTATAGAAAAATTACGGACGAGTAAATATTTTTCTATAGAAAAATTACGGACCGGTAAACATTTTTCTATAGAAAAATTACGGATAAGTAAACATTTTTCTATAGAAAAATTACGGATGGGTAAACATTTTTCTATAGAAAAATTACGGACGGGTAAACATGTTTCTATAGAAAAATTACGGACGGGTAAAAATTTTTTTATAGAAAAGTTACGGACGGGTAAACATTTTTCTATAGAAAAATTACGGACGGTTAAACACTTTTCTATAGAACAATTACGGACGGGTAAACATTTTTCTATAGAAAAATTACGGACAAGTAAACATTTTTCTATAGAAAAATTATGGACGAGTACACAATTTTCCATAGAAAAATTACGGACGAGTAAACATTTTTCTATAGCAAAATTACGGACGAGTAAACATTTTTCTATAGCAAAATTACGGACGAGTAAACATTTTTCTATAGAAAAATTACGGACGAGTAAATATTTTTCTATAGAAAAATTACGGACCGGTAAACATTTTTCTATAGAAAAATTACGGACGGGTAAACATTTTTCTACAGAAAAATTACGGACGGGTAAACGTTTTTCTATAGAAAAATTACGGACGAGTAAACATTTTTCAATAGAAAAATTACGGACGGGTAAACTTTTTTCTATAGCAAAATTACGGACGGGTAAACATTTTTCTATAGAAAAATTGCGGACGAGTAAACAATTTTCCATAGAAAAATTACGGATGAGTAAACAGTTTTCTATAGAAAAATTACGGACGAGTAATAGAAAATATATGGACCGACAAACATTTTTCTATAGAAAAATGATGAATTGATAAAAAGTTATGGACTGATGAACATTTTTCTTCAGGAAATTTATGAATTATGAATATTTTTCTATAGGAAAATTATGAATTAATAAATATTGTTCTATACAAAAATTAAACACTGTTGAAATATTGTTAAAGAAAATCATCGCGAGTATATATATATATATAAATATTTATTGAAATAAAATTTTCTTTGCAAGACTTAAGCAAAATAAAATCAAGTAAGAGAACAATTTCACACAAAATTAGTGATCACACATTTGTATCAAATACTGGCTGCTGTGTAAACCAAACAGAAGACATAAATCGCCTTCAATACTTTGCTTGTAAAATAATTAGTTATTTCGAGAATGCATGCTAGTGTTTTATTAGTTTATTCACATTGCTTTCGTTTAAACAAACGATAGCTATAAGTTGGTTATTAGTTATTTTATATGCAAAATTTTGATTTTTAATATAATATTATGTTGGGTTTGTTGGGAGATGTGTAAATAATTTTTATACGACTAGAAATTGTTCGATTATATATATTAAAAATATTTTTAATATTTTTATGAATGAACGGAAGAATAAAATATCAATACTTTCTATTTTTATTTGACTATAAAAAAAAACTAAATGAGAGAATTAAATTCATCGTTATATTTGTATGAATGTATTACCATAATTAGTAAATCAAGTTTCTCTTTCAATTAATTTTATTTAGATTATTTTATTATTAATCGATTCATATTGTAATTGTCTCATATGTTGAATTAAACCAATTAATAGTGGTTAAAAAAAATCTTTCTCCTTAAATATCCTCAAATGTTCTTTTAGAAGAAAAATATAATAAAATATAAAAAATATAATAAAAATAGCATAACTGAAATATTTTAATTTTAAACGATTTGTTTAAGTGTTATTTAATTTCTTGGAAATTTTATAAAATAAAAAATGAAAAAAGTCTCATTTTGTTTTTGTTTTCATTTTATTTCTCTTATCATTGGAGTCAAAAATTATTGGTAATATTATTTTATTACCTGAATTATTTTATAAAATTTCAGTAATGAACATTCTAAAGTAGTCATTATAAGCAGATTTCCTAATATACTTTAACTTTTTGTTTCGTATTTAAAAAAAAAATGTGTTGTAGAAGAAAGTATTTCAATGGGCATTAGATCTCCGAATAAAAAATATAGCAAGTCCTTTGGTCTTTACAATAGTGCTATTGGCTTTCATAAACAGTGAAATTTAGTTTAAGAGTCTTCTGTCTTAACTCTTTAAACAATTTTCTTTCTTTTTGTTTCTTTATGGTAAATGTATATGAGTATCTGAGTATCAGATTTGCCGAATTTAGCCATTTTCTTAATTTTTTTTATTTTATTATTATTTGCCTGTTATTTATGATTCATTCATAAAAAAACACATTAATAACAAAATTCTTTGGGTTCGTTGTTTGTTTAAGTACCATTTTAACATTGAAATGTTAAGAAAATAGAAATTTTAAAATGCATCTAAACATAATATCAGAAGAAAATTGAATAAACGTTTATAATTTAGCATTAAAAGTTAATTAACTTAAAGTCTTAATTTATTAACAAAATGCGTAGGAAAATAATTTTTTTTTGTGTAGAATCAAATTCCTTTCTTTTTTTTTAATTTAAATATTTATCAAATATAATAATAATAATTATAAATGTTGTGTTTATTATTATTAAGTATAAAATAATTTATAAATTTAAATATATTCGAATTTATAATCAAACTAAATTTATTAATATTCAATTAAAATTTAATGCATAACCTTTGAATGTAGTCTTATGATTTGATTAAACAAATCAACCAAGTGCAAACTAAACTACATAGGGACAACCCTTTAATTTTTAATTTTATGTTTTTAATATTTATTAAAGTATTTGTCTACTACATACCGGGTATATTTATAGACGCAACTTTAAGTTGGCAAATCCTTTTTAACTAGCGGCGATTTTGTCTGCTATCAAGTGATTTATGCTTAGTTTGATCTGGCATTTCAACATGTAAATTCTGGTTCTGTTCGTATTACGATTCCCCATATTTATAAACGGATTTTGTTTAGCGATGAATGGATATGTTTATAAACAACACTGCCGTATTTGGAGTGATGAGAATCCTCAAGTGTATGTTAAGCCATCATTACCAGAAACTGTTCGGCCTGGTCGAGTCAATGGTCCCTTCTTCTTTAAAAACGATGCCGTTCGGTACATTACATTCAACCATGACAGCTAAAGTGCCATGAATACTAATTCTTTGATTCATCAATTGAACAACCACGATGGGCAGGAGAACATACAACTTGTGCCGCAATTGATTTATTGAAGAAAACGTTTGGTAACATTTGGGAGTTTAAATTAATTCGTGCGGTTTGCTAATAGATGGCGTAACTTGATTATTATTCCATCGTTCTAATAGTCCAAACATGCATTGGAAAGCTACTGTTATTGTGCGTATTTTTCAGTATATGTTATTCATTTGAAGCGTAAACAACAATAATTTTTTTTCACTCAAATATGCCGAATTCTGTGCCTGAAAAAGTGTTTTGCGGGGAGTTCTTCTTCACTACTTTAATATGAAGAAAACTGCTGCCGATAGTTATCGTATTTTGGTGGAAGTTTATGGTAAACATGCTCTAGCTGAGCGAACGTGCCAAAAGTGGTTTGCACGATTCAAAAGTAGTGATTTTGGCTTGGAAGACGAAGAACGTCCCGGGCAGCCGAAAAAATTTGAAGATGCAGAATTGGAGGCCATACTTGATGAAGATCCATGTCAAACGCAAGAAGAACTTGCAGACACATTGGGAGTTGACCATTCAACAGTTTCCAAACGTTTAAAAGCCATGGGAATGATTTCAAAGCAAGGAAATTGGGTACCATACGAATTGAAGCCAAGAGACGTTGAGAGGCGATTTTTAAAATGCGAATTGTTGCTCGCACGGCAGAAAAGAAAAGGTTTTTTGCATCGCATTGTCACTGGCGATGAAAAGTGGATTCATTACGATAATCCCAAGCGCAAAAAATCATATGGATATCCTGGCCACGCATCCACATCGACCGCAAAGCCAAATATTCATGGCAAGAAGCTGATGCTGTGTATATGGTGGGACCAGCTTGGTGTGATCTGCTGGGAGCTGTTAAAACCGAATGAAACGATCACAGGGGATATCTATCGACGTCAATTAATGCGTTTGAAAGAAGCAATGCAGAAAGAACGGCCGATTTTCCACGAAAGGTATGACAAAATTATTCTTCAGCATGACAACGCTCGGCCACATGTTGCTTCGGTGGTCAAAACATACTTGGAAGGGCAGAATTGGGAGGTCTTACCCCACCCGCCGTATTCACCAGACATTGCTCCTTCCGACTACCACTTGTTTCGGGCGATGACTCATGGCCTGGCTGAGCAGCACTTCACTTCTTATGAGGAATGCATAAAATGGGTGAATTCTTGGATCGCCTGAAAAGACCCCGGGTTCTTCGGACGTGGAATCCGTATGTTGCCAGAAAGATGGGCGAAGATTGTAGCAAGCGACGGCCAATACTTTGAATAAAATGTATTGCACCAATTTTCCACAATAAAGCTTCAAACTTTGAAAATAAACCGCACGAATTAATTCAAACAGTAATATATAACTGCATATTTCGGTCCCGGGAGTTGGCCTCCAAAACTTTACGATTTAAGGCCGCTAGACTATTTTCTGTAAAGTCGCTAGTCTACTTCGATAAGCCCATAACGATTAGTTACTTGAAGGACAACATTCGTTACTTTATTGACGATATACGGCAACAAAGTCAAGAAGAAATCATCGCTAATTAGATTAAGATCTACCTGAGCCAGCCATGGCAGTCATACATCAGAAATCATACTTAAATTACAATATAATACCAGTAGGTATAGAAGGTCAATTTAGAAAAATCATCTTTGTTTTATTTCCTTTCATGGTTCTGTATCTCTTTTAAAACACCCTTTATTTGTCAAAATCAAGTGCTCTATGGAGTGTGGAGTTCATCCAGTGGGATTCATCACCAGATGGCGGATAGGGAAACTCTCGGTTCATCTATCCAGATTTGCAGGAAAGGTGGAAAATAAAATACCATGCGTGAACCAAAAATTCTGAACAGCCGATTACCATGCCTAGTACGGCTTACGATGATGGATATGGAGTGAATATGGCTGACAACTACAATATTCTGGCAACTTAGTAAGCGGTGTGACACCTAGCTGAAATGACGACTAACGCTGTGAATGCCCCCGTCCCGTTAAAACTGTGGCGAGCTTCCGATTATGTCGCCACTGAGGTGGTGGTACAGGTGCTGTTGCGATAACTCCTGTTTTTGCGCCGAAATCTTGGCTCTGAACATAGGATTGCAGAAAGATCTATATCAAACCTCGCGTGGAACTCACTGTTCGCAAAGCGACCCACGGGGATCATTTGAGGTGACCGAACAATCGTGAAAGGATCGCGGCTGGGAGTGGGGATCCAATTAAGCCGATGACGAACAGAACACCCCCTTAAAACTTGAAGAAATCGAAGGAATTGAAACAGAACGGAGAAACAACAAGGCGCTTCAAAAGTGTGTCTAAGGCTATAAACGAACAGGTAAACTCGACCTCCAACATAATTTTCACACCACTCGAACTACTCATACACTCTAACAAACACCCACAGACGAACACACCTACCTGAATATTAAAAAAAGAGTATAAAAAACCCAAATGAAAGAACCACCTAAACCCGAACACTGATAATGGTGTCATCACATCGCAAGCGCTCGTCAGTCATAACGAACAAACAGCCAGCAATGACGGTTTACACCGAAAGAAATGACAACACATAAACAGAAAAGTTAATGATTTATAAGTATTAAATGGATGACTGCCAGCAAAAAGTGATTGAAATTATTGACATCACTTGGACTCCAATTTTTTTCGTTTTCTTTTCTTAAAATATTCTTAAGTTTAAAATGCTTATCTTTTATATTTTTCTTTTTCTTGGCATCTTGCAAAAAAAAATTGCAGAAAAAGAAATATGTTCAAAAGCGCACGTACACCAAAAACAAACAAAAAAAAAAGAAAATTTATCATATTATATTTATTCATTATACAGAGAAATAATATAATTAAGAATTGTCACAATAAATTTAAACAATTTAAAATAAACAAACGCTATAAAATAATAAACATACATATGAATGTTGGGTTTAATTAAAATTTTTTCATTTTAGGCATTTAATATTGAAAAATATCACCACAAAGTAATTTCATTCTAATTCATTTCAATTGTATTTGTTTTTGTTATTTTTGTTTTATTTAAAAACCCATAAATATTGAAAAAAAAAAAATAAACAGGCAAGAAAATGTAAGTTCATTTAAAAATCTCAATAAACAATTGAAATCTACGTAATAAAAATATAGCGTTTTAATCATAATACATCGCTATAAAGGGTTTCTTTTCAGCATGTGTAATTTATATAAAATTGTCTTATATTTTTTATATTATTTATTATATATAATAGTTATAGTTTTTTGACTTTTTAATATTTTTTAGTAGTTAATTATAAAGCACTAGGTCAATTTAATAAAAAATGTTTAAAAAACTTTTATTTTTGGCATCATCAGGAAAACAAAAATAATGAACAAACAAATTGAACAAATTTTTTTTAATTAATTTTTTAATTTGCATTATCAATAAATTTTTATTGATAGTAAAATTTACTTTGCATTAGCATTAGATTTTTATTGATAATGAAAGTTAATTGGCATTACCAGAAAATATTTGCTGATGATAGTTATTTGGAATTACTATTAAATACTTATTGATAATGTAAGTTAATTGGCATTACCAGTAAATATTTACTTATAATGAAAGTTAGTTTGTATTACCAGAAAATATTTACTGATAACGAAAATTAGTTGGCATTACCAGTAAGTAGTTACTTATAATGAAAGTTAACTGACATTACCGCTAAACTTTTAATGATATTCAAAGTTCATTTGTATTAGCATTATACTATAACTGATAAGGAAATAATGAAAATTAGTTTGCATTACCAATAAATATTTACTGATAATAAAAGTTATTTGATATTACTACTACTAAACATTTGCTGATAGTGAAAGTTAGTTGTTAGTTAACTTTTGTTGATAATGAAAATTACTTTGCCTGACCGGTAAATAATTACTGATAATAAATGTTAGTTGACATTACCAGTAAATTATGATGGGTAATGAAGTTTATTTGCCACTACCCAGAAACTTTTAGTGATAATGAAAACTAGTTTGCATTACCAGAAAATATTTACTAATAATTTAAATTAGTTTGCATTACCAATAAACTTTAACTGATAATGAAAGGTAATTGGTGTCATCAGTGAATTATTTACAGACAATTACCAAATTTTTATACTCGTAATACTGCTATGTAAACATCATCACTCAATATATCAAAGGTATATTACGGCAATAAACCCATATTTTAAGAAACTTTTTTGGTAAAGGGTATATAAGGTTCGACACAACTGAATATAGCACTCATAATTGTTAATGATATTTATACCGAAAATTCTAAAATATTTTTTTTCAATGCAATATAAAATTGTATAAAATAAAACATTAGAAACAAAAATTACACAAATTAAAAGTTGCAATACACAACGTACTGCTAACAACACTACTTCTGCTCAAAAAAGCCTTTAATTCAACGACGTGCTCAGGAGCTTGAAATTCAGAGAATAACTTTGGCTACAATTTTGCACAAGGATTTGTATTTGTTTCCATATAAGATTCAGTTGACACAAGAACTTCTTCCACAAGACCATTTACGCCGCCGTACATATGCCAAAAGGATATTACAGACCGCCCATGACAACTCCGATTTTCATTAAAAAATCATAATGAGTGACGAGGCATATTTTCATTTGAATGGCTATGTAAATTGACAGAATAGTCGGTTCTGAAGCATGGTAAATCCTCAAATTATTGAACACTCATCTCTGCATCCATTAAAAGTAACAGTCTAGTATGCAATTTGCTCAGGAGGAATCATTGGACTTTACTTCTTTGAAAATGAAAACGACGTAAGGGTAACTGTGAATGAGGAGTAATATCGTGATATGATTGAAAATTTGTTAATACCACAACTGTATGCTTTAGGCTTGATTAACATGTGGTATCAAGAAGACGGTGCTATCTCGCATACAGCCAGGATTACAATGAAATTACCGCAACACTTCTTTCCACAACAAGTTATTTCAAGAAATGATAATGTTGACTGGCTTCCATGGTCCCCTGATTTAACTGCTCCCACAAAATAGTGGGGATTCGTGATAAGATTTACATCTGCACCTGGCCGTGGGCCTTAATCAGATGGTCGTCAAACAACTGTGAATGAAAAGCAACTTCATTCACGTCCTAGGAAGCCAAGGACTAATTCTAGCAAACAGGTCTTTTCTAGTTGCAATTTCAGCGGTTCCAGAGCAGGGCTGCAAACCACTACTCCTTGCTGAAGAGCTGGAGACAATCCAACTCCTGTTCAGAACACATGACTAACATGCTCACTGGATCTGGATCATTCACCAGTGGGTGTTATTAAAGGCGAGATGATCCTGGCCCCCATAAAACAATACCTGTATGGGGGCTACTGATTCCCGTGAAAATAACGTGGAGCTTTCTAGTTGACCCCTGCTCCTTTCAAAGGTCTGGACTTCCCAGCAGCACAGGTCTAGATAGTCAAATATTCTATAAAGGCCGATAAATTTGCCCCCGGGGGGAATGGTGGGGATATCTGAAAAGCAAGCAAACCCGAAACGTTTGAGCAACTCAAATAAAATATTCGTGATGAAATTAATGAAATACCGCGTGATGAAAAATGTGCTTAAAAGGGCTCGCATTTGTGAGGCGGACATTTATCTGATATTGTATTCCATACATAATTGTCGATATTAAATAAAACTTTATCAATATCAGATCCATTTTCTTTCATTTAAACAAAAATTATAAACAAACAAAGTGGTATACCTTTCCGGTGGACACCCTGTTATTAATATGTGCATATGAATACTGCGACAGTAAATTTATAGATTTTATTTATAATAATTTCTATTTGTTGTGTTTAATTTTTAATGTCATATTGTGTTTCACACAAGTTACTTAAGAGTTTTATAGTTTTATTTTCATTAAGATATCGATATTTGTTGTTGGGTTATTTTCTATTCACTTAGAGGATAAATTGCGCAGTTAATTGTATTCTAATGATTTTTTTATGATTTTATTTTTGTGGTTTTTATAGAAAATAAATTCATTTAAATAACTAATAGGAGAAATATAATATCTTTATTCACGTAATCGCTTTTGTTTAAAGTCTGAATAATAAGAAGTTTAAGGGCATAAAAACAAACTGTAAATAATTAGGATTTAAATCTTTATAAATTAAAAATGTTTCTTTAAAAAATCCTTGAATATGACACACTGAAGGACTCTTTAATATTAATTTTAGTTTTCATTTTTAATGTTATAATAGCCTTAGATATACACACTCTACAATTTTGAAGTGTCTATCTATAACCGTCTAGCAGATGAGGCTGTAAACATCAAATTCATGTCTGCTATGGGAGTATCCTCTGATTTCTTTTTCTTTTTACTTGCGATTATAGTACAACATAAATTTCGCCATCTATAGTGACACTCTTTAGTTTTTAGTTTTAGTTTTTTATAACGCTATAGTGTTACACATAGATTGCTGCCTCTTACCCCACAAAAGTTTTTTTTATTTTAACTGCACAACACGAGTCCTGCTATAAACGTGCCCACATTCGATTTCTTATTTATGTTATTTGAAATTAAAAGAGACTTTTTATTGCTCAAGTTTTGCATCTTTATGTGCTTGATTTGTATCAAAACGATAGCGTCCAACCAAAAATATTTAATTTCATTATATTCATCTTTTAAAAATTAAATTTGTTCTCTAATTAGACTTTTGCAATAAAAATTGCTTAAAATGAAACATAAATCAAAAATCCGCTGTAACAAATTTAAAAAAATAAATTAAAAATAAAAGAGTTAGACCAACTCGCACTTGACGGATGTGTGATAAGATTTACATCTGCACCTAGCTGTGTAAGCCATAACCAGATCATACCACTATGGATTAAATATTGCATCACCCTCGCCCTAGAAAACCTCCAGATACGTATATCCTCCGGTTACTCCTAGTTGCAACTTCAAAAGCCCAGAGCAGGCCGCAGCCTTCACTCCTTGCTGAAGAGTTGGAGACTATCGAACTCCTGGTCCAGAACGCATGAAGATTAATTAAATTTAATAACACAACGGCAATTATGCTCACTGGACCTGGACCATTCATTGTGTTCATTGTGAATAATCCGACCCTCAAACTTAAACGAGGGTGTCGAAACACACAGCCACCACGATACTCCCGAGGGGCCAACCTCAATGATCAGCCAGCGAACAGCTAAAAAGACGAAAAGCTGAACTCTGGAGCTTTACTGATTCCCGTGGAAATATATTGGATTGTCCAGTTGTGTCATGGGCTCCCTTCTACCCCCGGATGTAATGACGGTCAGATGCTGTCAAAATATATCAATGTGACCCCGGAGCAGCACACTTGGCGGATTTCGTGATAAGATTTACATCTGCACCTGGCCGTGGGCCTTAATCAGATGGGGGTCAACCAATTGTGAATGAAAAGCAACGTCATTCACGTCCTAGGAAGCTGAAGACTAATTCTAGCAACAGGTCTTTCCTAGTTGCAATTTCAGCGGTTCCAGAGCAGGGCTGCAAACCACTACTCCTTGCTGAAGAGCTGGAGACTATCTAACTCCTGTCCAGAACACATGACTAGCATGCTCCCTGGATCTGGATCATTCACCAGTGAGTGTTATTAAAGGCGAGATGATCCTGGCCACCATAAAAACAGACCTGTATGGGGCCGCAAAACCACAACCACCACGATACTCCCGAAGGGCCAACCTCAATAATCAGTCGGAGAAACAGCTAAATGCCTAAAGGGGCAAATAGTGGAAACTCTGCGGGCTACTGATTTCCGTGGAAATAACGTAGAGCTTCCAGTTGACCTCTGCTGCCTTCAGGGAACTAGGCTCCCTTATATCCCCAGCAGCACAGGTCTAGATAGTCAAGTATTCTATACAGACCGATAAATGTGCCCCTGGGGGAGTGCACTTTAGGGATGATGTGATTTGATTTACATCTGCACCGACTAGGTAGTCATAATCAGATGGTGGTCAAACGTCATTCACGCCCTAGGAGGCCATCGAATACGTATATCCTCTGGTCACTCCTAGTAGCAATTTCGAAAGCCCGAATAGGCCGCAGCCTTCACTCCTTGCTAAAGAGTTGGAGACTTTCCAACTCCTGGTCCAGAACGCATGAAGCTTAATATAATTAAGAACACGACGGCATTCATACTCACTGGATCTGAACCATTCATTGTGTTCATTATGAATGATCCGACCCACAACCTATCACGAAGGTCTCGAAACCATAACCACCACGATACTCCCATATAGGGGCCAACCTTAATAACCAGTCAGAGAACAGCTAATTGTCTCAAGAGACAAATAGTGAACTCTGCGAGCGTATTGATTTCCGTGGAAATATGTGGATTGTCCAGGTGACTCCTACTAACCTTTGAAGGGCCTGGGCTCCCTTTTACCCCGCAAGACACCAGTCTAAATGGAATAATAGGTTCCAAAAAGACTATCATGTGCCTCCGGGGGGAGGCACTTGACGGATGTATTAAAGTAACTTTTTACGTAGCTTTCCGTCTAGAAAATACCGCAATCATACTATTTAAACATGGTACTAGAATGTTTGTTCCGCCAGTGAATGAAATACTGTTGTCAATTCCTCTTCTATCTGACGTCCTTCCTGGCTGTTTGTTCGCAAATAGTGAGCGCTTTCGATGTGAACTACATCATTATCAAGCCACGTTCTATCACGTACTGGTAAGTCAGTATTTCTGGTCCAGGTATTTATTCCCATAATCGTCTTATCTACCTGCCTGGCTATTTTATGTGGGGGTTAATTTTAATATTTTCATCTTTTATTAGTGTCCAAGTACGTGTGTTCGGCTGAGGTTGTTTTTTGTTTGTTGGAGTTTATGATTAGTTTATGGGATGTGAAAATTGCATCTGAGGTTGTGTAGATTTCCGTATTTTCAATTATGTCTAGTCTTCGTCCTTTTTTGCCACAATGCAGTAAATTCGGGAACTCATCTATTTCCCTTGGTAAGAGTCCATGATTCTCAAGGTGTAATGCAATGTTGGAGTCTTCTCTTGCCGTGAGTAAATCTTCTTTGTGAAAATGGTTCGTTAATCTAGCTGGTCCTGTGTAGGTAAAAGTGTGTCGTTGTCTTCTTTATTCCTATTTTTAGTGTTGTATTATCTAACAAGTTTGTCAAAAGTAGTTGGTTTTTAGTCGTTCTTTTTAGCTGTGGTGTAAATTGTGTCGAGTTTATTATTGTATTTTCTGGAGTAAGTGGAATTATCTTAAGTCTATGTATCATATGCCTAAATGCTGCTAGTCTATGTTGGATAAAGTGATTCGAAGTGATGTTGATGGTAGTGTCAAAGACGTCATCTGTTAAATATTAAGTTCCTCGTGTTATTGTTATGTCAAGATAATGTAAATTACTGTCTTGTTCTTTATTCATTGTGTATGTAATGTTATTATGGACTGTGTTTTAGTCTATTAGAATTTGTTCGGCCTTGTCATTCCTGTATCTATAGTAATGGGTTATTTTGTGTTTTTCGATTAGTGTCTTTTTATGTAGTAACTCAAGATGTTGCAATAAAATTTCCATGAAGATTGACGAAGTTGGGTTCCCATGTCGAGTCCATCTCAGATACTATGATTATGGGGATAAATACAACGTTTATTTCATTACTGCAGCACCGAATTTCAGCATTCAGAACCTCGTTTGTCCGTGGATTTTTTTCGAAAACCCGAACTTTCCAATGGCGTCAGAGAAAAAAATACAGCGAAGTTAAATCACAAGAATGAGGTGGCTAATTAGCATCGCCATATCGAGAAATTACGCGACGGGAAATATTTTCATTTTTTCAGTTGTTTGTGTGGCTTGTGGCGCCATCTTGCTGTAACCAAAGGTATCTGATGTCAACATCAGCCAATTGTAGCCACGGGCAAATTATGCCATCTGACCACATACCGTAACATACGCTCCCTTTCTTTGGCTTTTCGAGGACTGTTTGTAGATTTCGTGAGCCCTATATGCGATAATTTTGTTTGTTTCCATAACCCCCTTATTGAAAATGAGCCTTATCACTAAAGATGGCTTCGATAAAAAATACTTTGCTTTTAAAACAGTCAGTTCACAAATGTTCGACGCAAAAAATGGTTGGTCGTTTTTAATTCTTGAACGAAGTAAGCGGGAAGATGAAGATTTTTATGCAAAATGCTGCTCAAAGAGCCTCTTGTGATGCCCAATTGTTGCGAACGAACGACAAGTTGATGTTCGAGGTTCATTCTCAACCCTCTGCTGCACAAAGGATAGACGAACATATTGCTTAGCTCTATTGTCAACAACAATAACATGAGTCCCGAATTTAGCGATTAAATTACGTATAGTAGTTTCAGAAGCAGCCTCATTACAGTGATATTTTCATCATTTTCATAGCAAATTTTCACAACTAAAATTATTTGCTCAGGAGTATAATGTCCCCTGCTTAAAATTTCCCAACCTTTTACTAAATAAATGTCAAAAAATGACAGCTCAATTCTTGGCATTTAATCATTTGAAAGTCAATTTACTATATAACCTCAAATTTGCCCACTCATTATTTGCGAGAAGAAAAAATATTTCTTTAATTTAAAAGAAATAGAAAGTTAAAGTATTGAAAGTAGATGCAAAATGTCAAGGAAAACATATAAAAAGCAAAAATCTTTGCATAATAATAATAATAATAATAAATAATAGACTCTAACAATGTTTACGTTAAGTTCACATTTATAAAAATAACAAAATCTGAATACAAGTCAATGACATTAAAATAAATTGATTTTTGTTCATTCGTTTTTTTTCCGTTGCTTCCGTAATTGTTAATTATTTATAAAAATAAGTCATTGAAATATTTTTATGACCACAATCTATTGCAAAAAAAAATGCAAAAACCAAATTATTTTATAAGAACATACATACATACACACATACATACACGTTGGCATTTGTATCGCTCCCAACTGCCACAAACTCTTTCACTTTCACAATTAAGTAATGAAAATGAACAGGAAATACTAATTGAAATAAAATTTTGTTTATTAAATGTCATGAAATGCACAAAAGCAAAAATATGAGATAATATGATGCAAAAATATGTATGTATGTGTATATGCATGCATGTATGTTTGAGTACTGATACGACAAATAATACAGAACGTTAAACTTAAAAGGAACTATGATAAAATTATTTTTTATAAACGAAAAGGATTACGTTCTGCGAACTCTATTTCAAATGTGGGTTTTCATATGTCTTCATGATGCTCAACGATATTTCTTAAGTGCCTGGGCTTTTAATAAACAATCTACTTATACAGGGTGTCGGCCAGGATGGCATACAACTTTGCTTGTCTAATAAATGTTTTATTTAATAGCGGCAATTATATATGGAATATAATTTTAGATAAATGCCCATCTCTGTTATTAATACCCATATTTCTACAGGGTGTCCACCGGAAAGGTATACTACTTTGTTTGTTTAATAAATAATAAATAAATTTGATGTGTTTTATTTAATATCGGCAATTATGTATGAAATACAAGATCAGATAAATGTCTGCCTCTGTTATGCTCACAAATGCGAGCCCTTTTGAGCACATTCTTCATTATATTCTCATTTATTTCACTCGGTGTTTCATTAATTTCATCACGAATATTTTGTTTGATTTGCTCAAGCATTTCTGGTTTGTTTGCCTAAATCTTGCTTTTCAGATATGCCCACAAAAAGAAATCCGCTGTGATCAAATCAGACGACTGTGGAGGCCAATCAACATCATCATTTCTTGAAATAACTTGTTGTGGAAAGAGGTCTCGCGGTAATTCAATTGTAATCCTGACTGTATGCGTTGTGGCACAGTCTTGCTGTTAATCAAGCCTAAAGCATGCAGTTGTGGCGTTACCAAGTTTTCAATCATATCACGATATCGCTCCCCATTCACAGTTACTGTTACGTTGTTTTCATTTTCAAAGAAGTAAAGTTCAATAATTCCTCCTGAGCAAATTGCACACCAGACTATCGTTTTTAATGTATGCAAAGGGGACCTTGAATAATTTGAGGGTTTCTCATTCCCCAGAACCGACTATTCTGTTTATTCACATATCCATTCAAATGAAAATGTGCCTCGTCACTCACTATGGTTTTTTCATAAAAATCGGGATTGACATGGGTGAACTGTAACATCTTATTGGCATATGAACGGCGGCGTAAATGGTGTTGTGGAGAAAGCTCCTGTGTCAATTGAATCTTATATGGAAACAAATGTAAATCCTTGTGCAAAATTGAGGCCAAAGTTGTTCTTTGAAGACTAAGCTTCTGAACACGGCGTCGAATTGAGATTGATGGATTGTTTTGAACACTTTCTTTAGCAGTAGTAGCCTTGGGCCTATCACAGACTCTCTTTCTTCGAAATTATTCAGCACGATAAATAGTGCTTTTTGTTGGCATAATATTTCTCCCAAAAATCTTTTCGTCACAGTAGTCGATGATTGATTTTGATAAAATGTTTTAACGATTAAAACACATTGTTTTATCGAATATTTTTTCATAATAAATTTGCCACGTGACTACTTCACGACTGCCAAACATAAACTATCAAGACTAATGTTTACCAAAATGATGGCAAAATAAAGTAGTATACCTTCCTGGCGGACATCCTGTACTTTCTTTAGAGAAAGTCAAGTCAAAATATATTTGAAAATGAATGTCAAAATTGATATGGTCTTCCAAAATCATATAAGACGCACTTAGAATTTGATAAAGAAGATCTTTGAAAGGGACACTTTCTAAGGAAATCGTTAAACATTTTCTTGTATGACAAGGGTTGAGATAACATATGCTTTATAGGATAAATGCAGCAAATAATCTTCGTGTTATTATTAAACGCTTTAATCCAATAGCAATGTAGTACATTACATACAGAGAATTTCACTTGTTGATTAAAAAACCATTCAACAATAACAAAGGCACAAAAATCCTGTCTTTTATTAGGAAATGATCAAACTTGCCCACACACTCTCTTTTGTTGTTCATTTTAAAACAACCGAATGAATGTTGACTCATAAAAATGATCTTTTTTAAACTGGGATTTATTTAATTAATCAAACTTGTTCAAACTTTTATATACGTTGTTCATTTTAAGGCAATCGAACCACTTGCAGTTTAAACACTGCCTTATTTTTATCATAGGTAGAATCATACTTGTCAACTCGTGTACTTGCCTTTTCCACTCAACACACACAATTTTGAATAACATTGAAGTATAAAAAGCAAGAAATCATTGTGTATGAATTTGTTCATTCCAATCAACAACGGCAAGTTTTTTTTTATTTAGAGTTGTTTTTGATGTACATCATCATACAAAAAAAGAACAATAAATAAAAATTTATTAAAATTATTACTTTTTTTAACTATTAATTCATATGAGTAACTAGCGTGCCCGTGACTGCTTTGCAAGTCATTTCTTCGACATTTTTTGATCGATTTTGGTTCGCGGTATTGAAAAACAAAGCACGTGAACGTGATACATATAACTGACCGTGCAAAAAACAGGGATCATTGAAAAGCAACAGGTATGGGGAACTGAAGCCATTTAAAATCAAACGGC
The DNA here is from genome assembly GCA_030448955.1 of Trichopoda pennipes. Classification (NCBI taxonomy): domain Eukaryota; kingdom Metazoa; phylum Arthropoda; class Insecta; order Diptera; family Tachinidae; genus Trichopoda; species Trichopoda pennipes. The sequence continues at coordinate 14,536,871 of JASKUP010000023.1, forward strand.
AAATCTGGAGGAATCATAGGAATGTGTGGTTTCAACACATCGCCCTTATATTTTTCTTTTAAAATTTTTGCTTTAATCACGTTTTTCATGACTTTTTTGACTACTAAACGTGTCCCATTGCAAATTCGTGGCTGGCAGATATTTCTAAGCAAAATAATTGGTACACCAACTTTCATTTGTAGGCGGTGTGGCGGCAGTCCAGATAACTCAAGCGAATTCAACATTTCGGAAGTTTTAAAATTTTGATATTTTATTATATATTAGTGAGTTTTTTTTTGTAAATATCTTGGGAACTACATAACCGATTTAAGAGATTGATATCTCGTTTTGAAAAGCATAACAATGGCTTTAAAAAATAAAATAAAAAAGAAAAAAAAATAATAAATATGTATATGTCATTGGTGGGTTTCGCCACGCCCCTCCGCCCACAGACCGAAAATCAAAAATCAGACTTCACAGTGTCACCCGCCTGAATATTCTGAAGATTCTCTGAAAATTTCATCAAAATCGGCCCAGCCGTTTTCGAGTCCATTTCTTACATACATACACACATCCTCTTTTATATATATAGATGTAACAACTTAAAAATTTTATTCTTTTAATTTTAATTAATAGTAAAGCAATTTTAAATTTACTAAGCTTCAAAATTTTTAAAATATGAATAAAGGAATAGTAAGCTATTTACAGATTTTGGTCCTAGACGGTTCCTAACATTTCCAGCCAATGAAAATGCTCTTTCTGCTGCTGTACTGCTAGCAGGAATAGCATGAATTTAAACCACAAAAGGCAAGCAAACAATAAAAAAGCAAATGTTTATCAATGCTCAATTGGTTATGCTCTTTACATTGTTGGTATATCATATTGCTCAAGGCACACAGACGGTCGGTTCAAACATGTTGTATGAATTAATGAGAATAAGAACGTTCTGATACAATGAATTTACTGCAAGCTTTTCTCTTGCCTGTGCGAAATTGTTCATAAAATGAATTTGATGTGTACAGCAGAATGAATATGATTTTTAATCATCATTGATCATTATTCTTTATTCTTTAAAATGCACGAAAATTTTTTTGCTGATAAAATCAAGAAAAATCTTTTCAATTCTCAGAAAAACTTAATACAAACTGTAAAATTTAAATCAGCGATGAAAAAGTTTATACTTTTGTGTTTTTTCTGATACAAAAATAATGTGTTACGCCAGAGAGTCATTTGATACTCTCAGTGTAATTTCCCTGTTGTATATAAATAACGTTACTTGAAATTTAATATCAAGTTGGCAACAATGTGTGGCTGCTTTTTGATTTTACGTACATATCTTTGTTATAAACAAGAATTGTGCATTAGCAGAATCATCAAAAAAAAAAAAATGGAAATAATTTGGAGTGCTTTTAGTGCAGAACATAACATTTCGTTTAAAGTTTATCATAACACATGGAACTATTGCTTTTAAAATTACCAAGAAAGAAATGAACATTTAAAGAAGTAATAACCAATACATTGCAAATACTGGACCATCAGCTCAATTGCTGATTACATGTTTAAGTTTCTTCACAATTTACTATGAATCCTTTCAACAGACAGACAACAGACAACAGACAATAAACAGTATTTCCAAAAATCTTGCAAAAATAATTGAAATTATATTTAAAAAACTAAAAGAAACATAAAAAAGCTTACAACATATAAACAAAAATAAGACAATATGAAGCTTTTTAAATGTATTCTGGATGAGAAGCTCAAGGCTTAGGATGTAAAAGAAGTTCAATTTTTTGGTAATTTATCGTTTATTATACATTTTCAGTGGGTAAAGAAAATTATTTATAAGTTGTGTTTCTTATAGAGGTTTAGAACTTTGAAATGGAATAAAACAGAAACGAAGATTTTCAATTGGTATTTATAATTTCAACATGACTACTGGCTTATTACCGCCATGGCTGGCTCGGACGAAGTCTAATCTGGAGATCCAATTTTCTATGACTTTCCAACGTGTGTGGCCATATATCGACAATAACGAGGCAATCACTAGGAAAATATTGTCCGCTAAGTGGTCAATCGTTACAGGCTTATGGGCCTTAGACTAACGGCTTCACCTAACTCCAATTCATTCTGTAGGCCATTGTATAAGTCCACAAGACGAAACTATGCGGTTACCAAATGGTTGCTTTAATAAATCAATTCTAGCACGAGCATTGTTGCATGTTACGTTGTCTCATAAAACCCATATATTCTTACAAAAAATTGTTCAACGACATTAAATCGCACCATATTGAAGGCCAATTCACGGGTTCGAAAAGTAAAACTATTCGGTTTCCTTTAATAAATCAATTCCAGCACATGTAGTATTACATGATGCGAAGTCTTGTTGAAACCACAACTCCTGCAGATCATGATTGTTTAAATGATGAACTAAAACGTCAGTAATCACGGGTGACTGTTTTAGTGTGCTTTATGAGCTGATGGAATCATTGGTCCCTACTTCTTTAAAAACGATAGCGGTTAGAAGGTTACAGTCAATGATGACCGCTACTGACTTTTTTGTTCATCAATTGAACAACCATGATGTGCAAGAGCTGTGGTTTCAACAAGATGACGCAATATGTCATACTAAACGTGATTCAATTGATTTATAGAAGGAAACGTTTGTTAACTGAATAGTTTTGCTTTTCGGACCCATCAATTCATTCAAAATTGTCGAACTTTTTACTTCGTATTTGGAATCATCTCAATCTACATTTTTTGTTTTATTTTGTTTTAGAAAACCATCTTGTTAAGCGAAAGCTTGCAACGCAGCTTCCTTTTTTTTAATATTTTAATTTTTTTTTGTTGCTGCAGAACAAGATACAAATGAAAATAAAAGTGATATAAAAATTAAATTAACTGTGGTAGGAAAAATATTTAGTCAATAAAATCCGAATGGCTAAAATACTCAGACAATTTATAACTTTAATAAGAAATGAGTCGACATGTAAATTAAATATTTCTGCTACACCGCCGCTCATTTGAAAATGGTTTATTTTCAACTAAAATTGTTATAACATTGAAGATGCGTAATAAATAATTTTAGTTCTTGTATAGAAGTTTACATGTTGTGAGAACCATTGTGTATATTTTAGCTAATCAAAATGCAATTTTAAAAGTATAAACTCTTTCTTGCATTTTGTAAATATAAATATAGCGTAAAGAGAATCCCTTAACTCCTAAAAAAACAATAAAAGATTCCCAATCTTTTTTATCTATTTAATAATAAAATTAATTATCCAAACTGATCGTATTGATTGATGTAAGCATCAGCGTAATTAAATTCAAGATTTGAATACATCATAAAGAAAACTAATAAAAACAGATAAAAAAAGAACGTCAGCAAGACTTGTGTACGATTTCTTATATAAATTATGTAAATATTTTATAGAAATAAAATTAAGACAACGGATAGAAATGAAAAATTGAAAAATTGCCAAAAAAAATTAAATCAGCTGAACAAAATATAAAAAACAAATAAATTGGTAAATTCAAGATATTTTTTTTATAATCAGTTTAACTCACAGCGAAAGTCATGAGAAAGAAGACGCAGGTTAATAAGTCGATTAAGCGATTAAAAACGTTTTCCAAAATTTTTTGGAATACTTAGCTCGTGACTCTTTCCACTGATATTTACGGGTAGTGTCAATTCCATAATAGAAAATTGATTTCCGCTAAAAAACAAGCGCGACTTTATACCTTCCGGACAGTGTGTCATACCTCGATGGTTAAATAATACGTCAGGTAAAAATTTCGTTTTAGCTGGTTTTAAAAACCAACTTTCAGCGTTTTTTAACGAAAAATTAAAAGCAATATTTCGGCAATAACTACTGGCAGCTCTGCTTTTTAAACTTACAAATAATGAGAGCACTCTCCATATGGTTTTACTGATAGCAAACCCAGACGGAAAATAACTGACCCGAAACTTGTCACCGGTCAGTCCCTGATGCTGGTCTTAGTTGTCAAAAAACTAACATTCATTTCTGTTTATGTGCTTTATATGCAGCGGTCTCCATCAATTAAACTGATTTTTAGTTATTTGACAGTTAAGACCACCATCAGGCAAGTCAAACCACCAAAAGAATGGCAGGTGCAAACGTTCTTTAAGAGCATATTCCCCCTATAGATATGTTTTGTCGGAATGTACGATTTCATTTAAATTCTTGAGTATAAATTAAAACAATATTATAGCTATTATTATTTATATTTAATTGTTCATTTGTCTAATTGTCTAAAAACACTAAAGAAAAAACATTTAAAAAACCTCGTGACTAATACTCACGCCACTCATACTTAAACAATATTTTTTTTTTGTTCTCAATTAAATAAATAATAGAAAGTTTAGCAGGCAGCAAATGAAAATTTATGTATTTGCATATTTTTCTTTTTTTTTGCATCTTTAAAGGTGACGTTAATAATCAATCGTTTCATAAGACAAGATACGAGGGGCATTCAATAAGTCCGTCACTTTTTGAATGCGACACAGTTTTTTTTGCAAAACAAAATTTTATTTTACAACATAATCTTCTTAAAACTTAATACACTTAGTCCAACGTTTCTCCAGTTTTTGTATCGCTTTAAAAACATAGAATTTTTCAAGATTCTTAAAATAGGCATTTGTTTCGTCAATAATTTCATCGTTAGAGCTAAATCTCTTTCAGCCAATTTCTTAGGTTTGGAAATAGGAAATAGTCACTAGGGGCTAAATTTGGAGAATATGGCGAGGTACCAATTCGTAGCCCAATTCATAGACTTTTGCGGATGAGGTACCAATTCGTAGCCCACATGTGCACCCGTGCATTATCTTAATGAAAAATAACTTTTTTCTTGACCATATAAGGTCGTTTCTTTCCCCTTAAATCGGTCTAATAATTTAGCACAATGTTCGCCATTTATTGTTTTTCTCTTTTGAAGATAATCGATGTGAATTATCCCATGTGCATCCCAAAAAGCTATTATTATCACCTTATTGTCCGACCAACTTTGCTTGACCTTCTTAGGAGCAGGTTCAGCCGGAGAAACCTATTGTTTAGACTGTTGCTTGGCCTCCGGAATACAGTAATGGATCCATGTTCCATACACAGTTACAAAATGCCGCAAAAACTCATTCGGATTGCGGTTAAACAGCACCAAACAATCCTTTATAGTTGTCACACGTTTACGTTTATGGTCAATTGAGAGCAAACGTGGCACTCATCTTGCAGACAACTTTCTTAAGCCCAAGTGATCATTTAAAATCGAAAACACACTGCTATATGAAATGCCTATGGCATCAACAATCTCACGCACTTTTACTCTTTGATCGCCCAACACCACATCGTGGATATTTTCGACATTTTCGTGTGTACTGTCCTCAATTGACCGTCCAGAACTTTCAGCATCAATTCTACTCGTGCGACCACAGCGAAATTCAGTAAACCACTTTTTTACCATTCAAATCAATGGTGCAGAGTCCCCATGGTATATAACGAGCTTTCTCTTATTTTCATTGACGGTTTTTTTTTCGGAAAAACTAATGTTTAATGAGGACTCGAAATTCACTTTTTTCCATTTTTCGAAAAATACACGTGGTTGTATGTTTCTAACAGCTGTTAAACGCTAAGTAAATGACGACACTTGCTCAAAATTTGCCAATCATCTACTAACAGGTGATACTTGATGGGAATGGTGTTACATTTCATATAACTACGAGACAAGTTCGAAAAGTCGCGGAAATATTGATCCGCCCTCGTATTTAACACATCAAAGTATACACATTTAGCAGAGTTAAATTAAAAAACAAAAATATTGCTTGTATATGGGTTGATTTAATGTTAATCCTGTTTTTAAAAAGTTTATAAGTGCCTGAAATCTTCACCTAATGCCTTTTTAAAGTTCAATGTCACAATGACATTAAGATAGATATTAAACAAAAAATTATATGATGTCTAGTCTTAAAAGAAATGTAAGCAAACGCGGCGCCTTCTATTCCACAAACAATAAAGTCAAGGAGACGTTTTTTCCAAAGCAAACATCCACATTTGCTATATGTACACACAATTTTAAATTAAACATTTGTCAAATCAAAATAGTTTCAAGTAGCTTACCCACCAATTTTGTTTTTTTGCTTCAGCTCAAGATAACTTTCCCGTAAATTTTGTATTTTTGTTTTACCATTTCTTATGATTTTATAATACATAATGATAGAAAATTATTGTGTTTTAACAGAGATATATCTAATTTATAAACATCTTTTGTTTTATTTTAACTTTTCAGTGAAGTTGGATATTTTTGTGGAAAAATCTCTTTCAAGAAAATTTGCTATTTGTGATGACACATAGTTTTTATTAAGCAAAACAAAAGTACATATACTTTATATTGTGTATATAACTTTTACTTATCTATCTTTTTATCGAGAAGAAGGATAGCAGCATTGTAAAGGTGCGGTTCGCATGCAGTCTAATCTGGAAGTTCAATATCGATAAGAATTTTTTCAAATTCTTGACCGTCCGGCGAATGTTGTCCGCTAGGTACTTGATAATTTTGAGCATATCGCCGTAGACTAGCGGCTTCACTAGCGGCTTTGAAGTCAGTTTACGGACGCATAACGTGAAGCTATACGATTGTTAAATGTTTTCTTGAATAAATCTATTGGGGCACGAGCTGTATAACAAGTTGCACTGTCTTGTTGAAATCACAGTCTGTGCACATCATGGTTGTTTCCTTGATGAGTGTTGCAATAATAAAAATTTAAACGGTCATATTTAATTTAAGTTGTGTTTCTTTTTACTTAAATTTAATTGGTTTTTGTTATGTGTCAAAATATTAAGTTAGTAATGTGATCAATATTATATTACGAAGCCCTTGAGAAAGTCAACAAAAAATTTACGAAAAGTTGGGTAGAAGTGAAATAAAAACTTTTTTATTGACATAAAATATATAAAGCCTGATTAGCCTTTATGAAATCAACAACATAAAACTCCTGAATTGGCCAATGAATACAAACAACTACAAAAAAACAAGTAATTATGGCTTTATAGAGATCGTTATTGGTTACAACATTCTGACCAACCTAATTTTTTAAAAAGTCGTGACCAATGATTCCACCAGCCCATAAAGCTGGGTATAACGCTTCTTTAACATAACTTTGAGGATTACACCATTTTCCTTGCGGCAGCTGTGTTTATAGACATATCCATTCAAACAAAATTTAGCTTCGTTGCTAAACAAAATTCATTCACTTAAGAAAATCGGGATCAACGGCATCCTTGTCTAATTTACACAATTTGAAATCGTTGTTCAAGCATCAATCTATTCATGTTGAAATGGCAAACCAAACGTGTTGCCTCCATAAAAATACCCTTTATAAATTGAAAACTAAACCACGACTGATTGATGAGAACCTTGTGTTCGGTTAGTTTTGTCGAAAATACCTGACAAAAATTTGCCACCAAAATTTTTAACAGTGGATGACTGCACAAAAAAATTTTAAATATTTTAATTTATAGAAAAAAAATTCTTTTGAAAGATTTAACAATAAAAACTTTATTTTATCTATATTAAGAAAAAATTTATAATTTTACTTAAATTTCGTAACTGGCTGGAACGGTGTTTAAATGAGAAAAATCGTTTTTAGAAAAAAATCAAAAATATGAGACGATATTTAAAATTTAAAGGGTTCTATACCTTTATGGAAAACACCCTTAATAAAAAGCAAATTGGTTTTATTGGCTAAAGGATTGATGATAAACTTGAGTTCTGCTAGTTTTGCTGGAATAAACTGACAGGAAACTGAGATCAGCATTTTCCCCAATAGACGATAACGCTATGAGCATAATTTTTAATGAAATTCAAGAAAACGCAAAATTTAAAAAAATGTATTAATGAAAAATTAACTATATTTTTGTTATTTAAGAAAAAAACAAAATTTAAAAAGATGCAATAATGTAAAATTATTTTTATTTGTTATTTAATGGATAAGCAAAAATTTACAATTTCACTTAAAGTTCATAACTTGCGGGAGCAATGTTGCTTTTACAAAAAACTTGTTTAGAAAAGATCAAAAATATGGATTCAGAAGTCACAAAATTAAAGAATTATTTGCAAGAATAAGAGTTGGCATAGGAGAGTATATGAATATACCGAAATCTTATTTCAAACCCTGTATAAATTATGAGTCACCATTTCAGTTTTTTACACTTCGAATTTTTGTTATTGATTTAAGTGTATCATTGTCTACTAGAATAACTTTATAACTTCTCTTACAGCATAAAAAAATGCAGTTAGTTGGTTCCTTATCGTTTTAAAAATTTAAAGAAATTTTCCCGGTTTTCAATTTTCAATCTTAAACGTTTGTTTCTTATTCGTTGGTAACAAAAAATCTTAATTTTACTTTTAAAATATTTTCTTTGCATTTTATTTAATTCACAAAAGTATAAACTATTATTTTCTTTCCTTTAGCTTTTATTATAATTTGCATATTTGCATATCTGCTTTTAGTTTTTGTTTCTTATTGTTGTTTTGTAATTGTTAGAAGTGTAAGATTTCATTAAATAAATTCATGTTTATTGCTGCCAAACAAAATTCCTGCATTTACGTGCATATACAAAAGAATGTATATTATGTACAATACACATACATAAATATATATATATATATATATATATATATATATATATATACAGAAATAAATATACAAAAATAAATATATAGGGTTTTTTCAACAAGAAGTTTGTTTTCTAAAACAAAATAAAACAAGAAATTTAGATTAAGATGAATCAAAATTTTATCGTATTACGAAGAGAAATAAATATACAAAAATATATAGGGTTTTTTATCAAAAAGTTTGTTTTCTAAAACAAAATAAAACAAAAAATTTAGATTAAGATGAATTCAATTGTTATAAATGAAAAATTTCCACCACAACCACGCTGACAGATGTCGATTGTTTCATTAAAATTTTTAATCACTTTTTGGCAAAATGGCAGTCCTATTTCGTTAATCACATCACGGATTTTGAGTTTTAAGACTGAAATCGATTCGATTGGCTACGTATAGACTCTGTCCTTAACATAGACCCACATAAAATAATTTAGTGGTGTTAAATCACATGATCTGGCTGGAAACTTAACTGCTAATAGTCGTGAAATTTTGCGATCGGGAAATTTGGTTTGCAATAAATTGTGACACCGTCTCATATTGAAACCACATTTCAGTAATATCCACGTCGTCAATGATAGGTCAAAATTGAGTTGCTAGCATTTCGCGCTACCGTGATCCATTGACCGTTAACGCATTTCCAGTCTCATCTTCGAAAAAACCGTGACACGTTGAGCATGCAAATGCTTCACAATAATCGCTATAGGATTTTCAGAAGCTGAAATGCCTAAATATGCAGCAATTTTGCTTGTTGACTTACGCGGACAAATAAAAATCGGTTTAGTCTAAAAAAAAAGGTTTTTTCAGAAAAACCAGCCAGTTATTCCTGAATGAATTAGGGGAATCTACGGCGATGTGAATGGTCGGTTGGCTTCAATTCCTGCACTAGTTGAACCTTGTAAGGCTTCAAAGTCAAATCCTTATGCAAAATTCCCTTGTGGTCGGTTTTGGATAATCCCAATTGTTGAGAACGTCGAGGAATTGATAAGTTTAAATCTGCTTGGACACTGCGATATTTTCAGTTGAATGACCCCATCGAACACACGTTGGTGTTTGCACATTTTGCATCGAGCCTCTCGACTCAGAAGGACAGAGTGTAATTTGTTTTACATCCGCGCCTGACTATGTAGTCTTAATCAGATGGTGGACAAACCACTATACATAATTTGGAACGTCATGCTCTTCCTAGATAGCCGAAGACATAATTCTTAGCAACAGAACCACCTAGTTGCAACTTTAATGATTTTAGGACAGGTCTGCAAATCATCACACCTTGCTAAAGAGTTGGAGACTTTCCAACTCCTGTCCAGAACCCATGTCAAGCATGCTCACTGGACTGGATCATTCACTTTGCGTGTCATTATCAGTGAGATGATCCTGGCCACCATAATAACCATTATACTGTTATAGGGCCGCAAAACTACAACCACCACGATGCTCCCATATAGGGGCCAACCCCAATGATCAGCCAGAGAACTATTATAAGTCTAAAGAGACAAATAATGAACTCTGCGGGTCACTGATCCCCGTGGAAATAAAGTGAAGTTTCCAGTTGTCTCCCTGTCTGACTTCAGGGGACTGGGCTCCCTTTTTCCCCCAGTTGCACAGGTCTAGATAGTAGAGTATTCTATAAAGACCGATAAATTTGCCCCCGGGGGGACTCAGAAGGACAGGGCGAATTTTACGAAATGTAACTTAAACAAAACTATCATTTTCATAGTGGATTTTAATTATTTTAATGCGATTTTCATATGAAATTAAATTCATTGTAAAAATTGCCAATGCATTTACTACGAATATGTTAAAAAACTGAATATAAAAACTATTGGTGTTGCCACAATTCAAGAACAAACTTTTTGTTGAAAAACCCGTTATGTAAAACATGTCTTCTTTGAAAAATTTTAAGCAAACACCTACAAACATGACATTTGTGTAGGAGCTCAGCATTGCATAGATAGAATGTGCATGACGCAAAGTAATGATTTCAATGCTCAATGTTTTTATATATTTTAATCGTATTCTGAGTACGAAAAAGTAGGTCTCCTAATTCGAATTTTTGAGAATAACCCGAAAATGCACTATTATATATATATATATATAAAGCAGTATATTATTTAACGTTGTCTATAATAAAATACATATAATTTTGATAAAAGAAAATAATAAACAAAATTGCAATTGTGACTAAGCTGACGGTTGGCAGAGAGTAACAAGAAAAATATGAAGCGAAATTCTAACCAATTTAATATTTATTAATTAAGAATTTTGATCATGCAGGCAGCTATCTAGAAACTGCGGCATTCGATTTTGCTAGTGTTTAATTATTTTACTGTTATCATTTCCCGTCTTATCTGGCTGTTGTTCTCTTGAAGTGAATGGCGAGCGCTTGGGTTGTGAAAACATCATTGTCAAGCCGCGATATAATTTGTACTGGTGAGTCAGTTGTTAAGTTCGTATCTATTCCTGTAGGCAGAATGCCAGCCACCTGGCAATTTATGCAAAGTAAATATCTCAATACCTCCGTCTTTTATTATTATTTAGGCACGTTTGTCCGTCTGTTTTTCGTTTGTTCGTGTGGATGAGTAGTTTTAATGGTGTGAAAATTGTGTCTGAGGTTGTGTTTACCTGTTCGTTTATAATGTCACTGTTGAAAGTTTTTGTTTTGTAGATTTCCATGTTTTCAAGAATGTCTCGTCTTCGTCCTTTTTTGCTAGGATATAGTAACGTCATACATTCATCTATTTCCTTTGGTGTGTGTCCGTGAGTATCAAGCTGTAATGCAAAGTAGGAAATTTCTCTTTTCCGTTTGTATGAGTGTATGTGTTCTGTAAACCTTGTTTATAGTGTTCGTCCAGTTTGCCATTTATAAGTTTGCTTGTAGATACAAGTAAGTCTGTATACCCTGTCTGGAACAAAATTTGACGGTTATTTCTGTCGCTGTTCAGAGATTATGTCTCAGACTGTTGCCAGTTTTTAATGCTGTGAGTATTCATTCCTTAATTATTTTCTTTGAAAGTTAACGCAATAGCTTTCTTTCTCATTAAAATTATAATTGATAATAATTTCCAAAATTTTTAAATTTTTTTAAATTCTATTTTTATACAATTTTGCTTGTTATTTGTTAAGTATAATAGACAGGCGGCTCTGCTGTCACTGAAATAGCATAATTTTATTTAAATTCTAGCAGGTAAATGCATGATTGCATTGTCCAGTTTTTCTTAGATAAGTTGATGTTGTTAGTTGGCGACAAAAAGTAAATTTATGGGTTCTTGATATTGTCTATATTTAAAAAAGATATATCTAGCACTGAAAATATGAGCTTAATCGATATTTTGTGGACTTGGTCGACATTTTTTAATTTTTGGAATAACTAACGGCAAAAATTTTAGTCTGGGTCTACATTTTTATCTCAGTACGTTAAGCGATCGATACCTTCGGATAGGTATCTTAAGTTTAATTCACATTAATATTTTTGTGAGGATTATAATTCAGCAAAAACAACAACAACAGAGAAATGGTTTTCATATAAAAATCATTTAATATCTTATTAATAAGTGGAGGACGACTGGCAATTTTCAATCTCCGCAATCATCACTCTTATTTTGGCTTGAGTAATTAGTAATTGTATAAACTGTAGGTTAAAGGCCTAATTTTGTTTATAAGCCTTCAGCTTAGTCTACCTTATTCAGATTATAATTCCTATTATAATTCCTAGTATGCTGGACTGTGCTAAAAAATTAACATATGTATATCGTGCACTGCTGTCTCATCATCCAACAAACATAACAAATAAACTTTTGTATTCTTTTATAAATATCTGGAATAGACTCTACATTTATTATTCTCCAGTACTTTCTCTTGTAAGCAATTTTAGTTATCTTATTCACTGCTTTGCACTGTACTTGACGATTTTACTATTTAGTAGTGAGTGGTAAGCAAATACTCTTGACTTCGTGTCGCACATTCAAGATTTGTTGCATTTTTCTGAATTGATTCTTTCAAACTCTGTTTGGCAACACTACGTGTACCACAAGTCAGTGAGGTCGAAATTGGACTTCTTTATATATAAAAATTAACCATCAGTTGGTGACTTAATGTATCTTTGGCCGCTTCTTTTCGAAGTAATGATACTTCTATAGAGAGTTTCTTCTACAATTCTTCATATTGCATCACCTACAGATTGCCACAAAAAGCTTTAAAATGATTGAAAATACAGGGTGTCTACAGGCGGGAGGGTATACTACTTCATTTTGCCACCACTTTGCTAAACATTAGTCTTGAAAGTTTATATTTGGCAGTCGTGAAGTAGACAATTTTATTATGGAAAAATATTCACTAAAACAATGTATTTGAATCGATAAAACATTTTATCAAAATCAATTATCGATACCTGTAACGATGAGAATGTTACGTGAAATTTTTGGGAGAAACAACGTGCCAACAACATAATTCATTGTGTAGTGAATGATTTAGAAGAAGGAGGGTCTGTAGGCCCAAGCATGGACCACAACGTACGGCAAGATCGGCTGAAAACTTTACTGCTGCTCAAGAAAGTGTTCAAAGCAATTCATGAACCCCAATTCGACGCCGTAACAAGTGATGATGATCGTAACAAGTGACGAGGCACATTTTCATTTGAATGGATATGTGAATAAAGAGAATAGTCGATTCTTGGGAATGGGAAACCCTCAAATTATTCAAGAATCACCTTTGCATCCATTAAAATTGACAGTCTGATGTGCAATTTGGGCAGGAGAAATCATTGGATTTTACTTCTTTGAAATAGAAAACGGCTTAATGGTTACCGTGAAAGGGGAGCGATATGAGTGATGTGATTGAAAACTTGTTAACGCCACAACTACATGCTGTGGGCTTAGTAAACATGTGGTATCAATAAGACGGTGTCACATCGCATACAGCCAGGATTACAATGGAACAGCTGCGAGGCCTCTTTCTACAACAAGTTCTTTCAAGAAATGGTGATGTTGATTGGCATCAACGGTTACCTGATTTGACTGCTTCGGACTTCGCAGCAACTCAAACAAAATATTCGTGATGAAATTAATGAAATATCGCATGAAATGTATGAGAATGTAATGAAAAATGTGCTCAAAATGGATTCGCATTTGGCGGACATTTATTTTATATTGTATTCCATACATAATTTCCAATATTAAATAAAACATTCATCAATATAAGATCCATGCTCTTTCATTTAATCAAAAATTATAAACAAACAAAGTAGTATATCCCTCCTAGCGGACACCCTGTATTTTTTATACTGCCAAGGTTTTACATAATTTGCAGTGCAATAAAAAAACTATTTCGTCTTAAGAACAAAGACATTAATCGGAAGAGATGAGATTAAAGGCTGTGTAATGTGAATAGAAATTAAAATAGAAATATTTCAAGCGCTCATAAAATGTATTCAAATTGTCACTTAATACCCGCAATAAACCTACACCAATAATTTTATTGTACCCTTGTTATTTAAGTATTTATGTGTCAATTGAAGGACATTAACTAAAGCGCAAACTCTCAAAACCCCATTACATATATACATACATCCATTCATACATATGTAATATTCATGTACAAGTATTAAAAGCACTTTAACCCCAAAACATGCGTATGCCTGCAGAGAATAGTATAACAACTTATAGATGCTACGTCATTTTTAATAGAATGCCCGGCATTTATTACAATAAAAACCGTAAGAGAACAACAACAAAAACGTAAAATATATGATTTATATGTTTAAAAAAAGTACACTTATACTTATGAATAACATTTTATTTATTTATTTTGCTGTTTATTTATTTTGTAAGTAGCTAATTGCAGATGTGTATGTGTGTATGCTATGTTTTTTACTCTGTATTTAACAGGCTTACATTTTTTTTTATTTTTAACGTCCATAGTAGAGTTGAGGGATCCCATGACTTTTAAGGATCATCAGTCATCACCAGTGAATATTTTTAAATCATCGTTCTTTAAATAATTAGTTAACAAAACTTGTCTCAACTGATAGGAAAACCGAAAGTTTGATTTCATTTACGAAAACTGCTCATGAATTTCATTTTGTTGTGAAATTTCTTTTTGGTTTGATAACATGAAATGCTGATTAAGTTATAAAATTAATTAAAAGCGCTTTTAATTTCTCCTGTGAAATTATTTTGAATTATAAATTGTTCCTCTATTTTTTACTTTAGTGTATAAATTTAACTTACATTTTAGAGCTTTAAACATAATAAAACAAAACCGAAATGTGGTTTGTTTTTATTAAAAGAGATTATATATTGTGTATATATATATATGTGTGTGTGTGTGTGGAGTTTGTTTATTAAAACTGCTTTTACTTATAAAGAGAAACAAGAGCCAACCATAAAATGTTTGCGATTTAGCAAAGAATAAAAAGGACAGGAATACATACATTTATTTGCGCACAAAAAAACAAACAAACAAGCAAAAATAGGTACTGTCATGTCGCTCATCTCTTGTACAATTTAAACACATACAAACCATTCATTTTGAAAATAACAGGCAATCAGCAATTTTGCGATACAATTTCAAAATTCACATAATATTTACCCGCGAGTGTGTTCGTAAACAAATTTGTAATAAGTTCCTACAAATACCGGTATACATTTCAAAATGTATCTTTAACATAATTTGAACCACAAGGCACAGTGATGCTTAAAGCAAATAGTTATGTAAATCGATTAAAAATTCATTTTAGATAATAAGAGTCAGTGCTAAAAATTTTATTGACGAGTAAATATTTAAAAGCTTTTTTTTGTGATTAAAACTGTTAACACGAAATCTTATTGTTTTCATTTTTGCGCTAATATATAGTAAAAAACAAAAACTGAAAAACTTAAAAAAATTTTTTAATCATCGAATAATTTTTTCGCACATGATATTTTGCCATTAAATGCTATACTATGCAATACTGTGCTATACAATACTCTTTCCCTTATTCTTTCGCAGATGACAGCACCATTTGTTATTTGTATTTATTTAGCAATAGACCGAACCAGCTGGAGGTGAGTTCCAGAAGGCGGAAAATGAATGATATGCTCAATCACGATCTCGCGATAATCTTGGAATAAGGTCGTAAAATAGAGCCCACTTTAATGCCCGTAAGACGCTATGTTGCATGCCTACGCATAAATCTGATTTTGGGAATGGTGCTACATCTCTTATTATGGGTGATATGGATATTACGGAATCGAACGCTCCTGTGATGTTCAGTGTGATGTTCGATGGACTAAATATATTTTTCAAGTTTCTAAAAAAACTATCAAGTGCATCGGTTTTCTAAAACGGTGTAAGAGATACTTTACTCCATCCGATATTCGTACCATTTATACCACCTATATCCGTCCGAAAAACGAATACAATTCTCATGTATGGGCCGCCGCTCCAAAGTCTATTTTGTGGTCGATTGGCCAGTGAATCGCACTACGCATTGCTAAGAGAATTCGTTTTTTAGCAGAACAGTTCGTATGTGGAATAAACTCCCTCCAGAGGTGTTTCCTGTCACTTTCAATATAGCAAAATTGAAATCGAATATCCACAAACACTACTCCCTCTTTTCTTCTCCCCATAACCTAATTTCCTAGTTCTGGCAGAAGGCATTGCATCAGTAGAGGTCATCCAAATGAAAAAAAAAAACTGTGCTATATTATACAATACTATTTAATACTATGCGATACTCTCCGATACATTAGTTAACTCTATTTCTGGAGTAGACAAAGGTCCCAGTATAAGTACTGCATTAAGTATAGTATTATTTTGAAATGGTATTCTTAACGTAAAGGTTTAGTGAAATTTATAAGTTTTATAAATTTCAGAAAAAAATAAGGCTTGCCACCTTCTGACTTAGATAACTTAAAATTTCAGACATCAAGCTTTACATCTATAATATCGGAAAATAAATTTTTCAATAAATTGCTGAAGCAAAAATAACATTGATGCTTCATTTAAAACATTCGAAATCAATGAAAATCAGTAAAAGTCATTATTTCAAGGCGAAAAAACTTAAGCGCATAGCGAATACTGGATAAGTAAGTGGTAAAAAGCCCTAATATTTATAAATGAAATCATTCATTATTCAATTTATTCAATGAAAATCGGATGTATGTCATATAAAAAACATTCCCAGACTAAAATACTATTTCTGCCATGCTTCACAGTGACTTTTGTAAAAACGTGGATTAATGCATTGTGTTCTGGAGTCTTTTAACTAATCTTAATCTCTCGGAACTCAGAATTTAAGTTGAATTTCGACTCGTCGGAAAAAGGTATAGTTTTCTATTGTGAAGTGGTCCAATTAAATCGTTCCTTAGCAAATTCGATCCTGTAGAGTATATTTTTACATTAATTAAAAAGCTTGTTTGCTCTTTTAAAAATTATAAGACACTAGCCTTTAAATGGTTCTTGGAGTATTATCTAGTGATATTTGTACAGCAATAGACTTTCAAATCATCATCATATCGAATGTGTTAAATGACTGTTATCAGAAAATTAACTCGAACAATGATGTCTGCCATCAAAATTTACTTTTAGTTCAATGATGTAATTTTCAGATAACGCCTTTCCATGCTCAGTCATAAAATCATGCGAAGAGAAAATTATGCTCAAAAAAGGACATGAAATATGAACATGTTATGGAGATAGCCAAACGTTAAAAAATTCGTGTTTGTTATACGAAAACCGTTTTATTCATGTGTGAAAATATTGATGGCTCACAGCTTAATATTAAATAGAGATTTTATATGTTTTTTTATTTTTTCATCCTTTTATAACATATTTTAACATCCTGAAGTGTTTAAAACTGTAAATTTTATCTTTCGTACGTTACTTTTATTATTTCTTTTCTATTTTATATATTCAGAACTTCTATGTTATCTATATCACACTAGTAATTTAATTCAAATTTTGTCCTCTACTCCACTGTACAACAAGCCCATGTATTTTTACATTTATGTTATTGTTGTTTATTAACTTAATGTTTATGTGACATCATTATGCTCTTTTTGTTATGATAAAGGAATTCGAAATGGGAAACACGTGTAAGCATTGATTTGTCGAAGCAATTTAGACACGAGCCTTTATCAGATTGTCTGCTTAAGAAATTTAAATTTTTTTACATTCTTATAAATTAAAAAAATTTTAACAATAACAAAACATTATTTATTGTGTTTTTAGGCGAAATAAATTTATTTGTGTTAATAATATTCAATGTTGGATAGCGTATACTTATTTTATTCATTTACTAACACTGTTACTTATACGTACAAGAACAAAAGCGAAAAAAATAGAATTTTAGTAACATTTGTAAACACAAAACCAAATGAATTAATGATAAGGTTTTATTGTGAAAATCAATTAAACTATTATTATTAATATAGATGAAGAATATTGAAAAACAAAAAAGTTATTTTCAGTAATAATTACAATGAGTGTTAAATAACAATAAAAAGTCTCATATGGTGATACCGTTATATATTTTGTTGTTTACATATTTTGTTTATTTTGTATAATAGCAAGGTTGCCATTTTTAGTAGTAGGTATTTTTTGTAAGGAGTAGCTTTTTTAAAGTGCGAGGGTGGAATTTTAATAATACAATCAATTTTATCAATAGGTATTAATTAACACATTACAACATTTTTCTTCTTTTTGATTTGGGATGATGTTGGGACACAATTCTGAGAATTGCTAGTGAAAGTAGCTCCAAAAGTAAGAACTTCTGAATCATTCACTTTGTGGAATTGGTTGCATTAATAATTTAATAGCTGTTCAGAGTGAATTAGATTTTAAAACCAGAAGAACATTGAATATTTCAAGATGGAAAATAACAAGTGCCCAAAATTGAATGATTTTTGTAACGTTTGTAGTCATATGGTCCCCAAAACAGGCAAACAGGATCGATAAAACTTGTTTTCTGAGGAATTTAAAACAGCGTATTGTCATTGTTCAGATACCGAATACAATGAGAAAAAGTTGTTACAATACTCTTATAATGTGAGCACATCGAAAAGGTGAAGCTAATTATATAGGCACAAGACCTAACTGACATGATGAATCCAGCTACTATGCATATATACATAAACTCCGATAATGGATTTAACATTTCAAGCATTTTTACATTTTTTGGCACAATTACCACAGGAATCAAACAAACAAGGGTAGATATGCAACCAAAGAATCATACCAATAGAAACATGATTCAACTGCAAAAATTTTGGTTGAATTGTTTGCAGAGGTTTGTTGATAGAGTTCTAAAATTATACAGTTTGAAAAGAAAAGTATCAAAAATAAAGTTTTAAACTAAAATTGGTGGACACATTTAAGAAAATATGTCGTTGAATATTATGCAGATAATGCTGACTTAAAACATGAATATGAATAATCTACGAAAAAGATCATAAGAACCACAAGCGTCATCTTCAACAAGTGTGGATATCGACAATAATTGAAAATGTTCGAAATTTTGTTTGCATGCCTAAATAACAAATAAAAATATCACATTTTTGGGAACAAATAACTGTAAGTTAATCGGAATGTTTATTTTCATACAAAACAAAAAAAAAACATAAAAAATATCTAATTTGTAAAAAAGGCGTGAAAATATAATGGCACGCTTTCCCTGGCTACTGGAGTATACTCAGTGGGCGTCCAGGGTGGTGTAGTGTCTTTGGAACAAATAAAAGTCTTCGGTTGATTCGTTATAACTTATGTCCTGCCGCCGGCCGAACACCACTTTTTTTGGATAGGTTTCTTCCGTTTTTCTTTCTGCTATTGAATAACTTTACTTCAGATATATTTTAGTCGACTTTACTTTACTTCAGTATACCGTGTTAAAATACAGATAAAGTGAATCCACCTTGAGCAAAAAAATTCGCATGGCCATTATTAATACAGCCAACTTGACAATACAAATGATGCAGAAATTCTCTTACGTGCAATTATTAGAATTGAGTCCTAACATCATGTGTTGTTGTAAATGTTATAAATATTGAAACATTATAATTTTCTAATACTTTACAAAATTGAAAAAGAATTTTGATCTTGTGTATGTATTGATTTTTAAACATTTAACTATTTAAATTTTTCATTTAATCGTCATGCCGTTTCGCTCATTTTAAACGCCCTTGAATTTTAAACAGAAGCCACCATTATTTATAACAATAATTATCTAATGGAAATTTATATAAATTAAAAACTATTTGTTTAGTTGCTCCTGTTTTATTTGTTTTATAATACATAGTACAACAATACATCATTGTCATTAAAACAAATAGCTTGACATAGAGAAGTTAATTGCTCTGCTAGTAGTTTACCCCTCTTTTAAAAAAGGGATAGAGGCATTTTATAGAAATGTATTCTATAGAAAATTTTTATTAATATTCATGTATTCATATTCATACATCCAAATGTTTTTCCGTTTACTAATGTAATTTCACATTTTTTCAATTTCAAAACATTTATGACACCCGAATGGCAACAGTTTGCTGAAACCGTAACAACGCTGCTTGCAGTGAATTTGTTGTACTTGAGTGCAATAAAGAACAGGAGGGCAATTAAATACTACAGCAAAGTGAATAGGAACAAGCAGTTAAAAGAAATGTCTGTAGCTTAATGTTTATAGCTGGTTAAGAATTACCGAAAACATGTTACAGGGCAAATATTTAGCATCGATCAGTTAACCTTTAAATTTTTTATTAAATTCATTTAATATTTTATTATAAAGGGTGGGCAAATTAAGGATTAGGCAATAAATTGGCTTAAAACTTACTCTATTTTTTGATACCTTCATCTTTATTGATACCAATGTAAAGTAGAAATATGGGACTTAATAATTAAATTTTGATGTCGGATAAATGTCCACTTCTAGCACGTCAGCAGGCGTTCTTTCTTTTCGAAAAATTTAAAAATCTATTTAACGACAAAAATACTTCGCTTATCTCGTCAACGTAGTGCTGAATTTTATCTTTCAGATGTTTGGGGATTTTTTCATGTAAATTGAAATAAAATTGCACATTTTAGATGGAGCCTGATTATGAGGAAAATCCGATCAAATTCACCATTTAATTTTAACAATTAAAATTCTTTGCTGACAAGTGTAACGCTTCAAGCTTAAAATTTCCCCATTTTTTTACTGAGAGCTAAATTCCTTAATATTTAATCATTTAATAGGTAATTTACTTCCTAACCTCAAATTTGCCCAACCATGTTTAGCATTTTCGTGTGGGAAAATAGAACATTTTTAGAACAGATTGTAGATATAGATAAGTACAAATCAGCTTAATCTAGTTTGAAATCTTTAACTTTTTTTATGCCATTAAACAATAAAACTTAATCCATAAAATTTAGAGACTACAACACTCAAGCGCCACACATCAAACTTCTGCATCAAACTTAATGTGTATATTGAATAATTTTATTTTATTTATCAATCATATTTCAGTATTTTTTATTATTGTTCAAAACCCGGTTGTGTAAATTTTGATTTTCATTATCCGTCTAGAAAATGTTCTTCAATCCAAAAAAATGTTAACGTGAATTATATTTTATAAACAATTTTTTTATACACAAATTCTTTTCGAGTACGAAAAGAACACTGAAGATGGCAAACAACCGAAACCGGTTAGTTCACAAACCAAATTTGACGAGGGTCGAAGGAAAGCCGTACCCAAATAAAAGTACTTTTAGCCCCACGGGAAATCTAAGCACATATCGAATTTTATATTTATTTCTAATATTACGCCACACCACTGGGTGGCATCTTCAGCAAAAGATAAATATGTAAACAATTTTTTTCTAAATCAATCTATACATGAAAAATTTATTTTCAATAAAATTTATTAAAACAAAATAATTCTTTTTAAAATATTAAAAATGTCAATTAACTATAATTATTATTTATGAATTATATTTATATTTAATTTAAAAATACTTCTGTTAATATTAATGATATTATTAAAAAGCTGTAAAGAAAACATCTGTGTTGTTTTTCAAAACCAATTTTAACTAAGGAAATGTGTTTTTAAAATTATTTATTCAACAACAAATTTAAATTCAATTAAAAAAATTAAAAAAGTTTGTTGGAATTATAAAAAAATTTCGAAATATATAATTATATTTTTTGGAAATTTTTTTATCGTTCGCATACAATTTAACCAAATGCTTCGCTTTATGTAACTAAATTAAGCAACTTTTCGCATTATAATAACGGATACGTAAATTTGAGGTAAGGTAATAAATTACCTGCCATATGATTAGATATCAAGAATTGAGCTGTCGTCTTTTCACATTTATTTAATAAAAGGTTGGAAAATTTTAAGCAAGAACGTTCAGCAAAGAATTTTAATTGTGAAAATTTCACTATAACACTTCGTAAAATGCAAATAGCTTTCCTCATAATCTAAGCGCGCTATGTATGTTTAATTAAATCACTCACGAGGCTTACCGTATTGTTGCTGACAATCGACCAAAACTATACGCTTGCAAACATAGCCGCTGTACAGTAAAATACTCAGCTCATCGATGCTCGCAACAATTGGGCATTTCTAGAGGCACCTTGCATAGTGATCTTCATATTCACGCTTATAAAGTTCAACTCGTGCAAAAATTAAAGCCAAGCAAAGAATTCAGTTAATGCATAAGAAATATCTCAGTCGCATAATTTTTCGATTTGGTAATGTCAAGTTAGCTGCTCGTTCTTGTGATTTAACGCCACTGGATTATTTTCTTTGAGGCCATTTGAAAGACCCAAAAACAACTGAAACTCGGAAAACTGAAATTCTGCGCTGCATCGATGAGGATATCAGAACTTTTTTGCAAAATGTGTTTAAAAATTTATTGCAAAGATCGGACGTCTGTCAATATGCTAGGAATGGATATTAGCTCAACATCATATTCTGTTATTAATTCCCATATTTCTACAGGGTGTCCGCCGGGAAAGTATACTACTTTGTTTGTTTTAATAAATAATAAATAAATTTGATAAGTGTTTTATTTAATATCGGCAATTATGTATGGAATACAATATCAGATAAATGTCCGACTCTGTTACCCTCACAAATGCGAGCCCTTTTGAGCAGATTTTTCATTACGTTCTCACATATTACACACGGTATTTCGTTAATTTCATCACGAATATTTTATTTGAGTTGCTCTAGAGTTTCTAGTTTGTTTGTATAAACCTTGCTTCTCAGATATCCCCATAAAAAGAATTCCGGAGCAGTCAAATCAAACGACGGTGGATGCTAATCAACATCATAATTTCTTGAAATAAGTTGTGGAAAGAGATCTGGCAGTAATTCCATTGTAATCCTGACTGTATGCGATGTGACACCGTCTTGTTGATACCTCATGTTAATCAAGCTCAAAGCATGGAGTTGTGGCTTATATATCACAATATCGCTCCCCATTCACAGTTACCGTTACACCGTTTTCATTTTCAAAGAAGTAAGGTCCAATGATTCCTCCTGACCATATTGCACACCAGACTGTCACTTTTAATGGATGCAAAGGTGACTGTCGAATAATTTGAGAGTTTCCCATTTCCCAGAACCAACTATTCTGGTTATTCATATATCCATTCAAATAAAAATGTGAAAATGTGATTTTCTATTTACAGGACGCTTTAGGTATTTAGTTGCCTTCCACCAAGGAAAATTCTTTGTTTTTATTGTTGTTGGGATTAAAATTGCATAAAAACTTATCAAGCTCATAATTTTTAAATTTATGTAAAGCTATTTTAAGGTCTTTTACAAATTTATTAAACATTTGCTTTTTATACAAGTTTCTGCTGTTTTGCCATAATCTCCTCAACCCCCTGTTTTGTTACTAAAAAGTTTTCTAACTTCAGAATTAAGAAATATTTGGTTAGGGTTTCTCTGTACAGGGTTATTTGGAGTTGACAAAAATCCAGTTTCGTGAATAAAATTTATGAACTGAGATATTTAAATTAACATTTCTTTCAATCTACGCGGCAAACGACTTTAAATCATTTTTGTTATTTATAATTTTCTATATGGGATACCAATATTGTGTTAAAACATAATACTAGAGTATAATGGTGTGAGCTAAGTTCATCAACGTGCTCAATTTGTAGTAAATTACTTGAAATTCCAGAATAAACAGCGAAGTCTAAAATATCAGGTATCCTTGGGTCTGTTGGCCAATGTGCTGGAACGTCCGTTGATAAAGCAGAATAGTTGTTATTATCATACATTTGTATAGCTCACCTCACTTTAGGGTTAACTAATCTTGAACCCCACCAATGATGTTTTGCATTAAAATCGCCACTTTAAAATTATTGATAATTTGATTGTTATAGTTTTTCTTTGTTGCCAGAAAGTCTAATTAAAAACTTGATAAACTTCAGTGCGACAAAGATAACAAATAATTATACAAAAATTCAAATTTTTGTATAATTATTAAATTCAACTTATAAAGACAAATGTGTTCGATTTTGAAGGTTACAGACTCAATGTCATTGTGCGGTGCATTTACTTTAAAGAAATATTTTTAAAAGTTCTTGAAAGACACTTTTTCACATACAAAACAATATTAACTATATAACCACCCCAAATGCTTCTAACAACATAAAGTTGGTTTTTTGTTTTATTATGTACTACCACTACCAATGAACTTTAATAAATGTGGGCTCGTCACTTTTTCAGAAAACAAACAGAAAAAGAACAAACAAAAACATAAGGAAAGCAAACAGCAAATATACATACATACAAAATCAAGTACAACAGCTGTTTTGTTTATTTATATGAAACTTACTAACATTATAAGGCGGTGAAAGTCGTTTAATAAAAGTTTAACAACGGCCATAGTACCCTACTTACATATATGTTTATATACTTAAAGAAATGTTTATACACTCGAATATATGAGTATGCGGCGGCACATAATGCATATTAGATATTTAGTACCATAACTGTAGTTGTGCACTTCAAGCATACATAGCTGTACTGTACCGATAATATATTTTATGTTTAAAATCTCTTCATGTTTTCATAACCCACGCGCTATATTATTCATTTATTAAAAAGCAATCTTTTATGCTCTTTTGAGAGAGAACTTCCTCCACAACTAACGTTACTATTTGCTCTTTGCACATGCTTTATAAAAAAGAGATTTAATAAAATAACGGGTTTTAGCTACATATGTATATAATATATGAAGAGGATTTGAGTATTGTGAAGGAGAGAAGGAAGAAAAATCAATTGAAGTAGAGCTGTAAAGCATAATTTAATTTCCATAAATTGTCACATTTATTTAGACATGCAAAGTTTTTTTTTTTTTTTTTTTTTTTTTTTTTTTTTTTGTTTTAGGACCAGCACTCAGGGGATGGCCCCTACCTATGCAATGCATTGTGCCAGAACTAGGAAATTAGGTTACGGGAAGGAGGAAAGAGGGAGTAGTGTCTGTGGACATTCGATTTGAACTTTCTCAGATGTGCTCTCATCGAAAATCGAGTTAAACGTGAAAACGTGTGAGTATCAGGGACAAGTTCCCTAATTTCATTAGAGCACTTACCATTGTAGTAACGATAGAACAGTGAAATGCACCCCACATTGCGTCGATGCTCTAGAGAATCAATAGAGTTGGATACCCTACTGTCAGCAATGAGCCTCTTGGCCCTCTCCTGTACGCGGTCGAGTAACCCTAAAATAGACTTTGGAGCGCCGGCCCATACATGAGAGTTGTATTCCATTTTCGGACGGATGTAGGTGGTATAGATAGTACGGAGATCAGATGGGGTGAAGTATCTTCTACACCGCTTTAGAAAACCGAGGCACTTGAAAGCTTCTTTAGAAACCTGAAAAATGTGTTTAGTCCAACGAACATCACACTGAATTTTCATACCAAGAACATCAAGAGCTTTCGATTCCGTAATACCTATATCACCCATAGTAACAGATGCAGCACCACTACCAAACAAAGATCTATGCGTAAGCATGCAACATTGTGTCTTACGAGCATTGAATTCTACTCTATTCGCACGACCCCATTCCAAGATTGTCGCAAGATCGTGATTAAGCGTATCATTCATGTTTTGCCTTTTGGAAGTAACATCCAAATGGCCTGGTCTATTACCAAATGAATATGAGTGACAAATGGCGCTGTCATCTGCAAAAGAATATATAGGGTTGGAAGTTCGACAAAGAAGGTCATTTAGAAAGATAAGGAATAGGGTAGGAGAAAGAACGGAGCCTTGCGGTACCCCTGAATTCATCATGAACTCGTCTGATGAAATCCCATCTATAACAACTCGTATAGTGCGATTTCTGAGAAAACTCGATATAAATCTGGAAAAATTATCACCGACACCAAAAGCAACAAGTTTTGACAGAAGTGCATCATGCCACACTCTATCAAATGCTTTGGAAATATCTAGAGCCACCAACTTGCTTTCTCCAAAATGATGTATGGAGTTACACCATTGTTCCGACAAGAATGCCAACAAGTCACCCGTAGAGCGCCCCC
Organism: Trichopoda pennipes; assembly: GCA_030448955.1. Taxonomy (NCBI): domain Eukaryota; kingdom Metazoa; phylum Arthropoda; class Insecta; order Diptera; family Tachinidae; genus Trichopoda; species Trichopoda pennipes. The sequence continues at coordinate 14,563,040 of JASKUP010000023.1, forward strand.
TACGAAAACCATATTGTCGGTCACTAAGCAAGTTGTTGGACTCCAGGTATCTCACTAGATGGAAATTAATCATACTTTCAAATACTTTAGAAAGTGTAGAACAAATTGCGATTGGGCGGTAATTTTCAGGGTTATTAGCCTCCCCCTTTTTGGGGATCGGCGTTACATTAGCAACTTTTCAGCACTTCGGAAATTCTCCGACATGGTACAATGTGCTGAAAAGGGCTGCTAATGGACGCGATAGCGTCGACGAGCACTGCTTCAAGACCAGTGCTGGTATCCCATCAGGCCCAGGAGACTTGTTTATGTTGAGATCTGTAAGAACCCTTTTAACCGCTCGAGCTCGAAAAAATATCCTCGGCATAGTAACTGATACTCTGTCGAGATCTGGCGGTGGTTGACTGCTTTCCGGCAAAAAAGAATTATTTGCAAATATACCAGCTAAAAGGTTAGCTTTATCAACCGGGTCAGTGAATATTTGATCATTTTTAAAAAGAGTCGGAATTGAAGAACTAGCATTATCGCGTACTCTTTTAACAAATGACCAAAAGTTCTTACTACCCCTAGAAGTAGCAAGAACTTTAGCACGAAGGCGCTCATCGTACAGATGCTTTTCGCGCCTTAGTACTTTGGCACACGAAGATCTCTCCCTTTTGCGTAGCAAATCAGTATCCGCGGTTTTGTTTCTACGCCAGATATTGAATGCTTCCTCTCTTGATCTGACTGCATTTTTGCACGTCTGATTAAACCAAGACTTTGATTTGGTTTTAATCGAAATTGTTTTGGATGGAATAAAGGTTTTCATTCCAAACAAAATTATGTTTACAACCATTTCCGCCATGGCATTGACATTATTATCCAAGAAACATAGTTTCCAATTAAATTGCCTAAAAAATTCGTTAAGCTCAGCCCAACGAGCCTTCTCATAAATATATTTCAGACGTTTGGTAGCTGATTTCGAAACATCGTGAAGCTTCGAATATGAAAAGGAGGCGGAGATGGTGCAGTGATCGGAGTTGCCGAGAGGTGCACAAACATTAACCTCATACTTTTGGGGGTGTGAAGTTAGAAAAAGGTCGAGTGTATTGCTATGGTGCCCATCAACACATGGAATGTGTGTTGGCTCATTCACTAATTGCGCTAGGTGATTGTGCGCGGCAAATAGCTCAGCATACTGGCCTTCTGTAGTTGTATGGTCTGAATGGTGAAGCCAAGAACAGTTGTGAACATTGAAATCACCAGCAACAACAATTTCACTGTTCGGGCAACTGTCAAGAATCTTCGTTATGGAGTCGGAAAGAAAATCGAAGCCAGCTAGGGTTTTATCCTTTCCGGTATTTGGACTTCTATAAAGAAACCCGAAATGCAAGGGGTGTGACCTGATTCTGAGTTTAACCCAGAGACAGCTAAATTCAGGATCATTCATGCCCAATGATTGCTGGCACTGGTACACAACTTCATTGCGAATATAAATTGCAAGACCCCGGTGAAAATAAAATAGTGATAGTAGGTGATACCCAGGTAACTGAAAACTCAGTGGATCAGAGTCCTCAGACACCTGAGTCTCACAAAAGGCTAAAATATCCGGCTTATGGAGACAAATGTGAGCATATACAGAGAAAACATTCGCTCTCAGCCCACGAATGTTGCAGAAGTCAATTCTGAATTTTCCCGCCATGACAATGCAAGAAATTCAAATCTGTCTCTTCTAACTACTATACTGCGACCAATGCATTGACCTTCACTTTATAGGTCAATGTTTATAGGAACACTGATCTATATTTTCAGTCACTGGACATAGCGCCTAAACGTAGCCTAACTAATTTCTATTGTTGGAGGTACTGCTATTAATTAAATATTATTATTTAAATATTATTGCCATTTTGTACATTTCTTAATATTTCCCTGGAAGCAGTTTCTCTTTGTTTTTGCCTCTTCTTTCTTCTAACTTTTTATTTTCTTTTTCTAGTTACAATTTAATTTAGTTTTTCTTTTTTTTTCAATTTACATACACACAAATTTAATCAGTTCGCAACTCTTATTTTAAAGTGTATTTTGTATGAAATGTTTACAACCAGGCCAGTTTTAAAAACGTGGTTGTAAGTTTCTGTTGTTAAATTTTTAAAAGAGTTTGACTTAAGATCCCTTTTCTTTTGTAAAACTAAACAAAATTAAAGGAAAATCGTTTCTTATCCAATACTTGGTTATAAGCAGGAAAATTTAATTTTAAGTACAGAGTGTCCGCCAGGAAAGTATACTACTTTGTTTTGCCGCCATTTTGCTAAACATTAGTCTTGACAGTTCATATTTGGCAGTCATGAAGTAGAAATTCATTATGGAAAACTATTCGATTAGCCAAAGTATTTTAATCGTTAAAACATTTTATGAAAATCAATCATCGATTACTGTGACGATGAGAAAGTTATGTGAAATTTTTGACAGAAACAACATGTCAACAAAATCGACCGATACAGAATGTCCCTACTGAAATACGCTTCACTTCAGCACAGGGTATAAGGAATTATTCATTTCTTCTTTCTTCATTCTTTACCTCAAAACCGCAAAAGTTTTTTGTAGCGGAAACCTTATGTCAAAAGAAAGATGGGAAAAATAGTGGCTAACGATAGACAATATTTTGAATAATGTATCAACTCATTTTATTATTATAATACATGCATTTTTCAAGCAAAAAAATCTACATCACTAACCTTTATCTACGTGATAATTTTTAACGAAAAGTTGCCAATATTATGGAAAAATATTCGATGAACCTACGTGTTTTAATCGTTAAAATATTTTATGAAAATCAATCATCGATTACTGTGAGATGAGAAAGTTCGTGAAATTTTTGGGAGAAACAAAACGCATCTTGTACTGAATCATTTCGAAGAAAGAGGACATGTAGTGATAAGCCTAAGCATGGACCACAAGGTACTGACGTAAAAATATATACATCTGCGCCTGGCCGTAAGCCGTAATCAGATGGTGGATCATTACCACTGTGGATGAAATGTAGCGTCATTCTCGCCCTAGAGACCTTCGGATACGTATATCCTCCGGTCACTCCTAGTTGCAACTTCAAAAGTCCGGAGCAGGCCGCAGCCTTCACTCCTTGCTGAAGAGTTGGAGACTATCCAACTCCTGGTCCAAAACACATGAAGCTTAATATAATTAAGAACACGACGGCATTCATACTCACTGGACCTGGACCATTCATTATGTTCATTGTGAATGATCCAACCCACAAACTTACACAAGGGCCTCGACACACACAGGCACAACGATACTACCGAAGGGCCTACCTCAATAATCAGTCAGAGAACAGCTAAATGCCTAAAGAGACAAATAGCGGAACTCTGGGGCTTTACTGATTCCCGTGGAAATATAGTGGATTGTCCAGTTGGCTCCTGCTAGCCCCCCTGTTAGGGCACTGGGCTCCCCGAAAGACACAAGTCTAGATGGTTGTGTGATCCATAAAGACTTAAAATGTGGCCCCGGAGGGGGACCACAAGGTACTGCAAGATAGGCTGAAAACATTACTGCTGCTCAACCTCAATTCGACGTCATCAGCAGGAGCTTGATCTTCAAAGAGCAATATTGGCAACAATTTTGAACAAGGACTTGCATTTGCTTCCATATAAGATTCAGTTGACACAAGAACTTCTCCCAAAAAACCATTTACGCCACCGTACATATGCCAATAGGATGTTACGGCTCGCCCATGATAACCCCGATTTTCATGGAAAACACCTTTCCACATTTTCATTTGAGTGGATATTTGAATAAACAGAAAAAGTAAATTGTTTGTCAAGAATTAAACTGTCATCGTTTGACATTTATTTAGTAAAAAGTTGACATATTTAAGGTATGCAGCGTTACACTCTTTAACTATAAAAATTTACTATCAAAATGGTGAAAGTTTCACTGTACCACTGTAAAAAGCTGTTCCTTTTAATCAGACTCCTTCTAGAATTGCTATGCGTAATTTAATCAGGCCCCTTTTAGAATTGCTATGCGTAATTTAATCTCTAAATTCGAGGTTCGCATTATTGTTGCTGACAATACACCAAAACAATACGCTCGTAGCGGCGGCAGTGATGCAAACATAGCCGGTATGCAGCAAATTGTTAAGCATGAGTCTGGAACATCAACTCGTTTAAGTTCGCAACACTTGGGCACTTTTGCGCCACATTTTACATAAAGATCTTCATCTTCACGCTTATAAAGTCCAACTCGTTCAATAATTAAATTGTTTGCGTTGAACGTTTGTGAATTGACCGTTTGAAAAACTAAACGAAAACAACGCAATTTTCAACAAAAACATCTTGAGTGATGAGCCTAATTTTCAGTTAGCCGGTTATGTATACAAACAAAGATTGTCGCATATGGGGCGACACAAACAGTCCTCGAAAAACCTTCACATCCAAAAAAGTAACCATTTTTCGAAAGCGAGCTACCAAACCATATGGCCGCAATTGACTAATGTAGAAACCAATGATCTTAGGTTTCAGCAAGATGGCATCACAAGCCGTGCAGGCACACAAGGAGTTCAGTTATTATATGAGAACTTTCTCGATTTGGGATGTCAATTGGACGCCTCGTTCAAGGTGATTTAACGCCGTCGGATTATTTTCTCTGGGGCTATTTTAAAGACCGGGTTTATGACGCTCTGATATATGAAAACATTTTTTGAAAAGAGCTCACGTCTGCATTGAAGAGATAAACGTAGCTTTGTTGCAAAATGTGTTACAGGTGGGCATTTATCTGACATCATACTCTACTATTAAGTCTCATACTTCTACTTTATATTGGTATTAATAAAGCTGAAGTCGTCAGTAAAAAGTGTTTAAGGCCAAATACTTCCTAACCTAAAATTTGCTCAGCTATTATTATGATTTTATGGCGGTTCCAAAATGATTTCCGGTTTTTCTAATGCCATGAACATTAGATTATGTACATTTTGCTTTTCAGAAAAATTTTGCATAACAACTTGAATAATTCAGAAAATTTGTCATAGTCAGCATGAATAGCGTCAAACAATTTATATCAATTGAGAATTTTATTTTGAAGATTTCAATTTTACTATTTACGACCATTTAATTCAAGAAACAAACATGCGCTTTCATTTGCTATCAAGTTTTACGCCACTTTTTGAACACCCTTTTCTATTATTTTTACAATTTCAGTAAAAATTGGAAGAATTTTTAAGTTCTATTTTTACATAAGGAGCATGACGTTATGTCGTCGTATACGTATACAATACTTATATTTTCTTGTTTTTATTTTTCCTTAGTTTTGTTTTCAAAAATTGTGTTTCTTTTTTTTTTAATTTCTCGGAATGTCCAAAACATTATGATGAAATACTTTGTCAGGCGTTTATTGTTGATATATTTTTAGTTCTTCATAACATTAATTTCCACAGTTTTGATTTCACAAAATGTGTATGTAATTCAAAATTATGTCTGCCAAATTTTCTGTATGTGTGTATATGTATATGTATGTGCCCATGTGTATTTGCATGTCTGAAAGAATTGTTTATGAATGAATGTACCTAGTGAACATTATTGACTGACAGGTCTTACAAATAGTCTAAAACTTCGCCAGACTCTACTATTCTCTAACCAGCCCTTTCTTGACATTGTTTAATAGAAATTTATTGCCGGTTTGTTTGTTGTATCAGAATATGTCTGAATTTACCAAGTATTTTCTTCAGAATTCATACAAAATTCTCTTCTCAATACACTTTTGGTTGTCTTTGGATGCGAATTTGGCAATTTATGCACATGATCTGAATGAACCAACTTTTCCCAAATTCAACACAAAATATTTAGGGAATATTTACATACATTAAGTATGTATACAAGTTTGTAGAGATGTATGCTTAAAATTATGAGAAAATATACTTATGTGTGCATGTTATTTTAAGATAAGAATTTTGCAACTAGTCATGAGTTATAAAAATGTTCAATAAGTTTTAAAATTATTTATTATTTTAATTTTTTTATGTTTGGGTACTACATACATATATACATATAAATGTAGCACACTGACATAAAAAATGTCGCAATTTAAATTTACAACAAATTTTTATTTGTTGTATTGTGTTTTAACCGCAATATAAAGACACTTTAAGTTTAAGTATTTATATTATCCGCTATAAGAACAAGCATACAAAATTAAAAAGAAGAGTAAAATATAAAGTGTGTTAGTAAAGGGTGTTTTTTATAGAGGTACAGAACTTTGTAATGAAATATAATATTTATTAATATTTTAAATTAACATAAAATTTACTTTATTCGAAAAATAGTTTTCTGAAATTATAATTTAAGTATTACTTCTGACACATGACCACCACGGCTCGCTCAGACATATTGTAATATGGAGAGCCAATTTTCGTTTGACTTTTTCCAACATTTGTGGAGGTATATCAGCAATAACGTGGCGAATGTTGTCCATGAAGTCATTTGTTTCAAGCTTATTGGTGTAGTCTAACGATTTCACATATCCCCATAGAAAATAGTATAGCGTTGTTAAATCGCACAATCTTGGAGGCCAATTCACTGGTCCAAAACGTGAAACCAAGCGCTTACTAAACGTTTCCTTCAATAAATAAATTGTCGCGCAAGCTGTATAATATGTTGCGCCATCTTGTTGAACCACAGCTTCTTCTGCACATAATGGCTGTACAATTGAGGAACGAAAAAAGTCACCAATCACTAATAATTAGGTGCCCCTGTAGGCTAGTAGGTAGTGTACTAGCTTGTCAGTATGGGGGTTGTGGGTTCGATTCCCAACGAAGACCTTGGTTTTTTTCACTACAAAAATAAAAATTGACTGTCGGTGGGGCTGCTCAGCGATGAAGGCATAGTCACTGGTCGCTGTGTTGTCTTATACGGCAGTTAATTTCCGACTATCCTTCTACTTTCACCACCTGTTTCATCTCTTCTCTACCCCTTTCCTAAAGAATGTAGCACGGTACTTGACTAAATAGGCATTGTTGCCTGAAGTGCTACTTCTCTTAAAAAAAAAAATCTACCGGTTGCCATTTATTTAATATTCTGATTTTCATGGTTTCTAAAAAAATATAGATCCATATTTCCTTCAACCCATAAAGCACAAAAAAAAGGTAGTTTTTCTATATATATAAGGGTGTGTCAATATGAACTTGAGAATTATCATCATCCCAAAAATATGGTAGTTTGTATATTGAAGTATCATTCAAACAAAATTGAGCTTCATCGCTTAACAAAATTCGCTTTTTAAAAGTGGGATCTTCGAATCTACGCATTGTTAGATGATCATGTGACTTCTTGTATGATTTTGTGCACACAAACTGAAAATAGATGTTGGACACATATCCAATTCCTGTGCATGATGGCGGATAGACTGATTCAAGTCTTCTCCTTCGCTACGTTCTACAGCAGCAATGTTTTCTTCTATATGTGTCGTATGACGTCTATGTGTATTCGTATTATAATTTATTGATGAACGATTATCTTAACCGTAAAACGAACGTAGTGCACGACACCTATTTCGAACAGGATCATGTTTTTCAAAAGAAATTTGCACAATTTGAAAGCGTTGACCAGGCAACAATCTATTTGAAAAGCCAAACCAAACTAAACATAAAAATCAGTTGACAGCTGACAAAATTCCCGCCAGTTAAAAAGATATTGTCAACTTAAAGTTTTATACCTTTATAAAAAAATACCTCTTATAAAAACGTCATTTAAGCGAATAATGTTTTAACGTTTTAAACGTAGTCAACCGACATTTAGAATTCAAATAGAGCATGTCCCCTATAAAAAAAAAGTGTGAACAATAATAAATTTAAAAATTGAGGCCATAGAGACCGTAAATAAAGCCTTACCTTGTTTAACCGTTATGAGCAAATGCTAAAAAGTTACACAAAAAATGTGCTGCTGCCTGCTATAAAGACGAGTACAGAAATTTGAGGGCATCCCCATAGTGATTTTCGCTTGAATTGTCTTATGTTTTCAAACGCATTATGCTAAAGCTATAAATTTAGAAAGAGTATGTGTTGCAAGTTCGCTATAAAAGCAAATATAAAAAGTTTAATAAATAGGTTTTCGAATATTGATGGCATTTTCACAAGGCCTTATTTTAAATATACCCAAAACAAAATATGGCCACAATTGAAAGTCATAGCTAATTGGCCAATTTTATCTTAAAGTGCACTCATAATATTGAAATTATCTTCCCGATAACATATATTTTTAATATTGGCAAGTTGTAATTGGCCTAGAGCAGATATACTCCAGAACTGTAGGGTATACAGGCGAACGAAGTTTGTATTTTTATGTGCACTCATTTATTCATATAACGGGTGTCTTTTGCAGGGGTATAGCTGGCTATTTTCCCAACTTTAAAGTGATTTATGTTTAGTGGCATGTTTAGCATTCTAACATGAACAGACTGACGTTTGAATAACACTTCCAAATTGTCGTTTAGCGCTGAAGCTCACTTGTCAATAAACAAAGCTGATGATAATCCTCAATCGCATGTTAAGACACCATTACATTCATAAAGCTGGCTGTTTGACTTGTTTTATGAACTGGTAAAATCATTCTTCTTTAAAAGTGATGTCTTTTACAACCGTATTATGCCAATTAATGGTGATCGCTATAGAACCATGAATACTGACTTTTTCGCTCATCAATTAAACAACCATGATGTGCAGGAGCTGTGGTATCAACAAGATGACACAGTATGTCACACAGCTAGTGTCACAATTGAGTTTTTGAAGGAAACAATCGATAACCGTACAGTTTTACGTTTCAGATCCGTGAATTGATCTCCAAGATTGTTCGACTTAACGCCGCTCTGTTTAGATATGGATATTTGAAGTCTACACCAATAGCCATGAAACGACTGACCACTTGGAGGACAAGATTCGCCACCTAATTGCCAGTCACTAATTTTGATAAAGATCATCGAAAAATTAGACTACGTTCGAACCTGCCCTGGCGGTCATACGCAAGAAGTTATATTTAAATTATAATGCCAGTATATTATCTTTCGAATAAAGTAAATTTCATGTCAATTTAAAAAAATTCATTTTTGCCTCATTCTATTTCAAAGTTATATAGCTCTATAAAAACACCCTATACTTTTAAACCCATAAATATTTTAGCACTTTTATGCATAGTTATTTACATTTTTTATTTATTTGTTTAAAATAATATTTATGTGTTCTGTTAATTTGTATTATATTACAAGTAGAGAAAATTTTAAAATAAATTTTTTTAATTAACAAGCACTTGTCTCAATTCACACTGCACTCTTAAATTAACTTTGTTTCTATTTATTTAAAAACTTTGTTTAAACACTTACTTAATGTGGAAGAAAATCGATGAAATTAAAATTAAATAATTACTCATGCAGAAGTTCACCAAAAGCCGTAAAACGTATAGAAAAATTTAACACGAAATCTAAAAAAATGTATCTGTAAGTCCGCACCCATATTTTAACAGTATTTCAAAGACACTTCTTTTAAATTAAATAAGATAAAAGTTATTTGCTTTTAGGTAATTTTAAATTTTTAACTTCAAGTTTTTTATTTTATATAAAAGAAACCATTTAATTAAATTTTGTAATTTGTTTTTTATCTGTTCTTACATATTTTCACTTACCATTACTAAAAATATTTGTTGTGTTTGGAAGGACATGCTGATACATGACTTGCTACAGTACAGCAATCTACTCACTATCATGTCACTTTAACCACTACAAGAGAATGAAACTTGGAGAGTCTTGCTCTGCGTATTTATAATGAAAACCAAATTCCCGATATGAAAAACAAAATTCGTTTATGATTACAAGTTGTTATTCTCTTTTTTGTTTAAAGGAAATGAGAGAGTTTTTGCGGTTTTTTTTTTGTTTTGTTTTTTATGCTGTCAAATGAAAAACTTTTCCCACTATTTATTGATGTACGTAGAAATGTATTTATTTTCATTGCATGAAATTATCATACTTGAATTAACCGGTAACGAAGCTTTTATTGAGCTCAACAAAAAAGAAAAGAAAATTATGGTATACTAACTATAACTACAGAATATAATATATAATATAAACAAATATCAAATCACCTCAGCTCATTCAATTATTTAGTGACATAGGCTTTAAAATTTTATTGCTCTTTTTTGAGCTTTGCCCTTCATACAACGCAAGTTAATTGCAAACTGAGAAAAGTTGTTAAATTATAATTACAGCTTAAGTATGCTTTATTTCGTATACCCTACATTACATTCAGTATTTAGATATACACATGCACAAGCATGTTAGCCTTATGGCTAACCAGAGTATAATTTTAATAAGTTGCCGAAGTTATTATATTCTCTTAATTCTAAATACCGAGTTTCGTTTTATCTTAGGAATATCACCTGATAGTTTAAAAAAGCTATGCTCAACTTGGGTTTAATAGTTCCGTGTTCCACTTCGATAATTTTGTTGCAGTGAAGATTCGTTGATTAGAAAATTTAAACTATCTATTTTTGGCCATAACTCATTAAAATCGATACACAAGCTTTGATGGTAGATACTTATATCGTGTTATGATATTTGATGTTAGGAACTAAATTGTTTAAAACCTTTTTTCAACAACTTCAGTTTCACTGATAGCAATGTAAAGTAGAAATTTGGGTATTAAAATTGGAATATGATGTCAGGCACATGTCCGCCTTTGGTAAGTCAGCAGACGTCCGCTCTTTTCACAAAACTTTAAAACATTGACATCGCCAAATCAAGAAAATACGCAACCAGAAAATTTCTCATGCAATAGCTGAATTGTTTAGTTGGATATACGGCTTGTGACGCCGTCTTGCTGAAACCAAAGCTTACTGATATCAACGTTTGCCAATTGTGGCCACAAAAAATTGTTTATTATGATTTGGTAGCGTAGTGAATTCACGGTAACCGTGTTTGTTTGCTTGTTTTCGAAATGATGATGCCGCTCAATCGCAAACCGTACCACACGGTTACTTTTTTTTGATGCAATGGTTTTTCGAGGACTGAGTGTGGAATTTGTTAGCTCCATATGCCACAATTTTGTTTATTTATAACGGGGGTCCGCCGTAAAAGTATACTACTTTATTTTGCCGCCATTTTGGTAAACATTAGTCTTGTCAGTTCATATTTGGCAGTGTGAAGTACACACGTGGCAAATTAAATAAACCAACGTGCTTTAATCGTTAAAACATTTTATCAAAATCAATCATCCATTACTGTGGCGATGAGAAAGTTATGTGAAATTTTTGGATGAAACAACGTGCCAACAAAACGCACTATTTATTGTGTAGTGAATGATTTCGAAGAAAGAGCGTCTGCAGGTGATAGGATCAAGTATGGACCGCGACGTACTGCAAGATTCAAATTAATTAACAGTATGTGCTTGGATTTTCCGACGGGGCTAAAATTACTTTTATTTGGGTACAGTACGAAAAGAACACTGAAGATGGCAAACAGCCGAAACCGGTTTGTTCACAAACCAAATTTGACGAGGGTCGACGGAAAACCGTACCCAAGTAAAATTAATTAACAGTCATCTTTGCATGCATTAAAAGTGATAGTCTTGTATGCAATTTTGTCAGAAGGAACCCTTGAAAGTTAACTTGGAAGGTAACTGTGAATGGGGAGCGATATCGTGATATGATTAAAAACTTTTGATCGCCACAACTGCATGCTTTGGGCTTTATTAACATGTATATCAACAAGGCGGTGCCACATCGCATACAGCCAGGATTACAATGGAATTACTGCGAAACCTTTATCCACAACAATTTATTTCAAGAAATGGTGATGTTGATTGGACTCCGCGGTCGCCTGATTTGACTACTCCGGATTTCTTTTTATGGGGATATATGAAAAACTAGGTTTATGCAAATAAACCACAAATGCCTGAGCAACTCAAACAAAATATTCGTGATGAAATTAATGAAATACCGCCTGGAATGTGTGAGAATGTATTCAAAAATGTGCTCAAAAGGGCTCGCATTTGTGAGCCTAACAAATGCGGACATTTATCTGATATTGTATTCCATACATAATTGCCGATATTAAATAAAACCCTTATCAATATAAGATCCATTTTCTTTCATTTAATCAAACATTATAAACAAACAAAGTATTATATTTTCCCGGTGGACACCCTGTATAACCGCCTAATTGAACGTGAGCCTCATCAATAAAGACGTTGATTTCATTCAGTTTTTCAAAGGGCCAACAAACAAACGTTCCATCGGCCTTAATTCTTAAACGGCCTGAACTTTATAAGCATGACAAATGCTAAATGTTGCACAAGGTGCCTCTAGGGATGCCCAAATGTTGCGAAAGTCCAGGCTCATTCTCAATACTTTGCTGTACAGTAGCTATGTTTGCAACACTAGGGCCACTATAAGCTTCTGGGGTTTTATGTTTTATAGGTTTAGGTTTAAATAAAACACGTCCCCAATAAAAAAATCTAAATATATTTATTTATGCATGAGAAACAGGTTTTACATAAAATCTGAAGAAAACCAAGATCTTTATCTGCACATGGCGGCGAGTAAATCAAAAAGGAAACAAGGCGCGACAATCGTTAGGTTATCTTGTTGCTTTACCGCATGTGCAAACAGTGATATATTTTTGAGTAGGGCTTGTGGGTTGCCACAAGCTTATTGTGAGCCTCGAATTTAGAGATTAAATTGCGCACAGCGATCTCAGAAGAACCCTGATTACGAAAAGCTTCTCGAGTTTCACGAAGCGATACAGTAAATTTTCACCATTTTAATCATTTTCACAACTAAAATTCTATGCTCCAGTATAAAATTCAATGGTAAAATTTCCCAACTTTTTGCTGAATAAATGTTGAAGTATGGCATCACAATTCTTGGCAAATAATTATTAACGTTTTTCCTGTCACTTACTTTGTTAATAATTCTATTGTGAAGTGTTTTAATTGTTCGTTGTCTGCTGAATATAAAGCCAAAATATTTTTGTTAAAAAAATTCGTTCAATGTTAAAAAGTGCAATTTAGCAAAACAGAAACATTTAATTGGCCTAAACTCATTTTAATAATTCTTTATATACCGAGCAAAATTGTGTTACTCATTTTTATTGTTTTGTTTTCTGTTTTTTTTTATAAATTTAAATTTTTAATTACTAAACAGACTTATTCTCACTTTCAATACTTTTGATTGTCGTAGAACACAATCGTTATTATTATTATAAATAAATTTTGTCATATGACTTTTATTGGTTTTTGAAAAGCGTAAAAAAAATCTTTAAAAAAAGAATAAACACAAAATTTTAGTATTTACGCAAACGTTAACAAAAAACACAATATGAATGTGTTTTCTATACATAATACAGATTTAATTAAATTTGCTGTTGCTTAGCTTGGTGAATTCTGTGTTAAAGATCTATTTCCTTAAATATAACATTGATGACAAAAATTGTAGCACTTTTGTATTTATCTAAAAAAATAGTTGTTATCTAAAAAAGATATTTGAGATTATGCTGTTTTAAACGCTTAAGAGATGATTAGTGAAATGAACAGCAACATATAATAATAATAATAATAATAATAATAATAATTGACTGACAAACATAAAAAATGATCCTTAAAAATATGAAAATTTTTTAATAAAACTCTTGGCAGAAGTTCTGAAAAGGAAGCCGAAATCGTAAATATTGTTACGGATGTGTCTTGTTTAAGTTTGAAAAGAAAATAATTAAGAATTAAAGTAAAATACTGGGTATGTTATTTACTAACTACGTGGCTTGCTAGGAAACCTTATGCACGTAACACAACAACAAATTTCTAGTTACAAATTGCGTAGAAATTTTATACATGCAAAAAAAACAATTAAGTAAGCTGTTTACTAATTGCGTAGTTTACTAAGAAAATTTATGCACGCAAGACAACAATAAATTTCTGTTTACTAACTGCGTAGAAATTATATACACGCAAGGCAACTACAAATCTGTATGCTGTTTACAATCTGCGTAGTTTTCTAAGAAAACTTATTTACACAAGGCAACAACAACAAATTCCAGAAAGAAGCCTTATCAGCATAATAACAAAAATACACAGAGGCATACAGCCGCCTATACATTGAATGAACAACATACAACAACAACAACATGTTATACAAAGGGAATAGAAGAGTCGTAATTTTTCTAGACTTTCAATAGACAAATATAAAAGGACAGCGTATGAGTGAATAGTTAGTCAGTGTAAAAATAAACCTCGTGAAGTAAAGACGTGCAACTTAAGTAAATTGTTTTATAGTGTCAACTTTGTGTGTAGTTACAGTAAATAAACTTGTAATTAATTTAAAAACTCTAAAATCTTGAGTTATTTATTTTGCAATAGAGAACTCACAACAAAACGTTTATAGAAGGTATAAACGTAACAATATTATCTTTATAAGACAATAAATATTTAAAGGAATATATTGATACACAACCTAGTGATATTTGCAATTTTTTTTAGAACCCTACACCGTAGTAGCAATAATTTTACAAAAACAAATTTCAAAATAGTGCTATGAACATGATTTGTTTTAAAAGAAAATAATTATCAGCAAAAAAAAGTAAACGAAATGACCTATTGTGCGTTTTATAAACTGTATATTTCTCTAAGAAACCTTACACACAAAAGACAACAACGACATGCTTGTCATAAATTCTAGGAAATAACTTAAACAACAGAAAACAAAAACAATTAAGAGAATAAATAAAAACACACAGCCATGTAGGAGCCTATATTAAATGATAATAACAACAACAATATGAGATGATGTTAAAGTTGAATATTCTTGTATATGCGAGAACCGCTTAAAATATCTTATAGCACTCCTTGCTAAGGTAAATAAATAAATTCCAGTTGAGACATCGTTGAGAAAAGACAACAGAATAATAAAGCATTTTTAAAAGGTGTTACATTGGTGAATTTATCACCCTGTTTATTTTGTGTGTATTGAAAGTAAATAAATCGTTTAATTTAAAACTCGAAAATGCTGCGTTATTATTATGCAATAAAAGAACTCAGTATATCAAAAGGTAACAATATATTTACAAACTTGCTGCTCAATGAAAGTTGTGGGCATGATAACGTCTCAACGAAAGTTTGGTTTGGTAGAAATTTTTAATAATAAATCCAAAATATTTTCAGAAATTTTAAAAGCATAAAGTAATACCAACACCGTTGTCAGCTCCATATAACAAATCCGATGTAATAAATAGGTTCACACATAAACAAAAACGTACAACAAGCATGATCGTAAAAGGATTTAGTTAGGAAAGAAGACGAATGAAAAAGGGACGACAAATTAGGTAAAAAGAGACAAATGAAAAAGGAGAGAGAGAGAGATGCAGGCAAAAAAGACAGTAAGTGACGAACGCAATAACACGAAGGGAGACACGAACTATATAAACACAACTAACAATAGAACGCAACTAGTACGAAAAAAACACTGAAGATGGCAAACAGCCGAAACCGGTTTGTTCACAAACCAAACTTGACAAGGGTCGACGGAAAACCGTACCCAAATAAAATTAATAAATGTGTCGTTATTATGTATTTCATGTCTTATATACATTGTCAGTCATTTTTAACAGTTTGAATATTAATATCACAGGTAAAAGGGTTAACTATGGCATGCCACTTGCCGGTTTTTTTGCCCGTGTCCCATTTACTTTCTAATCTATGGTTATTATAGGCTTAGAGTACAATTTAAACGGTTTTTACTTTGGCTAAGTGATTTATCTCGTATAATAGTGAAAATCAGTTTTTTTTACGGATGTGCACAATGTGCGCTTTTATTTCTGCTCTATAATTTGAGCAATGCGTTGTTTTTATTTATTCTGAATGGAAATATTAACAGCATTATTGTTGATTATTGATTCGCACCGGTGTCTATATTGAATATTGAGTGCGAATGATATTAGTAAAATGCTTGTTATCAAATTAAAAAAATTTTGACCAGAGAAAGTTCTGTAATTATTCTTAGTTAAGTTTTTAATGTAAATACTATGTAATGATTATATAAGTAAAAAACCGTTTTTTGTATTAACTGAATGCTTTATTTTTAACTTACACATTTGAAAATGTCAGAAATGATATGTGCAAAATTTCCATTCTAAAGTCAATAAAGTTTATGAATTTTTATCGCATTAAAGCGATTTTATTTTCTTGTAATTTATTTACATATTTATTATTCTCTTGCTAAAAAGTACTATTTTTTGCATCTCCGAAAATTGTTTATTTATCTTACATTATGCAGCACTGTAAAAATGAAAACAAACACAGCTGTTCTCTCTTGCAGTAAAAACGATGACATATAAACACTGACTATTTAAAAAAAAGGAACAAATTATAAAAATAAGAAAAATCTTTTCAATACAAGTCTAAAATGGCTTCAAATGGTAATGAAACTGAAAATAAATACGATATTTATGATATTCCATTGGCTAAACCTAAGTTTTTGGACCCCATTGCATCTGGTGATAATGCAGGATCCAGTAAAAGTGAAAATGAAACGCCCATTTTTAGTAAAATTAAAATAGCACTACGTATACCACAACAGTATACTGGAGAATTCATGCACATTACTGTCTGTAAAAATTGGCTGGTGTGTTTGTTGCAAGCACCTCAGCCCTCGTCTCAAGTTACATTATTAAGATTCTTCTTGCCACGAGCTTTGCCACCAGGAGGTTAGTTCATTTAGTTATTACATTTATGATTATCGATATGAATAGTATGCCTTGCTTGTTGATTTTTACAGAAGTTGCGCTCGAAAAAAATTTAGCCGGTTATAAAATTGGGAAATTATTTTTGGATCCAACTGGATATCACATACTCATTAGTTTAATACCCAAATCATCTGGCCTATCAGCCGATTTTTTATATATACATGGCAATGGCACAAAAATAAGACGTATTGAAAAATTTAAAGACCATGAAATTACAGCTGTTGCTTTTAACAAGGATTATGGGTCGGAGTCTTCAACAGGTCCCATATTATTAGGTACCAGCAAGGGTTTAATATTTGAAACTGAACTCACGTTGGAGGCCGATAAACCTTTATACAGAAAACAGGTACTTAAAATTAGCTCGTTAAAAATATGTAGTAAAAAATTTTGATTCCGATATTCCAGTTTATTTGGTTAATTTCTCATTTTTATTTAGAGAAATTTTTCTTTATAACTTGTGTACATTAGCGATCTAAACAAACATTAATAAACAGAAAAATAAAAAACAGTCTCCATTATTGGAAACTTAATAGTTTTGGAAAGAAGCGCTGCCTTAAGAACAGTATATTAACTTTAGCATAACGTTCCATCAATATCAATAAAAAAAGTGGCGTACATGCAAAAAATGCTTGCTGGCAGTTGTAAGTAGGTGCCAAACGAAAATTGCATATATTTTTGTGACCAAATATTTAATTTGATTAAAAACTTAATCGAAGTTTAACTATAAATATTTTTGCGTTTTATAAAATTTTGAGTTAACCTTTGGGGAAATTAACAAAGCAAATTTTGTTTTTTATTTTCAACTATCAAAAAAAAATAGCAATTTAAAAAATATCAATTAAACTTAAACTTGAAATCATCATCGTCCCGTATTTTTCTCGAAGATGAGCAAGGAAATGCCATCGCCGGTACCAAACCATGATAAACAATTATTTTTGCTAATGTGACGTCAGTGATTTTTGGTTTTAGCAAGACTGCGCCACAGAGCACCCAACAATTTAGTTGTGCCATGAGAAATTTGCCGTTCGCGTAATTTCTCGGCGCTGCATTGACAAGATAGCGAAGCTTCGTTTCAAAATTTACTTGAAAATTTTATGAAAAGAGCAGACATCCGCCAAAGTGCAAAAGGTCGACATTTGCCCGACATCATATTCCATTGTTATCCGATATTTCTACTCTACATTGGTATCAACGAAACTGAGGTTGTCAAAAAAGTGTGTTTTTAATTTATTCCTAACCTCAAATTTAATTTATTTCTAACCTCAAATATTCTCCATGTTAATATTTTTAGATTATAATTGCACAAATGAAATTGGAAATTATAAAATAAAATTGGAAAAAATAAAAAAAATCAACTTTTAAAATTGCCAATATAATGCTGATGATAAAATATAGAGAATCCACTTTTTTCCGGTTTATAAAATTAAATTTATATCCTTTGTTACTCTAATTTTAGGTCTATGATTTGGGTTTGGGTCGTTCTAAATACCCTATAACAGGATTAGAATTCAATAAGTTACCAAATACTAACCAATACATCGTGGTTATAACAGCACCAGATGGTATATTTACATTCCAAGAAACTCTACGGCCGGAAGAAAAATCTCTACAGCCAATTTTTAACAATTACATTAATGGTGCACAGTCACATGGTTATGAGATGGTCAAAACTGATTTAAATTATTCTGTGCTAAGATTTTATGGTCCAGTGAATGAAAAGTTTCCTACAAGCTGGGGTTGGTTATGCGGTTCAGGTTTAAGGCATGGCCAGGTACTTGACAAATAAACAATTCTTTTACATTTATAAAATATTTAATTCTAATAAAGGTGGCACAAAGTTTTATAGCCGATGAGAAATTTCTACATGGCGATGATATTATACCACTTGACAAAGATTTGGAACAACGTAAACATTTATCCTATGAGGAGAAGCGTCGTAATGTGCCAAGATCCTTCGTTTTAACAGAATATCATGCTTTACTTATGTATCATGATCACATAACAGGCATATGTCTATTAAATCAATCGATAGTTTATGAAGAATACTTTCATGAACAAATGGGCAAACTGTTAAATATTTTACGGGATCCATTTACCGGATGTATTTATGTTTATACACCAAAAATGATATTCAAATTTAAAATTGTAAACGAGCATCGTAACATTTGGCAAATCTATTTAAATATGGGTCTCTATGAAATGGCTGAAATTCATGCCATCGATAATCAAAGTCTGCAAAAAGTATTGGAAACAAAAGCGTTGAAAGCTTTTGAAGATAAAAAATATGTAGAAGCCGCTCAAATTTATGCCAATACGGAGATAGTTTTTGAAGAAGTTTGTCTTAAGTTTATAGATTTAGAAGATAAAAGGCCTATAATTACATATGTACAGAAAAAACTGGATAAACTTCCCGCCGAAGAAGAAGAGTCACTACTTACGTATGTAATGTGGTTACTAGATTTATATTTAACACAAATTAACTTTCCGGGTCGTAGCAAAGAGGAAAAACAGGAATGGCAAAAAGAATATGATGAATTTATGCAACATTTCTCAGTTATAAAATGTGTGCGAGCTAATCGTTCCAAAATACAACAGTTAATTGAACAATATGCCGATCCTCATAATCTGGCACAATTTGCTATTGCCAACGAGGACTACAAGGAAGTTATTGAACAACTTATATTAGCTGACAAACATCTTGACGCTCTTCATATTTTACAAAAACAAAAGAACATTGATTTATACTATGAATATTGTCCGCTTTTAATGGAAGAAATACCTAAAGAAACTATAGAGCTTTTAATGGCTCAGGGTCGTAAATTTCAAATAAGTAAATTGATACCTACCTTGATTGTCATCGATACTCCTTTGCATGTAGCGGAAATTACCAAATATTTGGAATACGCTATTTATAATTTGGGCGAAACCAACCAAGCTATACATAACCATCTTTTACGTTTATATTGCGAACATCAGCCACAAAAAGTTATGAAATATTTGGAAAACGAAGGCACCGATATTACATTAATCCACTATGATGTTAATTATGCTTTGAGCATATGTTTTGATTTTGAAGTTAAAACTGCTTGTGTATTTTTATATTGTTTACTGGATTTATGGTCAGTTGCTGTTGATTTATCAATCGAGTTTGATTTAAAATTAGCCAAGGAGACAGCCTCAAAACCAAAAGATGATCAAATAAGAAGTAAATTATGGTTAAAAATAGGTAAGTAACAAGTTTTGATTTCTTCTTAGAACACACACATTTTTTTTACAACTTCAGTTTAACGTAAAGTAGAAATATGGGAATGCTTAATAGAATATGATGTCGAGCGAATATCCACCTCAAGCACGTTGTCAGTCGTCCTCTTTTTTAACATAATTTTACAGCACATTTTGCAACAAAGCTTATCTTTTAGAGCGTCGGTTGTTTGTGGGTTATACACGTAAACCTGGTCTTTCAAACAGCCCTAGAGAAAATAATCTAACGACGTTCAATCACAAGGATGAGGCGGCTAATTGAAATTACAAAAATCGAGAAATTAAGCGACTGGGAAATGTCCCATGGCTGTGTGGTTCGTGAGCATAATTAGTGCGATTATCCCACCTTTTAGATATTTAAATACCCATGTCCTGTCTCGGGTATGTAAGAAGGTAAAACTTCTGTATTTCACTCCAAACAACAAAAAAGAAAATGAATTTGGTTAATAAAATTTCCACAAAATAAACCAAGTGCAGGGTCATTAAAACTATTTTGTTAGGAGATACAACTGCTTGGTGGTTGTGCCAACTCTAAAGTAAGAATAAACATAAAAAGGCTTTTCACTTTAGATTCTTTTTCTAACGAGTTAAAAACAATAAATTCCACATAAAATTTACCAACGAAAACCTTTTAAAATTAAAAGCTTTCTTGTTTCTTTCTTTAGCCCGCCACGAAATTAAAGACAATAGCGATGTAAAAAAGGCCTTAGATCTTTTAAAAGAATGTGATCTCCTTAAAATAGAAGATTTGCTGCCTTTCTTTTCCGACTTTGAAAAAATTGATGACTTTAAAGAACCCATCTGTAAATCGCTGAAGGTAAGTATGTCTGTTACAAAATTTCCAAATTAATATTTTAAATTTAATATCTATGTGTTATTTACACAGGAATATAATCAAAAAATTCAAGAACTTCAACACGATATGCAAGAATGTTCCAAACAAGCTGAAAGAGTACGCAATGATTTACAAAACATACGTAAACGTTGTATACGCATAGATGCAAATGAAGTGTGCAATAATTGTGATACATTTTTACTGGTGAAACCATTTTTCATATTCGGTTGTAGTCATAAATTCCATGCAGATTGTTTAGAAAAATTGGTGGTTCCATTGCTAAGCTCGGAAAGAAGTCGTAAGTTAACAATGTTAAAACAAGAATTGGAAACAATGTTAACTCAATCGGCTGCTATGGGTGAAAATTCAAATGCTTTCCAGGAGAAGCGCGATAAATCAAAGAGAGAAATCGAAGAAATTATAGCAGCGGATTGTGTATATTGTTCATTGATGATTGAGACTATAGACCAGCCCTTTGTGGAGGATTGGGATCAGATTAACGTTGATTGGGAGTAAAAACCGAGATTTAGCAAAAAATTAAAGTCCAAAGTTACTATACTTATAAATATTTTTTTAGTCATATATATTCTTTAACATTAAAAACATCTTTATAAAATAGTTTATTGACCTTTTTATTATTAAAATATTTTATAAATAATTTACTAAGCATACGGTCTTTATGTAAAGTAAAAATAAAATTTATTTAATTTTTGTAGCGGTTGGGTTAATTTGAGGTTAGGAAAAATTGCCTATGAATGATTAAATGTCGAGAATTAAGCTGTCATCCTGTGATGCTTATTTAGTAAAAAGTTGAAAAATTATAAGCATGGAACGTTACGCTATTAAGCAAAGAATTTTACTTGTGAAAATTTACTATCAAAATGGTGAAAATTTTATTATATTGCTTTGTAAAATTCGCGCAGCATTTCGTCCTAATCAGGCTCCTTTTGGGACGGCTGCGCGCAATTTCACCGAGGCTCACGGTATTACCGCTGACAATAGAACAAAATAATACGTCCCGCTCGTTATAATTGGGCATTGCTAGAGGTACTTTGCGCAACACTTTGCATAAAATTCTTCATCTTCACGCTTGTATTTGGGCTCTTCAGTTTATTTATTCAGGAATGCCTGCCACGCAGTTAAAGAAACATAAAAGAGTTTTCCCATAGTTGCATTCATATTATAGAATTTAATTCATTTTTTTTAATACATTTTTTACTATCAATTTATAAACTTAATTTTAATATAAACCTAATACAATATTTTTTATTTATGTGCTGTTGCTGTATTACAAGCGATCTACCAATTCGTTTACAAATTTTACATAGAAATTACTCAAAAAACAATACTTTTAATAGAAATATAGTAAACGAATTGTGTATTTATAATGCAGCCACAATACATTAACGGTTTTTAAAATAACACAACTGTAATTCATAGAACAAACAAAACTTTTTAATATTTTATTTTACCCAATATAAAAGTGTTCGTCAGTCTATAACTTGAAGACGCAATTCATTGGAAATAAAACTGACGACAGTTTTTAAAACTGCCTGCTGTATAGAAACATTATTCATTATCAATGGCAATAACATAACCAAATCTGTGGGATGGACTTCTTCAAGTGCTTTTGTAACATGCTGAACAAGTTGTTCCTTTTGTGTATCGGTTAAATCATTTAATATGACATCACCCAGCGGACGAAAAGATCCTAAAAAATTTTAAAAATAGTTTTCGTTATAAATAGAAATAGCCGCGTTTTATCAAACTAGATAAGACAAAGTATAACTCATGCTTGACAATGATTATATGACAATGATATTTTGTAAATAATTTACCTTTTGTCATTTTATAAGCAACAACACCTCCAGCTGTTCCACCAACAACCAAACCTGCTGGACCTAATAATAGACCACCAGCAAAACAACAAGCTCCACAAATTATAGCTCCTTTGCCTGACTGTTTAACGCTGACGCGTATATTTTGTTCATCAGCCAATACGGAAATGGCTTCAACTAGCTCTCTTCCGTTGACGGGCATTTGTATTTGATTTTATTTATAATTAAGGATAAAAAATTTATTTACGCAAGACTTATGGGCAAATGATGAAACTCTCCCAGTTACTATAGTAAAAAGCACAGTCTAAGGTAAAAAACAGACTATGATCTGTGCTGTTATCATGTTTTTTTGTATTTTTACATATGACAAAGGGAAATTTCAGGAAATGAAGTAGAGTTGCCATTTGTTTAGGAAAATTATATTTGAAGGCGAATCAATTACCAGGCGGTAGCGATGGCGAAGTTATTTACTTTTCGCCAATAACATAATTGTCAAATGCCATGTATAAAAAAACGTATATTTTTTGTGAGGAGTTTGACATTTATGTTAACGACGAAAACCACTAAGTCCGCCATTACATCACACGCAACTAATAAACAGCTATTTTGTACCACTGCAGGAAAATTATGACTCTCATCATACCATGTGTACAAGTCGCATATGATAGTTCAGTAGGCACTTAGGCCCTAAATTGAAAATTATGTAAAAAAGAAACAAAATTTGTTGAAGTGGGGATAAAGCAATAAAAGTTTATACTTTATTGCCCAGCTAACTATCTTTTTGAACATTTTATTTTTAGTTATCCATTAAAAAGTAAACAAACCGTGCAAAAAATTTAATAAAGACTAAGATATTCGTTTCTCTATTGATTTCTTAAATGTACAAGATTTAGACAAAAGTGAAATAGAATTAAACTGTCCGCTTATGAACTTCTGTAATGCGAAATAGGCCTTAATAAAAATATAAGTTTGGTGTATAAGCTTTTCTTCTTAAGAACGACAAAACTTTAAGTCTGGCATCTCTTAAACCAACTGTAGCTGTTTTCACCTGGCAACAGTTCACTTTATTTCTTGGAAAGTCCTCTCAGTTTTTATTTGATAATTCACGTATATGGTTGTGCTTTTGTTATTTTTTGGTTTATTCAGTTTTAAATAGTTAATTTTTATTCGAAACTGCTTATTTTAAAAAGTGCCCAAAAATATTACTGTCCTAATATTTAATTGACATTCCTATATAAAATTGAAAGTAGGGAATAAAAATGTAGTAGGAAATGGTCGTTGACCCCTGCTAACAAGTGCCTTATAAAGGGTGTTAAGTGTGCAATAAAAATTAAAAACGTAAACAAAATAAAAGTGTTATTAATTTAATGAGTGCAATGAAATTAAATTATTTTGCATATAACAAATGCAATAAATGTTAAAAAACGTAACTTAAAGAATTTCCTTACTTAAAATGCAAATACAAATAAATGTAAGTTTTGTTTACCATTATTTTCTTTGTTAATTTTAAAACAAAACCACGGCACATGTATTTATGCATGTGTATTTATAACCTATTTATTCACTTAAGCAAGTTATCATCGCACTGATATGTGGTATTTATTTCTTGAGGTTCTATTTTTAGACTCGTTAAGATTTTTATAATTTTGTTTTGCTTTTCAAGTTTATCTGTTTGTGTTTGTGATTTCTTTATAGCTGTATTTATAATAAAGATAAAGAAAACTTGGCAATTTTTGGGCTATTTTCTTGTTAAGTATAGAAGAGTTGTATGCTTTTTAAATAAAACCGAAATTACTGAAAAATTAATTTGCATTGGCGTACGATGATCTGTCTGGAGAGAGCTAAGCATTAATCCCCCTTTGTCTTTATATTTCGATCGGTCTAGTTAAGGTTTGTAACACTTTGTGATTTGTAAAAATCCCGTGTATATACGTGTATATGGGCGCATTCCCAAGCAGTAAAAATCTACTGCTAAAGGAAATCAAATTGCAGTATCAGTAAAAATTTACTACCGACCGATTTTTTCGATGAACTGAACTGAGAACAATCAGTAGTGAGTAAAAAGTTTCTAGTAAGGTAATGAAATAAAGAAATAAATAAAATATTTTTACTTCAGCTTTACTGATACTGCAAAGCATCCAACTATGATGTAAACACGTTGTAGTTGTAAATGCGTCAACCATATGGACTTGTATAAGACTTCTTATTTTTGTTGTGATTTAAATCATTTGACTGCCAAGTCTTTTAGCGTCTGGACCCTAGAAATCCTTAATTAATAGTTTATTGTCTATGCATTCATATATTCGGAAACTTCTCTTCAGATTTTTATTGTTTTAAATATGGGCAAATTTGAGGTTAGGAAGTAAATTGTCCCTCAAATAATTAACACGTTGGCTGCTACAATTTCTATTGCATACGTATCATCAAAAAGCAAAAAGAATGTTTTGTTTAGAAGAAAAAGAACGAACTATCTCACAGTTGGCTTTTGTAAAAGTAATCGCTACGCAGAAGCCAACTACAAGCTCATTCGTATGCCTTTCTTTAATATGTTGTTTTATAATTACTACTATTGATTATAATTAGTTTAATTATAATAAATATTTTCTTTGTTTTTAGTTATATAAACATTCTTTAATTATTGTTATAATTACCAAAAACCCAATATATTGCAATCCTAGAGGTGCTCAATCGTAATAAAAAATATCTATGAAACCGAATACAATTCAAGATTACAATAATAGATTATCTGGCATTCACCAGTCAGATTGAAAGACTTCACTACATATTATAAAGATGTATATATAAAATGCTCATACAGTTTTTCAAACAGAAAGAAAAAAATGTGTGATAAAAGCATAGTTTCACCTTTCGTACCCATGAATTGACTTAACGCTGCTAGACTATTTTTTGTGGGAACACGTGAAGTCATTGGTCGACTGCCGATAAGCCCGAAACGATTGACAACTTGGAGGACAACATTCGCTGCGTTTGTTGCCGATATACGGTCAGATTACACTCGAACCAGTTGTGACGGTCATAAGCCAGACGTCATATTTAAATTATAATTCCCTTCAAAGTTCTACACTTTTAAAAAGAACACACTTTATTGCTGAAACATATTTTTAAGTCTTTAAAATTTTTAACAGTTTCAATTATCACATGTCCATTAAATATGCGTTTGCTTGTAACTTTCTAGGTTGTAAATTAATTATTTAATTATCACTTGTATGAGGCTTTTTTGTTTGCGAGCATAAATAACTATAATAAATTTTAAAGAAAAAACTATCAAGGAACTTCAAATGTCCAACATTTAACTCTAAATGAAGTTTAAATTAATTGTTAATTGAAATCACAACTAACATGTTTGTTTGTATAATTTTGTGTTTACATAGATGTTTCGGCATCGAGGCATCGAGCTATTTTTAAGAATCATTTATTTTTGGCACCTTTGAGTTTTAATTTGCCTTCATTGAAACTATTGAAGTTTAAAGGAACGTTATTAATCTTTGGTTGTTAAATAAAATTAATAAAAACCTTTTATATAAATTAAATACACTTTACTCGTACGAGCATTGTTTGGCTTTACGTTCACTTGTTCGTTAATAACTATTGTGTGTTTTGCTTGTTTGCTTTTAATATTTTTTATTTAATAAGTTTACTATAACAAATATTATTTTTAAGTTTATTTATTATTAATTTATGGTTAATTAACTCTGGCCTATAATAGAATGACGATTTCTCTCTCTCCCTCTCTGTATTGTTTGGTTAGAGAAAGCAATATAATATTTCATTAATTTAACTTATAGCACGTTTAAATCTTAAATAATATAAATTTTAAATATACGAAGCGTCTGCTGTGAAATTTCCAAGTAGGAAACGGAAAAAACCTCCGTTTCAAAAGAACATAAGAACAGAGCTTAACAAAATCCAGTGATCACTTAAAAAGTGTTAAAAAAATATTCTTTTGGCGTAGATTCAATTTACTCGTAAACTATGCACCCTAGAGTTTAATCAGCGAAATCCTGTGATCACCTACAAGATTAAAAAAAAAGTATTTCTTGGCCCAAAAAAAAATTTTTTTTAATAAAAACAAAATTTCAACTCAATTTACTCGTGAATTATGTGCTCTAGAGCTTAAATAACAAAGGGTGTGAAGATAAATTCGTCAGTTAAATACGTCCTACAAAAATGTTAAATACGTTCCACATACTGCAAATTACACTGTTAAAATGAAATTTACATTAAAATTAAAATTAATTGCTATAAATGATCAAATTCTATTAAAAATATATTTAAAAATTTTATAAAAAAAATATCGACGGCTCTATTAAAAGTTTAATACGTAATAAATATTCTTAAGAAAAAATAATATGTAAAAATAGGATATTTTGAAGTGGATAAAGCCGATATTTAGAGAACACATGAATCGGGTCACCGAAATACTGGGAGTAGCCCAGGACTAGTAGATTGCAACGGTATATAATCTATGTCTGGATTCAGCCCGATATCGGAGATATAAATTTTTGAAAATTTTGCTTTTTGGGAAAAATAATATGCAAAAATAGGATATTTTGAAGTGGATAAAGCCGATATTTAGAGAAGACATGAATCGGGTCACCGAAATACTGGGAGTAGCCCAGGACTAGTAGATTGCAACGGTATATAATCTATGTCTGGATTCAGCCCGATATCGGAGATATAAATTTTTGAAAATTTTGCTTTTTGGAAAAAATAATATGCAAAAATAGGATATTTTGAAGTGGATAAAGCCGATATTTAGAGAAGACATGAATCGGGTCACCGAAATACTGGGACTAGCCCAGGACTAGTAGATTGCAAAGGTATATAGTCTATGTCTGGATTCAGCCCGATATCGGAGATATAAATTTTTGAAAAATTTGCTTTTTGGGAAAAATAATATGCAAAAATAGGATATTTTGAAGTGGATAAAGCCGATATTTAGAGAAGACATGAATCGGGTCACCGAAATACTGGGAGTAGCCCAGGACTAGTAGATTGCAACGGTATATAATCTATGTCTGGATTCAGCCCGATATCGGAGATATAAATTTTTGAAAATTTTGCTTTTTGGGAAAAATAATATGCAAAAATAGGATATTTTGAAGTGGATAAAGCCGATATTTAGAGAAGACATGAATCGGGTCACCGAAATACTGGGAGTAGCCCAGGACTAGTAGATTGCAACGGTATATAATCTATGTCTGGATTCAGCCCGATATCGGAGATATAAATTTTTGAAAATTTTGCTTTTTGGGAAAAATAATATGCAAAAATAGGATATTTTGAAGTGGATAAAGCCGATATTTAGAGAAGACATGAATCGGGTCACCGAAATACTGGGAGTAGCCCAGGACTAGTAGATTGCAACGGTATATAATCTATGTCTGGATTCAGCCCGATATCGGAGATATAAATTTTTGAAAATTTTGCTTTTTGGGAAAAATAATATGCAAAAATAGGATATTTTGAAGTGGATAAAGCCGATATTTAGAGAAGACATGAATCGGGTCACCGAAATACTGGGAGTAGCCCAGGACTAGTAGATTGCAACGGTATATAATCTATGTCTGGATTCAGCCCGATATCGGAGATATAAATTTTTGAAAATTTTGCTTTTTGGGAAAAATAATATGCAAAAATAGGATATTTTGAAGTGGATAAAGCCGATATTTAGAGAAGACATGAATCGGGTCACCGAAATACTGGGAGTAGCCCAGGACTAGTAGATTGCAACGGTATATAATCTATGTCTGGGTTCAGCCCGATATCGGAGATATAAATTTTTGAAAATTTTGCTTTTTGGAAAAAATAATATGCAAAAATAGGATATTTTGAAGTGGATAAAGCCGATATTTAGAGAAGTATTTCGGTGACCCGATTCATGTGTTCTCTAAATATCGGCTTTATCCACTTCAAAATATCCTATTTTTACATATTATTTTTTCTTAAGAATATTTATTACGTATTAAACTTTTAATAGAGCCGTCGATATTTTTTTTAAAAAATTTTTAAATATATTTTTAATAGAATTTGATCATTTATAGCAATTAATTTTAATTTTAATGTAAATTTCATTTTAACAGTGTAATTTGCAGTATGTGGAACGTATTTAACATTTTTGTAGGACGTATTTAACTGACGAATTTATCTTCACACCCTTTAAATAACAAATAATTTTTAATGAACAACTTTAAACTCAATAATTTAGATTGGCGTTTCTAGATCCTTTTCGATTCGAGGACCTAAATCAAAATTGATTATCCACAAAAAATTAAAAAAAAAAATCACAAGTATACCCTTACATCGTGCCCTTCGTACACGTACATTAAATATTCGGACTCGCAGCATACGTCATGTCAGACATTGTTAATGTCACCTTTGGATATCATGCTGGATACCCATACTTCTTACTCAAAACCAATTTAGCAACACCTTAGAAATCTTATTGCTTTATTCAATAGTACTTTTTATCTAATGCTATGTGTTATAAACGACTTTCCTTGTTACTTTTTTACTACTGAAGGCCAATAATTAGAAAAAAAATATTATTTTATTAAAGCGATTGAATAACAACACAAATAAATAAGAAAATTTGTCGCTTGATAAATAAACAAGTAAAAACTATTAATAAATTAATTAGAGCCACCAAAGGTGTTTGTTTTAGCATTTTTTAAAACACTCCTTAATAAGAATAACAACAATGTAATTATATTGCCAATCCTATTTTTCCTTAATAGTCGTTATTTACGAGTATTTAATTGCTCAATATTTGCTTGAGCATGAATACTGGTCAACGAATTATTGTAAAAAGAAATATGGATACGATTTTTTAATTACTTTTCCAACCGCCATTTGATCACCATACCTATTTTATTATAAAGAGTAATTTTTATATAAATATAGAGCTTTAGGTTGATCGATGATCAATTTGTGAACTGTCAAGTTATTTTATGTTTAATTTGGTATGACATTTCAACGTAAATAGACTGTTGCCTGCACAACGCTTTCAAATTGTAAAAATTGAGTCTAAAATAAGATTGCCGTTGATCCCAATTTCCGTAAGCGAATTTTGTTAAGCGGTGAAGTTCACTTTTTTTTTCAGTGGATACGCCAAAAAACCAAACTACCCCGTGTTTGAAGTGATGATAATCCTCAAGTGTATTTTGAGAGGCCTGTTGGGCCACACTAGGACTATTTAATAGTAATAATAATTTAATAATATAATATTAACAGTAAATCCTAGCAGCTACAAATGTTAATAGTAACGGGTGTGCAAAATAATATTTTCATTTTTTGTATATAACGAAAAAGTAAATATTAATAGTATTCGCAAAGTTATAATCGTTGAACGCGGTCATGCATTTTTATTCGTAGCGAAATTAATTTTTTCCACCAGTGCTCATTTTTTTAATTTAATAAATTATTTAGTTTATTTAAAAAGAATAAATAACATCGTCACATCTAGATAAACTGACTGTTTGGTGTGCTTTAGGGGATGGTGGAATCATTGGAACATACTTCTTTAAAAACGATGCTGCTGATCAGAACATTGCAGTCAATGGTGACCGCTATAGAGCCATGATTATTGACTTTTTAGTTTATTAATTGAATGAGTATTATGTGATTCAACAAGACGGCGCAGCATGTCACACAGCTCGTGCTACAATTGATTTATAACGTTTGGTAATCGCTTAATTTCACGTTTCGGATAACCACAAATTTAATGCCGCTAAACTATTTTCTGTGGGACTATGTAAAGTTGCTAGCCTACGTCGATAAGCCTGAAAGGATTTGCAACTTGGAGGACAACATATGCCGTGTTATTGCCGAAATACGGCCACATATGTTGGAAAAGGTCTTTTCGGAAATTGAATCTTTAGATTAGACTACGTCTGATACAGTAAATTGCATGTCAAATTAAAAAAAAATTCATCTTTGTTTTATTCCATTTCAAAGTTCAACACATTTTCTACGATCGCAGTTAGATAAAGTGTGTGAAGTTAGCTCCGAAAGTTAGCTTCGTTTTGTCAACGCTGTTATAGTTTACATAGCTCTCACTCATGAAATGTTAAGTTAACAGAGTTGAATTATTTTAACATTTTGGTACGAAAATCAAATAAATAATATAAAAAGCAAATATATTTGTAAAAATTTTAACTTTATTTATTAATAACAAAAGAAAAAAGTCAATATAAAACAATTTAAGAAAAAGAGAGTGAAAAATGCTTGCATTTTTTATTTCTGTACAGTAATTGTACGGACATTTCAAAAGTGCCCAAAAATGGGGCAAAATTGAAAAGGTGCTCCTTAGCGGACTATATGGGGTGAAAGCCTTGACATTGTAGATTTCAGAACTGTACAGCTTATTTTCGGAATTTGTATAGGTTTTTAGTAATAGAGTCCAAAAAAATGTGAAAATATGCATTTTGGCATATGGGCATTTCAAAAATGCCCAAAAATGGGTCAAAATTGAAAAGGTGCTCCTTAGCGGACTATAGGGGATGAAAGCCATGGCATTTTAGATTTCAGAACTATAGAGGTTATATTCAGAATTTGTATAGGTTTTTAGTAATAGAATACAGAAAAATGTGAAAATATGCATTTTGGCATATGGGCAATTCAAAAATGCCCAAAAATGGGTCAAAATTGGAAAGGTGCTCCTTAGCGGACTATAGGGGATGAAAGCCATTGCATTGTAGATTTCAGAACTATAGAGGTTATATTCAGAATTTGTATAGGTTTTTAGTAATAGAGTCCAAAAAAATGTGAAAATATGCATTTTGGCATATGGGCATTTCAAAAATGCCCAAAAATGGGTCAAAATTGAAAAGGTGCTCCTTAGCGGACTATAGGGGATGAAAGCCATGGCATTGTAGGTTTCAGAACTATAGAGGTTATATTCAGAATTTGTATAGGTTTTTAGTAATAGAATACAGAAAAATGTGAAAATATGCATTTTGGCATATGGGCATTTCAAAAATGCCCAAAAATGGGTCAAAATTGAAAAGGTGCTCCTTAGCGGACTATAGGGGATGAAAGCCATGGCATTGTAGATTTCAGAACTATAGAGGTTATATTCAGAATTTGTATAGGTTTTTAGTAATAGAATACAGAAAAATGTGAAAATATGCATTTTGGCATATGGGCATTTCAAAAATGCCCAAAAATGGGTCAAAATTGAAAAGGTGCTCCTTAGCGGACTATATGGGGTGAAAGCCTTGACATTGTAGATTTCAGAACTGTACAGCTTATTTTCGGAATTTGTATAGGTTTTTAGTAATAGAGTCCAAAAAAATGTGAAAATATGCATTTTGGCATATGGGCATTTCAAAAATGCCCAAAAATGGGTCAAAATTGGAAAGGTGCTCCTTAGCGGACTATAGGGGATGAAAGCCATTGCATTGTAGATTTCAGAACTATAGAGGTTATATTCAGAATTTGTATTGATTTTTAGTAATAGAATACAGAAAAATGTGAAAATATGCATTTTGGCATATGGGCATTTCAAAAATGCCCAAAAATGGGTCAAAATTGAAAAGGTGCTCCTTAGCGGACTATAGGGGATGAAAGCCATGGCATTGTAGATTTCAGAACTATAGAGGTTATATTCAGAATTTGTATAGGTTTTTAGTAATAGAATACAGAAAAATGTGAAAATATGCATTTTGGCATATGGGCATTTCAAAAATGCCCAAAAATGGGTCAAAATTGAAAAGGTGCTCCTTAGCGGACTATAGGGGATGAAAGCCATGGCATTGTAGATTTCAGAACTATAGAGGTTATATTCAGAATTTGTATAGGTTTTTAGTAATAGAATACAGAAAAATGTGAAAATATGCATTTTGGCATATGGGCATTTCAAAAATGCCCAAAAATGGGTGAAAATTGAAAAGGTGCTCCTTAGCGGACTATAGGGGATGAAAGCCATGGCATTGTAGATTTCAGAACTATAGAGGTTATATTCAGAATTTGTATAGGTTTTTAGTAATAGAATACAGAAAAATGTGAAATGCAAAGGCATTTCAAAAATGCCCAAAAATGGGTCAAAATTGAAAAGGTGCTCCTTAGCGGACTATATGGGGTGAAAGCCTTGACATTGTAGATTTTTAGAACTGTACAGCTTATTTTCGGAATTTGTATAGGTTTTTAGTAATAGAGTCCAAAAAAATGTGAAAATGCCCATATGCCAAAATGCATATTTTCACATTTTTCTGTATTCTATTACTAAAAATCAATACAAATTCTGAATATAACCTCTATAGTTCTGAAATCTACAATGCAATGGCTTTCATCCCCTATAGTCCGCTAAGGAGCACCTTTCCAATTTTGACCCATTTTTGGGCATTTTTGAATTGCCCATATGCCAAAATGCATATTTTCACATTTTTCTGTATTCTATTACTAAAAACCTATACAAATTCTGAATATAACCTCTATAGTTCTGAAACCTACAATGCCATGGCTTTCGTCCCCTATAGTCCGCTAAGGAGCACCTTTTCAATTTTGACCCATTTTTGGGCATTTTTGAAATGCCCATATGCCAAAATGCATATTTTCACATTTTTTTGGACTCTATTACTAAAAACCTATACAAATTCTGAATATAACCTCTATAGTTCTGAAATCTATAATGCCATGGCTTTCATCCCCTATAGTCCGCTAAGGAGCACCTTTTCAATTTTGACCCATTTTTGGGCATTTTTGAAATGCCCATATGCCAAAATGCATATTTTCACATTTTTTTGGACTCTATTACTAAAAACCTATACAAATTCCGAAAATAAGCTGTACAGTTCTGAAATCTACAATGTCAAGGCTTTCACCCCATATAGTCCGCTAAGGAGCACCTTTTCAATTTTGACCCATTTTTGGGCATTTTTGAAATGCCCATATGCCAAAATGCATATTTTCACATTTTTCTGTATTCTATTACTAAAAACCTATACAAATTCTGAATATAACCTCTATAGTTCTGAAATCTAAAATGCCATGGCTTTCATCCCCTATAGTCCGCTAAGGAGCACCTTTTCAATTTTGACCCATTTTTGGGCATTTTTGAAATGCCCATATGCCAAAATGCATATTTTCACATTTTTTTGGACTCTATTACTAAAAACCTATACAAATTCCGAAAATAAGCTGTACAGTTCTGAAATCTACAATGTCAAGGCTTTCACCCCATATAGTCCGCTAAGGAGCACCTTTTCAATTTTGCCCCATTTTTGGGCACTTTTGAAATGTCCGTACAATTACTGTACAGAAATAAAAAATGCAAGCATTTTTCACTCTCTTTTTCTTAAATTGTTTTATATTGACTTTTTTCTTTTGTTATTAATAAATAAAGTTAAAATTTTTACAAATATATTTGCTTTTTATATTATTTATTTGATTTTCGTACCAAAATGTTAAAATAATTCAACTCTGTTAACTTAACATTTCATGAGTGAGAGCTATGTAAACTATAACAGCGTTGACAAAACGAAGCTAACTTTCGGAGCTAACTTCACACACTTAGTTAGATATACAGGGTGTCTGCCGGAAAAGTATACTACTTTGTTTGTTTATAATTTTTGATTAAATGAATGAGAATGGATCTTAATTGATAAATGTTTTATTTAATGTCTGCAATTATGTATGGAATAAATATCAGATAAATGTCCACCTCTGCTAGCGTCACATTTCACGCGGCATTTCATTAATTTTATCATACACCTTGCTTTTCAGATATCCCCACAACAAAAAGTCCGAAGCAGTCAAATCAGGCGACCGTGGAGGCTAATCAACATCACCATTTCTTGAAATAATTTGTTTGGAAAGAGCTCTCGCAGTAATTCAATTGTAATCCTGGCTGTATGCGATGTTTCACCCTGGTGTTGCGTTAAACATTTTTCGTTACGCCGTTTTCATATTCAAAGAAGTAAGGTCAAATGGTTCCTCCTTATCAAATTGCTCACCAGACTGTCACTTTTAATGGATGCTAAGATGACTGTTGAATAATTGGAGGGTTTCCCATTCTCCAGAAAGCATTCACTACACGATAAATAGTGCCTTTTGTTGTCACGTTGTTTCTCCCAAAAACTCCACCTAACTTTCTCATCGTTACAGTAACCGATGATTGATTTTGATAAAATGTTTTAGCGATTAAAACACGTTGGTTTATCGAATATTTTTTTTCCTAATAAATTTGCCACGCGTCTACTTCACGACTGCCAAATATGAGCTGTACGCAGTACGAAAAGAACACTGAAGATGGCAAACAGCCGAAACCGGTTTGTTCACAAACCAAATTTGACGAGGGTCGACGAAAAACCGTACCCAAATAAAAGTAGTATACCTTCCCGGCGGACACCCTGTATTTTCTTAGAGTTAAGGTATTCAACGACCGCAATAAAAGTTTCCACCAAGAGTTTTTAACGATAAAAAAACCGATAGCAGAACAAGTGAAATCAGTGTGTCAACTCTGAAGTAAAATTTTTGGTTTTTACAAATAACCAAATTAAATCACAAAAAAAAAATAATCATATTTTGAATATTCTAATTTAATTCCTATTTATACTTATGCTTACTTTTCAAGTTCCATATTTTATTAAATAATAAACAATTTGCTTTTTTCTTAAACTAATTTTATTCACATTATTTTTACTAAATGAGAGATTTTGTACGAATGGGAAATGCATTATAAAAGTACTTTAACAAGTCAAAAATGAAACATCTTAAACAATTTATATTTTCTAAAAAAAGCTAATTTCTAGACGAAAGCTAAAACTTGAAATATAACTGCTATTTTCGAAGAAAAAAATAAAACTTTAAAGAAAATAAACAGTATTGCAGGCAAGTGTAGTTAATGTCAAAACGATTATATTATTCTGTTCTTTTTAACCTGTAACATTTTGTTCATTTGACATTTTTGATTTAAATGTGCAAAAATAATCAGTATTTACAGTACATTATTGGTCAGTGTTTTTAATTTCTTATATCGTTTGTAATCATCATTATCATGCCATACTTCTTAATTGATATTTTTTCTTTATAGCATTTAACGCTTATAGCGCTCATCATTTACTATTCAACTTTTGTTCGAGGGAGAGCTGAAGAAATTCCTGAATTACAGGAGCCTCAAAATGTTATACCAAGTATAAGTAATTCGGGCATAGCAGCAAATAGCAACGGTAATGCCTTGGCGACTACAGAATCCAGTAAATCAGAAATTATACCTCAAGTGGAAACAGCACCCGACTACTGCTTTCAAATGGAAGAAAATTTGTGCCTTGATTTTTTTAATAGCAACAACACAACCAATAACAGTCACTATCAAACAACTCACTTTATTAACACTTGTCAGTGTCGTCAACATCCCAAATCAAATGCCACACACAATAATTGGTATTGTTGTAATATAACTCAACTATCAATGATAAGTAGTTGTCCCAATACCGGAAACTGGACTAATTTGCATATTTATAATGTCACAATGACAGAAATTGATTTATCATCGCCCATATTTCAAACACTACAATCATTGGCCATAACAGATGGCAATATAGCGCGGATTGTTAAAACATTTTCACGTATGTCTAAAGTCAAGTGCCTTAATTTATCCAATAATAATCTATTAAATATCACCATAAAGACACCAATATTTTTGAAATTTTTGAATCTCTCTAAAAATAATTTAACTCAAATTCCTAAATTGGGTCCGAATCAAAATATTACCATGGATATAAGGTAGGTAGGAATAATTAAATGCTTTAAATGCCAAATACACAGTTTAACTCCATTTTCTATTTGCTTGTTAAATGTTAAACTCAAAAAAGATTTCTAACAATGATTTTTTACTTATTCTAAACATTTTCAGCTTTAGTTTTTAATCGAGTTAAATAATTTGGCAATAATTCATTTAAAGGGTGTTTTTTTGTAGAGGTATATAACTTTGAAATGGAATAAATCAAAAACAAACCTTTTAAATTGACATTTATATTGTTTGAAAGATAATCTTCTGACATTATAATTGAACTATGATTCGTAACATGTGACCGTCACTACTGGCTCGAACGTGATCCAATTTGTGGCCGTATATCGGCAGTAATGCGGCAAACAAATGATAATTGGTTTCCCTTACCTTGAAGGGAAACTCAACAGCCGAAAACGTGAAATTATGCGGCTATCAAACATTTCCCTCAATAAATTAATCGTGGCACGAGCTGTGAGACATGTTGGGCCGTGTTGTTAAAACCACAGCTCCTGCATATCAAGGTTGTTCAATTGAAGTTTTTCGTTCTTCTAGCAATCATATCAACGGCAATCTTACCTTAAACCCAATTCGTACAGATACGTGATAAGATATACGTCAGTACCTAGCCGTAGCCTTAACCTGGATCAAACCACTTAGGGTGATATGTAGCGTCAACCACCCCCTAGGAAGCCTTCAGATATCTCTACCCTCCAGTCACTCCTGGTCGCAACTGCGAGAGCTCGGAGCAGACCGCAGCCCTCACTCCTTGCTGAAGAGTTGGCTTAATAAAATTTCAGCACAGAACCACAAGCATGCTCACTGATCCAGGACCGTTCATTGCGCCCATTGTGAATGATCCGACCCACACAACTCAAACGAGGGCTGCGAAACCACAACCACCACGATGCTCCCGAAGGGCCAACCTCAATAATCAGTCAGAGAACAGCTAAAAGACTAAAAAGCTAAACTCTAGAGCTTACTGATTGCTATGGAAATAAATTGGTATTGTCATTCTACTAGCCTTTTAGGGGACTGGGCTCCCTTTTACCCCAGGTGACAGATGTAATGATCGTGAGATTTCGTCAATGTGCTTCCGGAAGGGGCCAATACGCACAACTGTGTGATTAGATTTACATCTGCGCCTGGCCATGAAGCCTTAATCAGATGGTGGATCGAACCACTGCATAATTTGGAACGTCATGCTCGTCCTAGGAAGCCGAAGCTATAATTCTATGCAACAGAACTTTCTAGTTGCAACTTCGATGATTCTAGAGCAGGGCTGCAAATCATCAATCCTTGCTTAAGAGTTGGAAACTTTTCAACTCCTGTCCAGAACACATGTCTAGTATGCTCACTGGACTGGATCATTCACTTAGCGTGTCATTAACAGTGAGATGATCCTGGCCACCATAATAAGCATTATACTGTTATGGGGCCGCGAAACCACAACCACCACGATACTCCCATATAGGGCCAACCTCAATAATCAGCCAGAGAACAGTTAAATTTCTACAGAGACAAATAATGGAACTCTACTGGTCACTGATTCCCGTGGAAATAAAGTGGAGTTTCCAGTTGTACCCCTGCTGACTTCAGGGGACTGGGCTCCCTTTTTCCCCAGTTGCACTGTGTCTAGATAGTCGAAGTTCTATAAAGACCATATTTATGTGCCGCTGGGAGGGGGGGGGGGGGCAGTACGCACAATTTGAAAAGCGCTGCTCAGGCGTCAGTATATTGATGTTGAAATGCAATACCAAACTAAATCATTTGACAGCTGATAAAACGGCCGCCAATAAAAAAAGGGCTGCCAACTCAAAGTTCTATACCTCTGTAAAAACACTCTATATATCTCCCAAGTAAAGATATTATTTTACCAATTTTTTTTCACTTTTTTTTAGAGACAACAAACGGATGCTGTGTAATAATTTAGTGGAGACCATATTTAGAGGTTCTTTCAAATTCGTTGCTCCTAACAGTTCATTTTGTTTAATGGATTCCACTTTTAATTGGTTTAATACAACGGATTATATTGCGATTAATCAAATCGATATAATAAGACGTTTTTATACCGATTGTCCGGTTATACCAGGAAAAGGCAATTGTACATGTGCGCCGGAACATATGTTATCAGCGGTATGTTAAAAAAAGTACTAAAAAGAATTATTTCTTTTTAATTATTATTACTTTTTACTTATTATTAGAAATTACGAATTTCCGATTTTTTTAATCGTCAGATTGCAAAAAAATTTGATTTATATATTTTTATAAGTAGAATTGAATGACTGTCCAAATTTTTTTTTATAAGTAGAATTGACTGACAGTCCAAATTTTTAAACAAATCAAATGGTGAAAATTTGGGGAATGTCGCTTTATATTTTAAATTGTAAAGATGGGTATTTAAAATTTACACTTCGAGCACGCAGACCTGGTGAACACTTCGACATTTACCTCGTCGGGGTAAGTCGGCACCAGTTGCCTAGACAAGAAGAAGCCTGAAAATGAAAGAATTGGACTCTTAAAGTCTGGCCAGTGACTTACCAACTGGTCCCACAGGAACTGGCAGCCCACAGGGTATGGACCTGTACCTGTATTGGTGAGGCCCTTCAGGAGTAACGTGTTGGTTGCAGTTTAAATCCAAAACGCGGGGTGTACTATTTGTTGCGGGGCGACAGAAGTTTAGATAGTTTCCGGCTCTAAAACAAGGAGTGGGGCACGGCACTGATTGCTGTGCTTTTGAAATTGCCGCCTAGGTTGTGTTATGCACCTCGGGAGCATTGGTAAACGTATTGTAATCACACCAACTTGCTTGAAAGCAAATTGGTGTGATTAATTGGGTTAATGAGAGCGGCTTTGTGAGAATAAAGTATTTCTTCTTGCATATAACGGATTTCTCATTAAATCAATTTTAGACATCAGCATGTACAGCATCTAGACAAAATTCGATACTGATTCAGCACTAGGGAAGTGGCCCTATGGATATGTTTAACTCACAGTAAAACTTTTTACTGTTTATTTTTTGAGGTTGCCTTATTGAAGTGTATTTTGTGATAATATCACGAAGTTATGAGTATTTGTTGTTCGAAAATAATATTTTTGAAAGAATCGTACACAAGTGAGGGATTATTATTATTTTCTAGTAGGGGTTAACGAAAGTTGTAGCGAATATTTTTCTTCTTGTTAATACAATAACATTAAATCGTAATTAATATATAATTTGTTATGCTGGTCTTTTGTTTAAATAACTAACTATTCCATACACTATATATTATCTTTTATATTTTAAGGGTGATCCTTCCAAAAACAAAATATTTTGTCGTGTTGACTGTTCCAATTTGGGTCTTACCGAATTACCGCTCAAGCTACCGGAGAATACTTTTCAACTTAATATCACAAATAATAATGTGAGTTGTTTTCTTTTTGCTGCATTTTTGTTTCTTTAAATTATTAAAGTTGGTTTTTGTATAGATCACTGTAATTGGTGAACATTTTCACAATAATCCCACCTACCAAAGCATTGTAAAATTATTGGCTGACAACAATCAAATAGAATCAATGCACGACTTGGAGGGTACCAAATTTATGGATCATTTTCAACGTTTGTATTTACGTAACAATAATATTAAAAAGGTAAGTGAAACTTAATTTATTCTTCAGGAAAAGTTTTTTATATTCCATTATAAAATTTTGATTCAAATACAATTAATCGTAGTAACTTCGAATATATCGTTTAAGGTTAACTCCAAAAGTCATCAAATAAATTTCGAAACAAGTTACTCTAGTGGAAAAGCAAAACAAAAATTATTACCTATAGAGCTGGTAGCAAGTGTCAAACTTTTTGAAAGATTGCATGCAATTTATTTATTGAACATTCACAGCATTTTAACACAAATTTTAATAAATTCGGCCAGTGCGAGTTGAATTCATACACGTAGGGTTTCATACAAAGTATAAGTCAATTATTAACTTTAATTTTATTTTTATTTGGGTACGGTTTTCCGTCGACCCTCGTCAAATTTGGTTTGTGAATAAACCGGTTTCGGCCGTTTGCCATCTTCACTGTTTTATTCCTTAAATTCATTATAGCGAACATGTGATTCTATGTTCTTTAAGTAAAATAAAAATAAAGCCTTGTAGAATTTGCGTTACTGTTGGGACACCCCTTAATTTTAATTTTTATTATAGGCTTTTTTTTACCGAACTACAAACACTTACTTAACATAAATTTATTGTTTCAGCCAATTAGTTTTATCCATTCACAAGGCCATATTTGTTAAAATCGCGGGCTCCATAAAACGTCCTTTAATTTAAAAATTTATTGTTCATAATTATTTCTATTGTGGACATACTTCTACATATTCTGTGTGAATTCTAAATGTCTACGGTGAAAAAGCTAAACCAATATAAATTAAAATCATGTCACTGTTGGAACGCCCTTTATAATTTTGCTTGGCTTTTTAACTTTTATACTATTTCCTAAAGCGGATATACAAATACGTAATCTTAAAGTTTCTGTCTATTGCGGCTTAAAAGCAAAGCCACGTTTGCAAAAATCAGGTAACTATTAGGGCATCCTGTAATTTTACGTTTTATTCTTTCCTACTTGTTGCTTTAGCGCACATAGTTTTACTGATATTATGCAACTTTAAGATGTCTGGCTATCAAACAATATGTTTATGAATATCAAGTCACTATGACACACCCTTTAATTTCTAGTGTTTGTTGTTTTAATGGTTGTAGGAATAAATTTTCTTTGTAAATTTTAGGTCTTTATCATTAAGGTTCTATAGGTCGATAGAGAGCTGTGACAAACGGACAGACATTGTAGACAAAACAATAGGGTTTAGTTTTATGAACGGGAAGCACCTTTAACATGTATTGGGTGGGCAAATTTTAGGTCAGGAAGTAAATTATCAAATGATTGAATGTCAAGAACTGAGCTGTAATACTTTGGCATTTATTTAGTAAAAAGCTGGGAAAAGTTGGAGCGTTACACTCTTGAGCAAAGAATTTGAATTGTGAAAATCTACTATCAAAATGGTGAAAATTTCAGGGCATCATTTAGTAAATCAGGTTTCTGCGTTCGCTTTCCGTAATTTAATCGCTAAATTTGAAGCTCACAGTATTGTCGCCGATGATAAAAGACCAAAACAATACGCTCGTAGAGGCTGTAATTATGAAAACATAGTCACTGTACAGCAAAGTGTTGAGAATGGATCTACAACAGTTACTTGTTGTAGTTCGCCACAATTGGGCATCACTTGAGGCACTTTACACAACATTTTACACAAGGATTTTCTTTTTCACGATTATAAAGTTCAACTCATTTAAGAATTAAAGCCGACAGACTATTGCGTAGAACTTTTTTGAATTGACTGTTTGAAAAACTAAACGAAAACAACACATTTTTCTTTAGGATCAGGAAACGCCGTCACCGTGAATTCCTTGCACCATCAAATCATGATAACATATTTCTTTAAGGCCACAATTGGCTAATGTTGACATCAGTGACTTTTGGCTTCAGCAAGACGGCGAGACCAAATTATTGCATGAGAAATTTTTTTCCAGTTGCGTAATTTCCCGAATTGCCGATGGGCGGCTCGCTCTAGCGCCGCTTGATTATTTTCTCTTGGGCTATTTGAAATATCGGGTTTACGTCAACTCACAAATAACTGAAGTTTTGAAATGCATTTGAGAGATAAGCTAAACTTTGCTGCAGAATGCATTTCAAAATTTTGTGAACTAAGAGCGAATTATGTGCTTAAAGTGGACATATTCCATTATTAATTCCCATATTTTTACTTTCACTGAAACTTAAGTTGGTAAAAAAAGTGTGTTTTAAGACAATTTACTTCCTAATCTCAAATTTGCCCACCCGCTCTATATATAAGGATATAACGAACCATCATTTTACGAAAAATTTCTATTATTTCTTATTTTCATTATATATATAATTTACTTTTTTTAATTTTTAAATTTATTTAATTATTTTCATGCTTTACGTATAGCTTCCCGAATATTTATTAACAAACGTTTTGGATAGTATTGTAGGAAGACAAATTTTTTTGGGAGGCAATAAATTAATATGTGATTGCAATTCAGCTAAAGTGCTAAAGGTAATATCCTTCAAACTGATAGTATACATATTGAAAATGTTATTTTTATCTTTACAGCTTTGGTTACTGCAGCGGAGTAAAGATATACCAGATTATGTAGAAATTAAATGCCGTAATATACCTCAACGTATAATGGAACTACAAGAGATTAAGGTGTGCCAATCGCCGCACGATTGGACCGATTATGTTTACTATTTAATAGCTACTGAAGTCATTTTATTAATTGCCCTGATAACCAAAGTATCCTATGATTATTGGGTATTTAAAACAGCTGGCTACTTGCCATGGCCGGCTAGTAAGATGCCAAAACTACCTTGCGACTGGCTTTGCGAGTCATAACTTTAAATTAAGTGAAATATACACCGCTATTTATAAGTTTTAAAATGTTAGTGTAAATGTTTTTTAGTTCTCTTATATATATTAAATATTTATGCCGAGACATTTTTGTGTCAGGTGTAGGTAAATTTTTAACGCAAAGCAAAGTGCCTAAACACAATATTGTGAATAGAAAATTAATCAGCCAACTACATATCAAACAAGTGCAATTATGTTTGTAAAAAAAAGAAAAATAAAAATGTTATATATTTTTTACTTTATTATAAACGAAATAAAAAAATGTATTTTTGAAAATTAATAAAAGTACCTAAGAGTTATTTGGTTTTAAGTTTTGTTTTCTTAGTTTTATTTTTCAACTTGCCATTTTTTGTTGGCGTTAATTCTTTTTCATTTATACTTTTAAGTTTTTGTATTTTATTTAACTTTTTATGATTTTCTGCATTATCACTTTTTGTAGCCTGCAGCTTCTTATTAATTACTTTTTCTACTTTATCTAATCTGTCCTGTCGTTTTCGTTCTGGTCTAATTTTTGTTGATATATCCT
This sequence comes from Trichopoda pennipes, assembly GCA_030448955.1. NCBI lineage: Eukaryota > Metazoa > Arthropoda > Insecta > Diptera > Tachinidae > Trichopoda > Trichopoda pennipes. The sequence continues at coordinate 14,606,475 of JASKUP010000023.1, forward strand.
CACGTTTGGGAGCAAAACTAGCCAATTTCTTTTTTTCCGACTTCTTAGCCCTTTTTAAGTTTAACATAAATTCCGGTACTTTGCCACCAGAATTTTTAATTATTTCGGCAATGCTAAAATAAAACAATATTACATTTAAAATTAAAAATTATTTACGTAACAAACCTTCTTAAATGAGGTGTATCGTCTTGTGTAAAGAAGGTTATAGCTCTTCCTTTTCTACCAGCTCTACCTGTCCGACCAATGCGATGTATGTATGATATCTTTGAAGGTGGAAAGTCGTAGTTTATAACTAGATTAACGCCTTTAAAGTCAATACCCCGTCCCATGAGTTCGGTACAAATTAAAACCCAAATATGACCCTCACGAAAGGCTCGCACACAGTTATCACGTTGCTGCTGAGTACGATCGGCATGTATTACATCGACATTAATGCCATCGTATAACAGTTCCTCAAACAGCTGTTTTGCACGATCCTGAATAAAGAACGTATGTTAATTTCAAAATCATAACATAGCAAAAAAAAAAGGCTTAGAAAATATTAAATAGCTACTTACTTTACTTTGTACAAACACCAACACTGGCGGTTTCAAACCATTTCTCACCATATCACGCATCGCTAAAAGCTTGCCACTTTCTGAGCCTACAAACAGCAGTTCTTGTTCTACAAATTCTGTAGCGGAATTCTGGGCACCCACATTGACACGAGCTAAATTTTTAAGATTTCTTAACGCCCACTTTGCGACAGGTACTGTATACGTAGCACTGAACAAGGCTAGTTTTTTATTGGGATTTGAGCAGGCATCCATTATATCATCTAGCTGTTCCTTGAAATTATTTTGTCCTGCCTCCATCAAACGATCGGCTTCATCGATTATAAACCATTCAACACTAAAATAAATACATAAATTTTAATGAGTTAGTTTGTTTTTCGTTATTTTTATATGAACCTCTTCAAATCCAATTGCGGTGGTTCATGTTGCAATAGAAATCTAACTTTATTGGGTGTAGAAATTAAAATGTCAAATTTTTTTGAGGTATTTTCGCCCAATTTCATTTTGGTTTGATTAACTTTGCTTATAAAATGTATTTTCAAACCACTCTTCTCGGATAAGCGTACACATTCGCGATATATTTGTTGAGCCAATTCCCGTGTGGGAGCTAATATTAAAGCACGAAAGCCTACTTTCTTAGGAGCCGCTAAATCATTAATAACAGGAGCTAAAAACGCTATAGTTTTGCCTGAACCTGTAGGAGCGCAAGCCATTAAAGGTCTTTCCTTAAGCATAATTGGTATAGCTTGCATTTGTATGGCAGTAGGTTTTGAATAATTACAATTTATTAAATTTTGCACCAGCTTCTCTTTCATATTATAAATAGAGTGAAGTTCTTCAAACGTGCAAATGGGAGGTGGTATATTTTTTCCTAATACAGTAATACGATTTTCTTTGCGAATTGTTTGTGCCATATCTTCTATCATTTGTTTTTCTTGTTGTTCGGGTGTAAGAAGCTTTGGTTTCTTTTTTGATGTTTTTGTTGAACTTACGACTCCCGATATAAATTCAAATGTTTGTGGGTCATTTTCCTCTTTTATGTTATCACTTGAAAAATTTTTATTTTTTCCTTCTTGCATGGTTTCATCAATATTTCTTATAATTCCTTCATTGTAGTTATTACCGTTGTCCGGTAGTTTAATCCGGTTTTCCAGGGGCTGGTGAATATTCCGCTAAAAAATAATTGCGGATTGAGAAACTGATTTTTCTTTGAACTTTAGCAAGATTACCTTTTGCGACGGATTATTTCTTCTAGTAAACTTTACGCCTCTTGTCAATTGTCTAAATAAATCATGGGCATCCATATTATTTAATATTTTTAAAAATTAAAATTATAACAATGCAATGTAGGAAGCAATTGTTCGCACGTGCAAACCGAGATACGGTCAGCTGTTTTAGGTAAACACTACTATTGTGAATAAGTAAACAACAAAACGAAATACTTAAAAAAATCTCACCGGTGATGTACACACCTCCATATGTACATATATAAAAACTATCTATTATATATTTTTTGACAAAAATTGTGGTCCTGAATTTGACTAAAGCATTTTTAATTTAATTGAAATACCAAAAGTTTGTAATTTATTTGTGTTATTTATATGTATAAGTATATGCATATGCTCTTTAATTCCTCATTGTGAATGATTATTAAGTTAATAACCTGCCATACGAGATACTTACATATGTATGTATGTTTAAGGGTGTGTTTCCTAGGGGTTGACCAAATCAACAAGAAAAATTTAGTGTCTGGTCTAAAATAGTTTACAATCCTCAGATTGCAGGACATAAAATGGAAGAAAAAGCTTTATTATCGAATATAGCTATGATTATTAGTAAGGATATACTAATAGACGAGAGCAATAGTCATAAAAAACCTATACATTTTCTATGGCATTGTAATCCTACTGAAATGAATGTTAATGATGCTTCACGTTTGCCTTTGCTTGAAACAGCAGACGACGAAGCTGAGAATTTTTTTCTAAAACAACATTTTTCTGAAAAGATAGCACCAAGTGAAGTAAAACGGAGCAATCAGGATAGACCAACAACCAGTCGGAAGTCAAATAAAAAACGAAAACTAACTACTGAACCAGGAGAATTCAAAGGCCAACATAAAAAGTTGCAGGACAACAGATTAAAACCTATTTCCTCTAATACTACAGAAATAAATCTTTTAAATATGTTTGAAAATATTGAATTTGAGGGATATTTGCATATGAGTAAAATGAGTTTTTTGGTGAGTTAAGTCCGTTTCATTTTTGCGCTTTAAATTTAAGTTGAGATCAGGCTTATTTTCACTACTTGTTCTAGAAAACTTTTCAATTTTTTCGGCATGTACTGTCATCATCGAGTTTTGCCGCTGGAGTACCACCCCAAACTGTATTCTCTTTATCTCTATGGAAACTAACTACCGATGAACATTTCGAAGAAATAGCTAAGCGCTTCAAAATATCTCAGAAGAATTGTGAAACTATCATATCTCAATTTTGGCACATAATTTCGGATAAATACGAGTGCTACATAAAATGGCCTAACTCACAGTTGTCACAACAATTACAGCTGCAGGGTTTCCAAAAACACTCGCAACTAAAAATTTTTCCCAATTTATTTGGAGTTGTATCTATAAAGCGTTTAGAAATATTTTTAGCTTCTGAAGACGCTGAAGTACCCGTTATTTTACAAATTGTTTGTGATGTCGATCAGAAAGTAATCGACTGTTTCGTAGAACTGGAACCGGACTATGCATTTGATGAAACACCAATGGGTCAAATACTTGCCCTTAATGAAAACACGATACCCAAAGATTGTTACCTTATTGGTAATAGAAGCTTTCCTCTTAAGCCATATTTAATTAAGCCGTTCTCGAATCCTTGTTTCCGCAAGGAGCATGAATTCAACAGCCTGTTGGTACCAGCTATAAAATTGGCTCACGACACTTTAGACGTAATGGCTAAACGATTCAATGCTCTTTATGCTTTAGAAGCTAAAGATTTAGGTGAAGTTCGCAAGATCTTGGAAACAATATGTGCGTTACATAATTTAAGTATGGCTATTGAAGATGATTATGTTGAGCGAAAGCGCGAAGTTGTCTCATTTAATTGGGCTACGGATAAAAGTGATGCTTATGCTTTAGGCAGTGAACAAAGCGTACAAGGATTACGAAAACGAAGTGATTTAGTTGATATAATCGTAAAATAGGTTAAAAATTATAAATAAAATTTAAAATATTGCTAAAAAAAATAGTATACTTTTATTTTTTTTCCCGATAGTTTTCATTTGTTTTGCGGACAAATATACATATGTATTTCTTATAGACTACAAGGACTACTCCAACAGTGGTTTGTATTTGAATCTAGCATAATATTTAAAATCGCTATACGTTGGAGCGATATACTTAAATAAACGTCAAAAAGACTGGTCTTATTATTTTTAACGGGGTTTAGCGTTTTCCTAAAATTGCAATTTAAAACAGCGAAATTGCTCATGCACCTTCCTAATAAAATGAAATTTATTTTGGATAATTAATTTTCTTCAAATTTGAATTTTTAAATGGTTAAACACATTCAACACAGCAGTCGGTGGCGTACTGTGTTGAATTTGTTTAAAATACTAAAGTTAAAATACTTTCTTATGGAAGCAGCTAATTTGGTGACGAAAGAGCCACACGGCTACAAGAAAAACGTTATAGCTGCCGTCAGTTTAGACTTATTTATATTTTTATTGTCTAGAAGAAATAGGTTGGTGATGTCAAAACATCAAGGATTGGTTGATTGAATGCTTTAGAAAGAAAGAGAAAAAATTACAAGAATATTAATAGGCGATTTATATTTATGTATACAAAAAATTAATTATAATTACTTCAGGCTGCATTACAAAATTCTGTTTCCGTTTAAATAAATAATATAAATAAATATTTTCCTTAAATTGTATTAACAGTAATTTGTTCGTGAAGTAACTTCCGTCCGTGGGTTTATAAATGGAGCTATATAAAGGAAGAAAAATTAGCTTTTCGGGCTGACAAATTGTCTACCCAACCAAACAGGGCTGGCCTTTCAATAATTTTTTTTAATTTTTGAATAGTTTGTTTCATGGTGTTGTGCTAACCACAAATAAAAATTAAAGATGAGCCAAAAGAAATAATTGCACAAAACAAAACAGTTTGTAATTATTTAATACACTGGCGACTCCTAAAAAAAAGATAAAATGTGTAATTAAATAATTTAAGTTTGTTGCTTAAAAAAGAAAAAAAGCACATTCTACATAACGATCACAATTCCAATTGGACGTTATTCAATTGGCAAATCGAACCACACACGGAAATACACTTGTTTTTTTATAAACGAACGTTCGTCAACACATAATACATAAACAAACTTGAAAAAAAACTTACCTTGTCACATTCTTCAGGAACCGGTGGAGTTTCTGAAGAGTTCATTACACATTTGCGGCTCCAAAAAATAAAATAAATTGTTTTATTAAGTGATTTAAACTTGTTCCTTAGGAAGAAAAATTTGTTCCTTGGGATGAAAAGTACTCACATTTTTTAGCTTTCTTCTTATATTCTTTGTTGTTGCTAAAAATGTTTATTTGTGGTGCTAACTCGCTTCATGAAGCAGTTGATTGTTTTAGAAAACGCTGGAAAAATTTTAAAAGTGGCACCACTGAAGAACAAAAAACAGCTCTTCATATTTTTCTAGTTTTCATTTTAATTGGGTATTAGTGTAATTGTGCTTTGTAAGTAATTAATTGTTATTACGTTTTTATATTATTACTAAATTTCAGATGAAAGATACCGATTTTAAATATTTAAAATGAAACAGACTTTGTAGTTTGCAACCTGCATTGTTTAAAGTGATTAATGTGTCTTTTAAACAGCTAATTTCTCTAACTGCATGATAAAATGCGACTCTGGGGGTTGTTGCGGCGTTTCTTTTATTATCTTAATTCTTAGAATGTGGCAAAAACAACAAAAGAGGAAAAATAAAACTTCAAGCTATCTTAATTTTTTGTTAATAGGTGTTTTTAATTTATTAAAAAAGATTCAGTAAGAATGGAGGTAGAATATGACGAGACCGGCTGGCAGCAAGGTAGATCCAAGCAACAAGGGGAAGATGAAGTAAGTATCTTTCAATAAGTGGCTTGGAATTGAATTACTTTTAAAATATTTTAGGAGGTGCCAGAGGATAATCCGCAAGAAACTATACAGGAATGCCTAGAGAAATTTCTTACACCGGATTACATTATGGAACCAGGCATATTTACCCAGTTGAAACGTTACTTTCAATCGGGCGGCTCACCGGAAGAGGTTATTATGATGCTATCGGAGAACTATAAAGCTGTGGCGCAAATGGCTAATTTATTAGCTGAGTGGCTTATATTGGCCGGTGTTAAAGTTACAGATGTGCAGGCCATGGTAGAGAATCATTTAAAGGATATGATTTTGAAGACGTTTGATCCTAAAAAGGCCGATACTATATTCACGGAAGAAGGTGAAACTCCCGATTGGTTAACTGAAATGATTGACCATCCTACATGGCGTTCACTAATTTATCGCCTAGCGGAAGAATATCCCGACTGTCTTATGTTGAATTTTACAATTAAACTTATTTCGGATGCTGGTTTTCAAAGTGAAATTACTTCTATTTCCACGGCTGCCCAGCAAATAGAAGTTTTCTCACGAGTTTTAAAAACATCCATAGCTAAGTTTCTTGGCAATCCTGAAGATATCCAAGGCGCTATACATGAATGTGCTCGTATGGTATGTCATGGTCAGCACACGTACGTTTACTCACAAGTTCTGATACAAGTCTTAAGTCAAGAACCAAAGGGTGGTTTTAATATGAAACGTTTGTCACAGGAGATAACGAAATATGCATTACAAAAGTAAAAAAGTAAACATATTCAATTAAATTTTTCATCAAATGTATATTGTTTTCTTATAGCAATCAAAATGTAACTCCTATTACTATGGCTCTTAATGGATCGGCTGCTTATCCTCAGGCTTGCCAGGCTTTATCGTCTATGCTCTCGCGAAATACTCTTAATCCAGCTGATATAACTGTATTGTATCGCAATTATTCTGGCCCAGATCCACCACCCATTGATCTTATAAGAAATCCACAGTTTCTTGAACTGCTGGTTGATTCCCTCTTTAAAGCAGGCGTAAAAATAAATCCCGAACATAAATCAAAATACATCTATCTATTAGCATATGCCGCATCGGTAGTAGATACACCAGCCAAAAAACGACCCATAACAGACAGAGTTTTAAATAAGGAAGAGCTGAAAAGTACAATACAAGCGATAGAAAAAGTACATACCATTTGTAATGTTAACAAAGGGTCTACTGAATTAATAGCTGAACTGCAAACACTATACAATTGTATAAAGTAAGTAAATGTTTTAAGGAGCACAAAGACACGATGAAAATGTAGATCTTGTATTTTTATATAAATAAAGTCTGAAATGAAAATTAAAAGCTCCGTTGTTTCAACAAATTCCAATGAAATTTTTTAATTATTAATAATATTATTTTCTAAAATTTAATTGTAGGTTTCCTGTCGTAGGTGTTGGCGTTATACGCTGGATAGAAAACACCGTTACTGAACCCTCATACTTTAAACTTTCTACAGACAGCTGTCCCACACATTTAGCTATTTTAGATGAAGTAGCAGCTGTCCATCCCACTCTGCATCAACAAATCCTACTTTTGTTAATACGTCTTTTTGAGTCAAAACAAGATGAATTAGAAATCTTAGTACAGTTAGAAATGAAGAAAATGTTATTGGATCGTATGGTAAATTTATTAACTCGCGGCTGTGTGGTGCCTGTCGTTAAATATATTAAACAATGTTGGGGAAAAGGCGATACAGATATATCGCTAATACGTTATTTTGTTACGGAAGTTTTAGAAACTATAACACATCCATATTCACCCGAATTTGTTTTATTATTTTTGCCCATGGTAGAAAATGAAGAAATTACCGGCACTATGAGAGGCGAAGGTGATAATGATCCCGTATCTGAATTTATTGGTAATGTCTTATGTAATATTTTTTATATGGCAAAAAATCTTTAAACTTGTTTCTGTTTTTTCATTTTAGTTCACTGTAAGGCTCATTATACTACTTTGTAATAATGCAAATCGATAATGCTTGATTTCTTTTTCTTTTTAATAATATTATTTTAATTAATAAATTTAGTATTTCCTTATTAGGAATATTTTGAAAATAAAAGTAAAACAATTAAGAATCAATGTTGAATATAACTAAATAAAAAATAGAAAAAAATAAAATAAAAATATTCAATAATTGACAATATAATAAATAAATTAAACAAGATACTATTTTTATATCATACAAACATTTTAATAAATTTTATTTAATTATCAAAAATGCAGTATTAAAAAATAATAGATTATGAAATATTTTTTGTCAAGCTCATGCAAAATTTTTAAATTATGGTGTTTAACCCATTCCTGCCTAATGGCTATTTAAATACCAAAAAAAGTAGCGAAAGCAAAATATATTACTGAGTGCCAGATTATGGAAAATGCTCAGAAAAAGCTTTGTCACCCAAAGAAAAATAGGAAATGGCAAAAAATTCCACCTGTTTTAAATAGCTTCAGATATCCCCTTTATAATATAAAACAAATTTAGAAGTAGTTTACAAGCACACTTGCTCAGCAGACGCTGTATAATGTATTGAAATGCTCAAAAGTCTTTAATTAGTTTTAAATATAACAAGTTTTTCCATATAAAAAAAAGGAAAGAAGGATATATTTTGGCGTAGATAAAATTAAATTATTAATTAAATTTAATTTAAATAAATTAAAAATGTATGAATTTACATAAAATTTTATAAATTATTTAGCCTTTTAATTTTTGATTTATTCTGCTGCTGCTCCATTGTAATAGGCTTGGAAACTTGGAACTGGGTGTAAATTCATCAGGCGCGTCAAACATTCGTATTTTGTTTTGCCACCGCCCTGAGGACAATAATCACAAGTGGATAATTTTTCTATTAAACGATCGATGTGATCATACCTAAACTCAACTTGTGCCCCAGAGGTCTACATTTTATCCCGATCTCGAATCAGGTAATTGTTCATGGCGTTGTCGTAAAGGTCCACATTTTCCGTGTGATGATTATATTGATTGAGTTAATAGGGCCGTACAGTTGAAACCACTTTATGTTGCTTTCGATCGTATCGTTTCTGGCGTATCATTGGTGTATGGCTCAGAAAATTCGATAATACCTAAAAATATAAGAAACAGGAATATATTAGTCGATTAATTACATAAAATATTTCAGTGTATAATGTACCGAATTTCCGTTCCAACGAGCAGCACCAATAGAAAGCTACCTGATTTGACTGCTCTGGACTTCTTTTTGTGGGGATATCTGAAAAGCAAGGTTTATGCAAGCAATTCAGAAACACTTGAACAACTCAAACAAAATATTCGTGATGAAATTAATTAAATAGCGCGTTAAATGTGTGAGGTTAAAAAAAGGCGGACATTTATCATGATTGCCGACATTAAATAAAACATCTATCAATATAAGATCCATTCTCTTTCTTTGAATCAAAAATTAAAAACAAATAAAGTAGTAGTAAAGACTTTCAATGGGTTTTAGAAAAATACTCAGATCCTAATGGAATCCCTCCCCCCAGGTGCACATTGTTATGTTTTGACGGAATCTCACCGTCATTACATGTGTCTTCGGGGATAAAAGGGAGCCCAGTGCCCATCAAGGCTAGTAGGAGCCAACTGGACAATTCCACTATATTTTTCCGGGAATTAGTAAAGCTCCAGAGTTCAGCTATTTGTCTTTTTAGCCTTTTAGCTGTTCTCTGACTGATTGTTGAGGTTGGCCCTTCGGGAGTATCGTGGTGGTTGCGGTTTCAAGGCCCTCGTTTAAGTTGTGTGGGTCCAATCATTCACAATGAACACAAAGAATGGTCCAGGTCCAGTAATCATGATTGCGGTTGTGTTCTTAAATTTTATTAAGCTTCATGCGTTTTTTTTTTTTTTTTTAAGAGAAGCAGCACTTCAAGCAACAATGCCTATTTAGTTAAGTACCGTGCTACATTCTTTAGGAAAGGGATAGAGAATAGATGAAACAGGTGGTGAAAGTAAAAGGATAGTCGGAAATTAACTGCCAAATAAGACAGCACAGCGACCAGTGACTATGCCTTAATCGCTGAGCAGCCCCACCGACAGTCAATTTTTATTTTTGTAGTGAAAAAAACAAGGTCTTCGTTGGGAATCGAACCCACAATCCCCATATTTTCAAGCTAGTACACTACCTACTAGCCTACAGCGGCACCTATGGACCAGGAGTTGGATAGTCTGCGACTCTTTAGCAAGGGGTGGGGACGTTGGACTGCTCCGAGCTCTTGAAGTTGCAACTAGACTGGAGGATAGACATGTCCAAAGGCTTCCTAGAGCGAGGGTGACGCTAGATTTCATCCACAGTGATATGATCCATCGCCAGGTTATGGCTTACACAGTTAGGTACTGACGTAAATCTTATCACGCATCCTAATCGAATTTGAAACAGACATTTGAGCCCTTGCTAGCCGTCTTAAATTCTTTTACTTTTAGTTATTTCCTGTAGTGCTTGTGGCCATCATATATTCAAATCGTTGCCGTTAATACCGTTATTTGTGTACAAATTATCAAACACTAAAAATGTGTGTTTATTTTGCAGTGAATGTGTGTTTTGTCCGCTTTAAAAGACAGGCTTCTAGCACAAATTAACGTTAACGCAGATTAAAATAAACTGATTACGAAAAAAATAAAATTGCTTATTTCTTTTATTAAACGATTTCAATAATTAACAGAATAAAGTGGCGTACTACTACTGAAGAAGTACTTATTACTCTCTCTCTCGCGCGCTCTATTTCCCTTAAAATAACGTTTCACTGCAAAACTCTTTTATACGAGAACTTGAGAATAATTTATCAAAAGTTTAATAAAGCATTTTAAATTTACATTATTTTGTGGCAGTTAAAATGTTCAGGCATTTGTCTCAAATACTATTCCTAATGTGATCATTCTTTAAGAGGCGTAAGTAGATTGTCAGGCATGTTGTGAAAATCATTTGTTGTAAAAGTGGCTTGAAATCTGTTGCCAAATCTAAACAAAAAATATCAGCTGCTGTTTTGTTGTGTTTTCCTATAGATAAAATTACGGCGAAAAGTTAAAACTTTTGTGGTTTTCAGAACACCATCAAATCACAATTGTGATTTTAAAATCGCAAGTGATTTGAATTCCCGTGTCATTGTGTATATATAATTTTTTCTTTCTTTCTTTATTTATTTAACTTTCAGTTATTTCACAATGGACTCTAAACTGATTATTTCAAGTCCATAAAAGTATTCAATTAAAAATATAAAAAATAATATACAAAAATAACCAAATTTGCTTGCGTTTTTGAACAACAAAGGCAGGCAGTAGCAAATTTTATTGCGGAAACTAATAACACTACAACAAAAAAATACTGATAAGATTTAAAAAATGCTATTTATTTAACTAATAATGTTATTGGACGTTACTATAATGAAACACAATAGCGAAGTGTTGATATTCCCCTTTAAGGTAAACTTTTCTTGAAGTAGATTTAGAGTTTAAAAATTTGCAATAAATAAAATCATAAATATTTAATTTTAAAAATAAAAAATTTTCAAAAATATCTAAAAGGAATGTTATCTGTTTTAAAGCTATTGGTTAAATTCAATAAATCCCTCAAATCGTATTTAATCTTAAAAGAGAAAACACACACTTAGGAATTGTAAGCAAAAAATAATCGCCAACGTTTGATTGTGTTTTCAAATTGCTTCAAACGGGCGTTTGACTATTGGTCTTTGATAAATGTCAACTGATTAAACTGTTAACAGTTTATTTGCTAGCTACGAAGCGTTATGACATTTGGTTATCAGTTTAAACAAGAACAAATTGGAAGTGAAATCGACTTCATATTAATATTTGAAAAAATAAAGAATAAAAATAAAATAAAAAATAAAAAGAAAAACTAAAAATAATAAAAATAAAATAATAAATTGTTTTTATAAATAAAAAGTTTGCAATATTTGTGATTGTTAAACAAATAATTTTATAACTTGAACTTTTTTTTTTAAACTAAATTGCTTATATTTTCGTGGTAAATAGTTTTAAAGTTAACAATAATACCGCGCCTATACATACAAATAGTTTCAAAGTGCTGCGTTCAAAGGACAACAATCGAAATTGTGAAATATAAAAATTATAACAAAATAATTTGTTGCCTGAACAAAAAAATTTATGAGAATAAAAACAAAATCTTATTCAGTTTTTTCAAGCCATATCGTATGGCTTTTTCATGAATCAAAATTTCTGCTGTGGCTTAAAAGAATTTCAAATTTAAAGCCGTCCAAATGGTAAGTCGTAGTTGTTTAATGCCGTCCATGGCGTATGAGTAATAGTGTCATTCTATTAATTATACGTCAAATACTTAAAATAATTTAAGGTATTTTTGATTTCTAAGAAAATAAAAGGTGTTTTTATAGAGGTATCATACTTTCAAATGGAATAGAATAAATATACATTTTTTATTGACTTAAAATTGACTTTATTCGAAAGATATTTTTTTTTTGGCATCATAATTTAATTGCGATTTTTGCCATACACCCGCTACGGCTAGCTGGAACGTTTTCCAATCTGGAGGTTCAATTTTCGATGACTTTTTCTAATACTTATGACCGTATAGTGTGATTCGTTTTACATCCGCACCTGACTATGTAGCCTTAATCAGATGGTGGACAAACCACTATTGTATAATTTGGAACGTCATACAGCGTCCTAGGAAGCCGAAGACATAATTCTAAGCAACAGAACCACCTAGTTGCAACTTTAATGATTCCAGGGCAGGGCTGCAAACAATCACACCTTGCTAAAGAGTTAGAGACTTTCAACTCCTGTCCAGAACACATGTCTAGCATGCTCACTGGACTGAATCATTCACTTTGCGTGTCAACAGTGAGATGATCCTGGCCACCGTTATAACCATTATACTGTTCTGGGGCCGCGAAACCACAACCACCACGATACTCCCATATAGGGGCCAACCTCAATAATCAGCCAGAGAACAGTTAGGTGTCTAAAGAGACAAATAATGAACTCTGCGGGTTCACTGATCCCCGTGGAAAGAAAGTGAAGCTTCCAGTTGACTCCCTGCCTGTCTTCAGGGGACTGGCTCCATTTTTCCCCCAGTTGCACTGTGTCTAGATAGTGGAATTCTAAAAAGACCATATTTATATGCCCCTGGGGTGACTTATGACCGTATATCGGTGAATTTCTAAAGTGCTGCAAAATTGCTAATGTAACGCCAATCCCCAAAAATGGTGCGGCTAACAACCGTGAAAATTACCGCCCAATTGCAATTTGTTCTTAACTTTCTAAAGTGATGGAAAGTATGATTAATTTTCATCTTGTGAGGTACCTGGAGTCCAACAGCTTACTTAGCGAACGACATTATGATTTCCTTAGGGGGCGTTCTGCTGGTGACTTGCTGGCTTTTCTATCGGAATAATAGAACAAATCCATACTTCATTTCGAAGCTCTAGATATTTCCAAGGCGTTTGATAGAGTGCGGCAAGATGCACTTCTGTCGAAACTTGCTGCTTTTGGTGTCGATGATAATTTCTCCACACTTATATCGAGTTTTTTTCAGGAATCCAACTATACGAGTAGTTAAAGATGCAATTTCATCAGACGAGTTTAGGATTAATTCAGGGGTTCAACAGGGTTCCGTTCTTTCTCCTACCCTATTTCCTATTTTTATAAGCGACCTTCTTTGTCAAACTTTCAACCCTACTCTTTGGCAGAAAATTGCACCATTTATCATACGTATTCATTTGGTAATAGACCAGCACCACTTCGGGGTAAGTTTCAAAAAGCGGAACATGAATGATAAGCTCGAATGGGCTCGTGCGAATAGAGTCGATTTTAATGCCCGGAAGATGCAATGTTGTATGCTCACGCATAGATCTGTGTTCGGAAATAGTGCTGCACCGGTTACTATGGGTGATATTACAGAATCGGAAGATCTTGATGTTTTTAGCAAAATGTTTTTGGTAATTCAGTGTGATGTTCGATGGACTAAATACATTTTTCGGGTATCTAAAGAAGCTTTCAAGTGCCTCGGTTTTCTAAAACGGTGTAAGAGATACTTCACTCCATCCGATCTTCGTACTATTTATGCCACTTATATCCGTCCCTGTAGGCTAGTAGGTAGTGTTTTAGCTAGTCAGTATGAGGGGTTGTGGGTTCGATTCCCACCGAAAACCTTGGTTTTTTTTTCACTACAAAAATAAAAATTGACTGTCGGTGGGGCTGCTCAGCGATGAAGGCATAGTCACTGGTTTCTGTGCTGTTTTATACGACAATTAATTTCTGACTATCCTTCTACTTTCACCACCTATTTCATCTCTTCTCTATCCCTTTCCTAAAGAATGAAGCACGGTACTTGACTAAATAGGCATTGTTGCCTGAAGTGCTACTTCTCTTTAAAGAAAAAAAAAAAAACTGAATACAACTCTCATGTACGGGCCTGCACCCCAAAGTCTATTTTGGAGTTGCTCGACCTCATACAGGAGAGGACCAAGAGGCTCATTGGGATTGGTAGGTAGGATATTCAACTCTATTGATTCCCTTCCCCCCAGGGGCATATAAATATGGTCTTTATAGAATATTCCACTATCTAGACACAGTGCAACTGGGGAAAAAGGAAGCCCAGTCCCCTGAAGTCAGACAGGGAGACAACTGGAAGCTCTACTTTATTTCCACGGGGATTAGTGAGCCGCAGAGTTCATTATTTGTCTCTTTAGACACTTAATAGTCCTCTGACTGATCATTGAGGTTGGCCCCTATATGGGAGTAACGTGGTGGTTGTGGTTTCGCGACCCCATAACAGTATAATGGTTATTATGGTGGCCAGGATCATCTCACTGATAATGACACGCAAAGTGAATGATCCAGTCCAGTGAGCATGCTTGACATGTGTTCTGGACAGGATTTAGAAAGTCTCCAACTCTTTAGCAAGGTGTGATGGTTTGCAGCCCTGCTCTGGAATCATTAAAGTTGCAACTAGGTAGTTCTGTTGCTTAGAATTTTGCCTTCGTCTATCTAGGACGCATGTATGACGTTCCAAATTATACTATAGTGGTTTGTCCACCATCTGATTAAGGCTACATAGCCAGGTGCAGATGTAAAACAAATCACACCCTCTCTATTGATTCCCTAGAGCATCGGCGCAATGTAGGTTGTAGTTCACTGTTTTATCGTTACTACAATGGTAAGTGCTCAAACGAAGTTAGGGAACTTGTTACCGAAACTAGTACATTTTTGCGTTTGACTCGATTTTCGTTGAGAGCGCATCCATTTGTGATCGATTGGCCAGTGAATCGCATTACAGGGAAAATTCGTTTTTTAGCAGAATAGATCGTATGTGAAATAAACTTCCTCCAGATGGCTTTTCTGTCACTTTTAATGTGGGAAAATTCAAATCGAATGTTCACAAACACTACTCCCTCTTTCCTCCTCCCCCTAATCTATTTTCCTAGCTATGGTACAATGCACTGCATGAGTAGGAGTCTTCCCCTGAGTACTGATGCGAGCGGAAAAAAATAACACAACGAATGTTATCTTCCAAGTGATCAATCATTTCAGGCAATAGGCCCCACAGAAAACAGTCCAGCGACGTTAAAACGTACCATCTCGGAGGTTAATTTACGGATCTGAACTGTGAAAATATGCGATTACTAAATATTTCCTTGAATAAATCGGTTGTGGCACAAGCTGTGTGACATGTTACGCCGCCTTGCGAAAGTATAGGACCTGTATATGATGGTTATTCAATTGATGAATAAAAAATTCAGAAAGCATGGTTCTATAGCAGTCACTATTGGCTGTAATGCTCTAACTAGTGTTGTTTTTAAAGCCCATATATGTCTCAACATACACTTGAGAATTATCATCAATTTGTTAACTGACGTGTCTATTCAAACAAATAAAAAAAAACGGAATAAGGACCAAATTAGCACAATTTGGCAGCGATGTTCGGGCGTCAATCGTGCATGATGAAATGCCAAACGAAACTAAACATAAGTCACTTGACAGTTGACAAAATGGCCGCCAGTTGAAAATATATTGTCAACTTAAAATTCTATACCTCTATAAAACACCCGATATAAAATGTCCCTTGCACTAGCATATTTACTTAACCTTTAATCGAAAATTTTAGAGGAGACCTACATATGACAGGTTTCGATTTGCTTGACTTGATTAACATGTCATTGAGGCATTACTGATGAAGATTGTTTTTGTTAAAGATGTATGTCGTTTGGTTTTAACTAACTATAAACTATATCGACATCACTATTTGTCTTTTTTTCTGTTAGGGAGATCTGTGTTTTTGTTACTACCTTCGAGCTCTTTTAAATTTTCCACATTCTGCAAAAGCAGAATAACTTTGTAATGTCGAGGTTAGGCTGCATGTTATTTAAGGTGCCTATTAAAATTTACAATATAGTTATTGTGATTTTAAAGCAATTAGTAATATGTAAGTAACTACAGGCTCCATATAGCATAGAGGATGAATGCCCTTTAGGTACCTAAAGTACCTAAAATATTATTAAAAATTAAAGACAATTAATAATGAGTTTTAAATAAAGTGAAAAGAGTAACCGAGCCGAAAATGTGAAAATAAATTAATACTTAAAAGCCATAATATCCCTAATTAATATATAAAAATCTAAAGTTAACTGAAAAATTTACTTTAAACAAGTGGTAACCACATGCTGATATTAGTGGGTCAATGCAATAATATTTTTTTTCGCAGAGATCATGCGAGTTGTTAAAATTAACAAATGATTTATAAAAATAATTTCGCAAATGAAAGTCCGTGGAATCAGAAGCTGTAAATATTTTATGGATAATCAAATCTAATCAAATCTAACATCTGTCTGTCTGTCTGTCTAAATCACAAGCGATACATTCAATATGAAAAGAAACTGATCGACATTGAATGAAACAAATGATCGATAAACGCTAATCCTAATTCATTTAAGCCAGGCGTAATGAGGAAAATAAATAACCACAAGTGAAAAGACTGCACTAACTGATGGAAAATACGTTAAAACCAAGCGCAATAAATGGATGGATGTAAACTATAAATTTATAAAAATTTTGCTATTTGAAATACTTCTGTCTACCTTATTGTCGATGTCATTATCGTGCTTGAACAATTCGATTAAAATAATTTTAAAGATTTCTATTTTCTATGGAGGAAACTACTTATAGATCTTGTTAGCTCATAAAATAAATATTTAGTTAATTTTTTTTAAATCGGCTCCACTGTGTTATTAACAATTTTTGTGTAATTATCGCTGTACTTGTTGATATGCGTGCTCATGCAAGGGCATGATAATAAGAGTTATTTCAACAATTTCATAATTTTTTGAAATGTACAATTTAAATAATTTATGAATGAATATGAACTAAACAAGTGAAGAACCTTTCTTCCTCTTATCATTCCTTATCGTAATTAACATAAATAATAATTGGATATTATATGTGTTAAACTAAAATGTTAAATATTTGAAATTACATTTAAAAAGATTGTTTAAACTTGAAATAACAAATGATTGAGAAATAAACGTGAAGGATATTGAAAAAAGCATTTATAATTACAAAATATACAGATGCTTTAAAACTTTTTTTCTGCATCCTTTAAATATCCAGCCCAGCCGAAATGTTTGTATCAATGAAACTCTTAATCGTAACTTTCCTGATTAATGTAATAAATTATAAGAAATTTTAAAACCAATTATGTACATCTATTGGGTTATTTTTATAGGGGTATAAAGCTTTAAATTGGTAACACACGTGATCTTGTCCGTAATACCCGATCCCTCTTTCACAAGTGAAATTTGTATATACAACTTAGTGCTCAACATGTTAAAAATCTAAGCTAAAGTAACCTTTTAAAAAAATTGTAATTGAAAATACGAACTTGAGCCAGATAAAATTAAAAACATTAAAAAAATTTCAAACTATAAAATTTTTGAAAAATGATAAAATAAAAAAAATTTCCGAATAAAGGGTATTTTTATGGAGGTATATAAATTTGAAATGGATTAAAACAAATATACATTGATATGAAATTTACTTTGTTTGGAAGACAATCTTTTGGCATTATAATTATAAGAATATGATTACCACAGTTGGCTCGGACTTAGTCTAATCTCAAGGTAAAATGAATTTTTCAAAATTTCTGGATGGCAATAACGTGACGTATGTTGTCCTTCAAGTGGGCAATTGTTTCGAACTTATCGGCGTAGATCGAAAACTTCGCATATATACACACAAAATATTTAAACGGCGTTAAATTGCACGATCTTGGAGGTCAATTCAGGGATGCGAGACACAAAACTATGCGGTTATCAAACATTTCCTTTAATAAATCAGTTTTAGCGTGAGCAGTGTGACATGTCTTGCTACAGTTTCCACCCATTATGGTTGCTCACTTGATAAACGAAAAAGTTAGTAATCATTGAACGTATCGTTCTGACCAGCATCATTTTTAAAGAAATATAGATCAATGATTCCACTAGCCCATAAAGAACACCAAACAGCCAATTTTTTTGGGTCTCAACATAAACTTAAGGATTATAATCCCTACAAATGTGGCAATTTTGTTTAATTTCTTAACAGCGATTTAGGTATTACAAACATAGTTATAATGCAAATCAGTTCCAGCACCAATAGTGCACAAAACTCCAACTCCATTGCGATTAAACAAATCCTTTAGGGCAACCATTGCTTCAACATCGGCCAATTGACCGGCAACAGGAGAGCCACAAGGCTCTACCAACTGAAATAAGAGCTTCTTTCCATTCGACAGCTTGCAGTTCATCATTTGATATGCGAAGCATAGATGCTATTAAACGTTGAGTTTTCAAACCGTCACAAGAAAATCGAGACTCATCAGTCAGCTATTCTTTATTCACGTCTCCATTTTCCCGTGGTAAAATACGCAATACTTCATTGGTGTGAGTGCGAAACGGATCTGAAATTAATATGCTCAATAGAAACAACAATGACGTCAGTGTAATCTATCAGAAACCGCATATTGTACTAAAAAATTAATAATGTCAAGAAAGCTGTAGGTGAATTAACCGGTAGCTATACTTGCCTTTTTAAATTTATTTAATGTATCCTATGCTATTCTAAGTTTATTTTTATTATGTTAAAATAAAGGTACTTCTTTAAATTAAATTAAATTATCCATTCAAACAAAATTGAGCTTTATTGCTTAATAAAATTGGCTAATAATATCGGTTCCCCCTGACTCGAACAGTAATATGATTATTAAAATTATTTTACACTTAGCAAGTTCTTTACCTCTATAAGAAAACACCCTTTAGATATTTTGTTTTTAAATTAAAAAAAGCATAAGCTTATTTTAAAATATTAGTATAACATTTCTAAACATTTATACTTCGGTTTTAGTTTGTATAACTCTATTGCTCGTTTATTTAAGTTAACAAAATAAAATATAATAATAATAACTAAAATAGTATTGTATGAAATAAATCAATAAAATATAAAAAAAATTGAAGATAAGATAAAATGTATTCGAAAGAGTCGAGTACATAGGCACCTAACAAAAGTGGGCATTTAAAAAATCATTCAGTCGTCGAATGTGCTGCCATAGTTGCCATTGTTAAAATTATTATTGTGTTTAAAGCTAAAAAGTACTTTGTTTACATCAAAGAATAATTAATAAAAAATGTTATGTTTAGCCAATAGTATTTTCTTTTCTAAGAGTCTTTTTTCAACTTAATTTATAATATATATATATATATATATATATATATATATATATATATATATATATATATATTTTGTTTTAGATTAAATGTTAAATCGATATTTATTCACTTTATCAAAATTCTGATATTTTGCAAAGTTTCAAGTCTGTATAGAACATCAGTTAGGGTTTTCGAGAAACTAAATTATAGATAAAATTTAAATTTTTTTTAAAATGCTATTGGTTTTTCTGGATTTTTGTCTAGATGGCGGAAATCGTTGGTTTCTGGGTTAACGTTCTTTTTTATTATTTTTATATATAACTGCCATGATTAGGAATATTTTCATATTTTATTATTAACAAACCCTTCCCCCCGGAGGCACATTATGTCTTTATGGAACACACAACCATCTTAACTTGTGTCTTGTGGAGTAAAAGGGAGCCCTGCCCTCTTCAAGGCTAGTAGGAGTCAACTGGACAATCCACTATATTTCCATGGGAATCAGTAAAGTCCCAGAGTTCCGCTATTTGTCTCTTTAGGCATTTAGCTGTTCTTTGACTGATTATTGAGGTAGGCCCTTCGGAAGTATCGTGGTGGCTGTGTTTTGAAGCCCACGTTTGAGTTTGTGGGTCGGATCATTCACAATGAACACAATGAATGGTCCAGGTCCAGTGAGTATGAATGCCATCGTGTTCTTAATTATATTAAGCTTCATGCATTCTGGACCAGGAGTTGGAAAGTCTCCAACTCTTCAGCAACGAGTGACGGCTGCGGTCTACTCCGGGATTTTGAAGTTGCAACTAGGAGTGACCGGAGTATATACGTATCCGAAGGCCTTCTAGGGCGAGGATGACGCTACATTTCATCCACAGTAGTAATGATCCACTGTCTGATTAGAGCCCACGGCCAGGTGCAGATGTAAATCTTATTATATTAAAAAATGTGTCTCTTAGTTAAAAATATAATTTGACGGTAAATTTATTTGATTGATAATTTTCAAAGTAACTGCGGGACATTGTTAAATGTAAGCGTTGTTAAAGCAGCGTCAATATATATATGAAGATTTGGAAGAGCATACTGTTTATTTTAAACTAAATATACATGCGATAAAAGTACCGTAAAAAGTACTTGCCATATAATGGCTTATTTTTGTGTTTGGTAAATTTTGTTATTCGCTTACAAATCACATTACCTGAGTTTTAAAAAAAAAAAGGATGTATTATTATTACGTTTTTTCCCATCTCTCGGGCACGAGGTGCCGTAATTTGATCACCGGGCTGTATTTAGCCAACATTGCCTAAAACTCGGCCTTTGTGACCAATTGATACGCATACATGATCGAGATGTTAGTCACCCTAGGCCACTTTATGCGTTGACCTTTTTATTGGGGCGTAACGGAGCTAGCACTACGAATCCCCAAGCCTTCACCCTCAGATGGGTTATTTGTGATCGCTATAAGTGGTGTAGCGTCACACCGCTACTCTTCACTGGCAAGGGTAGAATATTTCCCACACCAGCCCCGGTGCCAGAAGCAGGTGCGCGGTGCAAGGGTGCATGCATCGCGACTCCTTTTGGATCTTCTCCTGCATTCTTCGTCACCAGCGAATCGGGTAAGAGGTGGAGACAGAAGCATCATCCACTAGTTTCCCAGAGCCCCGTTAGCTACCCGGACAGCTGGACCAGTTGGTCCCCAGGCGGCACCACTAGTAGGAGGGGTTGAAATTCTACGGCCGTTATTATTATTAAAATTAGTTTATTCAGTCTAACAGAAATAAATTCTAAGATTAAATTAGGTTAAGAGCACGTTGGCCTTCAGTTTTAGGAAGTGGTAATTGAACTAGAAACGTACAAAGAAATTATTTTTTTTTTGGACATAAAAATTTGCCTTTTTATTTATTAATAATTTTTATTGTTTAACTTAGCGAAGCCTTTGACGTTAATGGGATAATTTTATATTCGGAGCCTCGAAACCTTATTAATAGCAAATTTTATTATTTTCTTTATAAAACTTCGAAAATTGTGATTTTGTGGCTCTGACTTTGACAATCACTTAAAATTTAAGAAAAAATGTAAAGTTTTTTGTAAATTTTTGAAGCAAAAATTAAATTTTTCTTATTTTGAAATGATTGTTTTATAGCAGAATTAAAATTTTTGATAATATTGTGGTATAAATGTGATTTTTCTTATAATCTGTGACTTTTTAGTGAACATTTAAACTGTTGGTATATTATTTTTAATTTTTCATATCTGATCAAATATAGATCTTTTAGCAAGTTTTCATTTGTTGGCAATTTTTGTTTTTGTTTGAATATAGAGGGTGTCCACCGGGAAGGTATACTACTTTGATTGTTTATAATTTTTGATTAAATGTACGCCAATTATGTATGGAATACAATATCAGATAAATGTTCGCCTGTTAGCCTAACAAATGCCAGCCCTTTTGAGCACATTTTTCATCACGCGGTATTTCATTAATTTCATCACGCATATTTTGAGTGGCTCAAGCGTTTTTGGTTTGTTTGCATAAATCTTGCCTTTCAGATATCACATAAAAAGAAACCCGTGGCCAATCAACATCACAATTTGAATGAACTGTCAGGACTAATGTTTACCAAAATGGCGACAAAACAAAGTAGTATACGTTCCCGGCGGACACCCTTTACATATGTTGGTGAAATTTAAAAATGTTATTAATTAATTAATTAATTGGTGAAATTTAAAAATGTTATTAATTAATTTCTGCAATAATCACTGTAATCAATTCTTAGTAATTGATTATGAAAATTTCATGACTTGTTGAAATCATTAGGTTTGTAATCCAGTTGTTTAATTCTACACTCAATTACCTTTTTCCACAATTTTTTGCTGGGTGGTAACACTGGACTTTGATAATAGAATCAAACAGCATAACTTCGATTCATATGTACACACACATACATATTTAGTTTGGTTTGATTATTATTATTTAGCGGTAAAAACGTTACAAATCCTTTAATAGAAATGACGAATTTTATTTTTAGTATTTCTCTAAAACAAACTCAAAATAATATTTAATAACTATTTTTCCATGAATGGTTTTTTTTTATTTAATCTAATGTCAATAATTTGTGAAGTGATAAATTAAGTTATTGCCTTTTATTATTTTTAGTATTGGTTTTTTCAAATAGGCAATTTGTTAAATGTTGTACAGTCTTAGCCAGCCATATTATCTGAATGTGCTATTTTGGTTTGTTTTTATTAAAAATAATATTTCCAGAATTAGTGAAACTTTAGTCAATTTTCAAAGTTGTAGAGTAATTATCAATAAAGTTATTTTTAAGAAATATTAATCAATACGAAAAATTTAAGCATAAAGAAAATTAATTAAAAATTAAAAAATATAAAACTTTAATTTAAAATTGAAAAGTGATAAATGAAATGAATAATATTCTTGAGAAAATTTTAGAAAAAAAGGTGAGTTGTATTTATTAAAATTCATACATAAAAGTGTTATAGTTTTATGTACAAATATACTTAAAATCTCTCATTTCTTGCTAAAGTTCTCAAAATCTTTATAAAAATAATACGAATTTTTGATAAGAGTAGACTTTATCTTTTTTTTTAATTTTTGTTTAAAATAATGATTTATATAAGTTAACTGATATCTTATCGCTTATAAAATCCGATAAGAAAAAACTTTTGTATAGCTTTTACATAGTAAAGCTATTTGTTAAGTTTATTTGTGTTTTAAATAGCCTGTTTTTTACAATCTATGTTTGCTTAATCATTTATTTATTGTTTGTTTAAAATTTGATATTTTTGAAGTTATAAAAAACCCTTTAAAAAATTAATAACTTATAAATATATTAACCCTTGGCGTTCTACAATTATTTCAAATCTCTTATCTACCAGATCTAAGCTCTTTTTGGTTTGAAAAGAAAGCGTGTACTAAAATTTATAACTTTAAAGATTTCCATGATTAAAATTTAATAAATTATTTTAAAGTATAATTCTATATGATGAACTTTAAAATTTGTCTCTTGTCTGTGGGAGCAGATATTGTAATAAAATACTGATTCTCATCTCTTGACTCTGTTGATGAAAAATCTTAAAATGTGTATTGCTGCCATGAACGCAGCATTTGCTCAACAGGTAAACACATGACATGCCGATTATATTACGGCATTGAGTCGTAAATATAATTATTATAACAACCTTTTGAGCAATCTTTTCCATAAAAAGAAAATGTATTAAATGTAATTGCACGCTATTTGCTTTTGTAGTTTTTTTTTTAGTTAATGTTATAACTATTATCATTATTTTAGAAATATTAAATATTAAGTAATTATAATTAAAGTTTAGGGTATTTTTATAAAGGCGAAAATCTTTCAAGTGGAATAAAACAAAGACGATTTTTTTTAAATTGATATAAAATATTCTGGCCTTATAATTTAAATATGATTGCTGGTATATGACCCCCACAGCTGACTCAATTGTTTCGGGATTATAGGCGTAAACTAACAACTTCCCATATCTCCACAGAAAATAGTCTAACGGTGTTAAATTGCACAACCTCGGAGACCATTTTAGTGGTCTCAAATATGAAATTATGCAGTTAAAGAATTTTCTTTCAATAATTCAACTGTGTTACGAGCTGTAATGCGTGATAAGATTTACGTCAGTACTTAGGTGAGTAAGCTATAACCTGACGGTAGATCATACCACTGTGGATGAATTGTAGCATCACCCACGCCCCAATAATCCTCCAGATATGTCTATCCTCCAGTCGCTCCTGGTCGCAACTCCGAGAGCTCGGATCAGGCCGCAGCCCTCACTCCTTGCTGAAGAGTTGGAGACTATCCAACTTCTGGTCCAGAACGCATGAAGTTTAAAAAAATTTAAGAACACAACAACAATCATGCTCACTGGGCTTGCACCATTAATTGTGCTCATTGTGACTGATCCGACCCACACAGCTCAAACAAGGGCCTCGAGACCACAAATCATGGTGGTTATCATATTGAGGGGCCGACCTCAATAATCGGTCAGAGAACACCTACAAGACTAAAAACACAAATAGCTGAACTCTGGGGCTTTACTGATACCCATCGAAATATAGTGCAATTGTCCAGTTGGCTCCTGCTAGCCTTGAAGGGGATTGGGCTCCCTTTTACCCCCGTTGACACATGTAATGACGGTGAGTTTCCATCAAAACATATCAATGTGCCCCCGGGGGGGGGGGTCTTACGAGCTGTGTTACATGTTGCCCTGTCATGTTGAAACCAAAGCTCCTGCATATTCTGGTTGTTCAATTGATAAACAAAAAGATCGTCAGCGGTCGCCATTGGCTCAAACATTCTGACCAACATCGGTTTTAAATAAGCACGGATCAATGATTCCACTAGCCCATAAGGCACACCTAACAGACAGTTTTTCTGTGTGTAACGGTATCTCAACAAAAACTTGAGGATTAGCACTAATTCAAATACAGCAGTTTTTTTTATTAACATATCCATTCAAACAATAATTATGTCAATTGGGATCGGGTATTTCGAACAGAACCATGATTATTAAAATAAATTTGCGCGACTTAGAAGAGCTATTGAGGTGTCAGTCTATTCATGTTGAAATGCCTAATCAAACTAAGTTTAAATCACTTTTATATCTCTATTAAAACACCCTTTATTTTTGTTTTTGGAAAATATTTTTGATTGTTTGGAATTTGTTGGACAAACAGTTTTTAATTAATTGGTTATTTAAAACATTTTTTTTATCCATTTTCATTTCTTATTTTTTCATCACACCGAATAAATTAATCGTTTCATTGGCTGGGGCACCCTCCTGTTGAAACACACTTCAGTGATATCCACGTCGTCAATAATAGGCCAAAATTGAGTTGTTAGCATCTCGCGATAGCGTGGTCCATTGACCATGACCACATTGCCAGCCTTATCTTCGAAAACAACGGCCCAATTATGCCTTTAGACCACATACAATGGCACGTTGAGCATGCAAAAGCTACTCAATAATCGGTCTAGGGCTTTCAAAAGCCCAAATGCGGCAATTTTGCTGGCTTCGTTTGAAAAAATGATTTTTCTAGAAAAACCATCCGGTAGTTCCTGAATTAATTAAGTGAAATTACGACGATGTGAATGTTCGACCGGCTTCAATTCCTGCACCAGTTGAACCTTGTAAGGCTTCAAAGTGAAATCTTTCGCAAAACTCACCATGTTATGGTTTTGGATAACCCAATTGTAAAGAACGTCGAGGAATTAACAAATTTGGATCTGCTATAACACTGTGGGTCACGGCTGCGATGTTTTTAGTTGAACGACCCGTTCGAACACGCTTTGGTGTACGCACATTTTCTATCGAGCCTATCAACTCAAATTTAACAACCAAATTCTTAATAGTGGTCTCAGACAGACGATTATGTTGTCCGAAAATATCACGAATGTAAAATTAACAAAATGTAAAATTAACAAAACCACTATTTTCATAATAGATTTTAAATAGTTTAATGCAAATTTCGTGCGAAAGTGAATACGTCAAAAAATCTAAATGTCAAAACTATCATGACCTTGGTGTTGCAACATGTAAAACCCTTTATAAGTGTGTCATTCCGTTTATAATTTATATAATATTGAGTACACCAGGAATCATATGTATATATTATATATTTTAAAGGAAAGTGGATTAAACATCCATGTAATTCTGTTCAATATAAAAAGACGTGTACAAAAGCTTCAAGCCAATCCAATTGTCAGACTAGCTGGGAGTTTTGGGAATTAATCCAAACACACCATCAACTATAGAAAAATTGATTATAGGTCTATAGGCTTTTATTTATAATTTTCTTTCTTCATTTTTAATTATTATTTTTATTTATATTTAACATAAAAATATTTTTTAAAATAACAAAAAAATTAAAAAAAAAAATTGCTCTGAATTTTTTTAACTTGAATAATTTTGACAAAATAATTTTCAGAATACGAATAACTTTCAATCCATAACGATAGCAATGACAAGTCATTGTAAATTAAAAATTTACGAATTAGCTAAAAAAATTTTTTGATGTAGACGAGGTGATTTCCTCTGAAACAATGTGGTGCTGTGCACTTAAAATTATTTACATTTTTTTGTTGTTGTGGGCAGTTTTAATGCAATCAAATTATCAATCAAGCATTTGGGCAATATAAAAACATATATTATAATTCATTTCTTTTTTGCCAAATCCCCCACTGTGCAATGTTCGTCATGGATCAAGATTTGTCTATATTTTTTATTTTAACTTGCATTTCAACTAAAATTTTTCTTCATCTGTAAAAAGTAGAATAATACAACTTTAAAAGTAACAAAGCCAAGAAACTTACATCTGAATACATAGATACATTCATACATAAATATATACATACATATATCTCCAATCCACAATAAGCAAAACGAAAATTCATTAAACACATTGTTTCCGACTAATAAAGCAAAAAAGTTAAGATCGCGTGCTGCATAAAGAATTGTGCAGAGTCAACAAGATTTGTTGTAAACTTGAAATTGAAAACTGTAAAAAACAATCTCAAGCAAGAGAGCGAGACACATACAACAATAAAACTGTAAAAACAAAATGTACACGCTAATACTATAGTCATGTTCAATTGTATCTACATTGTGTATTTGTATCCATAAGTGTTTCCATCGGTACATAAGCAAAAATATCTCGGATACAGGGAAGAGAAAAGAGTTATAATAACAGTTTTCTTTAATGTTGCCCAGCAAACAAAAAGTTGTGTAGTCAATTACAGCGGATGGAGGCTCGGTGGTTGCTAAAGCTGTTTTGGCTTAACATGTATTTTGCATATGCAATTTTACCTGTCTGTCAAAATTTGTATTCGCAGAAGTTTTATAAAAACTGCCGTTGTCAGATAAAACTAGAACGCGCTCTAACTGAAATTATTCAGATAATTTATTTATATGCCTTTTATGTAAGTAATGGTTTATTTTGTTTACACGGCATGTAACGGGTGGACAAATTTGAGGTTAGAAAGTAAATGCGCTTAAGATACACACACTTTTTTTTGACAATTCCTGTTCTATTGATACCACTGTAAAGTAGAAATATGGGAATTAATAATGAAATATAATTTCGGGCAAATCTCTACCTCTAGCATGTCGGTAGACATTCGCTCTTTTCACAAAATAATGAACTAATTTTCCAACAAAGCTTCGTTTATCTCGTCAATGCAACACTGAACTTCATCTTTCAGAGTATGGAAGCTTTTATGGCCAATTGTTGGCATAAAAAATTAGTTTTCATGGTTTGGTAACGCAGAGAATTCACGATGAAGTTGTTTTCTTCTTCATTTTCGAAAAAATACGGCCTGATTAAACTGCTTGACCACAAACTGCATCATATGATTACTTTCTTTGAATGTAATGGTTTTTCGAGGACCGTTTATGAATTTTTTAAGCCCCATATGTGACAATTTTGTTTGTTCATATAAACGTCTAATTTAATATGATCCTCATCGCTAAAAAGGATTTTATTGAAAAATACCTTGTTTTCGTTTAGTTTTTCAAACAGTCAATTGATTGCGTCAAACGCAAACATTGATCAATCGGCTTTAATTCTTAAACGAGTTTAGCTTGATAATCGTGAAGATGTATATCTTTATGCAAAATGTTGCGCAAAGTGTCTCTAGTGATGCTCAATTTTTAGCAACGTCGATGAGATGATGCTTTGGGTTAATTTTTTACACTTTGCTGTACTGCGGCTATGCTTGCATCATAACGGCAAGTTGATGATTTGGGCTAATTCTCAACACTTTGCAGTAACTGCAGCAATACCATGCGCTTCGAATTTATAGATTAAATTAAGCACAGCGATCTCAGAAGGAGCCTGAAAAAGTGGCTTCAATTTTACGAAATGCCCTTTTAACCACTTTGACAGTGAATTTGCACAATTAACATTTTTTACGTAAGTGTGTAACGTTTTATGCTTAAAATTTCTCAACTTTTCACTAAATAAATAATAATTAGACAATAAATAGACAATTTACTATCTAACCTCAGTGTGCAATTTGAGAAGACATAAAAGTATGACTTCAATAACTGACTATTGATTATGTGTTAACTGGGAAATTATAAACAAACCAAAATTTAAAATAAAAATAAACAAAACACAATTAAAGAGAACAAAAGAGAACTAAGATAAAAAATCAAAGATTGACATACGATAGATATCATTAACAATCATTTCTTTTGAAACCAGTTTCAAGTTCAGTCTGATTTAGTCTTGATCAGTCAATGTTTAAATGCTGTCGTGAACGCGGCTTGTGTTTATGTAGAAACGGTTAAATGTGTTGCGTGCTTTCATAATTTTGTTTCGAATGAAAGCAAAAAATAAAAAAAAAGAAAAATGTTCAAAAACGGTTTAATTTTTTAAAGCACGAAAAATGAAAAAGAAGTATGAAATTTCATAATCATTTCGTAATTTCGATAAGAGTAAAAATATGTTGTTCAACCTTAAATGCTGTGAAATGTAATGCTTTAAATGTTTTTTTTTAACATGTTTGAGTTATTTATATTAGAATAAAGTTTGAAATTGTCAAACGATTTTAAAGCACAACAAATTAAATTTATTATTAGTGTATTTTTTTTTAATTTAATTTAAAACTCAATTAACTAGTAAAACAAAAAAAAAAGATAATTTAACTGTAGTTTGTAGGGGTTTCAGTTTTCAGTAAAATTTGCTTTTGTTTTATAAATTGCGAGTTCGTCAAAAAAACGATTAAATTGTACTGAAAATTTATGTGAATGTATTGCGTGCAACTTTAGAAAACGGTTTTGTAAGACTACAAATACAGCTGCAATAATGAAAATTATTTTTTTAAGTTTTATTTTTTCTTTTTTGTTTATATTCATAAAACAAGAAAATGTTCTATTAAAATTCAGATCGACTAAAATACATCGCCTTAAAGGCGATGTCAGATAAAACTTTGTTGCTTTGCGTGACATTTGAAACTTTAAAGCAAAAGCGTAAATCAAGTGGTGTATGTCACAATAAACTTTGACAACACTCATGAGTTTTTTGTTTACGCCCACGCACAAATACACAAACACAAATAATAAAAGCCAGGTGTTTGTCAAAGCGCGCAAGTTGAATGTTGGTTAACTTTTCGCTTTGCGCTGCGTCAAAAGTGCTTTATGTGGCAACTTTCATACATTTACGTACATTTTAACTCAAATGTCAAAGCGAAACTCTGACGCAACGCAAAGCAAAAGTTTTATCTGACACGGCCTTTAGTCTTGCATTTATTTATTTAAGATGCATTGCTCTCTCTCTTTCTCTCTCTTTCTCTCTTTCTACAATCAATCATCATTTGTGCTTTGTTTTTTGTGTGCGCTAAATAATTCTTTTTTTTTCGTTTTTATGTTTTTTTAATAATTTTTCTTTTTCACAATTCAATATTTTTGTGTGCTTATATAATACAACTTATTATATTCTAATGCTTTTAAATATACGACATGATTGTTACGATTTTCGTTCGCGGTATAGACAAAGAAAGCAGTTGACTTACCACCACGTGAACATGATACGAAAAACAGTAATATTCCAAATTAATACCGCACAATAGTAATGATTGACCCCCTGGGCTATATTGATGGTTATTGCAAAAGCAACACTTATGGGGAACTGAAGCCGTTTAAAATCAAACGGCGAATCTGGAGGAATCATAGGAATGCGTGGTATCAACACATCTTCGCCCTTATATTTTCCTTTCAAAATTGTTGCTTCAATCACGTTTGTCATGACTTTTTTAACTACTAAACGTGTCCCATTGCAAAGTCGTAACTGGCAGATATTGCGAAGCAAAATAATTGGTACACCAACTTGTAGGCGGTGGGGCGACAGTGCAAGTAACTCAAGCGAACTTAAAAATTCGACTGGATAATTTACAACGTCGTCTATTGGTAACAGAGTCAATCGATTTGTGGGTAAAAATTTCCCCGGGAATGTCATTCAAAATTATCACATTAATATCCGAAACATCTGCATTTTTGGCAGCTAAGATAGCTCTTTCCCCCAAGCAATCATGGTTTAAAATTTTGTGCAATAGCGGCAAATACGTTTGTGACCAATTCTTGTTTCGATTGTGCAAAGTGGCAAAAATTATCTGGGAGGGAATTCATTTATGTGATGGGATCAGTTGGAATTGCACCATTTCCAATATATAACAATTGCGTGGAAAAACATTCGGCTGAAGGATCATTTTGCAATTCAACACGCACATTTGTAGTCAACGTTAGTTTTTTAACGTGTCTCCATTAATATGAAGCCTTCAAATATGCATTTAATTCATCGGCAATAGTAGGCCGAGTAATAACAGGCAGTATTTGGCGAAAATCCCCAGCCAATAGAATCAAGGCACCACCAAACAATTCTGGATTATTTTGTAAAATTTTTCAAAATCCTGTCTACGGCCTCTAAAGATTTTTTGTGTGCCATCTTGATTTTGTGCTATTCTTTCTTCGTTAGTTCGGCCTGAACGTGATCTAGATGAACGTTGACTCTCAGTATCATTTCATTGTTGTCTTAGTCGTTCAGTCTGATTTGCCCGTCCAGTAGACACAGATTGCGATTTTTTTTGTTTCCGAAAGTTTGAAAATATCGATCCATAAATTTGTACTTCGTCACACTTTTTGTTAATCACAATTGCATCAGTGTGAATGTGATTGAACGCGTTATGTAATTATTGTCAACACACAAAACAATTAATTTATTCGTACAAAATGTGCACTGTGCCTATGTTTTAAAATAATTGGTCCGTCAAATTCTGCTTCGTGAAACACACTAAACGGCAAGAATTTTAAATTACCTGTAAAAACAAAATCCGTAGTACAGTCGCCAATATCAATTCGTAATTCACACAAATCATTTTGTAGCTAAAAATTATATTTGGTTTTATTTTTGTGGTCTTAAATTGAAATTTACTTGATAAAAACAGTTTTTCAATTCGCCGCAAATACAATTGTTATTTAAATGACAACCAATTTACATTGTACAATTTTTGTCGCTGCAATTCTTATTTTGTTGGTAAATAATGTGTACTTTTTTTTGTTCCTCTCTTCTCCTATTCTCTTTACACCCCTTATTTAAAACAACAAACTAAGAATTGCAGCGACAAAAATCGTACAATGTAAATTCGGTCTGAGGAAACAAAATTTTATGCATCAAAGTCAAATTACACACACAGAAAGAATGCAACAGAATATGGAAAACAATATTCCCTCTTTGTTTGCACATCCACTTGCTATGAACATGATCATATTTCGATTTGTATTGCCGTCGCATTCTGTGCAAACACACACACACACACACACACACACAGCAACGTACAAACGAAAACTTACATTTCATTTTATACAAAACATAGAGTCGAAGTATTCAATGGAAAAAAATTTTGATTTTTTGAAAAATTTGTCTTGTTTCAAACACCCACTGTGGACGCACTATTGTGCGTAAACGCATGAAACAAAGATACAAACCAGCGAACGACCATTACGAAGGTATTGTGAAAATTTGGTAGAAATCCGGCGACGCATCTTGTCAAACACTGGCAACCAATGGACACCTATTTTGGGCTTAATTTTTATATACATATATAGAAAAGTTTATTGCGTCCGGATTTTAAATGAACAGTTTTTTGTATTAAATGCTTTTTATGACGTATACGATTGTACGATTTCAGTTCAAATGGTTTTGTAATAAATTTAAGTGCAAAGTAATTAGGTTTAGGTGCAAAATTCTCTCAACTTACAAAAGGGTGTCTCAAAATTATTACAAAATTTAAGCCAAAAAATTAAGAGGAGTTTGTTTAATTTTTGATTAAATCGTATAGATTACAGGCGAGGATTATCTACCAAATCAAGTTGCAAAAATGCAGCCCAAATTTGTTGATGGAGCAAGAGTACTTTTTAAGTTTTGTTTTCATTATTCTTAAGGCTATGAGTATTTAGTTGTCACCTTTATATTGATTACATTTCTCTTTAAGGCTTTATTTTAAGCCAAGAATAAATTGTTATAAACAGCATCCTTTAGCAAGCGAATAAATGCTTAAATAACACGAAAAAGAAATCACTCTTTAACACATCTATGACATGAACGGGAAACGTACAAAATTAAGACAACATTTAATTTAAACAATGAAACTCGTTCAAAACTTTTAAAAATAATGGAAATAATTGTATTTGCACTTCAATAGTCAATATAATAAAATCAATTTTTATAAAATAAATTAAAATTTATATAACACCGTACTTTCCATTAAATTGAATATGAAAAATATTTAAATTGTAATTTTGTTCATTATTTGATTTGAATTCATAACAGCAGCAATAATAAATTTAAAACATCTGCTAATTAATAGCTTTTCATAAAAAAATCATTAATAAAAATTTATTACGAACGTTACTAACCGGCATAGATTTTATGAATATAACACCTTTCTCAAGCCTTTCTGAAAAGCGATACCAAAGTGAATCTTTTATTAACATTTTATTTGTTTACATTTTTTGTTTTTTTGTGTTTTTTTTTATTTAAACGTGTAAATTTAATTTCTTTATTAAAATCATTCATCTATCATTCATCATTAACATTATCTAATATTATTTTCTTTGGTGTATAACACAAACCTTTGCAATCACTACGATGATAAAGTGTTAATTTAAACCCATAAAATCATTTTAAAAGTAACAAAAGTCAATATAAAAATTTTAAGTCATAGATATGACATTCATTAGAAAATTAAAGACACATAGATATATACAGAATACATGCACAAAGATATTTATTTGCTGTTTTCTTTTTTAAAGTACTTTTCTATAAAGTAATTTTTTAAAAATTTGTTTTAAAGATACTTTTACTAACGAATACTTTTTTTTTGATATGAAGGGTAATTTAAAAAAGTACATTCTAATTAGTTATTTTCTTGAAAAGTACTTTTTTTTAAAAATATTTTTATAAATTATTTTTTACATAATTTGCAAGCTTATTCACACTTACATATCTAATTATTTGTTTTACAATAATTATTTTTTGGAAAAAAGTGAGTTACTTTTAAAATTTTTTTCAGTATTTTTTAATAATTTTTTTTTGTTAAAAATAACCAGATAAAAAAGGAATTTTTCAAAATATAATTTTGTAAATGGCACTTTTAAAGGGGACTTTTTTTAGATGGTACTTACTTAAGTACTTTCTTAAAATTAATCTTCAGTAAAAAAAAGCAATTTATAAATATGTATTTCCTTAGAAGGCAAATTAAAAAAGTACTTTCCATAGTTTTTTTTAAACAAAACAATTTTTCAAAGGCTTTATTTGCACAGATAAATAAATAAGAACCCTCTTTTACGATATAATTCTTTGTATGAATAATGTTAAAATTTGTTTGTTTTAAAGTCAAAATTTTATTTATAAACTCTAAAGTAATTTTATAAAAAGAACTTTTGAGAAAATCTGTTTAAAATGTTTTTTTATTATAGGCTTTAGGCAATCTATTAGAAGGGACTTTAAAACGCCCTCTTGCAAAATATTATTTTAAGGCTAAAAGATATTTTTCTAAAAAATACTTTACAATAATATTTTTTTCTTAAATATATTTTGTTGAACAGATGTGCTGTTTAAAAAAAAAAAACTATTTTTTATTAATATTTTTCAAATGACTCTTTAAAAGGGCTTTTTTAAAAATGGTACTTTACGGCTAAGTAATTTACATAAAGGAGTTTCCTTCGTTAAAACTAAACAAATATACTTTTTTTAACACCTTTCAAGTCCCTATTTAGTACTAAATTTTTTAAAGAATATTTTTTAATGCATTCATTTATTATAATAACAAATTGAGTAGATACCTCACTCCAAATATTGTCGATCATTAGCTAGTACTTTTTCCTAGTACTTTTTCCTATCTTTCTGGTGGCATATCGATACAAAGAAACTGCTGTGGCTTTGAGGTAAAGTGTGAATCCAAAAAATTTCTGATACCCTGTACTGAAGTGAAATAAATGGCAGTTAGAAGCTGCAAGCAAAGTGTGAGCTATTAGGCGGTTGAACCAAATATTTTTTAACCGAACTTGCAACATATGATTTCGTATCTGATCAAATATTCAAGTTATTTTTCGTTGATTTCTCTCTTCAAACTAATTCATTGTCTTCGGTACAAGATCTCTTTAATCGTTTGACCCGATTTCAAGACCTTATATTACAAAACACGCTTCGGATCCCACAAATCGTAATATATCAATATTTCCTCACCAGTAACAATATGATGCAAAAATGACTTCTTTTTGTAACATTCAATCAATTTTTCGACATGCAAAAACGCCTTTCAATGTCACTCGGCTACAATTCATATGGGACCTAATGACAACAATCAGCTGACCAGAACTCTACTTGTATTCTAAATCGAAATTATCACTTTTAAATCTCGCAAAACATCGTTCACAAGTTTTTTAAGTTGCTGCATATTGACTTAAGCTTCTACCAACAATCGATAACGTGCGTTAACGATAAATACCATGTTTGTTATTATTGGCACAAACGATATGTGATGCCATTGTTATCCAAATCAATATTATTAACTTGTACACTTGCATAAAAAGATCATAGGAAATGAACAATGTTTATAGTCGATGTTGTGCTATTAACTGTTTTCACTGGACCCCAAGTCCAATTTATATCTTTAGAAAGTCAATTTTTCCAAACAGACGTTTCTCCCTATTTGCCGATTCTATGGCTATTGGAGTTCAATATTGAGTGTTGGATTTTTAAAATCACATTCTATTTGTTTAAAGTCCTTTTTTAATATTTTATTTTTGATGGTCATTAATATATAAATTATAAAGGTCCACTTAAGTATGCTTTCTAGGACGAGAAGGAAAAGGGGAAAAAAAATTAAAAACTTCGTCGTTTGTTGTGCTAACAGACGGTTGACAGAAGAGTAATAAGTGAATATAAAAAAAAGATTTATGATCTTAAAACTTTAACTTATCACAGCTGCTAATAAAAATTTTGCGATTTTCTTAAGAGACACTTCCTAGGATGGAATATTTTTCCTAAAAACTCAAATACATTTTCAATATTTCACTGATAGAATTTTATAAAAAAACTTTTATTAATAAATTTTTATTAATTAGCAAATTTATCAATTTTGCCACCAGGCTATTTGAGCTTATTTTTCAACAAGTGCAATTAACGACGGCAAATAACAAAAAACACAAACATTTTATAGTAAAATGAAAAGAGTGTTAATTAAAAATAAATAAATAAATAAAACAAGTGCAAAAAGTTTATATTTTTTATTTTGAGTGCATATTTAATAGAAACGCTGCTGAAAGTTTATAATATTTAGAGTTATCATCGTCTGCTAACGGTAATCACAACAAAAGTATAAACATTTTGGCATTAATAAGTTCGCGCATCTAATGGAAAAAATTACAAAACAATTCTTCAGATACTTGAATACAAATACATTTTTTCACAGTTACCTATTTATTTGTATTATAACTCATGCTGACATGTGACAGCGTTTTTTTTTCAATGCTGAGCAAGATTTGAAAGCTGCTCTGAAGACTAAAATACCAACGACAATAACATATTTGCTTTCCATTTGTTAACGGATAAAAAAAAGAATATTAAAATTAAACGATATTGTGTTGTTGCAAATTTGTAAAGCACTTAATGAAAGGTATCATCTGCCTTAAGCTTTAAACTTAAGCGAAATAAATGCTAACTTAATTTCAAGCGATAACAATATATAACAGTTTGAAAAGAAATAATTGCTGATTATCTGGTTAAAGTAAGGAAAAAGGAAGAAAACTCTCCAATAACTTAAAACTACAATAACAACAAATGAAACGTCTAACTCGCCTTTATAATAAACTGAAATTTTTTGCGGAAATAAAAATTTTATTCGAAAACGAATTATAGAAAATAATATCAAAAATAAATATCAATTAAATATTGAAATAAATGTCTTAAAAAATATTTCTTTCGATAGCATAAAATAAAAAAAAAATATATTAATCAAAATAAAAGATTCGCGTGTTTTTTTGGTGAAACAGTTTTAAAAATCATGAATTTCGTGGCTCGCCATGATCATTTAGGCAGTTATAGACGTGTGAACACTACAACTTACAACATACCGCTATGGCAGAAAAATGATACTTCAAAAAGTTTTGTCAAAGAAAGCGTTTCCTGGAAGTGGCGTAAGGTAAAATATATATTTACATTCTTTTTTTTTTATTTAATAAGATATTGAAATGAAGGCTTTAATTTAAGGTTATCAGGGATAAGAGCAAATAATGGATTTTTCAGCTAAAAATTTGTTTTTCAATTGTGGCAACACCTACACCATGATAGTTTTGACATTTTATTTATTTTTATTTGGGTACGGTTTTACGTCGACCCTCGTCAAATTTGGTTTGTGAATAAGTATAAAGAGAACACTGAAGATGGCAAATAGCCAAAACCGGTTTGTTCACAAACCAAATTTGACGAGACTCGACGTTTTGACATTTATTTTTTTGACGTATTCGTAGTAGATGCATTGCCGAATGTTGCAATCAATTCAATTTCGCACGAAAATCGCTTTAAAATAATTAAAGTTCACTATGAAAATGGATTCTGTTAAAGTTTCATTTTATAAAATTCGTGATATTTTCGGACAACATAATCGTGCATCTGAGACCGCTATTACGAATATGTTCGTTAAATTTGAGTCAACAGGTTCGATATATAATGTGCGAACAGCTGCGCATGTTCGCCCGAGTCGTTCAACTGAAAACATCGCCGCCCTGAACCATAGTGTTGAAGCAGATCCGAATTTGTCAACTACTCGACGTTCTCAACAATTAGCATTATCCAAAAACAGCACAACGTGTGATTAGATTTATATCCGCGCCTGGCCATGAAGCCTTAATCAGATGGTGGATCAAACCACTGCATTATTTGGAACGTCATGCTCGTCCTAGGAAGCCGAAGCTATAATTCTATGCAACAGAACTTTCTAGTTGCAACTTCGATGATTCCAGAGCAGGGCTGCAAATCAGCACTCCTTGCTTAAGAGTTGGAGACTTTGCAACTCCTGTCCAGAACACATGTCTAGCATGCTCACTGGACTGGATCATTCACCTAGCGTGTCATTAACGGCGCAATGATCCTGGCCACCATAATAACCATTATATTGTTATGGGGCCGCGAAACCACAACCACCACGTTACTCCCATATAGGGGCCAACCTCAATAATCAGCCAGAGAACTATTAAATGTCTAAAGAGACAAATAATAAACTCTGCTAGCTTACTGATTCCCATGGAAATAAAGTGGAGTTTCCAGTTGTACCCCTGCTGATTTCAGGAGACTGGGCTCCCTTTTTCCCCCAGTTGCACTGTGTCTAGATAGTCGAAGTTCTATAAAGACCATATATATGTGCCCCCAGGGTGACCAAAAGTAGCACATGGAGAATTTTGCATAAGGATTTGACTTTGAAGCCTTACAAGGTGCAACTAGTGCAGAAATTGAAACCAAGCGACAATTCACATCGCCATAGATTCGCTTAATTTATTCGGAAACAAACGGCTGGTTTTTCTGAAAAACTAATTTTTTTCAGACGAAGCCCACTTTCACTTCTCAAGGTATGTCGACAAGCAAAATTGCTGCATTTGGGCTTCTGAAAATTCTGGAGCAATTATTGAGAAGCCTTTGCATGCTCAACGTGCCGTTGTATGCTGCCCTATGTAGTCTGGAAGCGTGATTGAGCCGTGTTTTTCGAAAATGGATCGCGCTATAGCGAGATAATAACATCTCAATTTTGGCTTGTTATTGACGACGTGAATATCACTGATATGTGGTTTTAACAGGATGGTGCCATATGTTACACAGCCTATTAAACGATGTTTTTCCCGATCGCATAATTTCACGACAATTAGCAGTGATAGTGGCCTATCAAATCGTGTGATTTAACACCACTGGATTTCTTTTGTGGGGCTATGTTAAGGACATATGTAGCCAATCGAATCAATTTTAGCCTTAAACTCAAAATCCGTGACATGATTAACGAAATAGGACCGCCATTTTGCCAAAACGTGATTCAGAACTTTATTGAAAGAATCAACATCTGTCAGCCAGATCATTTGCCAGATGTCATTTTTCATTCATAATGGCCGAACTGATTTCTTTTAATCAACTTAATCTAAATTTTTTATTGTATTTTATTTTAGAAAACAAACTTCTTGTCGAAAAACCCTTTATTAAGGGTTCTTTATACATAGAAATTTTTGCGACAGCCCATATTCAGAAATCTTAATAATAAAATGTTATAAAAAATTGCAACAGAACAGAATTCAAAAAACTCATAATTCGAGTCATGTATTCGCTTCACCGTAAGAGGGCACTATAATAAATAAAACGAAACGGGTGCTTTCACTTTGTATTTGTTGAGAGTTAAACAAAGAATAAAACCAAAAAAATTACAAACATTTTGCCATTTACTCTTAAATTGTTTTTGCTCATGAGCGCAAAATGTACTTTAAAGTGATCGTACAAAGTCAGGAAGGCAACTAATGAGAGACAATTTAAAAGATTTTGTGAAAAAGATTTCGAAAACGTTTGCTGCCTGATTTGCTAGTGGTAGTGGAGAATTAATTAGCTGTAGAAAGGAAATTCTTTTTTCTTAGCGAACTAATCAACGCAGCTATACAATTGTATTGGTACATTAAAAGAGTAAACAATTTTTAGCTCATTAATTTGGGACTGAATTCTGGGAATTGCACGTGAATGGGGCCCCGTTTTCGTTGAGTTTTTTCAAGTTGTTTGTATTAATAATTTAATGGTTATACGAATATTTTTCCTTAAGGTGGATATTTGTCACTTATTGTATATTATAACACAGTTATAATTTGGAATACCGCATGGATATCTCTTTTGAAAAATGTGCATTCAGTGCCTTAAATACGCTAAAATGCCGATTTTTTCATCCATTTTTCAGTTTTTTTGCTTAATAACTGCAATAAAAAGCCACAATTATGCTGTTTTTTTGTTTTTATAAATCACTATAACCACGTGTGTGCACGGGATGCATTGAATCAAGTCATTGAAGGCGTTTTAAGAAAACATCGTCTACAGCGAGATGACATACAGACACGAGTGGACAAGTTGCTGTATCATTTTGAACAAATCAATGCATCCATAACATTAATACCTTTTTGCCACAATTACCTAAGGAATCGGGCGAACAAGGAGGGAGGTGACCATCCCAATGGAAACTTAACCAAAGGCAAAAAAGTAGATGACACTGACATTGATGAACACAGAAAAAAAAACATACCCATGGAATATTATAGGCTTAGGACATTAATATTAACAACCTATGAAGAAAAGAAGATCATCAGAACCACAAACGTCAACTTTAACGATCAAAATCTACAAAATAAAATGTATTCTCTTGCCGTCTCTTCGCAAGATCTCTGATTATAAGAAAAAGTGATGTCATTGATTAAACTCCAATTGAAAAAATAGCCAATACATTAGTACAGTTATGTTGTTATTATTGTTAAAAAATATACATTTAATATTGAATTAGGTAAAATAACGTGCAATTATTAACCTGTGATCATTTGACACAGTTTTATTTGCTTTTAAAAAATTTACGTAATATAATTTTATGGTTCTGAATGACGTTTTGTTTTTGTTTTTATAATTTTAGAAAAGCATAACACTTTTTGAAATTTGCCGGCATTTTTTTAAGTATACGAGTATAATTAAACCATAAAGCAATCATCTCCACAGAAGAGGCATATTTAATAATATTGTTACGTTTATAGCTTTTATAAACGTTTTGTTGTGGGTTTTTTACTGCAGAATAAATAACATCAGATTTTAAAGCTTTTAAATTAATTAAACGTTTATTTTCTTTAACTACACATAGAGTTGACACTACAGAACAATTTACTTAAAATGCATGTCTTTATTTCACGAAGTTTATTTTTCAACTAATTAACTATTCACTCAGACTACCTGCCTTTTTATATTTGTCCATTAGAGGTCTAAAAAAATTAAGAATCTTCTACTCCCTTTGTATCACATTTTGTTGTTATTATGTTATTCATTTAATGTATAGGCGCCTGTTGGTCTGTGTGTATTTTTGTTTTTGTTTTTATGATGATAAAGTTTCTTCCTGGAATTAATTTTAAGATAGTTGTTGTTGTCTTGTGTACATAAGTTTTTTTAGAAAACTGTGCAGTTAGTAAACAGCATATCTAATTCTTGTTGTTTTGCGTGCATAAAATCACTATGCAATTTGTTACTAGAAGTTTGTTGTTGTCTTGCGTGAAGAAAATGTTTGACTCATTGAAGAAAAGGTTTTGTATTCGCTTAGTTTCATGTTTCGGACATGTGAATTGACTTGCTATATCGTGTGACTTAATGCCGCTTGACTATTTTGTATAGGGATATGTGAAGTCGCTAGTCTACGCCGGTAAGTGCGAAACGATTGATCGCTTGGAGGATAAAATTCACTGTGTTATCGCGGATACATGGCCACAGATGTTTCTTCGAACATTGAATATCCAGATTAGACTACGTTCGAGCTAGCTGTGGCGGTCATATGCCAGAAGTCATATATTTAAATTATAATGCCATCAGAAATGCCTTTCAAATAGAGTAAATTTCATGTCAATTTAAAATTCACCTTTTTAAAATTATTCCTCTATAAAAAATACCCTTTATATTGATAAGCCATCATATTGGCTGGATTATTTATATTCAGAAGGAAGTAGAAATTGGAATTCAACTAAAAAATATTTAATACGCTTACGCGAACTGAGCCAAATTTGACGAAATCTACTTTCGTCAAGGTTAGAAACTCCTCCAACAATTTTTTTTCCAATTTTTAGAAAATTTAAACAAATTAATAAAAACTACTAACGAGTTAATAAATCATTAAATGCAATCGCATTTAATGAAATTCGAAAGATCTGAAGATCATTACTTAGAAGTTAGAAAAATTCGATTTCGGATTTAAGTACTCAAGTCTATTAAGGGTAAAAATTTGTTAAATAGACCTACTTCTTCTCGAAACTGATCTATCTTTTAAAAAATTTCAAATGAAGCCCAAATTATCATAAATCACAAGACTTTATTTCAGTAACTGATACTTATTTTAAAAGTTGTTATATGCTCGCTCTTAGTTATTCTCAAAGGTACAAAAAGATTAAAGGTCCTATTGCGAAGGTCTAATTTCGCGACATTACAGCGCGTGCTTGAAGCTTTAATTTTTTAATACTGTATTATATAAAAAACTACGAATATATAATTTTGATCAATTTCGAGCTACTATAGAGGAAAAACTTTAAAACTCTAATATTTAAGAGATATTTGTGTCAACATTTAACAGCAATCGGTACAGCCGATTTGAACTTCTTTTTGATTTTAATGACAAGAAATAATATAAAACTTTTTTTTTTTTTAAATAGAAGTAGCACTTCAGGCAACAATGCCTATTTAGTCAAGTACCGTGCTATATTCTTTAGGAAAGGGATAGAGAAGAAATGAAACAGGCGGTGCAAGTAAAGGGATAGTCGGAAATTAACTGCCGTATAAAGACAGCACAGCGACCAGTGACTATGCCTTCATCGCTGAGCAGCCCCACCGACAGTCAATTTTTAATTTTGTAGTGAAAAAAACCAAGGTCTTCGTTGGGAATCGAACCCATAACCCCCATACTGACAAGCTAGTACTTTACCTACTAGCATACAGGGGCACCTGAAATGGTGTATATCGTGCTTCAAGAAATATTCTAAATGTTCTGTTCTATTGGAAATTTTTAAGATATTATGAAAGCAAAGCTAACAAGACAAGACTTATTAATTTTACTGTAATTTTTATTACTCTAAAACAAATAATATTTTTTAACCACTTTTTACCATTAATATCATCGATTATAAAACAATTATTTATGCAATTAAACTTAAACTTTAATTTCGCTTAAAATTAATTTATAATTACAGGGTTCGCGTGTCAGCACTATAAATGATTGGCAGCAAATAAAAATTGGTGGTGATGAAGAGGTGAAAAAGAAAAAGAAGAAACAAAAATTAAATCGTATAAAATCGACAAAATACACCTTTATCACATTTCTTCCACAAAATCTACTGGAACAATTTCAACGTATAGCGAATTTTTATTTCTTAGTAATGACAACTATATCGCTTTTAATTGGTGAGTATAAAATTAACTGAATTTGATAAGAAGATAAAGCAGACATTTTTATTGTTTAGCAATTTTTTTTTTTGATAAACTCAACAGTAAATAGAATGATTTATTGCAATTTTCCAATTAATAAGCGCTGATGCAAGAAGTAATAGTTTTTAATTTAACTTTAAAAATTTTTTTTTTTAAATTTTTATTCGAGTCGTCAATAACAAAAGTTGGTTCAGCCGACACAGTGTAAAAATCACAAAAGACTTGTAGGGCAACAAAAATTCGATACAGGGCGTAAATAAGATGCAAATTTAAGCAGATCAAACTATATAGGAGATGCATATTGGGTAATATCTTTTACAACCTCAGATAACAAT
The DNA here is from genome assembly GCA_030448955.1 of Trichopoda pennipes. Taxonomy (NCBI): domain Eukaryota; kingdom Metazoa; phylum Arthropoda; class Insecta; order Diptera; family Tachinidae; genus Trichopoda; species Trichopoda pennipes. Next base: position 14,649,492 of record JASKUP010000023.1, read on the forward strand.
TTCCTCTGCAGATATCGTATGTACATGTGTATGCATATATGTGTAGGCATGCAAGTATGTATGTATTTGTTTTTTTTTGTTTTTTATGAAAGTAAGGCAGCGAGCTCTCTCATTATTGTCGAAGTATTCCCTTTACAAAACTAGACATAATAGACTATCATTCTTGTGGTTCTTCCACCATCGCCTTCATCAGGCCGATAGTATTTTTGGAACCTAATATTCCATTTAGACTGGTGTCTTGCGGGGTAAAAGGAAGCCCAGGCCCCTTAAAGGCTAGTAGAAGCCATCTGGACAATCCACATATTTCCACGGGAATCAGTACGCTCGCAGAGTTCACTATTTGTCTCTTTAGACAATTAGCTGTTCTCTGACTGATTATTGAGGTTGGCCCCTATATGGGAGTATCGTGGTGGCTGTGTGTTTCGAGACCCTCTTAATAGTTTGTGGGTCGAATCATTCATAATGAACACAATGAATGGTTCAGGTTCAGTGAGTATGAATGCCGTCGTGTTCTTAATTATATTAAGCTTCATACGTTCTGGACCAGGAGTTGGAAAGTCTCCAACTCTTAAGCAAGGAGTGAAGGCTGTGACCTACTTCGAGCTTTTTAAATTGCAACTAGGAGTGACCGGTGGATATACGTATCCGAAGGCCTTCTAGGGCGATGATGGCGCTACATACCATACATAGTGGTTTGACCACCATCTGATTATGGCTAACTGCCGGTGCAGATGTAAATCAAATCACGCTCATCAGGCCGACTACACTCAAATTCCTGTGTGAGGTTTCTTCAAAGATTCTTAATACTCTACTCTACTAGCTGACCCACTGTGAGATCGCAAAGAAGAAACACAAACAAATAAGCTCGATGCCCACCGCGACTGTTTTAACAGCGGCAGTAATCGAGCCCATGTTACTTTGTGCCTTTCACATTGGAGGTAGTTGGCGGCTGGCGACGAATTTTTGGCGTGTGTGTATTTTTGAAGTAAGCAACTCTCAATATTTACGTAAATTCGATACCATGTAATATCAAAACACAGCGCACAAAAAAATTAAATGCATTGAATGAATGAATACACAAAAAATCATTCAAGTCGATCCAGTCGTGTAGTTGCAGTGTAGTTGAATAACCTGGATACCGACTGCAGCGCCATCTGCCGGAATAGTTTGTGAATGTAAACCACCCAAGGTGGCACCCAAAAGCATGCAAAAAATATTTATTCAGCGACATACACACGCGCAGTAGAATTATATATAAAAAGAAGATTTGTATTGGAGGTACCAAGCGTCTTTATCAAATTCCGCCTATATTTGCAGCAGAACTTAAAATATGTTCATTCAACCGAAATACCATATTCTGTTTAAATACCGTTAGCAGGAGCTAAAATATTGGATTCTTAATTTGTGATTTGTATGCGAGGTACGACGCCCCTTTGTACAATCCCGCGCATATTTGCAGCAGCACTTAAAAATGCACACCAAACCGACGTACCAAATTTTGTACAAATACCGTTATCAGGAAAAGAAATAATTGATTTTTAATTTGTGGTTTGTATGGGAGGTACCACGCCCCTTTGTCCACCCACACGCATACAAAAAAAATTTATGCAAATCGGTCCAGCCGTTTAGGAGGAGTTCAGTCACAACACACGTACAGTAGAATTATATATAAAGATGTATGTATGCATATATATATCTATGTGTGTTTGTGTATGTATGTAAGCATGAATGGGTGATTTTGTGTGTATGTATGTGTATATGTATATTGTATATATACATGTATGTATGTATGTTTTTCAAAGAGAAAGAAGGAAAATTTTATTAATAAGATCAAAGCAAGTACGATTAATGGTTCTACATTCATAATTTGCGAGATTAATTAATTATAAAAATAAAAGTTTATTCACCTCAAAAGCACCTGATCAAACGGTGTCATCCTTATGACTACATACATACGTACTTACCATATCGCAATAACATTATCTCAAAACTATTAACTGTTAATGTAAATATTTTCGAACTTTTAAAACTTTGCAATAACGACTATGAAAACACGTTAATTAATTATTTATAAATGTATTAACACGATTTTAACACACTAATTTATATATATTTTTTTTATATTTAAATGAAAGAAATATTCAAGGTAAAAATAATATCGTTTTTACTAAATAGTAACAGCCAGAAATTTGATTTATAAAACTTTATAAAGCTGATCACAATTTAAGTAATTAATTAAAAAATATAAAAAAGTTTTAAATATAATAAGATAATATAGTAGAATGTTTTCCTAAACGCAAATTATATTGGAGAATTTATTATATTTCAACTTTTGCAAAAAACATCACTATAAAATTTAGACAATTTATTATATTTTCAAATAAATTAGTATTATTGCGGTTGGTTAAAAAGCAGCAAACTACATATTCAAAAAATTTCTAATGCAAAGTATATAGAAGGATTATGAATTATATAATGCAGTCTTCATCATTATTTGAATATTTTTTTTTCCAAACTAGCTGACCCGGCAAACTTTGTTTTGCAATAGTAATAACGAAAAAATTGGATTTACTTAATTTTAATTAATCTTTCTGTAGAGAATACTTTAAAAGTGCCATGTTATGTTATAGTTCGACTTGTAATAGAAGTTAAATGTTCCCAGATTGAAATATGCCATAAATGTTGTTGATTTGATTTGTGGAAAAATCGTAATTTCAATGCAATTCTGCCGAATCACGTTTTTCAGGAATTTTCCGAAAAACGAAAAAGCTACAACGAAACAATTGCACACAAAATTCTATACTAAAAATTAATTTTCGATTTTTCCAATTTCCCGGCTTTTCCGTACGGTTTTCCCAAAATTTCGTACTAACATTCTCCTGGCATTTACGAACAACTGAAAAAATTTGAGCCTAATCTGCCCAGCCGTTCTAGAGCTAAATTGATTTCACTTATAGGTTTCTCACTTATGAACACAAAACAGCAAAGTTTGTTGGATTGTACCGTTATTTTTTACCAGCGTAGCGGAGAATATGTTGTATTATATAGTAATGTAAATATTTTGTAAATATAAATAAACCGAAAACTCGGATTTTTGAATGCAACATTTCGGAAGTTTTAAAATTTTGATATTTTATTATATATTAGTGAGTTTTTTTTTGTAAATATCTTCGGAACTACATAACCGATTAAAGAGATTGATATCTCGTTTTGAAAAGTATAACAATGGCTTTAAAAAATAAAATAAAAAAGAAAAAAAATAATAAATATGTCTATGTATATGTCATTGGTGGGTTTTGCCACGCCCCTCCGCCCACAGACCGAAAATCAAAAATCGGACTTCACAGTGTCACCCGCCTGAATATTCTGAAGATTCTCTGAAAATTTCATCAAAATCGGCCCAGCCGTTTTCGTGTCCATTTCTTACATACATACACACATCCTCTTTTATATATATAGATGTATTTGCTTCGTGTTCTCTCTAGTTTGTAGGATCTTCTATTTCTTGTTGATTCAAGATCTCTTTTTCAGTTTATCTTTCACGAAACTGGTGCATCAAATATTTAGTTAGTAATAATAACAATACCAATTTAACAATAACAATTTATCTTCCTAGGTCTTATTATTTCCATTTTTTATTTTTAATTGGCGTGGGCTGTATTATTAGTTTAATGAAACATAAATATTTCTGTATGTTTGTCGTATTTAAATACTTACGTACGTATTCATAAATATAATAAATATTATTTGATATTCGAAAATTTTAATTAACAATATAATAGAAAAATTTTAAATAGAATTATTAACAAAATGTATTTTTATTGGCGAATTTTTACTTACCACAAACGTAAAAATTATTAAAATAATTAGGAATTTTGAATATGAATTTATAGGAAAAAAAATTTTTAGAAATAATTTTTTTTATTAAATTCAATTTACGTAAATTGCATTTTTTTTCTTCAAAAAATATCTTTTCTAAAACAACAAACCAGCATTATAGTTTGGAATGTAGTTCATATTGCTGTGGTGAAAGCATATCCATATGACCTGCTCCTATCTGCTGACATAGCTAATCTATGCTTTTATCTAGATTTTGTAAGGGATTATGGATGCTTGAAATTAATAAGAATTATGGTCAACAAAATAAGAAAAGGCAACAAGATCTACATATATTGTTCAAACGCAAATATCAATTTGTAGCGAATTGAAATTGAATAGAAATTCTAGAAAATTCTTTTAGGCATAAAAAAGTAGTTTGAAAATATTTTAAAATTTAATTGGAAAATTAAAATTTTCCCAAACAAACAAACATGTAAGTATAAAAGAAATGGTCAGATAATTTAGCTGCAATGAAAATTGTGCATGTTTGTAGGGGAAAGCTTAATAATAGGACGTATGATTCAATATTGCTACGCTTTATGCAAACCAATCCAGACGTGGCAAAAGGAGACCGCGTAAAATTGGAGGAGTTGTGGAAAAGCCTTGCCTTCGAATTAAATAGTAATAGTCCGCCAACATAGGATGGAAAAAGGCAAATTATGACTTCGAACAAAATAAATAATTTTTTAGTTACTGAAAATGTTTAACAAGTTTGGATGGATTGGAACAGACTAGTGCAACGAAAAAACGTACATAATGGAGATCAAGGCGATTGGTGGAGGACCATTCAATAAATTTGTATTTGCTGAATTGTGTGAGATTTTCAGTTATCGCAGGATTTGAGAACGCCCAGGTTTTCGGTGAACCACTTACAGATGAAAAAATAATAGCCCACTACTACACCGACACGAAAACGTCAGAAAGACACAAATTGTAATGATACTATGCATAAGTGTATGAAAGGCAAAACTGATGCTATGAATCAGGAACAGCTAAAAAGAAAATAATGATAAGGAGCATATAAAGTGTACATTACTTAAGCATATTCTTCCATCGATCTCGTATGTGTGTTTTAAGCATACAGAATGATTTTGTTGCTTTGTTATATTTTTAAAAAAGAATAAAAATCTTTCAACAAAAAAAAAAAAAAAATATGGAAATAAGACGATTATATTTGGTTGTTCCATTGTTACACACCCGTCACCAACGTATTGTGTAAAAATATTTTTTTGCCAAATAATATATTTCGATAAAATATTGTATTTTTGGTGATTTGCCCATTGAAGCCGACTCGGTGCCTGTGCTTTATACTTATAAAACTCAAAACAAAACGAACACAATATTTGCTATCAAAAAGATCTTTCACATCCATTCGAAGTCCTGTAAAAATATTTTTTTGCCAAATAATATATTTCGATAAAATATTGTATTTTTTGGTGATTTGCCCATTGAAGCCGACTCGGTGCCTGTGCTTTATACTTATAAAACTCAAAACAAAACGAACACAATATTAGCTATGAAAAAGATCTTTCACATTCATTCGAGGTTCTGTAAGCGTTACCTTTTATTCCATTGACCCAGTCCGACCAGTGCCAGACACGTGGGTGCTGTTATTAATAATTTTTTTATGGTCTTTTTTTTTTCTTTTTAATCAAACCACGGCCATTGTTGTTAATTTTATAAACTTTAGCTAATCAGGCCTATTATATTCCGTTATAGAAACTTTTTATTACACTTTTGCCCAACGTTTCGTCAATTTCTTGTTGACTTTCTCAAGGATTTCGTCTATTTAAAAATTAAAATCTTACATTATTACAATTAAATACACCACAATAATTACAATTTACTTACAATATAATATTGATTATATTCCTAACTTAACATTTAGACAAATTACAAAAACCAATTGAACTTGAGTAGAAACAAACACAATTTAAATTAAATAAGACGTTTAAATTTTTGTTATTGCAACACTGTAGTTGGTGTTTATATTATCCGTGTCTTCTTTTAGGTTCATAGTGTTGTCAATGTTTTGTTGAATGTGGAGTCTTTCTATCGTGTATCTTACCCTTTGTTTGCATTCTATGTCCAAAATCTTGACTTTTTCAAAGTCAGCTGCATGTCCAGTCTTAAGTATGTGTTGTGATAATGCTGTTGTCTCTTTCCGTTTTGTAATATCGTTTTTATGTTCACTTATTCTTGTCTCCAATGTTCTCCCCCCGCGGGCACATAAATATGGTCTTTATAGAATTCCACTATCTAGGCACAGTGCAACTGAAGACAGGCAGGGAGCCAACTGGAGAGTTGATTATTTCATTATATGATTAGTTCATTATTTGTCTCTTTAGACATTTAATAGTTCTCTGGCTGATCATTGAGGTTGGCCCCTATATGGGAGTAACGTGGTGATTGTGGTTTCGCGGCCTCATAACAGTATAACGGTTATTATGGTGGCCAGGATCATCTCACTGATAATGACATGCAAAGTGTATGATCCAGTCCAGTGAGCATGCTAGACATGTGTTCTGGACAGGAGTTAAAAGTCTCCAACTCTTTAGCTAGGTGTGATGGTTTGCAGCCCTGCCCTGGAATCATTAAAGTTGCAACTAGGTGATTCTGTTGCTTAGAATTATGTCTTCGGCTTCGTAGGACGCATGTATGACGTTCCAAACTATACAATTGTGGTTTGTCCACCATCTGATTAAGGCTATATAGCCAGGTGCGGATGTAAAACGAATCACACTATCTGTCTCCAATGTTCGTTTTGTTGTTCCAATGTATATTAGATCACAGCTCTCGTTATCACAGCCTTTGCACTTTATCTCATATACAACATTGCATTGTTTTTGGTTATCTATTTTATTTTTCATGTTTTTGAATATTTTGTTTAATGTGCCGTTTGGTTTATATGAAAATTGTATTGCTTTCAGGCTTTTGCTATCAGTCAAACCTGGTATAAATTGTACACTGTAGAAAGTTGTTTGTTGTTGATTGTTCTTATCATTAGTAATGTTAGTCTGAGGATAATCTGTTTTGAGTTTAATTTCCACTTCTTTTATTAAATTGTTTATAAGTTTTACTGGGAAACTGTTGCGTCTAAGTATTGTCGTAATTCTATTTATGTTCTTGGTGTAAAATTGATCGTCACTAACATTTAAAACTCTAAAGATGAAATTTCTTGCAGTATTAATTATCTGTGCCATGGGTTGCGTAGCATTAAAATTCATTAATCTCCCAGACGCTATATCCTTCTCATGCCAATCGAAAAGTATTCTGTCATTTTTCGTTGCATTGTTGTGTCCAAATATGAGAGTTTTCCATTTACCTCCATCTCCACAGTAAATTGTAACCACGGCCAATTATTATGTTATGCGTTAAGGGATTGTGTATTGTGCAAGAATTTTAAAGGTAATACTTTCTTCTATCTGCCTCTGAACCCCGATATTAATAGTATGAATCTGAGTTCAGCATTGCATTCTCTTAAAGTTGTCCCATTAGCATAGTGCCGTATGAACATGCATATCATATTAAATATACGAAAGACTTAAAGCGTAACGGGTGAAGTATTCCTTATTTTCTTAAATGTACCATTCAAAAGGGTTTTATATTTGTGCATACACATCATTGCTGTATAATTCTCAATTTTCTCTTGAATATTTTTTAAAAAGTTTTATAGAAAGCATTGAGAATGTTAATTTATTAGAAATGTCAAAATGTTTAAAGTTTTTGATATGTGCGTGTGTTTTCCAACGGGGTTTGATTAATAATAATAATCGAGTATAGAAAAAAAAGATCACTAAACAGGGCACATAATCGAAACCGGTCTCTTTACAAACCAAATTTAACGCGGGATGACGTAAAATCATACCCAATTTAAAGTGTTTGTTTAAATGTTTTGATTTTTAAAATATTAAGGCCTTTAAAATTTTTTACACATAAGTGTAAATTTAATTTGAACTTACGGAACTCTTAAAATAACAAGCATTTTAATGAAAAAAGTTAAACAATAACGTTAAAAGGTATTAAATTTAATATCCTACACAGCTGTCAAGTACTTTTATTTCAAGAACCAATTTTTTATAATTAGAAGAATAAATAAAATAAATATCTGTTTGTATGTAGGAAAGTGGCCACGCAACAACAACTATTTTATGCAAGTGCTAAATGTTCTTTTGGAATTTAAATTTTAATCTTCTAAAAATAATAATAATAAATAATAATAATTTTCTTAATGTTCTTTTTTATTACTCATTACACTTGTGCTTGGTAACAATAACAAAGAAGAAACAAAAATTACTTTTGACTATAATTACATTTTAGTACAGTTTAATTGAATAAAAATCTATATATATATATAAAATAAGATGTATGTATGTATGTAACGTATGGACTCCAAAACGGCTATGCCGATTTTGATGAAATTTTCAGGGAACATTCAGAACATTAAGGCGGGTGACACTGTGAAGTCTGATTTTTGAATTTCGGTCTGTGGGCGGAGGGGCGTGCAATCATATCACGATATCCCTCCCCATTCACAGTTACAGTTACGCCGTTTTCATTTTCAAAAAAGTTAGGTCCAATGATTCCTCCTGACCCAATTGTACACCAAACTGTTACTTTTAATGGATGCAAAGGTGGCTATTGAATGATTTGAGGGTTTTCCATTCCCCAGAACGGACTATTCTGTTTATTCACATATCCATTAAAATGAAAATGTGCCTCCTCGTCACTCATTATGACGTTTTCATGAAAATCGGGATTGTCATGTGCGAGCTGTAACATCCTATTGGCATATGTACGGCGGCTCTTGTGTTAACTGAATCTTATATGGAAACAAATGCAAATCCTTGTGAAAAATTGTGGCCAAAGTTGTTCTTTGTAGACTAAGCTCCTGAGCACGGCCTCGAATTGAGGTTGATGGATTATTATGAACACTTTCTTGAGCAGCAGTAATATTTTTAGTCGATGTTGTGGTCCATACTTGTGCCGCTTGTGCCTATCACCTACAGACCCTTTTTCTTCGAAATCATTCACTACACGATAAATAGTGCGTTATGTTGGCACGTTGTTTTTCCCAAAAATTTCATGTAACTTTTTCATCGTCACAGTAATCGATAATTGATTTTGATAAAATGCTTTAACGATTAAAACATGTTGGTTTATTAAACATTTTTCCATAATGAATTTGCCACGTGTCTGCTGAGCGACTGCCAAATATGAACTATCAAGACTAATGTTTACCAAAATGGCGGCAAAACATAATAGTATACCTACCAGACGGACACCTTGTATAATGCAATATGAGATATTATTAAGTTATTATTAAAACCTTAGCTATTTGTTTTCTTTGTTGGTATGTTTCGGGTTCCAGAAATAAATGAATCTGAACTTAAGAACAACATATTTAAAAGATCTGTAATTGTAGCAACAATCTTTATGTTTGGCTTCAGCTGCTTCCTTCGATAATTCAGCTATTGACACTAATGCTTACTTGATTATCTCATGGATCAGAATTTTGTGTATCGATGGAGGGAGGTAGCACCTGAGATATTCCTCAACAATTTCTCTGGCTGTCTCTACAGCATATCCTCAAATTTTCAGCCTCAATTTTAAATTCAAAATTTATAGCTTGGCGAAATGTGTCACATCTTTGCAAAATGTCTTTATCGATTCCTGCTATTTTTGCGGAAAAATCGACTTTTTGAAAAAACGTTTCTCTTTAAGAAACTTGAGTTTTCATTCTTACTGGTTTTTCATTTTTTTAGCTTTAATTGTTCTATAAGTACTCAAAAAATCGTATGTTGCCACCTAATTATTTTGCTTAAAATAAATTCTTAAAAGAAAATGGTACAAAATAAAATGCGATTTATCATGGGTTTTCATGGGTTGACTATGTATGTAAATCACATCATCCATTTGCGAAAATATGCAAAACCCGTGGCGGCAAATTTTTTTTTAATTTAAAGAAGGTTAAAAGATCTACAATTAAAGGCATAAGAAGTTGTGGGTGGATGAGCGTTAAATAATTGAAAGTCTACGTGAAAAAGAAGTTTTCAAAAAACGCATGTTTTCAAAAGGACAAAAAAGTATTCTTAAGGGATTTTTTAAGGGGTTTATATTTTTGCAGCTCTTATTATTTCATTTGCTAGAAAATAAGTTCAAATTGAAAGTTTGTAGGGTTTTTGGAGACTTCTGCCACAATATTGCGAAGAACTTTTTAGATAAACTTAAGTTTTTCACGAATATAGAGTAAATCGCATGAAAACAAAATATCAAAATTTGTTAGATTCATCATCAAATTTAAAGAGTTATTAATAATGTTATTAATAAGACAGCGATGTAATATATTTAAAATCTTAATCGTATTATTTCCATCATTAACTACTTGTAAAATTTTTTTAAGCGTTATAAGTAAAGTTGAATAGAGGACTTGGCTGTCTCAAAAGGGTTTCAAATTTTATTTTCGTCACAATGAATGTCAAGTCTTTGCCATGATTGGTAGTTTTTACGCCGTATTGACTTTCGTCAGAGGTAATAAAAGATTGTTATATAAAATTCAATGGACTTAGTTCACTTTGGCTGGAAACAATGAATGCATAACATATAAAAATGTGCCTAAATTTTTTATATTAGCAATCATTTGTATCCATTAAAGACAATGTAACAAAAGCCTTACCAACATTTTATTTAATCTAAAAGTGTTATTATTTTTTGAATATGATATTTGCTCCTAAAAATTTGTTTATTTGTTTATTTTTATTCCTTTTTGTTTTGATTGGTATTCATGTTTCATAAAACGTGACACAATACTTGATTTCATTTCTATGACTTTCTGTGTGGGATTATGTTAAAATAATTTTATTTAAAAATAATAATTCTTCAATTCAGGCTTAACAATATAAATAAATGATAGACATTGTAGTAGCTGGATTATAAAAAAATGTTAATTGGTGTGCTGACAAAGCTAAAGCTAAATAATATCAAATTAATAATGCTGTTTAAATTACAAAATATTCAGTAAGAAAGATGGAAAGTTGAAATTATTTTTAAAAAAAATTTAATTTACATAACATTTTATAACAGCTTTTAATTTGGGGTCTTTAGTTGATAAAAAATTCCATTTTTATTTCTTATTTTTGTTTCAAATAAATTTTTTTTTTTTAATAAATATCTTTTTTTTCTTTTTAAGGATCGTTTTTTATATATTTTTTCTTTTCGATATTTCGCTTTCCTTTGGAAAGCTTTTTTTTTTAAATTTAAATATATACTTTCATTAATACAAACATATTTCTTTAAATTAAATTTTTACAATTCATAACACAGCACAGTGGCGAAAACTTAAAACATTTTTTATAGCGGTAGTAAAATACTTTAAGAATTATCTAGAGAATATGACGTTCTCTTATTCAGAAGTTTGAGATTTTTGAACAAGATTTATATAGGGGTGTTTTTGATAGAGGTATAGAAATTTAAGTTGGCAACATTGTTTTAACTGGCGGCAATATAATCAGCTGTCAAGTGATATATATATTTAGTTTGGTTTGATATTTCAACATGACTGAACAACGCATTCAAATTTTGCACGTTTATTTTGAAAATCATTTTTCTGTTCGAAATATCTGTCGCGCGATACGTGATAAAGCAACGAAACTCACTCTTTTTGAAAAGAAACGTCAAAAAACAAAACAGCAGTATTTGGAGCGATGATTATCCTCGAATATATGTTGAGATACCGTTAAATTTACATCTGCACCTGGCCGTGGGCCTTAATTAGATAGTGGTCAAACCACTGTGAATGAAAAGCAACGTTATTCACATCCTAGGAAGCCGAAGACTAATTCTAGCAACAGGTCTTTCCTAGTTGCAATTTCAGCGGTTTCAGAGCAGGGCTGGAAACCACTACTCCTTGCTGAAGAGCTAGAGACTATCCAACTCCTGTCCAGAACACATGACTAGCATGCTCACTGGATGTAGAATCATTCACCAGGTAGGTGTTATTAAAGGCCAGATGATCCTGGCCACCATAAAAAACAGACCTGTTATGTGGCCGCAAAACCACAGCCACCACGATACTCCCGAAGGGCCAACCTCAATAATCAGTCAGAGAAACAGCTAAATGCCTAAAGAGGCAAATAGCGGAAACACTGCGGGCTACTGATTCCCGTGGAAATAACGTGGAGCTTTCAGTTGACTCCTGCTGCCTTCAGGGGACTGGGCTACCTTATATCCCCAGCAGCACAGATCTAGATAGTCGCTGACTGATTGGTGTGCTTTATGGTCTGGTGGCATCATTGGCCCGCATATTTACTAGAATGTTACGGTCAATGGTGGCCGCTATAGAGCCATACATTACTGATTTTTATGTTTATCAATTAAACATGATTTGTAGGAGTTGTGGCTTCAATAAGATGGCGCAATATGCTATACAGCTCTTGCTACAATTGACTTATTCAAGAAAACGTTTGCTAACCGTGTAGTTTCACGTTTTGGACTCGCAAATTGGCCCAAAAGATCATGCTTTTTAAAGCCAATAGATTATTTTCTGTGGGAATATATGAAGTTGATAGACTGCGACAAAAAACCGAAAATTATTGACTATTTAGAGGACAACATTCGCCGCATTAATACCTACAAATATTGAAAAGGGTCATTAAAAATTGGACGAGTATGCACTTTAAGCCCAGACGTGGCCAGAAGTCATATTTTAATTATAATGCTTGAAGATTATATTTCGAATAAATTAGAGTAAAACAAATATGCAGTTTTGTTTTATTCCATTTAGAATCTTTAAGTCAAAATACTGTAGGAACGTCAAAAAAAAACTGCAAGAAACTTTAAGCTCCCAATATAAAAAGACTCGACGGTAAACTTTATTAATGAAAAAATTTATGTTTCCCATCCAAAACTTTTCAAAACGTTTCAATTTATTTCCCCATTGGGAAATACTATTTTCCCATTTGGTTATTATATCTTTATATAAAATTGTTTTTTTTTACAGACAGTCCGGTATCACCAATGACATCCTTGTTACCATTAGTATTTGTGATTGCTGTAACGGCAGCTAAACAAGGTTATGAAGACTTTTTGCGCTTCAAAACTGATAATATTGTCAATTGTTCACCAGGTGAAAAAATGAAGAAAAAACTAAAAAATATATGGAAAGACCCATAAATTTATATATTATTTTCCTTTCAGTTACCATTATACGAAATGGTGTTAAGAAGGACATTGAGTCTCAGTATATTGCACCAGGTGATCTAGTGTTGGTCGAAAGAGATTGTGATGTTCCCTGCGATTTAGTACTTATCCGTTCGTCGGATCCTCATGGCAAATGCTTTCTAACCACTGCCAATTTAGATGGTGAAACTAATTTAAAAACTTTAATGGTACCCAAAGATTTACCTGTTGTGGATTTGGATAAGTTGAATAAGTTGGGCATTATAGAATGTGAAAGTCCCAAAACTGATTTATATAGTTTTAATGGTAAAATTGAATTGGCCAATTCAGATGGCAAAGTTTTACCCTTGACAGCAGAAAATGTATTACTTAGAGGATCGAGAGTTAAAAATACAGAATGTGTAATAGGTTGTGCTGTATACACCGGGATGACAACTAAACTCCAACTTAATTCTCGGCTAACACGCAACAAATGTGCTTCGAGTGAAGCGTACATTAATCGCTTTTTAGTTTTTATCTTAGTAATTCTAATAGCTATAGTGACGGTTATGTACTTTCTAAAAAGGTATACCGAAATGTTTGTCATACCAAGCTTAGCTTATTTGGGACCACCAGCCGACAGTTATAGTGTTAAACAATTTTTACAAGATTATTTATCATTTTTGATATTGTTCAATTATTTGATACCCATTTCGCTGTATGTGACCATAGAAATGCATCGAGTTTTGGGTGGCCTATTTATGGAGTGGGATATACAACTATACGATGAGGCTACCGATCAACCTTGCATTGTTAATACATCCAATTTGAATGAGGAATTGGGACAAATTAATATACTATTTTCGGATAAGACGGGCACATTAACCAAAAACGATATGATATTCCAACAGTGTTCGATAGCTGGACGAAAGTATATGTATAAGAAGACACGTTTGCAGGAAGAAGGTCAATCCTACGAGATTGATATCAATAAATTTAATGTAAGTCACTTGATTAGCAACATTTAATGAAAATTTTCTCCGTTTAAATATTTTTTTTTAAATTTATTTTAGAAAGATCAAAAAAACTTCTTTCAAGCTTTAGCGATATGCCACACTGTACAAGTGGCCAGTGATATAAACTGTAATAATGATGATAAAGAATTAACGAAGACAGCTGATAAAGTAAAAACGACTTCAATTACTGCTGGTGCTAGTACACTCACGAAGATGTATTCAATTTCGGATATAACAGAAGAAAGTCATAATTCTAGTCAACAAAGTGACGTAAATATAATGGAGACATCACTTTCTGCAGATCCTAATGGTGTGTCAAGTATAAATACCTCACCACAAGTCACGTCGGATGTAAATCCTTTATTAAATGATGTTGCTAAAGTAGAACGCCGTAAACGACCACAAATTCTTAAGAGAAGTCCCAACTTTACACGGGCAAATTCACGAATACATCCAATATCTATGCAGGCACATGGCATGGAAATGATTAATGGGATAGGTGTAGCTGGCGGTGTTAATGCTGAAGGAAGACAAATTATTTTTCCTTCCTCTTTGCAAAGTTTGGCGACTGGCAGACCTTTATCCATGCAATTTCAACGTTCTACCTCACAAGTCGATTTGCCTGAATATGGTGGCGCTAATAGTGGTATAGCTTCTATGGGTGGTCATCGTAGATCTCAGTCATATGGAGCTGCAGAAGCTTATAGAACACAAATAGGTTTTTGGTTTTTAAAATTGCCATAAATAATATGGAGATTTTTTAAAACATTTTCTCTTTCAGGATCTCAATCTGGCATTGTTTATCGTAACAGCAGTACGATTTCTAGAGAATCTTATGCAGCACCTAATTTCCAAAGGCAACCTACTGTTCTCATTAGGGCAGAGTCAGTGAGACGGAAAAATGAAATTCAACAAGTTGTACAGTGGGTTACTTTCTTTACTTTCTTTGACTTCTCTTTGAGAATAATAATTTTCTTGAATATCTTTATTTTCGTAGCACTTTAGACTATCAAGCATCTAGTCCTGATGAAAAGGCCTTGGTAGAAGCCTGTGCTCATTTAGGTCTTGTATATATGGGAGATGATGATGAAGTTTTGAAAATACGTGTAACACCTCCCCACATGGATTATTCACGACCCTTTTGTAATGGAAATGTGAATGAATTGCATTTTAATCGTTTGCATGTTTTGGAATTTACTTCCGATCGTAAAAGAATGAGTGTTATAGTTAAGGATGATAATGGTACTAAATGGATTTATACCAAAGGTGCTGAAAGTTATGTCTTTCCTTTGTGTAGCAATAACTCTAGGGATATTGTGGCAAAAACTGATGCTCATATAAGCGATTTTGCTCGATTGGGCTTGAGAACCCTGGCTATAGCTAGAAGGAAGATCAGTGAGGAAGAATATAGAAACTTTCTGCTAGAGCTAAATGAAGCTAATAATTCTTTGGATAATCGTAAAGAGTTATGTGAAAAATGTTATGCCAAAGTTGAGAACAGTAAGTAAAACAATAGAAGAATATTTTTTTAAGCAGCGGCTAATTTTAGTCTTTCATTAAATTTCTTAGATTTAGATTTATTAGGTGCTACTGCCGTAGAAGATGCCCTGCAGGATGATGTGGCCGATACTTTAATATCGCTACAAAAAGCCGGTATAAAAATCTGGGTACTAACAGGAGACAAAGTTGAAACAGCTCTGAATATTGCACTTTCTTGCGGTCATATACCACCAAATGCCTGCAAGTACTTCATCATTGATTGTTCCAGAAAAGAAGACATGCTGACACATTTAAATTGTTTAGACAGAGAAATCATTTTTGGCATGGGCCGAGAATGTGCTTTGCTTATTGATGGTCGAAGTTTAACGATAGCATTGTCTGAAACTCCCAATGAATTTAGTAATGTGGCCATTAAATGCACAGCAGTTTTGTGTTGCCGTCTGAGTCCACTGCAGAAAAGCGAAGTTGTATCCTTGATTAAAAGAGCTCCTCAAAAATATAATACAGCTGCCATTGGAGATGGTGCCAATGATGTCAGCATGATACAAGAGGCTCATGTAGGCATTGGCATTATGGGTAAAGAAGGTCGCCAGGCAGCACGTTGTAGTGATTTTGCTTTTGTAAAGTTTCATATGTTAAAGAGGCTATTGCTGGTCCATGGCCATTATCATACGGCACGTCTGTCTCTATTGGTTCTTTATTTCTTTTACAAAAATATGTTATTTATGGGTAATATGTTCCTATTCCAATTTCATACCCTCTTCTCATCATCGTCGGTTTACGATTCTTTATTTTTGACACTTTACAATGTGTTATATACTTCACTGCCCATTTTATTTATATCGTTGACGGAAAAACCCTTTACAGAGGAAACTCTAATGAGGTAAAGCATTGACAGAATTTTTGAAAATTTGAGTCATTTATCATTTATTTCCTATTTCAGGGAACCGGAACTGTATAAGAAAAATACCGGCAACAAACAATTGCAATGGCAATTCTTTCTTGCATGGACTCTTAATGCAATTTATCATAGTTTGATTTGCTTTTATTTTGCCTTTATTGTGTTCTCTAACAATGACATCATACTGAATGATGGACAAACAGCAGCACTTTCTTGTTTTGGCACACTACTTATGCAATTAATAGTTGTGGTGGGAAATTTAAAACTGTTGCTGGAATCTAAATATATGAGCTACTGGTATATTGCCACTATTATAGGATCAATATTGGCCTTCATGTTAACCACTGTCATCTATAATATTATAGATTTGTAAGAACAAGCAATGACTTTTTTTTTCTAAAAATATTGGTATACAAGTTAATAATGTCGATTTGGATAACATATGGCATAAATATCACATATTGTTTGTGTTAGTATTCGGTAAACTGTAAAGTGTAAACATATATTTTTTTTCAATCGCTATAATAATGTCGAATTTTGTGTGTTTCACGGGGAAGTGTGAACACCTTCTTTCATTTGAAGAACACAGCTGCTAAAAGTTATCAATTGCTTACGGTCAACATGCCCCAATTCAAAAATAACTTGCAAACGATGGATTGCGCGAATCTAAATTTGTGAGGGCTGGTCAGCCCCGCAAGCTATTTTCCTACGTTTAAAAGCATTGCGATTCATTCAAAAGCATGCAAAGTTGGCCCCATATGAATTGAAGCCGCAAGACTTTGAAAGGCGATTTTGTATGTCAGAAGTAATGCTTGAATGCTACAAAAAGAAGTCAATTTTGCATTATATTGTTGATAAAAATGGATATACTACGATAGCCTTAAGCGTAAAAAGTTATATGTAAACACCAGGCCACCGAAGCTAATTAACGCCCACAACCGAATATCTGTATTTACTGAAATCAGAAGTGTGTTTTCTATTATGAGCTGTTGAAATCGGGTCAGACGATTTGATTAATTTGAGGAGAACAATCAACTGAAATCAATCAGAATATTTGACCAGCTGCGAGGCCATAATATTCTATCATGACAACGCTCGATCATATGTTGCAACATATGATAAAAAACTATTTGCAAAACAGTGGGTAGGGAGTTTTAGCTCATCCGCCTTAAAGCGCAGATTTTGCTTGTCCGTTCTGACTAGGCTTGACTTCAGAAAGCGATACCAAAAATTGGCTTAATTTATTCTTTATCTTAAAACTGAAGCAGTAATATTGGCGGAATCTATAGGCTAGCAGAAAGATGGAAAAAAGTAGTAGCTCACGATAGACAATATTTTGAATAATGTATTAACTCATTTTGTTATTATTATAAAATGCATGTTTCAAGCAAAAAATCGATATTATAACTTGCATACAATGGAATATATATTTTTGTTTTATAAATAATTTTTAAACACGAGGTCTTTATATAAAAATTAAATCAATTTTATTTTTACTTTTATTTGCAATATTACGCCACACTATTTTGTGGTGTGTTCAGGAAATGAAAAATGTATAAACAGTTTTTTAATTTGGTTTTGTTTTTTGTAATTAACTGATTGATTTAAAAAATTGTTTATACGCTTTTGTTTTCCTCAATGATGTGATCAAATATTGAAAATAAAAATAATTTAATTTTTATATAAAGAGCGAGTTTTAAAAAAAATTATTTATTAACTATTAAAAAATGTCAATTACCTAAATTATTATTAATAAATAAATTTATATTTTTCATTATTCTTTTAGCCACTATGACACTGACATATATTGGGCCTACAATAAACTTCTTAGTTCCATATCTGTTTGGCTATTTTGTATTGTCGCTGTTGTAGCATGTCTGTTGCCAGATTATACTTACCGCATGGCAAAACGAGGCTTAAATTTACCTAAACGTAGCTTTTTTCCTGGCAGAGAACGTTTACGTTTATTACAATTAAGATCTAAAATAGAATCGACTAATTTATAAGGCCTATTATAGAGAAAACAATCATAACACAATAATTATTGTTTAAGGACAGTGTTATATTTTAATTGTTGTATAACTTTTTACATTATTATTTTATTTATAAAACCTATTTTAATTTCTAAGTATTATCTTATGTTGTAAGTATGAGTTCTTAAGTGTAAAACGAAATATTAGGTGCCAAAAATAGTTTTATAGAAATTTAATTAATTTACTTATTTTAAACCATGACAAAACTACTTCTGCTGTAAATAAAATGGTCATAAAAGCTACAAATAACAAAAAAATTAAATTAACAGAAATTATTTTAAATTTAAATAAATTTAAAATTTCTTAAAACACTTTTATAAGTTTGATTTGTAAATATGCATTGGCCCGAAGTGCACATTCCGGTAATTGGGGTAAATTGGGGTAAATTATGCAGTTAATAGCATAAAGGGCAAGCTTATTAGATTTTACAATTTCAAATGCATG
This sequence comes from Trichopoda pennipes, assembly GCA_030448955.1. Taxonomy (NCBI): domain Eukaryota; kingdom Metazoa; phylum Arthropoda; class Insecta; order Diptera; family Tachinidae; genus Trichopoda; species Trichopoda pennipes. Next base: position 14,668,421 of record JASKUP010000023.1, read on the forward strand.
TCGTCTATTTCATATAACCTAGTAATATCCGAAAACATTCTCACGAAATATTTATAACAAAAATTTTTATTAAAAAAAAAAATATTCTCTTATATTCTCATAAAACATTTATTTCAATAAAAATAAAAAATATTTGAAATGTATTACTGCGGGGGAGAGCACATCCATATTGCAATTTCACTATTGCTCACATAGCTCATCAGTGAATTTTACCCCAATAGTGTATAGAAAAACCTAAAAGTCTTATATCTAAAGCCAAACTGATTCCATGAGAATTTTTTCATAAAATCAACATAGCATAGACAGCAAGACTCAAAACACTTCTACACAAACACAGCAAAACATTTCAAAACAACAAAAAACATTGTTTATTTTCATTGTTGTTTTGAAATAATATGTGTCTTTACAATTTTTTATATACACAGAACCGATGTTCTTTGTGTGCCTTGTTTGTACTGAGAAAAAAAAACATAACGGGTCCGCCAAATAACTTTTTTTTTCAAAAATAGGGCGCAAAACATCGTGTGTAGCTTCAGCTGTGTGGCACGTAGTGCCGTCCTGATGAAAGCAAATGTTGCCAATATCCTTCTCTTCAATTTTTGTGAACAAAAATTCGTTCCACATGGCCCGATAACGGCTCAACGGCCACTCCATGCTCATTTTCGAAGAAAAATGGCCCAATTATGTCTCTGGACCAAAATCCGCACCAAACAGTGACTCGTTTTGGGTGCGTCGACTTTTCAATGTATGCGTGCGGGTTCTATGTGCTTGCTTGTTTACATACCCGCTAACATCAAAATGAGCTTCATCAGAAAAGATGATTTTTTTTTTGCAAAATCGGCATCTTCTGTAATTCGATCGCAAGCCCACTTAGCAAAGCGAAAACGCATTGAATGGTCACTTGGCTTCAACCAATTGGACTTTGTATGGCATCATTACCAAAGACTTTATGCAAAATTCGTCTCTATGATGTCTCTGAAATGTTCAATTGTTGAGAACGACGGTTAATTGATGTTGATGGCGCTTCACGCACACTTTCTGCAACAGCGGCAATATTCTCGAGTGTACGAACTGTTTTTGGCTTTTCACGCTTTGGTTTGCTTTGGCTTATCGATAAAGATGCGAGTTTCTTTCACTTTTTTCACAAGATAACGAACATACGAAGCTGACGGTGCTTCTATTCTTCCAAAACCCGTACGCAATTTTCGCACACATTCTGCAACATTACCATGATTTTCAAGGTAATGTTGCAATATTTCCCAGCGTTGTTCAAGCACACAACCATATACGTTCAGCGGAAGGATAAAACTAATTATTTGTAAAATCAAACATGAGCTAAGTGTTACCATTCACGAAATAAACACTAGTTGAAAAATAAAAAACGTTAGATTGCGGACCCACATTCTATATGAAATATTGAGTAAACAAATTTGAGGTTAGGAAATAAATTGTCTGTCAAATAATAAAATGTGCAGGATTGTGCTAATTATTAAAAAACTGGGAAATTTTAAATGCTATAATCTGAAGTTAAAAGTATTATTTTAAAAATTTACTCAAAAAAGGTGAACATTTAACGAGCAGCTTTTCCTCGTAATCAAGGTCTTTCTGAGACTTCTGTGCATAATTTAATCGCCAAATTCGAGGAACACGGTATTGTAGCTAACAATAGGCCAAAACAATATGAGCCAGGAACACCAGTACAGGCATTTTGAGCAACGTTTTGCCTAAAGATCTTCGGCTTCACGCTTTAAAGTTTAACTCGTTCAATAATTAAAGCCGATCGTCCATTGTTTGCATCGAACGTTTGTGAGTTGATTGAAAAAAGGAATGCTTTTTTCTACAAAATCATCTTTAGTGATGTGACTCATTTCAAATGAGGCGGTTATATAAACATACAAAATGGGGCTAACAAAATTCACAAACAGTCCTCGAATACCATTACATTAAAAAAAAGTAAGCGTGAATTTAAAGAGAAAATTGGAATACAGGTTGATACTGTTAAGAGAGGCTCTAGTATGTCAAATTCAGGAAATATGTCACGAAGATTCTTTGCTAATCCTGCTTTGATTTCCGAAATCACGGGTCTAGGTGAAAACATAATCAAGAGGTTTTCGATAACTCTCGAAGTCGAGGTAGTAGATCCAAAAAAATTTGGTGATTTTTGTTTGGAGACGGTAAAAGAGTTTGTTGCACTGTACGAGTGGTGGCATACCTACACTTCACAAAATGCTGATTCATGGAAACGATATAATTGAAAAGTGTATTTTTCCTGTAGGCCTACTATCCGAAGAGGCTCAGGAAAGTCGTAACAAAGACTATAAAAAATATCTCCTTAGACACTCCAGAAAATTCAGCTGAATTGCCACGAACGAAGATATTATGCACAAAACGATGGTAACATCAGATCCCATGATTTCACATTTGACGCCTTCACTTAGCCAGAAAAAGCATAGTGTTATAATCGACGAAGTTAAGGCTCTTTTAGAATAATGAATTCAAAATTAATGTTGGCTTTTTACATTGCAGGTAGCTATCGACATTTCTTTCTTTATTTTGATTATTTTTGTAAATTACTATATAAATAAAACTAAATTTGTTATAACATCACTACGTTTTGACAAATATATTTTTTTCCTCACCTCCATACAAAAATCCCCAGTGTGCGAAGTTATATTTCGTTATTAATTCCCATATTTGTACTGGTATCAATGAAACTGAAATAGTTAAAAAAAGAGGGCCTTTTAAGTCAATCTACTATTTGCCCACCCTTTTTATTGTCCATTAATTTGATAATATTTTAAAAACATTTATTAATTTTGCCAATTTTGAATTATAAAATAGATGTTAAACTATTGCTGAATTAAAAACTGACTACAATTTCAATCACTTTAAAACGGGATTATTTTTCTAGAGTTTCTAAAGTGATGCCAAGTTCCTCTAATTACGATAGTGGTCAAAATTTAAAGTGTTATGTCTTGTTTTGTAGAATTTTTTTTATTAAACAATAAACCGTTTTTGTTAGTCATAAGTTCATATTTTTAGTTTTCAATTTTAGGCCTGAAAAAATAGTGGCAATATCGATAATAATGCCTTTTAGGTAAATTTTAGGTTAATTAAGATATTTTGCTTTTACGAGAGCAGTTTTGATAGTACTTTCTGACAAAAAAAAATATATATAAAAATGTTTCATTTCAATTTGAAATTTAAATATTTTCCAATTTTACTTTGTATGCGAAATGAAAAAAATTTTGTTTTTTCAATCTATAAGAGCCATCCTGGAGGATACTTGATACTGATCACATTTATTGCTGTAGGTTTTTTGCCATAATTATTTTGCAATTAAATAAAAAGTTGGTTATATTTTATTATATGAGAGGGCAGTTTTTAATGAATGTTCTAAATAAAAGTGGTTCATGCCAGCTCTAGCCCTGGAAATCTAGAATTAAAAATTGGTTTTTTAATATGCATATTGCTGCGTTTATACCTTTTATAAACGTTTTGTTGTGAGTTCTTTATTGCAAAATAAATAACACCAGTTTTTAGAGTTTTTAAATTAATAACAATTTTATTTACTTAAACTACACAAAGTTAACACAGAACAATTTACTTAAGATGCACGTCTTTACTACACGTTGTTTATTTTTACACTGACTCATTATCCACTCAGACGCTGCCCTATTTATATCTGTCTATTTAAAGTCTAGAAAATTTAAGAATCTTCTACTCCCTTTGTATCACATTTTGTTGTGGTATATTGTTTATTCGATGTATAGGCACCTGTATGTCTGTGTGTATTTTTGTTTTTGTTTTTATACTGGTAAGGTTTCTGCTTGGGATTTATTAAAAAATATTTGTTGTTGTCTTTTGCAGAAAAGGTTTCTTAGAAAACTACGCAAATGGTAAACAGCATACATGTTTGTTGTTGTCTCTACGCAGTTAGTAAACAGAAATTTGTTTTTGTCTTGCATACCACGCAGTTAGTGAACAGCATAACAAATTGTTGTTTTTTGTGTATAAAATTTCTACGCTGTTTGTAACTAGAAATTTTGTTGTTGTTCCATCAGTTTTCTTAGCAAGCCACGCAGTTCGTAAGCAACATACCCCGTAGTTCGCTTTATTGCTTAATTATTTTAATTTAAAACTTAAGCAAGACACATCCGTAACAATTTCAAATTTTTTCTCAACTATTGATCTGAAAAATTCTTGCTACAAAAATACGTCATTTTCTATGTTTCGCTTTTATACAATTCTAATAAAATTTTCTTCTATTCCTTAAGATGCGTTGAGGAAAATTGTGTCGATTTAAATTGATTGGAACAGAAACTAATATTCACGTTCTGCTGATAAAACGTTTATATATTCAACGAAGCAAATGAAATATAATATTAGTTTAGTAAAAAGTGGCCTTTAACGATTTCAAAATGTTGTAACGATGAAACAAATTTTCATCACATTCCTGCATGTGCTACTTTCAACTCTGCCAGGGCTATTACCGAATAATCATAAAATAAACACATGCTTGTTTGATGGGTTTTCATCAAATTTTATTAATTTGAATTAAATTTTAATTAAATTAAAAAAACAACATTAACTATAATTTTTTCTTTTTTTTTTATAAAGTTTTCTTTATAATAAAAAAGATTTAAATTTTTTAAATATACTTTTAAATGTAAAGTAAAATAAAAGGAATATTGAACAATAAATGTTTCCTATTGAAATTGCTTAATGTGAATTATTAATTTTAAAATTTTACTTAATTTTATAGAAACACATAAGTTAACAAAGATTTTAGGTTTTTGGAATAAAACTTCCTTGGAAATATAAGATATTTGATTATGAAAATATTCCAATAATAAAATACAACTATAATTTAATTTGATTTGATTGTTATAAAATGTTTTGTTTAAGTTTTAAATTTTATTTGAAATTTAAACATTTTAAGCTCATAATTTTTATGATTTGTTTTTTTTTTTTTGTATTTTGTTTTATTTTTTAAAGGTTTTATTAAAGAGTTAGGGAAAATAATAAGTGTTTAAAAATAATATTTTTATTATTTAAAAAAAATATTTATTTAATTTAAACAAATTTTTTAATTTTTTTTAACAGACTAAATTTATCAATTGAGTTAATTTGCTAGAAATTTGAAAAAAAATTTTAGTGATTAAATTAATTTTATTTTTTTTTTATTTTTACTATAATAAATTATGAAGAAACAAATGTTATAAATAATAGATTGTTGTTGTAAAGATTATAGTTTATAACAGAGTAATGGGGTGTCTAAGTTTCACTTTTTAAATATTTTGGGAGTAAAAATTGTACTATAAATTTATTGAGTAGATTTTGATTATTGAAAGGGCCCTTCATTGCTTATGAGTATTATACTCTTCTATAAGAAGGGTACGGGGAAAGGTTAATATAGCATATCCAGTTTTATGAAAATTTTAACAAAAGTAAACTCGTGTTAATCTTACACATAAAAATCACAACTTTTTTAGGCCTACCCAGCAATTATGTGCGTTCCAGCAAGTTTGATAGTTTGAACGTAAGAGATTTTTTTTAGGATGAAAATTTTGTAAGAACGTTTTTGCAATCACCCCTTGCCGTTCTCTGATTTCCTTATCTTTTTTATTATAGCTTTTGCTATCACAAAAATGAATGTGAATGAAGTTAAATATGTTTAATAAAAGATATAGCATGATATAAATTACTCTCCTTACAGTAAGCATAAATTATACTACTTTTGCTTTTTTTACAAAAAAACTTCATCGTGAGCCAACTAATCCGATAATCTAGTTGTTATTTCTATGTTTAAAAATAATATATCGCATGCTATATTAAAAATGTACTAAAATTGAATCACATTGTATATAGTACTCAATCATTGTGATTTAATGTTAAGCGTATGAACCTTCTTTTCTATAGAGACACCCTTTAGTTATTTTCCTTTACTAATTATAGCGGATATTGGCAATTTATTTTCTGTTTTAAATTCATGTGCCTTTTTTTAATGGTTGAAAAATATTTGTCACAACTATATGCTCTATGGAGACCTCCGTGTAATATCGTATCTTTTAAGGCCACCCTTTAATTGAGATTTTTTTTTGTGTATGCTGTCTTAGTGGCTGAAGTACTTTATATTCTGCTTAAGCTTTATGTATTTGCTTATAGTGGTTTAAAAAATGGCAAGTATTTGTATAGGAACATCTCCTATTAATTTTTTAATTTTTTTTCATATGATAGCAATATTTGGTATTAAAATATTTATCGAATATAATACTTGCAACGATTAACAAAATATTATTGCATTTGTCAAAATTTAGTCCTCTATGGGAACAACATTTAATTATGTGATACTTTTTTGTTATTATAGCGAACTTACTGTTACATCTATTATGTTAATTTCAATAATTTCTCTTTAACAAATAGAGCTTATTCGATATTATATATTATAAATAGGGACAGCCTATAACCATCACTTTCATTTTTTTATAGCTTTCAAGTATCTGCTTAAAAAAATTTTAATTAAAAAATTTCACATACATGAAAATTACGTCTCTTAGTTTCGGCAATTCAAGCACAGTTTTATAGTTGAAAATATATAGAGACCTTTCAAAGACGGGCAGATATTGTAGCACTATAATCAGGCTAACGTTTTTATAATTTGTTTATGATGCACTAAAAATTGAGCTTATCCGACATTGGAAGTAAATTTTTTATTATTATAACTTTTATCTTTTAAAAAAATTATTTTAAAATATGAAAATATTTTAATAAAGAATTAAAAAAAATATTGCTTTAATTTAAAAATTAAATTTAAAATTATTATGAGCAATTGATTAATTAATGTTTTTTTTTTATTTTTGTTTTTATTTTCTATTTAAATAATTTGCACTTTATTTCTAGTCCCAAGAACATGAAAACCTCTGTTTGTTTTCCTAGGATCAAAATTACTTTTTATAAAATATATTTTATTATGATTTTAAGAAATTGTATTAAATTAATAAAAACACTTAAAGAAATTTTCTAACATTTTGAAAAAAAGTTAAGATAATATTTTTTTTGTGGTTTCATTATAAGTCTGTAAATATCAGCTACCAACAAAATCAGGTACAACCCTCTGTTTCATTTATTTTCGATTAAATTTTCTTAAAGAAATATCTTATTAAGAATAGTTTTTATAATTAACAATGTGATAAATATTTTATGAATTTAGCTTATATGGAATCAAATACCAGGTTAATGGAACATGATATGTTAGGCATAAGTTTAATTTTATTTTTAATTTTATTAATGAATCAGCATGATTAAGGAGATTTAGAAGATTTAGAAAAATATAAGCTCTTAACTTTCATTTTAATTAAAACTATTTGGATTTCTATAATAAATTATCTTTTACTCTAAATATGGCTTAAACTATTAATCAAACAAAAATTATACTTCAGCATTTTGTTAATAAATGCTTAGGCACCTAGTATTTTTTTAACCGAATAACCAGGTACTGAATAGACAAATAATACAAAGAATAATACAATACCACAAAGAAGAAGTGCCTTTAAAATGGCCCATTTATAGTTATGCCAAACAATGTAGCGTATAGACTTCAAGGGGTTTAAAAACCACATAAACGAAGCATCTGGACGACTGAAATATATGGAAAAGAAATAAAAATCAAATACTTTAGTTTTATATTTTAAAATAAGTAATCAGTTGTAATAATATACATATATATTTTGTAAGTAATTTATTATTCAAAAACAAAGCCTTTTTCTTTCCCTGAAGATGGCATCCAATGGTGTGGCGAGATATTGAAAACAAAAATAAAAATTTATTTAATTTTTTATATAAAGACCTTGTGCTTGAATAATAAATTACTTGTAAAATAATAAAAAGGTTAAATAACTCTAATTATTATTTATATATACTTTGGTTTTTCTAATGGATCCGGTTCGTTGCGTCCATGACCGGCGGGATTCTGTTCAGCTTCCTCCTTAGTCAATAAATGAAATTCAGCTTCAACTTTGCCTGTCAATTCCATTTCTTCATTTTGTTTCTTAATATAAAACGGCCACCAACCTCTAACACGTTTTTGCTTAAATATATTTACAGTGGGCACATTATCGGTTTTAAGCATATCCAAAGTGCAGAGTTTAGAAGATTTAGCACCACGTGCAAAACGATTTAGATCGAAAGAAATGGCACCTTAAAAAAATATCAAGTAAAAATATTAGTATACATTCAAACGGGTGTTAAAATTGTTTTAAAACTAAATACGCTCACCTAGAAAATCATCGGCTGAAAAATGATCAGCATCCCAAACTTGAAGTTCTAAACGAGCAGGAATTTTGACCTCTGTTTCGTCCCAACTAAACAATGACTCTCTTCTAGATAGCACGATTCTTTCTTCAGCAGCCAAATATTCAAAGGGATAAATAAAACGCCAATTAAAATTTCCCTCACCTGTCAAGGAACGATAATGAATATCGGTCGATTGACAATCTTGTGGACCCTTAAGCCAACTGAAATTTAAATGCAATAAAATAATCCAAAATGAAAAGTAATTGATTTTAAAATTAGAGCACTCACCCTTTTACATAAATATCGGACATTTTTTCTCCCGTAAAAAAGGCATCATCTTCCAACACAACATCATCGGTATTCCATATAATAACACGCAATTCATAGGCTTTAGGTTTGCGTGGCGATATATCAACAGCTGGTCCTGGCAATGGCATATCCATTGGAAACATATCAACCCACATTTCAATTTTACCCTGTTCTATACCCGGTTTATCCGGATTGTAAAGTGGACGACTTTCAATATGCTCCGGAACAATCTTAAAATATTTTTATTCGTTTGAATATATGCAAAATAATTAATGGATTCTAAAATATGGGCGGGCAAATTTGAGGTTAGGAAGTAAATTGGCGTAACATTATTTAATGTGAAAATTTATATCAAAATGGTAAAAATTTAACTGTATCACTTTGTAAAATTCGAGCAGCTTTTCGTCGTAATCAGGCTCCATCTGAGACCACTGTACGTAATGAAATCGTTCAGCTCGAAGCTTACAGTATTATTGCTAACAGTAGATCAAAACAATGCGCTTGGGATGGCTGTAGTTATGTAAAGATAGCCGCTGAACAACGTGTGATTAGATTTACATCCGCGCCTGGCCATGAAGCCTTAATCAGATGGTGGATCAAACTACTGCATAATTTGGAACGTCATGCTCGTCCTAGGAAGCCGAAGCCATAATTCTATGCAACAGAACATTCTAGTTGCTACTTCGATGATTCCAGAGCGGAGCTGCAAATCATCACTCCTTGCTTAAGAGTTGGAGACTTTCCAACTGCTGTCCAGAACACATGTCTAGCATGCTCACTGGACTGGATCATTCACCTAGCGTGTCATTAACGGCGAAATGATCCTGGCCACCGTAATAACCATTATACTGTTATGGGGCCGCGAAACCACAACCATCACGATACTCCCATATAGGGCCAACCTCAATAATCAGCCAGAGAACAGTTAAGTGTCTAAAGAGACAAATAACTGAACTCTGCGGGTCACTGATTCCTGTGGAAATAAAGTGGAGTTTCCAGTTGTACCCCTGCTGACGTCAGGGGACTGGGCTCCCTTTTTCCCCCAGTTGCACTGTGTCTAGATAGTCGAAGTTCTATAAAGACCATGTATATGTGCCCCCGGGGGTAAACATAGCCGCTGAACAACAAGATGGGTTGAGATTGAGCCTGAAACATTAAATCGTCGACGTTCGTAGAATTGGGCATGACTAGAAACACTTAAATTTCCCGCTTATAAAGCTTAAAGCGTGCAAGAAATAAAGCCAACGGACCATTGTTTGCGCCAAAAGTTTGTGAATTGGCTGTTTGAAAAACTGAATAACAACAATGCATTTTTAAACAAAATCAACTTTAGTGATGAGGCCTATTTTAAACTAGGCGATTATGTAAACAAACAAAAATGTCGTAAATGGGGCTATTGGGATAGTCCTCAAAAAGCCATTACAGCCAAAAAAGCAGCTTGTAGTTAGGCGGCATCGTCTACCAAAATTTCACAGGGGAGCCGCTGTAGGCTAGTAGGTAGTGTACTAGCTTATCAGTATGGGAGTTTTAAGTTCGATTCCCAATAAAAACCTTGGTTTTTTTTCACTACAAAAATAAAAATTGACTGTCGGTGGAGCTGCTCAGCGATTAAGCCATAGGCACTGGTCGCTGTGCTGTCTTTATACGGCAGTTAATTTCCGACTACCCTTCTACTTTCACCACCTGTCTCATCTCTTCTCTATCCCTTTCCCAAAGAATGTAGCACGGTACTTGACTAAATAGGCATTGTTGCCTGAAGTGCTACTTCTCTTTAGAAAAAAAAAAATTTGTTCGAAAATAAGCAAGGAAAAGCTGTCACCGTGAGTTCTGTGCACTACCACACCATGATTATCAATTGTTTCTGATCACAATTGGTCTTTGGGGACATCAGTGACCTTTGGTATCAGCAAGGTGGCGCGACAAGCAATGCAGAATGGTTGACAATTTAGTTGTTGCCTGAAAAAGTTCCCGTTGGTGTAATTTCTCGATTTAGTGATGTCAATTGGCCGTCTCGTTCTTGTGACTTAACGTCACTTAATTATTTGTTCTGGGGTCATTTGAAAAAACCTGAAGAACAACGCATAAACAGCTGATGCTCTGAAAAATGAAACTCGGCATTGAATTACCGATATAAGCAGATATAAGTAAAGCTTTGTACCAAAATGTGCTTGAACTCCTGTTTGAAGCCAATTTATTTCCTAACCTCAAACTTGTCCATCATTTACAAGTTTGCAAAAAAAAACATTTAAAAATATGGAAATAGTTTTAGAGAATAAATTGCCTTAAAACATCCATTAACACTTGTGTTATTTTTTTTTTGTTTTCATTATTTGAACAGATAAAAAGTAGAAGAAAAATAAAGTGAAGAAAAAACACACAGATATGAAAAAATGTTAAAGTACCAAAATAGTTTGACAGTCAACTGGCAATAAAATTTAGAAAAACATACTTAACGTTCGTCTTACACAGGCAAAAAATTAGGAAAAATTTTAGTTCTAAATTTACTTCTTTAAAAGTTCTTTTCCATTCTTTGGGTTTCCCGGTTATAGAAACTAATTTTGTTATATGAGTCCACTTGTACCATGAGACAAGTAAGTCCATTCATATTCTTTGCATTGAAAGATCTTATTTTAACAGCTTTTGTCTAGTGGTATACAAATTAATAATGTCGATTTGGTTAACATATAGTACAACTAAGGCATATGTGCCTTGTGTCAATAATAACCAATATAGTATTTTTGAGGGTAAACATCTGTTATTATAATTCAGTGCTCATTTTAATAAAATGACTGCTGAAAGTTATCGACTGTTGGTAGCAGCTTACGGTCAACATACACCAACTCAAAGAATTTGTAAAAATAGTAATTTGAATACATAAGACAAGGAGGGGTCTGGCCAGCCGAAAAAGTTACACAAGCCATATCCCTACATTGGGATTTAGTCAAATGCAATGAAATTGCATGCCATATTGTGAGACATCGAAGCACAATTTTGCATATCGGAAATGATATTGTTACGTTTATATCTTTTATTAACGTTTTGTTGTGAGTTCTTTATTGCAAAATAAATAACACAGTTTTTAGATTTTTTAACAAGTTTGTTTACTTTAACTACACAAAGTTGACACTGCAGAACCATTTACTTAAGATGCACGCCTTTAGCTTACGACTGACTGACTTTCTACTCAAAGGATGCTCTTTGCTATTTGTCCATCACAAATCTAAAAAATTTAAGAATCTTCTACTACCTTTGTATCACATTTTGTTGTTGTATGTTGTGTATTTAATGTATAGGCGCCAGTATGTCTGTGTGTATTTTTGTTTTTGTTTTTATACTGATAAAGTTTCTCCTTGGAATTTATTTTAAGACATTTGTTGTTATCTTTTGTAGCAAAGGTTTCTTAGAAAACTATGCAAATGGTAAACAGCATACGTGTTTGTTGTTGTCTTGCGCGTATAAAATTTCTACGCAGTTAGTAAACAGAAATTTGTTTTTGTCTTGCATGCCACGCAGTTAGTAAACAGCATATCAAATTGTTGTTGTTCGGGTGTATACAATTTCTACGCTGTTTGTAACTAGAAATTTTGTTGTTGTACCATAAGTTTTCATAGCAAGCCACGTAGTTCGTAAACCACATACCCAGTAGTTCGCTTTATTGCTTAATTATTTTATTTTAAAACTTAAGCAAGGCACATCCGTAACAATATTTTAACACCACAAACAGAAATCAATTTTGCATCATATTGTTACTTGTCAAAAAAAAAAATGGATTACGATAACCCCAAGCGCACAAAATAATAGGTAAAACTCGGCCAACCAGACAAATCAATGGCGAAGCCGCATATCCATATTTAGTGCAATCAGAAGGGTGTTTTGTATTATGAGCTGTTGAAATCGAGTCAGATGATCACAGGCGATTTGAACCAAAGACAAATGATTCGTTTGAAAAGAGCAGATATTCCAAAACCGGCTAAAAACTATTTGGGGGCCAATGACTACTATCTGTTTCCATCGATGCAGAACGCCCTTACTGGAATACGCTTCACTTTAGAACGTTCTTCATGTTAAAACCGAAGCAGTTCTTTTGGTGTTGAATCCATATGCTACCAAAAAAATGGGAAAAACTAGTGGCTAACGATCGATAATATTGTGAATAAAGTACCAACTTATTTTGTTATTTTAATAAATGCATTATTAACTTGTATATCTTTATTACAGAAAAAGCCTGGTATATATCCGCTCCAAACTTGCAAAAAACTCTTTTGATTTCATGTTAGTCTCTGTTCTTTTAATTAGGAAAAGATATACTAAATATCATATACGTGCCGTTTTCGTCTAAGCCTACTCCTTTCTTGCTTCCACAAAATATTTACAGATGACTTCTTTTAAGTTTTTTTAAATCATATTCTTGAGCATTTCTTTAGTTTAAAAAAAAATGCACCTTTTCAAGCGGTTGCAGAGTTCTGAAATATTGTAAAATATTGAGCCATAGCAAAGTTGAGGATATCTAGTATCTTTTACTGCAACGCAATGGCGCAAATGATTTCTTACAGTTAGAGACTACAGTCTACAGCGTTACTCTGCAAAATTCCCTTTCCATTAGACGGTACAGAGGCAATAGTCGTGGCGGGAGAGCGATTTTCTTGGCACTAGTAGTTGGCTACTGGTAACATCTCTCAATATACTAAGTGAAATCTGTTCTAAAGTACCCTGCATGCTAGTGGGTAGTGTACTAGATTGTCAGTATGGGGGTTGTGGGTTCGATTCCCAACAAAGACCTTGGTTTTTTTTTACTACAAAAATAAAAATTGACTGTCGGTTGGGCTGCACAGCGATGAAGGCATAGTCACTGGTCGCTGTGCTGTCTTATACGACAGTTAATTTCCGACTATCCTTCTACTTTCATCACCTGTTTCATATCTTCTCCATCCCTTTCCTAAAGAATGTAGCACGGTACTTGACTAAATAGGCATTGTTGCCTGAAGGGCTAATTCTCTATTTAAAAAAAAAAATAAAAAAAAAACCTGTAATGCCATGTTAAAGTGACACCTCACTTTTATATAGCGACCATTTTAGTGTCAGTTTTCTTCCCTCCAAGGATAATTTTTATAACACTAGTTATAATAAACTAAACTTTAGCCTTTTCTGAATTAATCTGTTTATTAGTCTTACTTAAATTAAATTAATTATTTCTCTGTTCTATTGTGTGGCAAAAATATCTACCTATTCTTTATCTCTACTATACATACAGCATTAGATGATGAAATAGTTCTAGTGAAACTGCAAAATAAAAAACTTTGTACACAAAGTGGAATGGTATCATATTTTGCAAAATTCTTTGTTTACAAAGTTAAAATAAAAACAAAATTTACGATAGTCTTTAAACAGACTTAATTTTTTTAGTTAATTATCAAACTATCCTCGTACTTTATGGTAAAAAAACAACAAAAATCTTACCTTACAACCGACACTGGGTATTTCGCTCCAGCGATGTAAACATGCTAAAGCTAAGTGTTCGTCGCGGTTACGGCAAGTACTGGGACCATTCCAGGCTATAACCTCCTCATCAGAGAAGGTCATACAGTACTTGCCAATAGCCACGCGATCTTGAAAATAATGCGGAGTATCCAATTTATTTTCTTTGCATAGTTTTGATAAAATTTGGGTAGGTTTCATAGGATCACGCCACTGATTATAACCGCAACTGAGTAAAGAACAAAAATAAAGTTCCAAAATATTTCTTAATAAAAATATTTTAATTGAATATTTACTCTTCATAGCGCAAGGCCAAACCACAGGTGGCACGATGTTTGCTATAGAAGCGATTTTCTAAATCTATGCGAGTCTCCCCAATCAAATCATCAGAGCCAACTAGATCCCAATCGAATATTTGCACCGTTAGCATGGAGTCCTGAGGAAAAGTGGCTTCCACCTCGAAACATTTGCCAAACACTGGATTCAATTGCTTGCTGATGTAGTTGTCTTTATCAGAAATGCGTTTACTGCCTAAATGTAAGACCACATAAGGATCGGCTTTGCCATTTAAGTCCATGGGGTGCAAATCCGTAGCTTTAATTATATAAACTCGCACGAGGACATGTATAGGTTCATTTGCTGGCAAATTGGGTATGGGATAGTCGACGCCCTTGGGTGGTGGTAGATGATAAACTTTTATGGTCCCTTTAAACAATCCCACTGTACGATTTTCATCCTCTGTAGAGTCTCCTGTTTTCTTCCCTCTATACAAAGTAAACGATTGCAGCCATTCACGAAAATTATTAAATTCCGTTTGCATCTCTAATTCGTTGGGATAGATCTGAATGTAAAAAGCAATATGGCCATCGTTATTTATTTGTCTCAGGAGCAATACATTTGACTACCTCTTACCTGACACAGAGCTGTAGTGTTATTGATGGGTTTTGATTTCGTCGTATCTGTGGCACAATTAAAATCATTTTTGTTACGACCCAAGCCTGTCATGGCTTTGGGACTTAACTTTTGCACTAACTTGGCACCTTTTCCACTAAATTTATTGGAAACTTGCGTACCCTGTGCCACTGGCGGGGTTAAATATTTTTCCGTGTGATTAAGAGCCTTTTCAGCTTTGGCATTGTCAATTAAGCGTTCGTATGACCAAAAATACTTTGTCCACCAATCGCGACTTAGTTCATCATCTGAATCTTGCTCTTGTAATAATTGATTTTCCTTGTTACTGCCACGTCGAGAAGTTTTCTTTTTGGAATTTTGTTTTTTTACCCTGAAATTAAAAATAATAACTCTTGAATTCTTTATATCCAGAGAACCTAAACTTAAAACTCTTTAATTGAAAGGTGTTTTCTTCCGAAATCCCTAAGTTTTAAAAATCTTACATTTTTGTTACACATGCCGCTCCATATAAAGTAAATTGATCACATGACGATCTTCGATTGCCATAGAAATCTTTCATGCTGGCCTGTTGCAGAGAGTCCAGCATTGGTTGCATGCCATAACCATCAACAAGATTGTGAAGACTGTCCACATTAAAAGGTGCCGATAAAATGATTTGACCTCCAATTGTCTTATATTTGGTAATATCCTCTTTTGGCGGCGGTTTATAGAGATAACGATGAATCGAAGTAATTTGATGAGTGCCCACCAAAGTATAACGACCGAATGAGCGGCAATCTATACATCTTATAGTTATGGGCGGTGCATACGTTTCTTCTAAAGGGAGTTCCAACTCTATGGATTTCAGCATATTGGGAAAATTTGGATTCTTTTTGGCATTCTGTATTATGTTCGAACTCAAAATCTTTCCCGAACATTCAACATCAATGCGAGGCTTGTCTACAGACATAAGATGTACCCTTTTCAAATCTCTGAGACCCCAAAAAACAACCTCTAAACGAAATTTAGCCAAATGAGGTCTGACCTCTTTCGGTACTGGAAATATAGTATTTTGTTGAGGTGCATTATTTTTTTCTTTTTTAGTTTCAGCAAAAATATTTTTGGGTTCCGTTAAGCGGGGCATATCAGTAGAGCCCAGTTCTAGCATTTCGAAAGCAGCCAACAGTTCACCAGCACTATCGGGTCCCCGAACAATATCAAACCATTCTAGAGTGGGTGTTATATAGGTATTCTCTCTAAGCTTTACTCTAGGCTTCGTTATGGCCCGTCCAATAAATTCTGACTTGCCAACTTTATCTTGATCGTAAATTTCTATAATAATTGTGGGAGGATTTTTCTTTATTTCATCTTTGGTGCCATAAACCAAAATTTCATCAAACATCAATAGCTCATCCCAAGTGGGACTAAGAGTTTCCTCTATAACTTGCGTAGTTTTGGCAAATTCTGTTATACAAACGGTAGCATAAGGATCACTAAGACCAGATGCATCGGAGCCTATTAAAGAGCGGGCTTGATAAATATGAGCGCGCAACTGAAAGGTCTGAAAGAGAAGTAATTTAAAAATATTTTTTTTTTATTTTAGCAACACACCTACCGATTTCTCTAAATAGTGAATATTATTAGGAGCCATAGCTCCTGGCCTTTCAGCATTTCGAAGTTCATGTGACAGATCATAGCCTAATGGTAGGCCATCAAAAAAGTGGCCTTTGTGATTTACCACACCGAGCCATAAATAGATAGCGAGTTTAGATTGTATAGACCAGCTGGCTGGACCAGTGCACTGTTTACCCGGCAGACGTAGAAAAATCGTTTGTACTTTACCACAATGTATGCCCGATTCTTCATCCGTTGGAGAATAAATTAAATCTCTTGCTGGCATACGATGATAAGCATAACGTTTGCCATTAGCAATCATCCATAGAAATATGTCCGGTAAAGAATGTTGAGGCTACAAAAAAATTCGAAAATTCGAAAAATTTTCCCAAACTTATCCTACAGAGGACTTACATCATCTATTAGGAATTTTAATTTCTGCATGTAACTCTGTGCCTGCTTAAAACGTTCCTTGAGAGAGCTACGCGTTACTAAGGCTCTTAGATTTCGTGCTAAATTACCTAAACTTTCCTGTAAAACGTTAAAGTATTGAATTAGTTGCAAGAGTCTCTTGAAAAGTTTTGCTTAACGACTCACAATTTCTCTTAAACACAGTTTCATGCGCTCTTTGTCTAGCTTTGTTTTACCACTGCCTGCACCCATGCCATTGCTTTTTGTTATAGTTTGATAACGTAAACAGGCAGATGCCAACTCTTCTAGTACTAAGCGCAGACGTACCTCCGCTTTAGCATCTTCGTCTTCAATTAAGCTTTTTACTTCGTTTAAGCCGTCCTCCTTGATAATGTTAAAAAAAAAACAAAAATTAATAAATTAGAAATAGCACTAGAGCCAATTCAATACTTACGAATTTTTCCGCCATTTTGGACAACATATTGCTATTGTACATGCGTCTTCTCAAATCGGGCAAAGTGCATCTTACATCCATGCAAGGCTTATAATCCCAATACGGCAAATAATAATGATTTTTATCATGAGTGGTGGGCTTGCAGGCATTGGTCGTACTACTAAAAGATGTTGTATCCACCGTCTCCAAAATGCAGCCATCGTCACCATCCTCTAAAGCAGTTGCAAAACTTTCATTATGGCCATCTAAGGAGTTTCCAGCATTCCCCATACTCAATTCAAAGAATATCGTCTTATCGCTGATCTTCTTGTCGATCATTGAGGCTTCAACTATGGAGCCAAACAAAAAGAATTCTTCATTGCGTGAATAGGATGATTCGGATATTAGTTGGGTGGGTTCAAGTTCTACATTCTTTTCGGTGGTCAATTCGATGTTTTCGGTTATTTCTGTACGTATTGCAATAAGTAAACGAGCTCTATAGCTCACGCCCTCTCCCAGACCAGTATTTAAATTGGAATGTTGATCCAGAAGTGTATAATCTCGTGTAGAACCATAAAGATGAATAAATGAAGGACCAAAAGTGGGTAAAAATCCTTTTTCGCCATCATTAGAAATTTGCTTTAAGTCAATATAATGAGTACCAATAATGGAAGGTTTCATCGGATCGGCATCTCTCAACTGGATCTACATTTTTTTTGGTTTCAATTTGTTTCTTAATAAAAATGGACTTCATTATAGCTCACCTTTATTCTTTGGCATAATGGTGGAAACATTTCAGTAAATACTAATTGCTCATTCCATACCGGAGCATAAGCATTTTTCTTAACAGTTGTTTTACCTGTTAGCCCAGCAAAAGAGACTTGTACATAGGGGCTAACTAAATCCTTGGATTCTCCCGTTAAAGCCTTTTTAACATTAGCCATTAGTGAGGAATTCATTCTAGGCAAACCATCAGCTCTATAGACTTTTACTATAAATTTAGCTCGTTGTCGTTCAATGGGTACTCCATCAGGTAGTAGGAGGTTTCTAAAAAGTGTATATATTATTACAAAAGGTAATGGTGTTCATTAAAAATGAATGTGTTACTTCCACCACTAAAAACGTGGTGTATGTGATAAAATAGAAAGAAAGAAAAATTAGCTAACATATGTTGAATAGCCGCGTAGGCTATGTTAGTAGAGATATGTAATTGTTTTAAAACAGAAGACCACAAGTTCAACTCCCATAGCAATTAAGGACTGACCTTTTCGTGAAGGCGATTTAAGCGAAGCAGCAATTCAAAACTTTTAATTAGAAAAAGGAAGGAAAATGTTTTACATAAGTTTACGAAAACGCCTGCATATTAGAACTATATATAAGATATTCAAAGCACTTGTATGATAAAAACAAAGAAGTTAAAAAAAAACATTGTTTGTCAGTTGCGACTAAGTTCGTTAAAAAGTTCTGATCGATAAAATAGGAAATTGTAAATTCGAGACTCGCCGGAACGATAGAGCGGGATTCGATAAACATGAAATTGAATAATTCATGTTCTAAAGAAGTTACAGACTATTGTCGTGCGGATGACAGAGTGAATTTGTAAAAGTCTAGTAAGTAAGAACTTGCGGCAACCAACCTACCTAGAAGCACAGAGTACAAAAAAACTCTAGATTCACAATTTTAAGCGGAAGTAACAATTATGCCATTGCGCTGGTAGGCGTTTAATTTTAAGTACAATTAGCTGTTAATAAATGATTTATTTTTTACAGTTTGCTTATTTAAAAAGGAAGATCTCGCTAGATGGCGCTTAGTTACATAGACTAAACTAGGTTTTGGGACTGGCCCGAATTCGAAACTATTGAGCGTTGATGGCTTTTTTTTAAGGTCGCAGGGAAAATTTAGTTAACAATTTTGAAGGAGGTCAACTACACTGTAGCGGTTGATGGTTCCGGTTTCCTCTACAGCTCTGCTCTCGAAACACTCTTCCGGAAAGTCTGTTATATACTCTTTTACTCGTAATACGCGGTATTAGAGCCAAACAAATAATTTTTATATATGAAATCCTTCTAAAGTGCCTGCGAATGGACAAGGGGGGTGTGATTAGATTTACATCCGCGCCAGGCCATGAAGCCTTAATCAGATGGTGGATCAAACCACTGCATAATTTAGAACGTCATGCTCGTCCTAGGAAGCCGAAGCTATAATTCTATGCAACAGAACTTTCCAGTTGCAACTTCGATGATTCCAGAGCAGGTCTGCAAATCATCACTACTTGCTGAAGACTTGGACTCCTGTCCAGAACACATGTCTAGCATACTCACTGGACCGGATCATTCACCTAGCGTGTCATTAACGGCGAAACGATCCTGGCCACCATAGAACCAGTAAACTGATATTGGGTCGCGAAACCACAACCACCACTATATAAAGGGCCAACCTCAATAATCAGCCAGAGAACACTTAGGTGTCTAAAGAGACAAATAACGGAACTCTGCGGGTCACTGATTCCCGTGGAAATAAAGTGGAGTTTCCAGTTGTACCCCTGCTGACTCTTCAGGGGAATGGGCTCCCTTTTTCTCCCAGTTGCACTGTGGGACAAGGGGGTACAATCATTTCCGAATGGAAAATTTTATAGCAAATAAACTTCACATAGCTAAAGTGTAGTGGAGAATTAGTTGCGACTTAGCCGACAGGGTGTAATGTTTCTTACGAGTTTTTTAAATTGGTCTGATTTTAACTCCATTTGCTGCACCGTAAAATAGTAATTTTCTGACTTCACCAATAATATAACATGTGACGGCTAACACCAAACAAACCCAGAAACTTACCACACTACAAAACAATCTGAACTATATTAATTTTAAAAAATCTACTCATAATTTTTTTTAAAGTTCTTATAAAACACAAAACAAACAAAAACTTACGCTTCGATGTCGTCTGGATCTTTTTCAGATTTTTGTGGCACTTTAACGGTATCGCCTTTGCCAATGATGCCAATATCACATTTTAAATAACCCTTAGGTCCACTATAGAAATCATCGGGATCAGTTAATAATGCCCATTTGTGATAAAATTGATGGTCTGTTGGAAGATGGATATAAAATGTAAACTTAAAAACAATTTTGTTTTAACGACAGTGACATTAATTAATTTTCATGCTCAAAAGTAAATTCATGCCAAAGAAGAGGAGAAAAAATTGGATGAAATTTGTGTAGAAAGCTTTTCAATAATTCGCAACAGTCAGTCAAAATCTTGTTATAAAAATTTTTCATCAGTTATAATTGTTCTATAAAATACTTCAGTGATCATTTTTCTATAAAACAATTTTACCCGTCATAACTTTTGTACAGATAATTTTCATCAGTCATATTTTTACTATAAAAAATTTCATTAATCATAAATTTTCTATGAAAAATTTCTTTAGTTTTAATTTCTTTGTAGAAAATTTTCATCAGCTATAAGTTTTTATAAAAAGATATGATAAAAAATTTTATCGGTCATAATTTAGTTACAAAAATCTAATCAGTCATAATTTTTGAAAATTCATTAGACTTAATTTAATGCAGTCATAATTTATCCACAAAAAATGTTCATGCCCTGATTTTTCTGTAAAAAATTTTTATCGGCCTAAATTTTTCTTATAAAATATATTTTATCAGTCATGATTTTTAAAAGAATTTTTTTTTGTCATAATTTTGCTATAATAATTTTATCAGTAATAATTTTTCTATAAAAAAATTTCACCAGTTATAATTTTTCTGCAGAGAATTTTTATCAGTTAAAATTTTGTTAGAAAAAATTGAAAAATTTAATTAGAGTTAAAATTTATTAGCCATAAATTTTCCATAAAAAAAATATTATCAGTTATCGTTTTTTTTATAAAAAATTATTATAGCAACAGTATGATTGCTATAAAAAATTTCATTAGTCTTAATTTTATTTAGAAAAGTTTCATCAGCTATAATTTTTTTTACAAAAAAAATCTCACATGATAATTTCTCCATAATATTTTTAAAAAGTTTTATCGGCTTAAATTTTTAAGAAAATAAATTTAAAAAATCATGACATTGCTATAAAAACACTTTATTAATCATAATTTTTCTATCAAAAACTTCATTAGCCTGAACTTTTACGCAGAAAATTTTCATTGGCTATCTTTTCTCTATAAAAAAATTAAACAATTATTTTTTTTGGAAAAATTTAAACAGTCATACTTTTGCTATAAAAATTTGCATTCAATAATTCTTTTAGAGAAAATTTCATTAACTTCATTGTTACATAAAAAATTTTCATCAGCCATAATTTTTCTATGAAAAAATATCATTAGTCAATCAATTCTTTATAAAAATATTTCATATCATACATTTTTTGTAAAAATTATTAACCGCTTAAATTTTTTTAAATAAATTTCATTAATCATGATTTTTTTAAAAAAAACTCTCTGTCATAATTTTGTTTAAAAAGATTTTGTTAGTTATATTTTTTCCATAAAATAATATTCGTCAGTCATATTTATAATTTTTCTATACAAAAATTTTATTTGTTATAATTTTGCTATAAAAAAATATTATTACTTAATAACTAATAAAAGTTATAAAATTAAAAATTATATTTTTCTAATTTTTATTCAGAAAATTTTCATTAGCCATAATTAAAAAAAAGGTATCAGTTATTATTTTTTATATAAAAAATAACAGCAGTCATACTTCTGCTATAAAACATTTAATGTTAATATTCTTCTACAAAAAAGTTTTTTAGCGTTAATTTTATGTAGAAATTTTTCATCAGCCATAAATATTTTATGTTAAAAATTCTATGTAAAATTTTTTATCGTCTTATATTTTTTTAATAAAATAAATTTGATATCATGATTTAAAAAAAAAATCATCAGTCATAATTTAGATAAAAAAATTATTTATAATTTATTACTTTTCTATAAAATTAAATTAATCGGTTAAAATTTTTCAAAAAAAAATTGCATCAGTCATGATTTTTCTATAAAAAAATTCATCAGTCATAATTTTTCTATAAAAATTTCACTAATCATAATTTTTCTTAAAAAAAAATTTCATCAATCATGATTATTCGCTAAAAAAAATTGATCAGTCATGATTTTTCTCCGAAAAAAAATTCATCATTCAAAATTTTTCTATAAAGAAATTTCACCATTAATAATTTTTCTAAAATAAAAAAAATTTATAAGCCATGATTTTTCTATAAAAGAATTTTTTTTTTTCAGTCATTAAAATATATTTGCGAATATAGAGGAAATTATTATTAAATTGTTTTGATTTGTTTCGTTGTTTCGTCAGTAAATGAAATACTGTTGTCATTCACTTCGGTGAAAACCGTAGTTACTGTCTGTTTTCACCGAAGGAAATGACAACAATAGAGGCCATTATATGTGGGCGAATTTGTTATCAACTAGATGTTGTTTTAATTTGAATTTAAAATTTTATTTTAGTCGAAAATTGATTTTAATTGGCATCGTGTGTGTCCTTTTTTAACACTTTTAACAAAAATGTGTAAATGGAGCCAAATCGTCAAATAACAATAAAATCAAGGTTTTGATTCTGGGTTTTGACATATTTAAATAACAAAATAAAAAACAAAAACAAAACAAAACGTAGTTCCAATGAGAACTCTTAGAATTGATGATGGAATGTGTGCTTGTGTATCTGTTTTTAAGTAACACAAAAGGAGGAAAATAACCTATTTTAGAACTAATAAATTATTTTATACTCAATATGTCGTTCTATCAAATCAGGCAATTGTTTCTAATGCTGCTATAAAGGTTATGTTTGTACTTTCCTAAATCAATAAAAATTATTCAAGTTTCTGAAGTCAGCAATTGAGAAAATATTATTTTTCTCTCGGGAAGATTTGCATTTGTTTGCTTCTCAGCCTGAAGCGTATGAAGAAGGCTTTGCGTCGTTAAGTTTATTTCTACGAAACTAAATGAATAACGTTACGTTGACGTTTCTTTAAGTTCGAATTATAGTGTTCATAATAGAATAGCGATTAAAAATCAATGTTGGAAAATGGTCCTTCCGAACCATCCAGATTGTTAAATCTATGTAGTAAATTACATAGCGAAAGTTTTAGCACGATCAAAGTACGTTAACACATGCCACTGGGTGGGCAAAGTTGCGAAAAGTATAATTTTTTCACCAGTTTGGCGGCGTATTTTGGCGGTAACACCTGCATGGCCAATACCTATGATTTATGAATAAAACGAATGTGTAATGTTCCTCTCTTATATATAAAAGAGGTCAGTATTATCATTACTATAAGTTCAACTAGGATATTTGAGCTTTTACAGTAAAAAGTCATTTTGTTGTAATGGACAAACCACAGATTAAAAGCTCATTTTTCTCAGCAACATATTCCCATATTTTAGAGGTGAAAGGCAGCATTTTCTTAGCCATGTTTGTGTTAGATTAATAATTTAATATATTTACTTAAAAAAATGCTTTTAATGCTTTTAAAATTGTACCAAAACCCTTTCAAATAATTACTTAAACAAATCCGAAAAGGTTTTTTGAAGACCATAATGAAGTTACATAAAACTTACAAACTAAATTTTCGTAATATCCTTCCTCTTAGACTAACTAAATAAATACATTTTATGAACAAAATAAATATGGATTGAATATTAGTTAGATATAAAGAAGAAGAGAAAATTTAGAAGTTGCACTTTTCTGCTACTTATATGGCTTAAGAGAAAAAGCACTTAAGCAAGTGACTTTGGAAGAAACTTTGTGAAAAGTTTTATTAAATATATTTTCGTTTGACTTATATGGCTTGTATGCATTTAAACAGTTACTTAAGTAAACTTGCCAGCTTCGTTAAGTTAGCCCTTAAAGCTTTTAATTGACCGTTTATTTTTTAAGTTTAAAGGGAAAATAGTTTTCAATTTCTTTAAGCAGATCGAACACAAACAATAAATTTATTGCATTTTATGAGTTTTTTAAGAAATTCTTCTAGTTAAAATTTATGTTTTTGAAAAAAAAAATGGCAAATCGATTATTTTGCGTATTTCTGAAATTTCTTTTAAATTAACTATAAGAAATTTGAAAATAAATATGAAATTTAAATATTCCTTTAAACGGTTACATAGCAGAAGTCATGTGGATTTATATTGAAGTTTATTTTAAAATCTCCCACTGTTAAAGGGGTCTTCAAGAGACCGTTTATCGAGCAAGTTTCTAATAGACGCATGTGTTTAAAATATATTATTTAGTAAAAAATTATAAAATTCAATTTTTTTAATTTTAATGTATATTTATGTTGTTGTTTTTGTGCTTGTACCTAATACTAAAGTGTGGAAGATTTTTACCTTTATGATGCCACACAGTTGACACATCCAATTTAAAGTTGCCAATAAGTTTGTTGCGACTAAAAACGTTACGACTTTGTAAAACCTTTATTAAGTTATTTTTTTATTATTATTTTTTTTTGAAATGTTATACATTAGTGATAATGTTCACATAACAGTTGATCGTTCGTGTAAATGTTTAGTGTTTCAAATTTTAAAAATTAAATTGTAGGAATTTTTTTTTATAGAATTTGGTTAAAACACATAAATTTTTCAAAAGTAAAATTAATTAGAAAAATAGAAAGAAGAGTAAGGAAGAAAAAAAAGAAAAATTAGACATTATGTAAATAGGGGAACACAGTCTTGTTATCTGAAAAAAAGAACTTAAAATATAAATTTCAGGCATATACAGATATATATAATCTATACTTTCTAACTGATGTGTATCATTTTGTATAAATTTATATTGAAAATTCTTTCTTTTAAAAAAAAATTTCATGTAGAGAATTTATTCCCAATCTGAAGAGACTAATTTAGTGTTGGAAATGACTTGAAAGTACGATATTCTATTTACATTTTATGAAAAATTTTAAATAATTTTATATTAAAAATTAATGGGAAATCATTAATTAAGAAAAAAATTAAAAAATTATACCGAAGTTCTTTGTTCTCTCTTTTTTTTGCAAGTCTCAGTTTAGATGTCGAACATTTGAATGAAAAACATTTGGAATTCTTTCTTGTTTTTGCGTTTGCATTTAGACAATCGAATATGTTGCCGGCAACATTCCAGTATTATGCCTTTTTTGGGCATTTGTTTTTATTTTAGCAGTGCATTAAATGATGTAAATAATTAAATAAAAAAGGCGAATTGGATTTAAAAAAATTTTTAGTAAAAAAATTGAAAAACGACTTTTAAATTTATTTTAAATAACCGCTACAGTCACACCAAGCATTTCTTTTTGCCAAAACATTTTTAAATTCATTGAAAGCCTAAGTCTTTTTTGCCCAGTGATCTTGCGATCACACACTGTAGAGATAATCCCTTTGTTGCACAAATACAATTAAATTTAATGTATTTCCTTCCTATTTAGATATATTCCATGTTTATATAATTTTTTAAACGCGAATTTTATTAAAACTACGGCAAAAAGAAAACAAAGAAATAAAACAAGTGTCAAAAAAGTAAACTACAACAAAACGTGTCGCTGAACACAAAAACGATTCTCTCTTTCCCAACCGTAATATGTTTCCATACTTAAGGTTTACAATCAAAATATTTCCTCGTCTAAATACACACTCAGAAGTTAGGAAATTTACATGTTTATTCACAGTAAAATGTTGCTGGCAACAATCGTTTCTAGTTGTTTTAGCTAAATTCTCTTTTTAAACTGATGAATTGTTTGTTTAGCAACTTTACTTATTCATGTAAACAGTTTTAAAAGGGTAAAGAAAAAAGGAATTTTACAAGATTTTGTTTTATAAAGAGAAAAAGAAAATATAGAAATTGTAGCACTTAGTAAATTAGATATTAACCAAAAGAAAACATTAATTTAATTAAAAAACATTCTCAGCGATAAAGAAAAAAAATTTTTTAATACCCGAAGCATCGTAAACGGTTGATAAATCAATTTTAAAAGAACCCACTAAAGTTCCGGTACGCAGAAATTTCCTGGATTGTAATACCTTGGTGATTTTTTTTCATTTTGTTTTAATTTAAAAATACACATTTAAAGAATAAGGAAAAGAGTAAAAATATCAAAATTTTTTTAGCAACAAAGAAAATAATTTTGTGGTTTGAAAAGTGAACAAGTTATTTTATAATAAATTATGTGCTAAACCTTTGTTAATTATAGTTAAGTAAATATGGAGTAACTTTTAGTTTTATTAATTTTTTAATATGTATTTTATTTGCCACCTGTTAACTTTAAATCTACTCACTACACTTAAAATAATCTAACAGTTGCCTTAAATTCCATTAAATTTAACAATCCAAAAACGAAAAGATAATTTTTAATACTACAGTTTTTTAGTTTTTAGCTAAATATGGAACTATGGAACTGGGAGATCAAGTATAAGCAATATTTTTTTTTAGTCTCCTAACTTCATCACCGTGATCTAATAGAGTTATGACAGGAACGTTTTCCTTGTTACTAAATTTCTTTAAATAATTTTTGCTATTTTGAATTAATCCTTAACACTAGAAATGCCGAGATCATTAGGAATTATGGTATTTCTTATATGCCATTAAGCTTCAATTATTAGCCTGAGAATTTTGAGCTGATACAATATTGGAGTAAAAAGCTTTTCCCCATAATTGTATACCATAAGTCTAGGTTTTAAAGTTGTTTAATGTAAAAGTAATTTCTTAGATTATGGTCAAAGGTAAGCGTCAGATCTTTGACCACAATCTAAGAAGCCATTATCCTTGTTTTAATTTTCAGTTGCTTGCTCTTTATTTGTGAAAGCGCTTTAAAAGTTAAGCACAGATTAATTGTTGATACCTGCATTTGAGTGAGGTATTATAATTCGAGTATAGAGAGAACACCGAAGATGGCAAATAGCCGAAATTGTTTTGTTCATAAACCAAATTTGACGCGGGTTGACGTAAAATCATACCCAAATATTGCAATTCCGTTTAGGCATCAGTCTAAACCAATTACTAATTAAATCAAGCTGTACTTGTATGATATGGAGTTCATTTCCTGCAAGTAAAGCTATATCATCAGCTTCCCTTGCGACTACTACTTAATTTTTTGCAGACATGTTCGAAGTGAATAACCTATACATGCATTCAGTACGCTCCCCTGCGATACACCGGCTTTAATAAAACCAATTTACGAACTATCGCAATGTCATGTTATCATAAAAAGTGCGATTTACACAACAGAAGATATAATAGAGTTTGAAGCAAATGCTTTCATGTATATACAAGGTCGTTATGCCACACTCTGTCAAATGCCAGTGCAACATTTAAAAAACTGAAGAACAGTACTCTTATATTTTAAAAGATTTTAGAACTTTACGCCATTGTTCAGGACCTCCATGTTTGTTTTAAAAATATATTTAATGGACAGGCATAGTGCGTGGGCGTTCTAGTACCGGCATTAATATTTTGCGAAAATGTTTTTCAAATATTTTCAACAATATAAGCATCAAGCTGAGGTCAAGATCTATATGACTAAATGGAGGTTTTAGACTTAGTAGACTTATGAAAGATAATGATTTTTGCATGCTTCCATTGAGTTGGAAAATGAAACAAATCACAGCTTTTCTAAATACGTTTTTAAGATTTTTGTCATAAGCTAGAGACTTTTTCGTGTTTAGCTTGCTTATTTCTGTTCGACATCTAAAAGGTTTAAATGTTGATATGATGCATTTGACATGCACATATAAGAAGTTATTCCCTAATGTATCTTTGTGTACTGTAGAAAAAGAAAAATGGAATAAAAGTATTTTCGAGATGGAATCCTTTTATGTGGTGAATACACATACTTAACACATATTCCTTCTATTTAAGCTTGCTCTAGTGCTCTTCATCCAGTGTTGTTGTGGGGTCGATACAATTACTTTTAACAAGTTGGAGTGCTTAAAGCAGGCTCCATGTGTTTGAATATTTTGTGCAGGGAATAATGAAATAAGATCCCTGTTTTTACTTTCATTGTATTTTAAATCAAGAGATGAGGTGAAATTTTTGAATCGTCATAAGATTAACTTAAGCGAACGCATTTGCCAAAGATGTTTTCATTAATCAAGAAAATAAGCTAGAGGCTTGAAGGCAGTACCAGATACCAAAAACTCCTTGTTAAAGTTCTCTTTTTTTTATACAAAAACCTAAATAAATCTCTTACAGTATGAAGTTGACTTCTTGAAAATTTAAAAAATTTTTAAATACAGATTTTTCTCACAATTTATAAAGAAAGAAACAGAATTGATAAACTAAAAATTTCCTATTTGCATGTGTTGCAAAATCACAAATTTGACTGCTTTTAATATCGAGGCTAGTAGCTCACAAATTATCGAAATTAAAAAAAATATAAAAAACAAACACTAAAAATTAATTCTATTCAATTCTTAAAGTTATTGAGAAAAGCATAATTAAATATAATCAAAGAGAAATTTTTAAAGAAAAATTTAAAAATTTTAACTATTTATTTCTTTCTTTATAGAAATTGAAGTTAAAGAAATTGAAGAGATAAGTTGTACCATTTTGTATTTTCTTTTTTAACAACTTTGCTCTTATTCTATTAAGTGGTATGTAATATATGTCCTACATGTAATAACATAAGGTTAAAGCATGATATCAAACTAGTACTCGTACATTAATCTGATGTTACTGATAATGCTACTAATGTTTGCTTCGATTTACTACCTCCTCTTGTACGGTTTTGGCTAAATAATTTATGAATGTAAAAATGCTTGAAAGAAGGAAGCACTAATATTTTCTTTTTTTATCTTAAACGATATAAAATTTATTGCCAGAGAAGATTTGTTGTTATGTGAGTAGAAAAACCATGAATTATCTAACGTTATAATTGAATTCTTTGTTTTTTTTTACACCAGTTGCGTTGCATTGTTATTTAATAATTAACTATGGTTTTCATTTAATTAAAATACCTTTTGAAGGAAAGTGTAGCAAAGATTTTTGGCTAAGCAAAAAAAAATAAAATAAAAACCTTTTAATTTTAAAATTTATTAACATTAGAATTAAAGAAAACTTTAAATACAAATTTTGTAAAATTGGACAAGATGTAAATTTTCTTTATAATGTAAACAACTATAGGGTGTTTTTTTCAGAGATTTAAAAATTTAAATTTATTTAAGTGATTTATGTTGGTTTAATATTTCAATCACCTAGCTTGTCGTGGATTCGGTAACTGAAACAAGATTAGCGTTGACCTTGATTTTCACAAGCGAATTTTGTGTAGCGATGGAGTGCACTTTAATTTGAAGGGATACATCAATAAACAACACTGCGATATTTATAGTTATAATAATATTGAAGCATGTGCCGTATGATCAAGTGGAATTGATGGTTCGTACTTCTAAAAAAATGAAGCTGGTCAGAAAGTTACATTCAACAGTACCCGCTACACAGTCTTAATTATTGACTTTTTCGTTCATCAATTGATCAACTATGACGTACAAGAGCTGCGGTTTCAAGAAGACGGCACAACATTTGGTTTATTCAAGGAAACATTTGATTAATGCATAGTCTTACGTTTCAACCTACAGGATCATATGATTTAACATCGCGGGACTATTTTCTCTGGATATATGTGGTGTCACTCGTCTACGTCGATAAGACTGAAACAATCGATTATTTTAAGAATCACATTCGACGCGTTACAGTCATTGAAAATTAGATCTCCAGCATAGGCAAAGTTCGAAACAGCCGTGGCGGTCATAAGCCAAAAGTCATATTTAAATTATAATGCCAGAAAATCATCATTAGAATTAAGTAAATTTTAAAGTTCTTTACCTCTATAAAAAACACTCTATATAATTTATTTTCAAATTGTAAACTCATGCTTGATAAACTGTATGTCATAAAATTTAATATTTACACACTCGTAAACAAGTGTAGAAGCAAGGAAATAATAATTTTTAATTGACATTATTAATTCTACATACGATACATAAGATTTTTTTCATCTGTTTACACATTAATTTATAAAAACATGTATTAGTTTCTGTTCTATTGCTAATCCTAATTCACAATAATATAATTTAATAAATAATAATTAAATAATTTTTTGATTTTGTATTATCTTTTAATTATTAGAAAATTAATTTTTAGTGACTAAAAACATTTTTTAATTTTCACTGTTACATTACAAATTTCTAATATTCTATTAAATACATTTTTTGCCACGCCCTATTGTTGTTAATATTAAACAAATATTTTATTAAATAATAAGAAAAACAAAAATCTTGAATATTTCATTTAATCTGTTACTTACCGATAACGTTATAATTTTATCAAACAACATCACTGGCGGCATATGAAAATCAAAAACAAAATACTAAAAAATAAAAGCAAATAATTATATAATTTTTTTTAAATAAACTTTTTTTCTTTTCAACTAACTTCGTTGTAATAAGGACAATTGGTACTCTCCTTAACACTGGTATATTTCTTTTGATCTCCTACTTGTATACAAACCACTGGATCCATATTTAAACCAGGCAACTGACGCGCTTCTATGATTGTTATACAGACTTGAAAATCTTGTGACTTGAGATGATCGGCTGTTCTTGTCATTTGTTTCATCCTGGAGAAGGAAAGTTTTTTTAATTCAAAATTTATACAAAAAAATTTGTTTTTGCTTTAAAAACTCACATTTTGCCTTGATCAAATTGCTGCATTTCTTCCACATCACTTGACTGATTTGATTGGGCACTTTCAGCACCTGGTGTTGTTGTTGTCGTTATTGTTCCATTATTTGCTTTTATAAAATGTTGCGCCTCCATATTTGCAGTGCCATTGGCAGTGGCAACATTTTCCTGATCAAATATTAAAGGAGACCTGTCAGCGAAACAAAAAAAAAAACGAAGAATATTATTAAAATTATATTAAAATTTTAATATAAATATTAAAATTTAAAATTTAAGTGAAAATTGCATCAAGAATATTTGGATACCAAATATTTCCAAAGAAAATCTGTTGGGCCCTAATATTTTGCCTAGAAAATTCCTCGATGATGAAAATTTTTTAAGAAAATCAATTGAAAATAATAATATTCTGTATAAAATGAGTCAATCACAAACATATTTTATAACAAATTTATCGATAACATAAAATATTTTTTAATAAAAATTAATCGATATAAACTTTTACTTCAGCATATTAAACTTTATAAAAAATCTGTTCAAAATATTTAAATAAAAATTAAATTTTTTTTTTTTGGCTTAAGGTCTTGTTAACAAAAAAAAAAGAAAAATTTATAATAAAAAAGGTCTATAACTTAAAAAGAATATTTAAAAATTTTTATTAATAATACAAGTTCACTTTTTTAAATTTTTACATTCATTCGTTTTTTTTTCGATTAATCGATAGCATAATTTTCCATAGAGAATTTATCGTTAAGAAACATCAAAAAATTTATCGTTTTTTATATAAATTAATCGATGTTAGTTTTTTCATAAAGTACAATAAATTTTTAAAGGCAAGATAATTAATCGATGAGTTTTTTTCCACAGTATTAATCGATTAAAAAATCTGGTAGATATTTTCTTAGTCAAATTAAAAAAAAAGGAAAAAAAGTTTACAAGAAAGGGGGTTGTGGGTTCGATTCCCAACAAACACCTTGATTTTTTTCACTACAAATAAAAATTGACTGTCGGTGGGGCAGCTAAGTAATGAAGGCATGGTCGGTCACTGGTCACTGTACTGCCTTATACGACAGTTAATATCCGTAACTATCCTTCTACTTTCACCACCTGTCTCATCTCTTCTCTATCGCTTTCCTAAAGAATTTAGCACGGTACTTGACTAAATAGGCAATGTTGCCTGAAGTGCTACTTCTCTTAAAAAAAAAAGGAAAAGAAAAAAAATTCACTTTTTTTCAAAATTTGCCTTCATTTTTGCGAGAGCAATCGATATCACAATTTTCTGTGCAGACTTTAGAATCTGCTTAAAGCAAAAACTAAAGAAAATTAATTTGCAAATTGTAAATGAAGTAATTTGCCCAACGGAAAGTTTATCGACCGCAGAATTTTCTATGGAAAATTGTTCTTCTCAACAAAATATTGAGTTCGAAAGTTTTTTTTTTTTGTTAAAAATTGAACGCATTATCGAGCTGAAATCTCTGAGTTAATTGAATGATCACTTCTTTTTGTTATATTACATAATATAACATGATGTTGGTACTCAATTCTAAAAAAAAGTAGCCCCTTATCTAAGAACTTCTAGATTATTCGTTTTGCCAAATTAGCTGCATTAATAATGTTGCCGCCACAGTAAAATCACTGAATGGACACCATTTTTATCGATTTATTATATGTCTTTTACTTCTGTGTTATCTCTAATATCAAAGAGAAAAGAACACCAAAAAAAGGGAAATACTTGCGGCATTAAGTAGCCATTTTGATTGTATAAAATTAGACTTATATGTAAAAAGAAGAAAAACGTTCTAGAAGCTTGCGCTCGTGGTAATACAAGAAAGAATGCATGCTAAGTATTGTTAAAGTATTGTATTATAATTTAAAGGAATTTTAACAAGTGAAAATAAAGAGTGATCGTGTAAATCTTTATTTTCCGTGTTCAAAATCTGAAGAATGTTACCAGCAGCGCTTGGGCAGCTTTACCCGTCAACAAATAATTTAATCGTCATTTGCAGGTTTTTGCTCAAGGATGATTTTTATCACTTTTTCTATATTGTAACACGGTTATGTCGGTGCACCATACGGAGATTCTCTTTTGGAAATTTTTTAAAATTAATAGGATAAAAACAGCGGAACATACCTACTAGAAGAAAGTGCATACACTGCTTGAAAGATCGTAAAACTGCCCATTTACCTTCAAATTCGCAAATATGCTTTAATGTCCATGAAAAATAAAAATTCCGATTTATATTACAACTATCCTTAACCAGAAAATATGAGATTTGTTTTGTATGCATGGAAACAGACTTGAGAATATTATCAATTATTGGCTATCCCCGTTGAAGTTGACGGACGCTTGTGGTTCTGACGATTTTGTTTTCTTCATAGAGTATTCATATTCATGTTCTGGGTCTGGGTCTGCATCATCATCCGAGTTATATACAATAAACAAGAGCCTGTTTTCTGCAGTGTTTCATAATGTCGTTTTAAAATCCTCAATAAACAAGTTTTTCCGATCCCGTTTGCCTATTTTTAGGATGATATGACCACATATGTAACAAAACTCATCCAATTTTGGACACTTGTTAGTTTCCATATTAAAATATTCAAAATATTTTAATGTAATTCACTCTCAGCAGCCATTAAATTATTAATACAGCCATCTTGGCAAGACGAATTTTACGAAAACGAATTGAGTAAAAAGTAAAAGAACTGAGAAATTGTAGTTATTTTTTTAAACGGCGAGCGCTTTCGATGTGAAGACATCATTTTCAAACAGTGGTCTAATTCGTACGTACTGGTGCGTCAGTGTTTGCGTTCAGGTAGTTAAGATCGCAAGGATCTCAAAAATGTTATGCTACTCGTTCAAATATACCAGTTCGTCCATAAACGACACAGCTCTAAGGATATTTAAGTACATGGCGTATAATTAAGCCATAAGACATCACAATTGTTACTTGTACAACATGTAGAACTTTTTAAAACTTTATTAAGTTTAATGGTCATGTAATCAGAACAGCAAACACATTGTTTGTATTTGTTATAAATTAAACTGTTTTAATAATTTTCTTAAACAAGACACAATATAATACATGAATTTGCTCTTTAATTAAGAGGCTACTAAATACACACATATTATCACTTCATCATTATGGTCATATCATTTATAATTCTATTAATTTTCAGCACATGCCTGTAAGATAGAGTGTATTATTAAATATCATTAAGCATTTAACATAATTAAATGGCCAAATAGTTAAGCAAATTACTTTTTGTCATGATATTAAATACTTATATCAAGATAATTTATTTTATTGAGAATAATATTTTTTTCAGTAGCGCTTGTGATGTCGCACTGTGGGCGATTATTGTAAAAGTGTGGTGAATCAATTTTATTAAACTGCTGTATAATAAGATATAGGAAAATGTAAAAACTTTTAAAATATAAGAGAAAAATAACATTTTTAAAATTCTACAGAAATGTAAATACAGTATGCTTAAAGAAATATTTAAAAATTGTTCACTGCAGCTGTGCTAAAATACAAAAAGTATGCTTAAACATGATATATTATATACAGTACTGCCAATGTACTGAACTTTTTCCAATATAAGTGATAACTAAGCCAAATTTAAAAGTTTTTTGAATACAAAATAATGAAGCTTAATTTTTCTTTTATATAAAAAGTTGAAATTTTATTAAACTTTTATTTTCAATTACATATAACAGAGTGTATGTGAAGCATTATACTCTAATCATGATTTCATACGAAATGCTGTCAAAAGATCCTATAAAAAATTTTAGTGCAAAACAAATAAGAAATAATGTTGCTGTACCCTGTTCGTTGTAGTTAAGGGTGACAAAATGCTTTAGGCAGCATTTGCTTAAACTGAAAAATGTTTCTGGCAACATTTTTTACAACTGCAAAACAATATGAATTGCACATTTTTCGTGCGGAATTATAACCTGCAGGTGAATTTAAAAAAACCGCAGAAAACTTTGTTTAATAAGGAGTGGACAAATTTAAGGGTAGTGGTTAGATGTCAGCAATTAAGCTGTCATCCTTTAACATTTATTTAATAAAATGTTGAGTGAAACTTTAAGCAATGAACGTTTCACTATTGAGCAAAGAATATTAGTTGTGAAACTTTTGTATTAAAATGGTGACAATTTCACCGGGTCACATCGTAATGTTCGAGCAGCTTTACTTCATACCCAGAATCCTTCTGAGAACACTGTTTGTAATTTATTCGCATCGACGCTGACAATAGATCAAAAGGAGCTATTCTGCGTTTCGATTCGAATCGAAATTTTCTCCGTCTAGCAGTATTCTGCGTTTCGATTCCGCTCAGTTTCTTTCGATTGTATGTATTTTGCATTACGATCGGAGCTCCGTTTTTCTCAGTTGTTTTTTTGTTAACGGAGGGGTCTTCTTTATCTGTTTTTAGTTAAAAAGTTTAAAATTGAAAAAAATGTAAGTAGAAAATGTGATAAAATTTGCAAAAAACATTTAAAATTATTTTTAATTAATTTATTGAATTAAATTAATTTTTTTTTTGTTTTAAATTGTATAAAAAATTGGCAAATTTAATGGCATCTAAAGCAGACATTGCATGTGGATAGCACCAGCGATCAAAGGAAAAAGTGGCACTGTTCTGGGAGGAAGTTGCAGGAGTCCTCAATGCACTAGGTCCCCCAACAAAAAATGCTTATTTTTATTTATGTATACATATAACATTTTGTATTAAATTTTACATTTGTTTATGAAAATGATAACAACTTGCTTATATTGCTATTTCATTTCCACATTCCATAGTGATGCTATTAATTTTGTAAACCTTGTTGTCTTCTTCTTTTTCTTTCGATTCCGTTTTTCTTCAGAATACCAATTTTCGATCGCAACGGAACTTAATGCGGAGACTTAATCGAAACGCAGAATAGGGGCGAATATGATTGTAGCGGCCATATTGATGCAAATATAGTTGCTGTAGAGCAAATTGTTGAAATTAAGCCTGAAAACAAGTAACAACGCTTGCAAAAATCGGACATCACTGGAGGTACTTTGCGCAAACTTTTACATTAAGATCTTTAACTTCACACCTATAAAGTTCAACTCATTCAAGAGTTAAAGCCGAGCGACCATTATTTGTGTCGAACGTTTGTGAATGGGCTGTTTGAAAAACTGAAAGAAAACAACGCATTTTTCAACAAAATCATCCTTAGTGATCAGGTCCATTTTCAATTAGGCGGTTATGAAAACAAACAAAATTGCCGTATATTACCTCGAAAATCCATTACACCCAAAAAAGTGTCCGTAAGGTGCGGTTTGTGGTCAGGCATCATCGGCCTATAATATTTCGAACATGCGCAGCGAAACGCCTCCATCATGAATTCTCTGCTCTACCAAACCATGATAAACAATTGTTTGGGGTCTCAATTGTCTAACGTTGACATCAGTAACCTTTGGCTTCAGCAAGACGATGCCTTAAGCTACACAGCCACCGAAATAATTTAGTTATTGCATGAGATATTTTTCGGTGGCGTAGTTTCTCGATTTGACAGTACCAATTGGCCGCCTCATTTATGCAACTTAATACCCCTGGATTATTTACTCTGAGGCTATTTGAAAGTTCGATTTTTTCCGCAAAAAAATCACGCTCTGAAAGAGTTTGATTGCAAAATATGTTTAAAAATTTTGTTTCTATAAAACAGACGTTGTCCCAAAAAGTATATGTTGACAGGCAATTTACTTTCCAATCTCAAATTTAATTAATACTTCGTTAGTAACTTTGGAAAGAATATCCGGAAGTTAACCTCAATATCTTCTTCTATTGAAGTTTCCTCCTCATTTGTATAAATTCTGGTTTTGATGTCTTCTAATGTTTCCCATTTTCATTTTTATAGTACACATCATATTTTCATTAAAATTAATCACAATGCCATCCATCCACTTTTCGCTCCCAGAAAAATTTTTTGCAAGGAAAAGGTTTTGACTTTTTTAACAGTTTGAAAGGAACAACGCAGTTAACAGAGTACGTGGCTGTCGATAATGAATAAGTTCTGATGGTGGTTTATTTATGTGTGGATAACAAAATTCGCGATATGTTGGTAATTCACAAACCACATGATAAAGTTCGTTCTGCAGCTTTACAGAAAACTAATCTTTCTTAGAAGAAGTTCTTGAGTTAGCGTCTGTGTATGAGTTGACAGTAAATACGTGTTTAGAGTTAAAAGGCGTGGACATCGTAAAAACCTTTAAAAGTTCAAAATTAAAAAATTTTTAGGCAGCAAAGTAAAAATTGGGATAAAAATAAATTAAAATCGTGTTCATGTTTTCATTACAAAAATAAAACTATATGCAGCGTGTGTTTAAAACTAGAACATATCTCAAGTGTTTGTATGTCTAAAGATAACTATCGAAATGAGGGAATTTTTAAATCAGTACGAGAATAGTTAAGAAGCCAAAAAAATTTTCGCCATATTAAATATGGGGGAATGTTATAATTATAATACCCGTCAGCATTTTGCATTATTTATTATAAAAACGATTAGTTGCTTAGATTATTAGAACCGTTTCTTGTCAATGCAACTTTTTATATGTAAAAATACATTTTATAATACGAAACATATTGTTAAATAAAATAAAAAATAAGTGGAGATTGCCCTTTTAACATTTATACGATTGAAATAATGTTTTATATTGAAAGGCAGTAAAAATAGCAATTTTGTTCTTAACAGACATATAACCATCACTAGCAAATTGTCAAATATTTTTTATGTTGCTTAGGAGCTTTCGCAAATCCAAATAGACTACTAGGCTTTAAACATAGCGTTCTACGGTTAGCTTCTTGTAGAAAAAATATTGCCAAAGGTTATCGAGGAAAATATACCTAAGGGGAAGTCGAAAGAAAAACATGCGCTTATTTCCGACACTCCCAGCAACATGCCATTTATTGCCGAGCGATTCGGAATCACCTTACTATTTCAATTACAATTAAGAAGTCCCAGGGACAGTCACTACAGGTCTGCCATGCGAATTTAGAAAATTCATGTTTTTCGCATGGATAACCGAAATATTAAATTAAATAAAACCTTTCTTAATTTTATGAATATAAGTGTAATTAAAATAAAAAATCGACTTAAAATGTTTTAATTATTTAATTTGTTGATTTTTCTTTAATTTAAAAGCGTTAAATTCTCGCTTAAGTATTTTAGGTTCATCGCTATGGATTATTGAAGGAGAAAGCATGTCTCGATGATAATTTCTCGGTTTTTGGTTGGTCAATATAATTTATTATAGGTGCCCCTGTTAGGCTAGTAGGTAGTGTACTAGCTTATCAGTGTGAGCATTGTGGATTTGATTCGCAATAAAGACTTTTGTTTTGAGAATTTTTTATGAATAATTGGACAAAAACAGTGGAACATATCTACTAGAAGAAAATGCATCCACTGCTTTAAAAAAGACAGACCTTGACCTTGTTTTCACTACAAAAAAAAATTGTTTTTCGGTGGGGCTGCTTAGTGATGAAGGATGGTCACTGGTCGCTGTGCTGTCTTATACGAAAGTTTAATTCCCGCTACCCCGCTAGACTACTAGGTAGTGTACTTAGCCTACCAATCTAGGGGTGGTTGTTTT
Organism: Trichopoda pennipes; assembly: GCA_030448955.1. Classification (NCBI taxonomy): domain Eukaryota; kingdom Metazoa; phylum Arthropoda; class Insecta; order Diptera; family Tachinidae; genus Trichopoda; species Trichopoda pennipes. The sequence continues at coordinate 14,707,125 of JASKUP010000023.1, forward strand.
CACTACAGAAAAAATAGGAGCTAGAAGGCTATATAATTATCCTTCTACTTTTGCCACCTGTCTCATCTCTTCTCCATCCCTTTCCTAAAGAATAAAGCATGATTTTGACTAAATAGGAATTGTTGCCTAAAGGGCTATTTCTCTTAAAAAAAATTATTGAAAATAAATAAGTTATTTAAAATAAAGCTGACAATACTTTAAAAAAAAAATAATTTTCGTAATTTAAATTGAACTTAAATTTCACTTATGCTTTAAAGAAAAAATAAACGACCAATTCTTTATAAAAACCATTTAAAGATTTTAGTAGATGCTGGTGGTATTCCTTTCCATACACTACAAATTCGTTTATTTTATTCTGTTCAATATTTCGTTAAAGTGTGAGGTTTAAATACAAGCACGTTTCTTTCATACAAAAATAAAGGCAGTGAGTAGCAGGAATTGAAATATTTCCTGATACTACTATCCCTCTTTTTGATTTTTCCACAAATTTAATAAAAAAAAGGTATATTTAGCTTTAAATATTGAGATGTCTGAAAGCAAGATTAATTAAAATACGAAACATATTGTTGATGGTTTTACTAACGAGCATTCCTTGAAAGAGATTGTGTGGCAAAAAGTTACATTAAATGAACAAATGCTTTAATTATTTTTATTGAAAAACTGTTCTTTCTATAATTAATAACACAATGGTATCTTTTGAAAGTATTTCTTGGGAAGGCTTGTAAAGCTTGGAATCTTTTGAGGAATTCTACGCTGCACTATGGGTAGTTTTGAACTGTTTTTTTTAGAAAAAATTAAATTACAGTAGTTAAACTACTGTGCCGTTTCACTCAAACTTTGTAGTTGATTTTTAACTACATCCTCTTAAATGTAATAAAGCTTTAGTCACACGCGCTCACGTTAAATGTTTTTTCTTCACTTAGAAGCACGCACACTTCCGAAAGTAAAAAAAAAAATTGTTTTCCCTGCACTCATATGTTGTTATGCACAAAAAAAATTTTTGTCATAAAACCTTACGCACTGTCACATACTCTCACACGCGAGAATTTTTAAACACTTCTTTACGATTTTTAATTTATGTTAATCACACAAGATAAAATTTATATTTTAAGCAGGATTTTAATAAAAATTTTGATTTTTGAGATCCAAACAATTAAAAAACTAATAAAGTGAAAATGCCACAATTCTCTAATTCTGTGTCTGTTAAGAAAAAACTTGCGATAACTCATTATATATAATTTTATTTGATCTATTGTAAGATATATGCATATTAAAATATAGTAGAAGTGATAAAAGCCCATTTGGAGCAAAAAAAAAAATCGTTTGAATATTAAATTATTAATGCAGTCAACTAGACAAAAGGAATGATGTAAAAGATATTTTTTTTGGAACAACTTTTACGTGTAGTTCTCAAAATTGAGTTTCACAATCATGTCTTGTACTGAGTTATTATACATGCTAAAATGAATTATTTCAAAGAAATCAAACTGAACTGATCTACTGTGTGCCCACATGAAGTACAATATTTAAGCCGCAAAGAATGTTGTATTCCCTCTTGATTCTCATAATTGCAGAAAACTTAATGAACTTTAGCCCATTGTACAGAGTCTGGCAAGCCAAAACATGACGTTATAAACTAAGGACATGCAGTTGGTATACGACACTACCCTACTTAGGACACTGTGAATGCTGTATTTGAATATGTGATTTAGTAGTATTTCATTCTCTAGGATAGCGTAGTGTGGTTTCTTGGGTGAATATAATTTCAGTTGTAAATAGATTAGGCATGACGAGAAAAATATTCTTAAAAATTTTTATATTTCATATACAGGGTGGCCGCCGGGTAGATATACTACTTTGTTTTGTCGCCATTTTGGTAAACATTAATTTTAACAGTTCATATTTGGCAGTCGTGAAGTAGACACGTGGCAAATTTTTTATGAAAAAATGTTCGATAAGCCAACGTCTTTTAATCGTTAAAACATTTTATCAAAATCAATCATCGATTACTATGACAATGACACAATTTAATATGACAAAACGCACTATTTACCGTGTAGTGAATGATTTTGAAGAAAGAGGGTCTGTAGGTGATGGGCCCAAGCATGGAGCACAATTTACTACAAAATCGGCTGAAAACATTACTGCTGCTCAAGTACGTGTTCAAACCAATCCATCGACCTCAAATCGACATCGTAGTCAGGAGCATGGTAACTTTGGCCACAATTTTGCACAAGGATTTGCATTTATTTTCATTTAAGATTCAGTTGAGTTTCTTCCACAAGATAAGTTACACCGTCGTACATATGCCAACAGCATGTTACAGTTCGCCTATGCTATTTTTATGAAAAAATCATAGTGAGTGACGAGACACATTTTCATTTGAATAGATATGTGAATAGAATAGAGTATTCGGTGCTGGGAAATGTGTAACCTTTAAATAATTCACCAGCCACCTTTTGCATCCATTAAAAGTGACAGCCTGGTATGCAATTTGGAATCATTGGACCTTACTTCTTTGAATATAAAAACGTCGCAACGGTAACTGTGAATGGGGAGCGATATCGTGACATTATTGACAACTTTTTAACGCTACAATTGCTTGATTAACATATTATATCAACAAGACGGTACCACATTGCATACAGCCAGGATAACAATGGAATTGCTGCGAGACCTCTTTCCACATCAATTTATTTTAAAAAGTGCTAATATTGATTGGCCTCCACGGTCGCCTGATTTGACTACTCCGGATTTCTTTTTGTGGGAATATTTGAAAAGCAAACTTTATGCAAACAAGCCAGAAACGCTTAAGCAACTCAAACAAAATATTCGTGATGAAATGAATGAAATACCACATGAAATGTGTGAGAATATAATGAAAAAAGGTCTAGCATTTGTGAGGCTAAGAGAGGCAGATAATTATCTGGTATTGGATTGCACACAAAATTGCCGACATTAACATCAACATAAGATCCATCTTTTTCATATAATCAAAAATTATAAACAGCAAAGCCTGCCCCGGCGGACACCCTGTAATTCAAAATTACTAAGTTATTAAGCAAATGGTTGGTATTATCTGGGGTTAAAAGATGTAGGAATTATAAAGTACCCAATACTATTTTCTTATTAGTATGATTATAATATTAAAATATTTTAAGTGTTAACAAACACGATTAATTTAAAATTAAAAAAATTATAAAAAATAAATTGACTTAACTTCCTGTTTATGTTTCATTTATCTTTAAGGCAAAACATAAATAATTCAATAACAGTTACCCGCAGCATTTGATAAAATAAATAAAATAATTAATTAACGAAAAATCATTGCAATTATTTTTATTAAAATGAATTACTTTTTGGGTTTTGCTTTAAGATAATTAAATGAAACCCTCCACGTCTCTTATTTTACGATTTAATGTTGCTGTAGTTACCTTTTCATTCTTTTCTCCCCCTCCCACTATTTTATGTTACTTTTGTTTATGTTTTGATTATTAAACAACAATAATGAACTCTTGGCAATATGGAAAGGAAGGAAAATGTAAACAAATACAAGTACGCTTGTTTGTAATACATATCAGGGATGTGAAATTTAATACTTTTTAAATCTTTAAATGGCGTCATGTCAAAATAAGAAAATTTTCGTGATTAACAAAAGCTAAACATGAAATTAAGTTTAAGTTTGATTTGAAATCTTGTAAGTTTTTTGTGTCATAAATGTCTAACTAAATATTTTGAACCGATAATTAATTATAATAATCATTTAGGTATATCCTATAGGTATATATATCATTTAGGTATAGCCTACAATAAATAAAAATCTAATATAATATCAAAAGTAACTAATTTTTAATCAGGGATGAAAAAGTAATTATAATAATAATTTTTTTTTTTAAATTTTGATAAATAATTTTATAATACAAAAAAATTTATCCAAATTCATCTATTTTTAATCAATTCATTGTAAATTAAAAAAAAATTCTTGAACATGAACAAAAAATTCAGTGGATTCTGGAAATCTTAAAAATTAAACTCGTTAACCATCTCTGATACATAAACATATAATTAAAGAAATTATAAAAAAAAAAAAAAAATACATTTGAAAACACTTGTTTAGTTTAAATTTTGGATTGTTAAATTTAATGGAATTTAACGCTACTGTTACATTATTCTATGTGTAGTTAATATATTTGTTTATTGTTTGATTGTAAACAGATTGCAAATAAAATATAAAAAAAAAAAAAAACTTGTTTAGTTTACAAGGCCCTGTTATCACGTTATGAAGTCAATCTAATTTACTTTATACTTGTTACTTGTTTACTTTATACTTGTTGTTTGTGTTGAGTATACTATTGAGCAATTTATTAAAAAAGTATAATTTCATTTCATATTTTTTAAAAATATTACACGAAACCATGTTCGAGGTTTACCCGTGAAAGCTTAGCATATGAAATCAGTTGAATGTACAATTTCTCCCTGCGTTTCTTTCAAGAAGTTTTTGAGGTAATTTGAGCGAAATACGTTTTGCTTACTCGTTAACTTGAAATGTAAACTACAATGAATTAATTAACAGGAAGTAGTAGCGGCGAACTCAATGATTTTCGCCGTTGCCCAGATTTCCAAAAATTAAAAAAATTGTTTGGTATTTTTATAATGGGCGTTTTTTATACTTTAAGTTGGCAATACTTTTTTAACCGGCGGCCATTTTTTAAGCTCTCATTTGATTTATGCTTAGTTTGTTTTGACATTTCAATATGAATCGACTGACTCTTGAACACCACTTCCAAATTGTGCAAATTTATTTTGGAAATCATGGTTCTGTTTGAAATACCTGAACTTGATTTCATAAGCTATTTACTTTTATTTGAATGGATACGTCAATAAACAAAAGTGCAGTATATTGAGTGACCATAATCCAGAAGTGTATGTTGAGACACCATAACATCAAAAAATTTGAACTGTTTGTTGTGTTTTAAATGGCTGGTGGAAACATTGGTCTGCACTTCCTTAAAAACGATATTGATCAGAATGTTGCAGTCAGCGGTGACCGGTATAGAGCTATGATTATTAACTTTTTGTTCATTAGTTTAACAACCTTAATAGGCAAAAGCTGTAGTTACAACAAAAACACACAACAAGTCGTCGCACAGCTCGTGCCTAAATTGATTTAGTGAAGGAAACATTTGGTAGCCGCTTTGGTAACCATTTGGAACCCGTGAATTGACCTGCAAGATTTAACGGCGTTGTATTATTTTCTTTGCGCATATATGAAGTCACTATTCTATGTCCGAAACGATTGACCATTTGGAAGATATGACTTAATGCGTTCTTGCTGATATACGGCCACAAACGGAAAAGTTTTTGAAAATCTAACCT